>JARUPY010000393.1:0-571157 GCA_029817715.1 Melastoma dodecandrum | reverse complement strand
CGTCATCGGTCGTCCATCCGGATCGAGCCGGAAACAGATGCGCCAGGATCTCGCCCATCATGTCGCCGCCGACATTGGCGTTCTCGAACATGAAAACCGTAGCGCGGATCGTTTGCGGATCGCCTCGATGCGGGTCATCAGGCGGTGGTAGTGCATCCGCGAGACACGGTTCTCCAGCTTGCCCATCCGCTCGTCGATCAGCGCGACGAGGTCCTGAAGCATGTAGGGAACCGGCGTATCGACCGTGTAACCCGCGCTCTTGCCGATGGAACGCTTTGAACGAGCGGGAACGGTCGCTCGCCTCCTTGTACTGGGTATACTTGCTCTTGGCCAAGGGAATGACTTCGGCCAGGATTTCCAGTTCCTCGTCCACACGGCCGAAGCCGCCCGCCATAGATGGCGTCGGCGAATTCCTCGAGGTTGAACAGCCAGAACGGCAGCTTCAGATTGCGCGGGCTGATGACGCTCGCATGGTCGCCGAAGCAGGCCGCGTATTCGTTGTGGACGTCGAGCAGGAAGATGCGGACGGCGGGCTTCACCTGCATGATCTGGTCGAGGATGACGGCGACGCCGCTCGACTTGCCGACGCCAGTGCTGCCGAGCACGGCGAAATGCTTGGTGTTGAGGTCGTCGACCTTGATGCAGGCGGGCGTCTCGGGGTCCTGGTACAAGCGTGCCGATCCCGGCGGTGTGCGCGGCCGAGACCTGATAGACCGTCCGCAACTCGGCGGGCGCGAGAGCAGCTCGACGGCATCGCCGATGGCGGGGTAGCAGGTCACGCCCCGGCGGAAGGTCGGCGCGCCGCGCCGTCCGTCTCCACGATCTCGCCGAGCAGGTCGAGGCTGGCATAGGGCGCCGGTGAGCCCCGAGCGGTCGCTGCTCGACGAGAGCGTCGTGATCAGAGGCCGACCACGGTGGCCGCTCCGGCCTGGATCCGCACGAGGTTGCCGACCGTCACCCGCACTTCGGGCCGCCCATTTCCGGGCGAGCAGGGCGATGTGAACCTTCGACCCATCGATGGAGGTGACCGAGCCCATCTGAGGCATGGGGCCGCCCTCCCGATTGAGGGGTCCGTTATCGAACATGACCGAATCCCTGACGCACGGCAACTATCCTTGGGCGCAGCGTACCGGGCGGGATTTAAGAATCTCTGAATTCAAGGGCGCCTATACAGTAGATTCCTGATATAGTATTCCCGATGCTTCGGCGCTTGAGCGTCATATCGGCTTAAAACTCAAAATAGTCCAAGATCTAGCTGGAATACACCATGGTTCAGGCATACATGTTTGGCTGGTGCGAGGGCTGTTCCTGCCGCGCACAGGCCCGACCGGATGAGGCCTTTTCCATCTTTTCCGGCCAATGCGTCCCGCTCAGGAGGCGGGCAATTCTCCGGGCGATGGCGGTGATGAGGCGAGGGTCGCTCGGATCGACCGTGTGGGGGAAGGCGGCCAGCAGGCTGCCGTCCCCGCGCCACGAGATACTTGTGGAAGTTCCAACCGGGCGTGGCGCCAGGCTTCTCCATCGCCGCCCACCGATAGAAGGGGTGGGCCGCCGGGCCCTTCACATGCACCTTCGAGACGACGGGAAAGGTCACGCCGTGATTCTGGCGCGCGGCCTGGGCGATGGCGACGCCGTCGAGGGGCTCCTGGTTGCCGAAATCGGGGGAGGGGACCGCGATGACGGTGAGCCCCCGCTCGCCGAAGCGGGTCCAGGAGCGCCTGGAGGCCGTTGAACTGCCCGGCATAGCCGCAGGCGGTCGCCGTGTTCACCACCAGGACCGGCTTGCCCGCGAGGTCGGACAGGGCGAGGACGCCGCCCTCCGGCTTCTCGAAGGAAAACGCTCCGGCCTTGAGGTCGCCCCGCGCGGGCAAAGCCGGTGCCGCAGGCGAGCGTGGCGCCGAGCATCATCAGGGCGTGGCGCCGTGCCAGGGTGGGAACGGGGGACGAGGGCATGAGGCGGCTCCCAGTCTCGCGAACGGTGGAAGCCGTTTATCTAGAGCATTGTCCGCCGAAGTGGATGCCGGTTCGGCGCAAGAAAACGCTCTAGGGCGCGGACGGGCGGAGGGCAAAGCGTGCCGCCCCGCCCCTCCTCGAAGGCGTGCTCAGGCCGAGGCGGAGACCGCGCGCCGCCGCCAGAGGCCCCGCAGGATGCGGAAGGGCAGAAGCGGAAGCTTCAGCACGGCCCGGACCAGAAGCACGACGACGACGGTGAAGACCGCCATGAGGGAATTTGATCAACGTGCGCGCTCTTTGATGACCGGATCAGTCGTCCATCAGACGCCAGGAAGGCGGCGAGACTGTGAAGGCTGCGCTGCGGCGCATCGTCATGAGGGGTGAGACGACGGGGGCCGTCACACGCCCGAGGGGCCCGCCGCTCGCCGCAGGCGCATCACCGCCCGGTCGAGGGCGCCGAGGAAGGGCGGAGCGGTCCTTGGCCGAGAAGGGCCTCGGCCCGCCGGTGATGGCGCCGGCCTCCCGCAGGTCCTGCATCAGGTTCCTCGTGGCCAGCGCGAGGCCGACCGAGGAATCGGTGAAAGGCTTGCCCGTCGGGGATAGGACGCTCGCTCCCGCCTTCACGCAGCGGCTCGCCAGGGGCACGTCCGCGGTGACGACGATGGCGCCCGGCCCCGCCCCGTTCGGCGATCCAGTCATCCGCCGCGTCGAAGCTGTCGGACACGATGACGCGTTCGATCCACACGGCTCCCGCGGCACGTTGAGGAAGGAGTTGGCGAACGACGAAGACGTGGAGGCCGTAGCGGGCGGCGACGCGATAGGTCTCGTCCTTCACGGGCAGGCATCGGCGTCGATGTAGATCGTGATCGCTTGGGCCACGGGGCTCCCTCTCGTCGGGCTGCCGGTCAGTTCCGCACGAACAGATTCAAGGCGAGGATGTGGTCGACTTCCACGCCCAAGCCCGGATTCCTGGCCGTCTGGTTCAGATAGCCGACCTCCACGGTCGATTGGCCGCCGATCGGAACCTCCAGCCCGACGAAGGTGCGGATCCGGTCGAAACCGGAGCGCGGCCCCCAATCGGCATCGTTGAGGTAACACGAAGAGTTCGGTGTAGCCCACGGCCGAGACGGCATCCTTCGCCTCGCTCAGGGGAATGGCGGCCCGCACTTGCTCGCGCAACCGGAAGCCAATGTCGCGGCCGGTGGATTGCCACCGCTGCTCGAACCCGCGTGCGGGACGAGAGCTTCAGGCCGGAGAACGTGCCGATCTTCCAGTTGATCTCTTGGAAGCTGCGATCCTCGATTCGCGCGACCGAACCGGGCGTCCCGCGGTTCTGGACGTAGGCGTAGCCCTGGTAGAGCGTCAGGCGCTCGTCGATCTTCCACCCGATCGCGGGCCGACGAGGAGCTGGTGGTCGAGGCGCGAGATGTCGTCGCCGAAGCGCGGCTGAAGTTCTCGGCGAAATAGGCGAGATCGCCCACCGACCCGAACAGCGTGGTGTTGAACCACAATTGGCCCGTCCTGCACGGTCTCGGCCCGCGCGGCAGGCGGCGAGGCGGCGAGGCACAGGGCAACGAGGGCAACGAGGGCAAGACGGTACCGTTCCGTTTCATGGGGAACCTTCCCTCGCGTTGCCGCCCCATGCGGACCACCGGAGTGCCCGTCCCCGAGGCCTCGCCGTCAAGCTCATCCCGTCTCGACGCGGGCCCCCGCGCGCCTTACCTCGGGACTGCCGGAGGAGGGCCGAGCCATGGAGCATTCGCGTCGAACCGGCGAGACGGAGCTGAGCGTCTACTACGACGGCGGCTGCCCGCTCTGCCGGGCCGAGATCGACCATTACCGCCGTTGCGAGGGGGCGGACCACGGCTGCGTTTCGTCGATGTCGGACGCGAGGTCCCGGCACCGTCCCTCGGGCCGGGCCTCGGCCGGGAGGCGGCCCTGCGGCGCTTCCCACGTGCGGGACGCGGAAGGTCGCCTCGTCTCCGGCGCGGCCGCCTTCGCGCGGCTGTGGCGGACCCTGCCGGGCTGGCGCTGGCTCGGCCGCCTGCTCGACCTGAGGCTGTTCGGTATCCGCCCGTTCCTGCCCGTGGCCGAACTCCTCTATCGGCTGTCGCTGCCCCTGCGTCCGCGTCTGGCGCGGCTCGTGGCCCGCCGCGCGCGATAGGCTTGCAAGAGGGTTCATTACCCACCGAGGACCGGCATCATGACGCGTGCGGGCGATCCACAAGCCTGATACGGCAGGAGGGCAGGTGGCCGGGGGGCGCCGGCCTTGGGCAGCGAGACGGGGGAGCCGACGGGTGACGGAGGGGGTTATGAGCGCATCGATGCGGGCCGACATCCACCCCTTTGTCCGCAAGATCGAGAGCATCGCGCTGTTCGAGCTGTCGGAGGCCGAGCGGGAGGCGTTGGCGACGCTGCCCATGCAGGTCGCCCATTTCGATGCCCATCAGGACGTGGTGAAGGAGTTCGACCGGCCGACCCGGTGCTTCGCCGTCCTCACCGGCCTCGCCGCCACCTACAAGACGACTCCCGAAGGGCGGCGGCAGGTCATGACCTACCACGTCCCGGGCGACGTGCCGGACTTCCAGAGCCTCCACCTCGAAGTTGCTCGATTTCAGCATCTCCGCGGAGACGGACCTCACCATCGGCTTCGTCGCCCACGGGGCGCTACGGGCGATGTTCGACGCGCATCCGCGGCTGGCCGGCGCCTTCTGGCGCACCACGCTGATCGAGGGATCGCTGGCCCGGGAATGGGCGCTCAACAACAGCCGCCGGGAGGCCTATCCCCGCATGGCGCACCTGTTCTGCGAATTGATGGTGCGCCTCGACGCGGTGGGCCTCGTGCAGGGACAAGAGCTTTCCCCTGCCGCTGACCCAGTACGAACTCGGCGACGCCCTGGGCATCACCTCGGTCCACGTGAACCGCATCCTGAAGGAACTGCGGGAGAGCGGGCTGATCACCCTGAGCGGGGGCCGCCTCACGATCCACGATATCGCCGCGCTGAAGACCGTGGCGGATTTCGATCCGACCTACCTGCATCTGCGTCGCAGCGATTCACGCCGGTGACCCTTTCGTCCGCCGCGAGTTAGCCAAGCATGGCGGAGAGGGCGGCCCCGCGTGGCGGGCCGGCCGGAATGGCGGTGGCGAGGCGGGCGATGCCCCAATTCTTCTTCGATACGGACAATGGCCAGTTGCCCCTCCGCGACGAGGAAAGGATGCGAATTGCCGGATTGCCAGGCCTCCCGGCGCATCGCCCTGGAGGCGCTCACACGAGATGGCCGGCGATCCCCTGCCGAACGCCGATAGCCGCCGCTGCAACCGTGGCCGTGCGGGATGCCGCCGGGCGGACGATCTACCGGGCCCTGGGTCGAACTCGCGGGAGAATGGGTGTCCTGACCGGGTCGGGCTCTGTCTCCGCCCTGCCACGGGGGCGACCTTTCAGCCCGTGCGCCTAGAAAAAATTGCTGATCGATAAGAATTCGTCGCCTTGTTCGATGATAGAGGCAGGCGCATCCGGTGATCGATTTGATCATCGCGACAAAAAAGCCACGGCGGCGCCGGGCCATCTGAGGTTTGTTCATCCGTGGGGGATACAAGTGCGGAGCAACCTCCGCAGATCCGCGAATGGCGGTTATCGGCTCCGGTATTCGCGAATTAAGACTGTTTTTGGTTGGACGTTGCCTAGCCGATGTATTGCATATAAGGAATGGTCACGCTTATCGATGTTGCAAAAATGATCATCCACCAGCCTGTTGTGTCTCCATATCGGGCGTGTCCCTGGCGCAGATGTCCCCCGAATCGGCCAACCTCCCAGGCTTTGGTCGAGAGTACGGCTGGCTGTCTCATGATCTTCGGGCTGGTGCTGATCGGATCCGGCCTGCCGCTGTTTCGCTGACAGGCTGCGCTCGCAACGACGAGGGCGGAAACGGTCTGTGACTTCCTGGGACAGGCCGGAGCGCTTCTTCGGCACACGGCCGCCCCGGTCTCGCCGCGAAGGAAGACGGTCCGAACGGGACGGTTTTTTTCGGTCAGGTGCGCCAGGGATGGGCGGGCAGTTCCGTCTGGCCGATCGCCTTGGCGCCCGCCTCGGCGACGGCATGGTCGTTCTCGACGGTGGATCCGCTGACGCGATCGCGCCGGACATGACGCCCTCGGCGTCCACGATCGGCATGCCGCCGGGGAAGGTGATGAGCCCGTCGTTCGAGTGCTCGATGCCGTAGAGCGGGCCGCCGGGCTGGGAAAGCTGCCCGATCTGGCCGGTCATCATGCCGAAGAACACGGCGGTCTTGGCCTTCTTGTGCGCGATGTCGATGGAGCCGACCCAGGCATCGTCCATGCGGTGGAACGCCTTGAGATTGCCGCCCGAGTCGAACCACGGCGATACACATCTGCGTGCCGAGTGCGATGGCTTTGTCCCGCGCGGCGGCGATGGCCTTCTCGGCCTGCTCGATGGTGACATGCATGACGCGAACTCCCTGAGATCCTCCGGAGGGGACATCCTCAGGGTAGTTGCGACGTCCGGTCGCGCAACCCTCAAACAAACGCGAATTCCGCGTCTGGCGACGCAACGGGTTCTCAGGCGCAGGAGCGCGGCCTGAGCACGACGGTCTCGCCCGTGCGTCCCTGGTTGCCGCGAGGCGCGTCCGAGCCGGCAATCCCTGGGAGGCCGTCCGAAGGTCTGCGCCCAGGTCAGAGCGATGATCTGGGCTCCGCCGCCGACCGCGTCCCGACTCTTGCGGCGGCGGGTGGCGCCGATCCACCGCTTGATCAACGCCCCCGGTCTCCGGCTCGGCCTCGTCCCACCGACGACGCCCCCCCGGCCGCCGGCCTGTCCCTTCGCACTGCGCACCATCGAATCCCGCCTGACCCAATCGGGTCTTTCTGGCGCGGCAGCGTGGCGGCTGCGATGGGCGGGTGTCTCAAACGCTTCAACGGATGTCCCAATGATGAAGATCAGCCGTCCAGCGTCATCACCCAGTCGTAGAAGTCGCCCCAGCCGCCCATCCACTCCGTCGGAGCTGGAGCGGCGGCCGGCCAGGGCGTTCTCGCTCCGGGCGCCGGCTCGCACATCGGCGGGGCTGACGCCGAACTCGGCGCGGAAGGCCTGGGTGTGAAGCCGACGGGGCTCGCATAGCCGTAGCGGTAGGCGACCTCGGAGACCCGGGGCGCGTTGGGGCTTGCCGACGGAGAGGTCCCCGATAGGCCCGGCCGAGCCTGCGGCCGCGAACATACTCGGCCACGCCGCCAAGGGGGGCGAACAGGCGGTAGAGGCCGCTACGGGAGATGCCGAAACGGTGGCAGAGATGATCGACGCCGAGCTTGCCCGGGTCGGTCTCGGTGTCGATGTACCGGCGGATCGCGAGGAACAGCGGCACCCGCTCCGAGGCGTGGGAGTGGGACGGGTCGCCCGCGCCGGCGGCTTGGCGCGCCGCCATCCCGAGGAGAATCGCGGTGGCTTCCACCGCGGCCCTGGCCTCGGCGGGGTTCAGCTTCGAGACGTTCGCCGCCAGCGAGCGCATATGATCGTTGACGAGGGCACCGAAGGGCGTGTCGCCCCGCAGGATCCCCCCATGGGCGGGGCCCATCGCCTCCCCGTTTTCCGGGAAGAGATTGCGGGGCATGATCATCGTCATCGCCCGGTAGTCGCTCGACTCGACGGCGAGCGGCTGGGACAGGTCGAGGAGGCAGAGGTCGCCCGGCCCCATCGGCGTCTCCCGGCCCGCCACGCGCACGTCGGCATGGCCCGCCAGCCGGATCTGCGCCGCCACATGATCGACACCCATCCGCGCGACGAGGCTCCGCGAGCGCTCGATGTGCAGCTCCGAGGCGGCGGTGAAGCCGACGATGGCGTTGCCGAGATGGTAGACCTCCGACCGCCCCCGGAAGTCCGGCGCGTCCTCGCGGCGGACCTCGATGTCCCAGAACGGCGCGACGGCCTCGCGCCACGCCGAGATCTTGCGCGGGCCGAGGGTGGCGCCTTCCAGGCGGAGATGGGGGCCGCGTTACGGTCATGGGTTCCGCTCGAAGACGGGGCGCGAAGCCCCGCCAAGGTGAATCAACCTCTAATTAATACGCCGCACGAGTCCAGGCTCATGCTTCCGGCTATTTTTTCCCTGGGCACCACGCAGCAGGATGCGATTTGCCAAATTGGAATTCGCTCACTGGTTGTGTCTGCTGGATTGGCCGGAGACTGGGCGAGACTAGGCCGAAGAGAATCCTAAGAAGTCCGGCCGGGACAAATTTTGCACCGGAGAATTTTATACTTATAAAAAATTCGCCGTTGATCTGCCTTGATTGGCGCTCTAGGTCTGGTTTCGTACCAAACCGAAAGTGACACAAATGAACGAGTCAACCGGCGAGAAATCCCTAGGCCTTATCGAGATGACGGGCGACATCGTCGCTGCCTATGTCTCCCGAAATCATGTCTCGGTCGGCGATCTCCCGGCGCTGATCGCCAGCGTCCATGGCGCCATCAGTGGCCGCCTGACCGGCGAGCCCGCCCCCGCGCAGGCGAGCGTGGATCGCCCGACGGCGGCGCAGATCCGCAAGTCGGTCACGCCGGATGCGCTCATTAGCTTCATCGATGGAACGCCGTACAAGACGCTGAAGCGGCACCTGACGAAGCACGGGTTCAACCCGGACAGCTACCGCGAGCATTTCGGCCTACCGGGCGACTACCCGATGGTGGCGGCGAGCTATAGCGAGACGCGCTCCAACCTCGCCCGCTCCCTCGGCCTCGGCCAGGCCGGCGGTCGTGGCGCCTCCAAGGACACGCCGCGCCCCGCAGCCAAGGGTCGCCGCAAAGCCGCCTGAACGGTCCGCTCCTTTTCAATGGCGGCGACCGCGTGTCGCCGCTGTCGTGACCCCTCATTCCGCTGCCTTCGGAAGCTCCGGGCCGCACCTGGGCATCGACGAAGGCGCGGATCAGGACACGGCGGCCCCGGCCGTCATGGACATCGACGATCCACCGCGTCCATTCAGCCGCCCCGCCGCGCTCCATCAGTGCCAGGGCCACCCGGTCGGCCTGCGCCCGGACTTGCGCCAGGGTGGGCAGGCGGCAGCCCCGCTGATCGAACACCGCATCCTCCGGCCCCACGCAGTGGAACCGGTAAAGCCGTGTGGGCACTCGCGTTCTCCACCGCCATCCACAGAGCTCCACCGCGATCGCCTCGCAACCGGCGGTTTCGCTTGAACCGATCGGTCCGCTCCGCTTTGTTCATGGTGTGTTCTAGAGAGGAGCGAGCGAAATGCCAGCACTGGCTGTCGAACCCCCTGGGGATGCGTGGGCGCCCACCGAGGCCGAGACGGTTGCCCTTGCCTACCTCCGGGAGGCGGGCCACGACCGCTGGGCTGCCCTCGTCAGCCTTGCGCAGGACGCCCTGGCGGATCTCGATCAGGCTGAGGCGATCATTCGGGAGCGCGGACGGCAGATTTCCCACGGCTACGTGCGCGCCGCACCGCGCTGAGACCTTCACGCCTTGGCCTTCTGCCTCGTTCTGCCGGGACGTCTCATCCTCTTCCGCGGACGGTGTTCCCGGCGTGGGTCAGGCCGCGCGGGGGCGGTAGGCCATGGGCGCCGTCACGGGCGCGGGGGATGTAATGCCCTGATAGACGGGAAGGGGGCTCTCACCCCAGCGATTGATCGGGACCGGAACGAGGGGCGCCACGGGTACGCTCTGGACCAGCAGGACCAGCATCTCCGCGCGGGATTCCAGCATGATCGCCGGAGGTTCCCCGGTGATGATCCGCCACCGGGACACGAAGGCAGCGAGCGGCATCTGCGCCAGCGCCTCGGGTTCGGCCCGACAGGTGTTTCCTTGGAATGGGCGAGCCGTATCCATGAGCCACAAACGATGGGAATGGCAAATCGGTTCGTTCGGCGGCTCGGCATCGTTAATAGTGCCTTGTTCCGTCAATAATTCCTAATTTAGAACCAGATTTATTGGGAGATAGCTGGGAGAGTTCGGAATTGGAGCTTCTCTCCCGCCCGGTCTGATGTGGACTTACTTTTCTGGCCACAGATAGATCTCGTGGAGGCTGTCTCCCTGGCGGAACCAATGCACGCCCGTGCCCGTATGTCGCCCGTGTTCCCGGTACGATCGAGCGATGCTGGATACGATCGACCGGGCCAGTTGCAAGCCGTCGATGTCATAGGCCAGGAGGTGAGGACGCGACGCGCCATCGTGATTGCAGTCGCGCAGGAAGATCGAGTATTTTCCCATCTTCAATACCATCGAAAGCGAACGATGGAGGATAAGACCTCTCGCGATGCGATGTTTCTACCGAGATAGCGGTATGATTAATGGAAATTAATAAGATTTCTCGTATTTGAGTGCGAAGTTCGAAGGAATTCACGATCTCGCCGTGGAGCGCACCGGCTCGACATCGGCGGGTGAGGTGCCACTATCCGGCCCTCCCCCTCGTCTGTGGTCCTAACCAGACAGGTCCCGAAGGCCCCACACGCCCTCTGGCAAGCCCTCTGGATTGTCGGTCGCGGCCGCTCCGGGAGTGGCCGCGACGCTGGTTCAAACTTTAGATGCCGCCCCCGACATTGGGATAGCTGCGGACCCGGGTGCGGCCCTCGGGCTGGCCGATGCCCGGTGCCGGAGCAGGGGTGATGGTGCCGGAATCGGAGGTGGCGAGCGGCGTCCAGCCCTCACGGCTCCAGGCCGCAGACTTCTGATCGAGGTCGACCGAGCCGTGCTGCTCCAGGACATCCATGACCATGGGGGCGCGGCTTTCCTCTGCCCTGACTGTCACCAGGGTTCCACCCCGCCGGACGCCTTCGCCGTAGGCATGTGCGTCCCCTTCGCTCACCCCGGCGCCGGTCAGCGCCCCGGCGAGCCCCCCCGCGGCCGCGCCGATGCCGGCGCCCGTCAGCGTGGCGACCAGCCAGCCGGCCGCGACCACCGGCCCGATCCCCGGGATCGCGATGAGGCCGAGGCCCGCCAGGAGACCCGCGGCGCCGCCCGCCACCGTGCCGAGGGTCGCGCCCGCGCCGGTGCCGTCCTTGGCCTTGCGCTCCGTATCCGCGCTGACGGCGCCGGTCCCCTGCCCGAGCAGGCCGGCATGGCGGTCGCCCTCATTGTTGCTGACGAGGCTGATGTCGCTGTGCGGAATGCCGCCGGCCTCCAGCTTCGCCACGGCGGCACTGGCATCCTCATAGCGGTCGAACAGTGCCGTCACTGTGTGATGGGCCATGGTTCGTCTCCTTGACGTGATGGGGCGGAAGAGGACGTCACTGCGCCGCCACGTTGCCCTTGAAATCGAGGCCGACCTGGACCGGCTGGCCGCCGTGCGTGGCGGTGCCGCGCCAGATGCCGTTCTCGTCCTTCTTCAGGTTCTGGGCGTTGGTGAATCCCGCCTTCTCCAAGCGTGAGCGGACCTCACCCTCGGTGAAGCTGTTGGCGCCCCGCTCCAGCTTGGCGTTGGTGTGCGCACCGGCGGGCATGCCCTCGGGCGAGGCCTTGTCGGTGTTGGGACGGGTGACGCTCTGCTGCCCCCCGGAATTCTGGCTGGTGGCCGCATCCGGCGCGGCGGGCCGTCCGGTCACCGTGGTCTGGGCGAGCGCGGCCGATCCGAGCGCGGTCGTGAGAATGAGGGCGGCAGTGAGGGAACGCATAATGGACTCCGATCATCGTTCGGTGTCCGATAATGAAATCAAACAGAGAACCGTTCCGAGCCAAATCGTTCGGTCAAGATTTTGGAGACGGCAAAAGTCTTTGTCCCCTTCACGAATTCGAGAATTTGGAACAATCAGCGATTTTTGTCTGCGACAACATATGTAAATCGGGAAGAAACTTGGCCGCAGCCCTGGATTGGGCGGGCTCGTAACACGGGAAGCTTGGCGTGAACGATCCCGTCCGGCCAGCCTGCAGCGTCCCGGTCCGGCCATTGCGGGCGGCTTGGTCCGAACTTTGCTGTGGCCATTGGGCTGTGGGCGCTCGCGGTCAGTGATTTGCCGCCACGCGATGCCCGGTCTAATCCTCAAGCTCCGCGTCTCACGAGCGACCGGTGCATGATGTCCAAGGTCTCGGAGGTCCGTTTGTCTCGTTTCCCCCTGAAGGCCCTCGTCCGCGGCGTGGCGGCGGGTGCTCTCGCGTCGGTTGCCCTCACGAGCCTGCCCGCCCACGCGGCGAACGTCTTCCGCTTCGCCTTCCAGGGCGACATCAAGTCCCTCGATCCCTACTCCCTGAAGGAGACGTTCACGATCGGCATGCACGGCGCGGTCTACGAGCCGCTCGTCATGCGCGACAAGGAGATGAAGTTCGCGCCGGCCCTCGCGGAGTCGTGGGAGACGCCGGAGCCGACCCGCTGGCGCTTTCACCTGCGCCATGGCGTCAAGTTCCACAACGGCGACCCCTTCACCGCCGACGACGTGATCTTCTCCGCCCAGCGCGTCCGGGCGCCGGGCTCGAATTTCACCACCAACGTTCCGGCCGACGCCGAGTTCGTGAAGGTCGATGACTACACCGTCGACATGGTGCTGAAGAAGCCGAACCCGATCGCCATCGCGCAGTTTCCGACGTGGTACATCATGTCGAAGGCCTGGGCCGAGAAGAACGGCGCCGTGCAGCCCACTTCTCCGACCTCGGCCAATCCCGGATACGCGACGCTCCACGAGAACGGCACCGGCCCGTTCGTGATCACCGAGCAGCAGCCCGGCGTCCGGACCGTGTTCAAGAAATTCCCCGGCTATTGGGGCAAGGTGGAATCCAACCTCGACGAGGCGGTGTTCACGACGATCAGCAACGACGCCACCCGGGTCGCCGCCCTGCTCTCGGGCGAGGTCGATTGGATCGATCCGGTGCCGCTTCAGGACCAGAGCCGCGTGAATTCCAGCGGCATCGCCACCGTGATGGCCGGGCCGGAGTTGCGCACGATCTTCCTGGGCATGGACCAGAACCGGGACGAGCTGAAGGATTCGAGCGTCAAGGGCAAGAACCCGTTCAAGGATGCCAAGGTCCGCGAGGCGTTCTACCTCGCCATCGACGAGGACACGATCGCCAAGCGCGTGATGCGGGGCCAAGCCACGCCGTCCTCGATCCTGATCGCCCCCGCCCTGTTCGACCGCGCCTCCGAACTCAAGCGCCCGGCCACCGACCTGAAAAAGGCCAAGGAGCTGATGGCGCAGGCCGGCTACCCGGACGGGTTCTCCCTCACCATGGACTGCCCCAACGACCGCTACATCAACGACGAGGCGATCTGCCAGGCGGTGGTGTCGATGCTGGCGCGGATCAACGTCAAGGTGAACCTGAACGCGCAACCGAAGGCCAAGTACTTCGCCAAGGTGCTGGCGCCGGGCTACGACACGTCGTTCTACCTGGTCGGCTGGACGCCCTCGTCGCTGGACAGCCACAACATCCTGTTCGAGATCGCCGGCTGCCGGAAGCCGGGCGACAAGTCCGGGCGCGGCGGCTGGAACATCGGCGGCTACTGCGACCCGAAGATCGACACGATCGCCGATCAGGTCGAGTCCGAGACCGACAAGGCCAAGCGCGATGCCCTGATCAAGGAGGGCTTCGAGACGATCCAGGCCGATTGGGGCTACATCCCCCTGCACCAGCAGGCCCTGGCCTGGGGCGTGTCGAAGAAGGTCCACGTCGTGCAGCGGCCGGACAACTACTTCTACCTGTACTGGGTCTCGAAGGATCCCTCGTAAGGAGGGGCGGGCGTGCTCGCCTTCCTCCTCCGGCGGCTGTTCCAGGCGGCCGCGGTTCTCGCGGTCGTCGGGCTCATCGCCTTCGGCATGTTCCGGTTCGCGGGCGACCCCGTGAACCAGATCGTCGGGCCCGACACCACGCAGGCCGAGCGGCTTCAGATCCGCAAGGATCTGGGGCTGGACGATCCCGTCCTCTCCCAGTTCGCGCGCTACGCGGGCAGCGTGGTGCAGGGCCGGTTCGGCATCTCCTACCAGTTCCGTCAGCCGGTCTCCCAGCTCCTCGCGGAGCGGATGCCGGCGACGCTCGAACTCGCCTTCTGCGCCACGGTCTTCGCCCTGGTCGTGGGCGTGCTGATGGGGGTGTTCTGCGCGTTGTTCCGGGAGTCGTGGCTCGCCTCGCTGTTCCAGGCGGTCTCGCTCATCGGGATCAGCCTGCCGACCTTCTTGATCGGTATCCTGCTCATCTACCTGTTCTCGGTCACGCTCGGCTGGCTGCCCTCCTACGGGCGGGGCGACACGGTGCGGCTCGGCTGGTGGACGACGGGCTTCCTCACCGCCTCGGGCCTCAAGGCGCTGATCCTCCCCTCGGTGACGCTCGGCCTGTACCAGATGACCCTGATCATGCGGCTGGTGCGCGCCGAGATGTTGGAGGTGCTGCGCACTGACTACATCCGCTTCGCCCGGGCGCGGGGCCTTTCCACCCGCGCCGTCCATCTGCGCCACGCCCTGAAGAACACCCTCGTGCCCGTCATCACCATCACCGGGCTGCAACTGGGCGGCCTGATCGCCTTCTCGATCATCACCGAATCGGTGTTCCAGTGGCCCGGCATGGGACTGCTTTTCATCCAGGCCGTGCAGAATGTCGATATCCCGATCATGGCGGCGTATTTGCTGCTCGTCGCGCTGATCTTTGTGACGATCAACCTCGTGGTCGACATCCTCTACACGGTGGTCGATCCGCGTCTGCGCCTGTCCATGGGGAGGGCGGCATGAGACCCATCGCCAAGAGACCCATCGCGATGAAGAGCCGGCGATGAGCGGAACCGACCTCGATACCGGCGATCTCCCGGCGGTGCCGCTGACGGAGGCGGCGCCCTCGCGCCTCGCCACGTGGCGGGATTCCGACCTGCTCGCGAACTTCCTGCGCTCGAAGACCGCCGTGGTGGCGCTCGTCGCCACGGTGATCATGATGGTGCTGGCCTTCGCCGCACCGCTGATCTCGCCGCAGAACCCCTACGACCCCGCCCAGCTCGACCTCATCAACTCGAACCTGCCGCCGCTCTGGCAGGCCGAGGGGCAGGCGCCGTTCTACCTCGGCACCGACGACCAGGGCCGGGACGTGCTCTCGGCGGTGCTCTACGGCCTGCGCCTGTCGCTGATCATCGGCGTGCTCGGCGTGCTCGCCTCGGGGATCATCGGCATCGCCCTCGGGCTGGTGGCGGGCTATGCCGGAGGTACGCTGGACACGCTGATCATGCGCGTCGCCGACGTGCAGCTCACCTTTCCGGCAATCCTCATCGCCCTGGTGGTGGACGGCGTCGCCAAGGCGACCTTCGGCAGCGCGCTGGATGTCGGGCCGCTGATCGCGCTGATCGTGGTCTCGATCAGCCTGTCCTTCTGGGTGCAGTACGCCCGCACCGTGCGCTCCTCCGTGATGGTGGAGAAGGGCAAGGATTACGTGCAGGCGGCCCGGCTCATCGGCCTCTCCTCGCCCGTCATCCTGGTGCGGCACGTGTTGCCGAACGTCACCGGACCGGTCTTCGTGATCGCGACGATCAACCTCGCGCTCGCCATCATCACCGAGGCGACCCTGTCCTTCCTCGGCACGGGCCTGCCCGAGACCATGCCCTCGCTCGGCACGCTGATCCGCACCGGCAACCGCTTCCTGTTCTCCGGCGAGTGGTGGATCGTCGCCTTCCCCGGCGTGGCGCTGGCGAGCCTCGTCATCGCCATCAATCTCCTGGGGGATTGGCTGCGCGACGCGCTCAATCCGAAGTTGCAATGACCGACACCGTTCTCTCCGTGCGCGACCTTACCGTCGCCTTCGACACCCGCCGGGGGCCGTTGACGGCGATCGACCGGGTTTCGTTCGACATCGGCCAGGGCGAGATCCTCGGCGTCGTCGGTGAGTCCGGGGCGGGCAAGTCGGTGACCGGCTCGGCGGTGATTGGGCTGATCGACCGGCCGGGCCGGATCGCCGGGGGCGAGATTTACCTGCGCGGCGAGCGCATCGACAACCTGCCCCCCGAGGCGATGCGGCGGGTGCGGGGCCAGCGCATCGGCATGATCTTCCAGGACCCGATGACCTCGCTCAATCCGCTGTTCCGGGTGGGCGACCAGATCGTCGAGACCCTGCGCACCCACACCAGCCTGTCGGCCAAGGCGGCCCGCGCCCGCGCCATCGACCTGCTCACCGAGGTGGGCATCCCGGCGGCGGCGCGGCGGATCGACAGCTATCCGCACGAGTTCTCGGGCGGGATGCGCCAGCGGGTCGTGATCGCGCTGGCGCTGTGCACCGAGCCGCGGCTGGTGGTGGCCGACGAGCCGACGACGGCGCTGGACGTGTCGATCCAGGCGCAGGTCATCGCCCTGCTTCGCCGCCTCGCCCGCGAGCACGGCACCGCCGTCATGCTGGTCACCCACGACATGGGCGTGATCGCCGAGACCTGCGACCGGGTGGCCGTGATGTATGCCGGGCGGGTGGCCGAGATCGGCCCCGTCGCCTCGGTGATCGCCACGCCGCACCATCCCTATGCCGTCGGTCTGATGGGGGCGATCCCGACGCTCTCGCAGGAGGCCGACCGGCTAAGCCAGATCCCCGGCTCCATGCCGCGGCTCACCGCCATCCCGCAGGGCTGCGCCTTCAACCCGCGCTGCCCGAAGGTCTTCGCCCGCTGCCGCGTCGAGCGGCCCGAGCCGATCCCGGTCGATGCGAGCCGGGTCGCCTGTCACCTGTACGATGCAGCGGAGCAAGCGGCGTGAGCGCCTACGTCGAAGTCACCGACCTGCGCCGCCGGTTCGACGTCTCGAAGCCCTGGCTCAACCGGGTGATCGAGCGCGAGCCGAAGAAGTTCCTCACGGCCGTGGACCAGGTCGGCTTCACCATCGCGAAGGGTGAGACCTTCGCCATCGTGGGCGAATCGGGCTGCGGCAAGTCCACCCTGGCCCGGATGGTGGTGGGCCTGCTGCCGCCCTCGGCGGGCGAGGTGCGCATCACGGGCGTGTCGATGACCGACCCGCGTGAGGCGAGCGCCCGGCGGCGCCTGCGGGCGCGCATCCAGATGATCTTCCAGGACCCCTACGCGTCCATGAACCCGCGCTGGCGGGTGGGCCGGATCATCGCGGAGCCGATCCGGGCCTTCGGCCTGATCCAGGGGGAGAGGGCGATCCGCGCCCGCGTGGCCGAGCTCCTGGGCCTCGTCGGGCTCCATGGCGACGACGACGCGAAAAAATACCCGCACCAGTTCTCGGGCGGGCAGCGCCAGCGCCTGTGCATCGCCCGGGCGCTGGCGAGCCAAGCGGAGTTTTTGGTGGCCGACGAGCCGACCAGCGCGCTGGACGTTTCGGTGCAGGCGCAGATCCTGAACCTGATGCGCGAGCTGCAGCAGCGCCTTGGGCTCACCTATCTGTTCATCAGCCACAACCTCGCCGTGGTCAGCCACATGGCGGACCGCCTCGGGGTGATGTATCTCGGCCGCCTCGTGGAGGTCGCCACGGCGAAGGACCTCTTCGCTACGCCGCGCCACCCCTACACGCGGATGCTGCTCGACGCGATCCCCGACCTCGCCCATGTCGGCCGCGCCCGGGTGCCGGTTTCCGGCGAGATCCCGAACCCGATCGATCCGCCCTCCGGCTGCACCTTCCACCCCCGCTGCCCGCTGGCGAATGACCGTTGCCGCAGCGAGGTGCCCGCGCTCCTCGACGGCGTCGCCTGCCACGCCGTGCAAGAGGGGCGGGCGTAAAGAAGCGCCTGCCGCCGATGGCTCAGATGATCTGAAGGTCCCGCCTTACGATCGCCAGCAAGTCGGTGCGGTTGGCCGGGTGAAAAGAGACGTCATCCGACCCATCCAAGAAGCGTTTCACGATGTGCTCGCCGAGGGCGCGGTACACTTCGAACTGCTCCTCGCTGAAGAACTGGTCCGCCGTGCTTTCGTGCGGAAACGACGGGTTCCGCGCCTTTGTAGGCCATGACGTAGGACGCCTCGTCGCCGCTGAGCGACGCCTTGATGTAAACGAGCACGCCCACCTCTCGCAGATTGCTACCAGGGAGCGAGGGATAGTCGATGAGGCCAAGGGCGACGTGCGGACCCGGCTCGGGCTTGATCGTCCTGTCGCGGACGCCCTGCGACGTGTCCCGCGTACGGGCGGCGATGGTGCCCCAATCCATGACGATCCGCGTGCCGAGGTCGATGCGGGCGAAGCGTTCGACCTGGGTGAGGGAGGCGGCCCGCAGATCGGGATCGGCCTCGCCGTCGATGGCGACGATGACGCGGCAGCGGCGCTTGAGCAATTCGTAGACGCCGAGGTTCTCGATGTGCCCGCCGTCGGTCAGGAAGACGAATTCTTGTTTGGCAGACAGGATTTCTTCAGCGGTTTTGCGGATATCGAACCCCGTTTTGCTAAAGGCTTCTCGCAAAAGATATCGCGGACCAGGTTTCGCCCTCCTTGACCAGCGCGCTTCAGCGGGGGCTTGGGATCAGCAGGTGACTGAACCGTATCTCTCGCTTGCACCGCATCGGCGATCTCGCGCGGATGCAACAACCAGCGCCCGAGACGCACATTGAACAGGGCGATTGTCGGTGAAAGCGGTCGGACGGAGGCCATCCCCATGTTCGGCGCGGCGGCCGCGCCGGAAATCGCCATCGCAGTCCCCGTGGTCAGCCGATCGACCGCCTGCTCGGCACATTTGGTCGGGACGTAGCCTGTCAGGTCGCTGCCGACGTAGCGACGGCTGAAGACGAAGAAGTCCGCGTTGCGACCGCGCCGGTTGGCGTAATTGGAGCCCGGGACATTCAAGGCCGTGTTCAGGAGGTGGTACGGCCCCAAATCCGCTTTGAGGTCAGACAGTTTGTGATTGTCCATAGACTGAGTCTTCGGAGGCGCCTTGAGGGACGGTCCTGCCGTGATGTCCTTGACGAGGAAAGTCTGTCCGAGCCGGTCGCGGTAAAGCTGGTGCAGCGAATTCGCGTTGACGCTGAGGAAAAGCCACGATGCGAACATCGGAATGGACGCCGCAATGTAGACGAAAGGTGCCGCGAAGCGGTCCGCCGCATACCCGGTCCAGGCGTGGACATGTTCGAACGCCCAAGCCAGCCAGAACGGAGCCGCAGGCCAGCAGCCGGCAGGCTTGGCCGTGGCCCAGGAGGCCAGGTGCATCGTGCAAAGCCAGAGGATCGCAGGAGCTGCTGCGGCGAGAAGAAGCAGCGAGGCTCGGCTCGCGAGCGTCTTGAGTAAATCGCTCTTGGTTCCCGACGGCTCCGTTACAGCTTGTTCGGCGATGCGGCGGACGAAGGGCAAGGCTGCGATGGGGGCAAGGAAGGCACCGAAACGTGTCAACCATTCGTAGATCTTTTCGAGAACGGTCTTCGCGGCCTCTCCGTTTGGCGTCCCCCCTTCGCCGGACATCGGGTAGATGACTTCGAGGAGCAGAACGTGCGCTTGAATCAATGGTACAAGGAAAACCAGGAATAATACGATTCCTAGCCTCCAAGTCGATAGATCGCGTTGTTCTTTTTCAGGTGTAGCCTTAATCGATACGACAATTGCGTACAGTATCCAGATAAGTGCTCCGATGAAGAGCGAAAAATACGTGAAATTCCAATTGAAATTATTCAAGACGTTAATGGCATAATGCTTAGATCCGTTCGACGTGGCGGTATTGTCTCTAATTGGGTTGAGGGTAACCAGAAAGGCCGCGGCCACCAGCATGATCGGCAGGATGACGAGCGCGTTCATGGCAAGGCCGCGCAGATAAACGACAAGGGCCGTAAGGACAGATCGAAAGCCGTTCGGGATGAGATAGCGGGTATTGTCCCGGATGTGCCGCGTGATTGGGGTCTCCCCGGCTTCAATACCGCCAAGCCCGAACGGAAAACCCTTCCCCTCCGACAAGCCGATGGAGAGCGTCGTCCCGATGTAGCCGCCGCCGGAGACCGTGGAGAGGTAATCGAAGCGCTCGATCAGGTCGCGGTTGCCCAGCGCCTGGAGCGCCCCGAGGGAAAAGGCGGCCGAGCGGATGCCGCCGCCCGACAGGGCGAGACCGACGAGTCCATTGGCCGTCGTCGGAGTTTTCGACAACGGTGGAAAGGTGCAGGCCTCAAGCAATGCTTGGCGTCGCGCCTCGATGTCTTCGCATTCGTCCACGAAGACTTGATCAAAGTCCACGACCTTTGGCGGCGGATCGTTCGGCTGGGGATCCACGGTCGTCATGGTGCGCACCTCTCCCATCACCGTGGTCGCTGCGGTCGGCCACGGTCGTCATGCCTTGAGCGGTTCGTCGTTCGGTGGGATGGGACCGGTCAGATCGGCCGGTTGGCCTTCTTCAGCGTGCTGCGCAGGACCTCGCGGCAAAACGCGGGGGTCAGGAGCGGATTGCCGACGGGGGGCTGTCGTGTCTGATCGTGGGTGCTGAGGCAGGTGACGAGGAGCGCCGCCACCGCATCGTTGCCCCTCACCGCTCCGCCGGCCGTCGCCATGGCTTTGGCGATCGCGGCGGCGGTCGCCGCGCCCTTGCCGGTCGCGTCGGCCGGGACGCTCACCGTCACGCTCGCGGGCGCTCCGGCCAGGGCCACGAGCAGGGTGCCGTACTGGCTGAGGATCAGGGCGTAGGCATCGTGGCCGATCACGCCATTCACGTAGGCTTGGCAGGCGGAATAGAGGCCGTCGCGCAGGGCGAGCACGCCTGCATTACGACCATCGAGTTGCGTGGCCTGCTCGGTGCGCTCGAAGGTGCCGCCGCCCTCACCCTCGCCCGCCCCCGTCACGCTCACCTTGGCGTTGACCGAGCCCTTTGAGCCGAAGGCGATGGCGTAGTCCGGGCTCGGTTCGGTGCAGGTGACCTTGGTCAGGACGCCATCGACAGCGCGGGTCCGCTGGGTCACCAACCTGAGGTTTCCCGTCGTGCTGAGGACGTCGGTGTCACCGAAGGACAGGCGATCGATGTGGGCGCTGGGGGAGTCGCAAGCCTGCAACGCGATGGCGAGGGGTAAGACGAGCAGCATTCGCTGCCAACGGCTGCGTATTGCCATCCTCGACCCCCCACGACGGCCGCTTCGACCAGTTTTCGGACGATTCGGCGTGCAAGGCTCGTCCGGTGGAGATTAGTTAGGCGAATACGGATACGGCCGCAACCTAAGGTTAATAAGATTTCGTGGGAAATTCGATGGGCGAATAGAGCATTGGCGGCGCGGCGGTCATAGGCCGTTCGGGGCGCGGCGCGGAGTCGATCCCACCTCCGCGCTCACTCCGTGGGGGCTGCCTCAGGCGTCCAGGAGCCCGGCGAGCTTCATCGCCACGCCCTGCGAGCCCTGCACCTTCAGGCGGCCGGTGGAGAAGGCCATCATCGGGCTGAGTTTGCCCTGCACCAGCTTGAGCAAGTTGTCGGAGCTCAGCTTCATCACCGTGTCGGCCTCAGCTCCTTCGGCGGGGGAAATATCCACCTTTCCGCCGGTCGCATCCACGAGGATGCTGCCGCCGTCGGTCAGGTCGAACCGGACCTTGTAGCCGAGGGTGCTCAGGGCATCCGATCGGTCTTCGATGGAGTCGATGAGGTGTGCGAGATCCGCCACTGCTGTCTCCCGTTCAGCTTCCGAATAACTGCGTTGCCGAATACCCCTCTCCCTGCCTGCGGAGAGAGAGGGGAGAATCCGTCAGAACATCGCCTCGTCGAGCGCCATCATCGCGCCCTTGCCCGCCTTCACCGCCGCCAGCAGGCCGGCGACCTGGGGCAGGATGCGCTCCATGTAGAAGCGGGCGGTGGCGAGCTTGCCCTCGTAGAAGGCGCGCTCGTCGGTGCCGGCCTTGAGCGCAGCGTGGGCGACCTTGGCCGAGCGCAGCCACATGTAGCCCAGCGCCACGAGCCCGAAGAGCCGCAGGTATTCGGTGGCAGCGGCACCCGCCTCCTCCGGGTCCTTCATGCTCTTTTGCGCGATATGGGCGGTGGCGAGCTGCAGGGCGCCGAAGGCCTTCGACAACGGCTGGGCGAGGGGGGCGAGGTCGTCGTCCTCGATCGCCTCGTCCAGGGCCGCCAGCACCGGATGGAAGAAGCTGCGGAGATAGCGCCCCATGTGCGCGGGCAGCTTGCGGCCGACGAGGTCCATCGCCTGCACGCCGTTGGTGCCTTCGTAGATCATCGCGATCCGCGCATCGCGGACATATTGCTCCATCCCCCATTCGGCGATGTAGCCGTGGCCGCCATAGACCTGGACGCCGAGGCTCGCGCTCTCGAAGCCGAGGTCGGTGAACAGCGCTTTGACGACGGGCGTCATCAGCGCGCAAAAGTCCTCCGCCCGGCGCCGCTCGTCCGGATCGGAATGGTGCTCCATCACGTCGAGGCTGCGGGCCACCCAGGCGCCGAGCGCTCGGCAGCCCTCGTTATAGGCGCGGACCGTCATCAGCATGCGGCGCACGTCGGGGTGGACGATGATCGGGTCTGCGGCGAGGTCCGGCCGCTTGGCTCCCGACAGGGCACGGCCCTGGAGCCGCTCCTTCGCGTAGGCGACGGCGCCCTGATAGGCGGCCTCGCCCGCGCCGAGCCCCTGGAGGCCGACGGCGAGCCGCTCCTCGTTCATCATGGTGAACATGGCCTGCATGCCCTTGTGGGGCGCGCCGACGAGCCAGCCCTTGGCGTCCTCGTAGGTGATCTGGCACGTCGCCGAGGCCTTCAGCCCCATCTTGTGTTCGAGCGCGGAGCAGGTGACGCCGTTGCGCTCGCCCGGCGTACCGTCCGCGCGGGGCAGGAACTTCGGCACGAGGAACAGGCTGATGCCCTTCACGCCCTTCGGCGCGTCGGGGAGCTTGGCCAGGACGAGGTGAACGATGTTCGCGGTGAGGTCGTGCTCGCCCGCCGAGATGAAGATCTTCGAGCCTGTGATCGCGTAAGAGCCGTCGCCCTGCGGCACGGCCTTGGTCCGCAGCAGGCCGAGATCGGTGCCGCAATGGGGCTCCGTCAGGCACATCGTGCCCGACCACGTGCCGTCCACGAGCTTGGGCAGGTAGGCCGCCTTCAGCTCCTCCGAGGCGTGGCCTTCGATCGCCTGATAGGCGCCGTGGCTGAGGCCGGGATAGAGGCCGAAGGACAGGTTGGTCGAGCAGATCATCTCCTCGACCAGCTTGTTGATGCCCGCCGGCAGGCCCTGGCCGCCATAGGCCGGGTCCGCGCCCATGGCGGTCCAGCCGCCCTCGCGGAACGCCTTGTAGGCCTCCGGGAAGCCCTTCGGCGTGCGCACCACGCCGTTCTCCAGGCGGCTGCCCTCCTCGTCGCCGGAGGCGTTCAGCGGCAGCAGGCGCTCCGTGCAGAACTTGCCCGCCTCCTCCAGGATGGCGTCGGCGACGTCGGGCGTGAACTCCTCCAGACCCGGCAGGGGCTGGGCGGCGGCGTGCAGTTCGTTCAGCACGAAGCGCATGTCGCGCAGGGGAGCCTTGTAGGTCTGCATCTCGTCAGTTCCTCACCGGGCGGCCGGTCTCGATCACGCTCTCGAACCGGTCGAGGGTCGCCTCCGTCCGCACGAGGCGCATGAAGCTGTCGCGTTCGAGGTCGAGGATCGCCTCCTCGTCCAGGGTATCGAGGCCGTCCGCCTCGCCGCCCGACAGGACGGTGGCGAGTTCCCCCGCCACCACGAGGTCGTGTTTCGTGGCGATGCCCCGGTTGGCGAAGCCCTCGGCGGCCATGCGCAGGGCCAGCGCCCCCGAGGGGCCGGGGAGCGTCACGGTAACGGGTTTGGGAGGCTCGTAGCCCTCGACCAGCGACAATGCCTTGGCCTTGGCGTCCGCGAGCAGGCGGTCGCGGTTCATGGTGATGCCGTCACTCTCGCGCAGGAACATCTGCTCCTTGGCCTCCGCCGCCGACTTGGCGACGGTGGCGGTCGAGATCGTCTCGAACACCTTGGTGGCGGCGGGCATCGGCCCCCGCGGCATCTTCGGCGCGGCCTGCCAGCGGGCCAGCATTTCCTTGCAGCCGCCCCAGGCCGGCACGAGGCCGACGCCGGCTTCCACGAGGCCGATATAGCTCTCGGCATGGGCCTGCACGGCATCGCTGTGCAGAAGGATCTCGCAGCCGCCGCCGAGCGCCATGCCGGCCGGCGCGCCGACCACCGGGAAGGGCGCGTATTTCAGCTGACCGTAGGTCTGCTGACCCACCGAGACCCAGCTTCTCGATTTCGCTCCAGGCCGCGATATTGGCGGCGAACAGGGCGAGCCCGAGATTCGCGCCGACCGAGAAGTTCGAGCCCTCGTTATAGACCACGAGCGCCTTGTACTGCGACTTCACGAGCTTGATGGTCTTGCCGAGCAGGACCATGATCTGTTCATCCAGCGCGTTCGATTGCGAGGTGAATTCGAAGCACACCACGTCGTCGCCGCTGTCCCACAGGGCCGCCGAGCCGTTCTTGAGGAGCGGCTGGCTCGCGAGCTTGATGTCTTCCAGCCGCAGCACGACCTCGGGCCGCGCGATCGTCTTGTACGTGCCGTCGGCCTGAAGCACCTGCCGCTGGCCGTTCTCCACCCGGTAGAAGGTACGGCCGTTCAGACCGGCGAGGATCGGCGGGACGGTGGTGCCGTCCTTGGCCAGCCGGTCGGCCACATAGGCGCCGCCGATCTTGTCGATCAGCTCGAAGGGCCCCCATTTCCAGTTGTAGCCGAGGCGCATGGCCGCATCGATGGCGGCGACGTCGTCGCTCGCCTCGCCCACCAGCCCGGCGGCGTAGGCCAGCGTCGGGCCGATCACCGTCCAGGCATAGGCGCCGATGCGGCCTGGCAGGCCGAGCACCGCGCGGGGGCCCTTGGCCTCCTTGAGTTCCGGCAGATCCGCCTTGGCGGAGGGCCGGTATTGCCCGGTCTTGAGGTCGATGGCCTCCTTGGTCTTCTGACCGTCCTTCCGGTTCAGGCGGTAGAAGCCGCCCTTGCCCTTGCGGCCGGTATGCCCCTCCGCGATCAGCGTCGTGATGAGGGGCATCTCGCGGTAGGTGGCGTGGAACGCGTCGCCTTCGGGCAGGGCGGCCCCGCAGGCTCTTGGTGGTGTGCGGGATCAGGTCGAGACCCACGAGGTCCACGAGGCCGAACACACCGGTCTTCGGGATGCCGAAGGGGCGGCCCATGATGGCGTCCGCTTCCTCCACCGGCACGCCGAGGTCGTCGGCGGCCGCGATGGCGTTCTGGATCCAGAAGATCCCGAGCCGGTTCGCGATGAAGCCCGGCGTGTCCTTGCAGCGCACGACGCTCTTGCCGAGCTTGCGGTCGGCGAAATCCACGACGCCCTCGGCGAGCGCCGGATCGGTCTTCGGACCCGTCACGATCTCCAAGAGCCGCATGTAGCGGGGCGGGTTGAAGAAGTGGGTGATGAGGAAGCGCCGGGCGAAGCTCTCGGGCATGCCCTCGATCAGCACGTCGAGCGGAATGGTCGAGGTGTTGGACGAGACCGCCGTGCCCGGCTTCCGCACTGCGTCGATGCGGCGGTAGAGGGCCTGCTTCGCGTCCAGGCGCTCAATCACCACCTCGACGATCCAATCGACGTCCGCCAAGCGGTCGAGATGGTCTTCGATGTTGCACGGCTCCACCAGCTTGGCGGCGCGGGGGGACATGAAGGCGGCGGGCTCCGTCTTCAGCATTCGGGCGATAGCGCCCTTGGCCAGCGCGTTCCGGTCGGCGGCGCCCTCGGGGACGATGTCCATCAGAAGCACCGGCACGCCGGCATTGGCGACATGGGCGGCGATTCCCGCCCCCATGACGCCGGCGCCGATTACGGCGACTTTGCGGATCCCGGTCATCACACGCGCTCCAGAAGGGTGGCGATGCCCTGGCCGCCGCCGATGCATTGGGTGGCCAGCGCGAAGCGGCCGCCCTCGCGGGCGAGCAGCGAGGCCGCCTTGCCGACGATGCGTGCACCCGTAGCGCCCAGCGGATGGCCGAGCGCGATCGCGCCGCCGTCGATGTTCACGGTCTTCTCGTCGAGGCCGAGATCGCGGATACAGGCGAGGGCCTGCGAGGCGAAGGCCTCGTTCAATTCCACCACGCTCAGGGCGTCGGCGGTGATGCCGGCCCGCTCCAGCGCCTTCTTCGCGGCGGCGACGGGGCCGATGCCCATGATTTCCGGCTCCGCAGCCCGAGATCGCCACCGCCGCAACCCGCGCGAGCGGCGTCAGGCCGGTGCGGCGGGCATAGGCCTCGCTGCACACCAGCACCGCCGAGGCGCCGTCGGTGAGGGGCGACGAGGTGCCGGCCGTGACCGAGCCGTCCTGCTGGAAGGCGGGCTTCAGGCCGGCGAGCCCTTCCGCGCTGGCATCCGCCCGGATGCAGCCGTCGGTCTCGACGGTGCCGCCCTTGGTGGCGATGGGCACGATCTCGGCGGCGAGCCGGCCCTCGGCTTGAGCGTGCGCCGCCTTGCGCTGGCTCGCGACCGCGAAGGCCTCCTGGTCGGCGCGGGAAATCTCCCAGCGGCGGGCGACGTTCTCGGCGGTGTCGCCCATGCCGATGTAGGCGCCGGGGCGCTTCCCGTGCAGGGCCGGGTTCGGCATCGGGTTGAAGCCCATCATCGGCACGCGGCTCATGCTCTCGACGCCCGCGCAGACGAAGGCCTCGCCGGCCCCCAGCGCGATCTGCCCAGCCGCCATGTGGACCGACTGCATGGACGAGCCGCAGAAGCGGTTCACGGTGACGCCGCCGACACTGAGGTCGAGGTCGGCCATCAGCCCGATCAGCCGGGCGACGTTGAAGCCCTGCTCGCCCTCGGGAAAGGCGCAGCCGACGATCAGGTCCTCGATCTCCTTCGAGGGAATGCCGGTGTCCGCCACGAGCTTGCGCACCACCTGCGCGGCGAGGTCGTCCGGGCGGACCCTCGCGAGCGCCCCCTTCTTGGCCGGTGTGAAGGGCGAGCGGGCATAGCCCGCGATGACGACGTCGGTCATGCGATCCTCTCGGGGTGGATGGGTGTGGAGCACTGCCTCTCCCCGCCTGCGGGGAGAGGGCCGAGCCCCCCTTGCCGGGGGCGAGGCGAGGCGGCAGCCGGGGGGGAGGGGGTGCGCCGGAGGAGGCTCGTGCCTTGAGCCCCCTCACCGCCGCTCCGGCTACGCCTGCGCGTTCTGCCGACACGACGAGGTGTCTGCGGGCCTCTCCCCGCAGGCGGAGAGAGGGGGGAGCTATCCTCCTCGCCGTCCTTGCGAACGACGGCGAAGCAAGCCAGGGGCGCGCCACGGTGCGAGGCGTCCCGCTGTCCTCGGTCGCTTCGCTTTGCTTGGGAGGGCGGCGAGGATTGGCCCGCGCGCGCGCCTACCGAGCCCCGCGCGCCTTCCGCGCCGGGGGCAGGGCGGCCAGGGCCGTTTCCGTCTGCTGCGCGATGGAGCGCAACTCCGCCAGGGTTTCGGCCAGCGCCCGCTCCTGCTCGATCAGGCTGTCGATGCGGTTCTGCACCCGCTTCAGCAGAGCGCGAAGCTGCTCCTGCCGCGTCGGGTCCGCATCGTAGAGATCGAGATATTCCTTGATCTCGCGCAGGGTGAAGCCAAGCCGCTTCCCCCGCAGGATGAGGATCAGCCGCGCCCGGTCGCGATGATTGTAGACCCGGTTGTTTCCGGCCCGCTGCGGGGTCAGCAGCCCCTTGTCCTCGTAGAAACGGACAGTCCTCGCGGTTATCCCCAAATCCTGAGCGAGTTGGGTTACAGTGTACAGCGGTTCGGACACAGGTAACCTTCTCTCGCGCAAGGTCACCGTAGACATGGAGCGAGTGAAGCGTCAACGCCGCCGCGCCGGGCGAGGCGGGAGGGTGCGGGCGAGGGACGCAAGTCACGGTGCGAATCGCCACCATCGTCTCCTCTCCCCTTGCCGAACGGTCCTCTCGCGGGCCCCGATTCGGCGTTTCCGACCTAACGTATACGGCAACTTGTACCCCATTACGTAACCTAGATGCAAGACCGTCCCGCTTCCGGGCTCATGGAGGGAGCCGCGACGCAGGATAGTACCTGTGGGAGGGCGGGGATTCGGCGGCTCGCGCGGCCGGGTGCGATGGAAATGCCACAAACGGATACAAACCGGCGCCGACCCGCATTCGGTCTTGCAATTTTATTCCGCTTTCGGCAGCGTCTTGACCTATAGGGAAAGGCGGCACGAAAGCGATGGGCGGCAACCCCAATGCTTGTTGTGCTGATTTGATCTCATGCGAATGCGCCGTCGAAGCGCATCAATAAAGTGAAATCACGACAGAAGACCCGGGCAGCGGGCTCGTCGAATGCTTGGGGAGAAAACGAAATGACGACGTTGCTTGGCGCCAGACTTGGCGTCCGGATCGGGGCGGCGACGCTGTTGGCGACGATGCTGGGCGGGACGGCGGCCTTCGCCGGTGCGTTCGGGATCCGGGAGCAGAGCACACAGGCGCAGGGGCTCGCCTTCGCGGGTGCGGCGGCGGGCTCGGGCGGCGTCTCGTCGATCTTCTGGAACCCGGCCGTCATCACGATGAGCCCGGGCTTCGTCTCGGAGCAGAACCTCACCTATATCGGGCTCTCGTCCCGCATCACTCCGGTGGCCGGCACCAACCCGGGCTTCGCGCGGCTGGGCGGCTCCGGCGATATCGGCCAGGGCGCCGTGGTGCCGGCGGGGGCGACCTCCTACCAGATCAACGATCGCCTCTGGCTCGGCCTCGCGACCGGCGCGCCCTTCGGCCTCGTGACCAAGCCTAACCAAGCATGGGCCGGTGAGGTCTACGGCCCGCTCGTCGCGCATCTTCACCCTCGCCTTCAACTCGGTCGTGGCCTTCAAGGTCAACGAGTGGCTGTCCATCGCCGCCGGGCCGAACATCGAATACTTCCGCCTCACCCTGCGTCAGGCGCTGCCGCTGCCGGGATTGCTGCCGCAGAACTATCCGAGCTCGTTCCTCAAGGGCGAATCCTGGGGCGTCGGCTTCACGGCGGGCGCGACCATCACCCCCTGGGCCGGCACGGCGCTCGGCATCGGCTACCGCTCCTCGGTGCACCACGACATCGACGGCTCGATCGGCGTGCCGATCCTGGCCCTGGCGCCGCTCGCCGGGCAGGTCCGCGCCCGGCTGAACACGCCGGAAAAGCTGAGCGTCGGCCTCACCCAGGCGATCAGCCCCGTGGCGCGGGTCAACCTCGGCTTCGAGTGGGACAACTGGTCGAGGCTCGGCTCGATCGGCATCGTGTCGAAGACACGCGGCGTCACGGTCAATAACCTGCCGCTCAACTACAAGGACGGGTTCCTCTACTCGATCGGCGGCGAGTACGACATCAACCCGGCGCTGACCCTGCGGGCCGGCTTCGGCTACGAGGTCTCGCCGATCGACTTCACGAACCGCTCCGTGCGCCTGCCGGACGGCGACCCGCTACATCGCCTCCTTCGGCGCGAGCTACCGCTGGAACCAGCAGTTGACGCTGAATCTCGCCTACTCGCACTTCTTCCTGGACCGGTCGCGGATCCTGGCGGGGCTGGGCCGGGACTACAACGTGGGCAACATCGCCTTCGCGGGCGTGGTCGATTCGAGCGCCGACATCGTCTCGGTGGGCTTCCGCTACGTCTTCGGCGCCCCCGCCGCCCCCGGCCCCCGCGCCGCTGGTGCGCAAGTACTGAGGCGCGGTCCGCCCCATCATTCCCACCCAACGTCTCAGGATGAGGGCGAGGGTGGGAAAGACACCGCCGTCCGGTCAGGCTTGTATGACGCAGAGGGGAAACGCCCTCAGGCCGTGTCCAGGCGCAGGCCGGTGGCTTGATCGAACAGGTGCAGGTGCTCCGGCGGGAAGGACACCCGCACCGTTTCGCCGACGGGCGCGCCGTTGGGGATCCGGAGCGTCAGGGTCGCAGCGCCCGCGCGGCCGGCATGCACCAGCATCTCAGAGCCGAGAAGTTCCACGACCTCGACCGGCCATTCCCGGCCGGCCGCATCGAGGGCGACGTGCTCCGGCCGGATGCCGAGGATCACCCCGTGGCCGTCGGGCAGCGCATAGCGCCGGGCGCCGAGGCCGACCTCCGTGCCCTCTAGGCTCACCGCCGTGCCGTTGCGGCTCAGCGTGCCGGGGAGGAGGTTCATCGCGGGTGAGCCGATGAACCCCGCCACGTAGGTGTCGGCGGGGCGCTCGAAGACCTCCGTGGGCGTCGCCAGCTGCACCGGCACGCCCTGGTGCATCACGAGCAGCCGGTCGCCCAGTGTCATCGCCTCGACCTGGTCGTGCGTCACATACAGGCTCGTCACGCCTAGCCGGCGCTGCAGCCGGCGGATCTCGGCGCGCATCTGCACGCGCAGCTTGGCGTCGAGGTTGGAGAGCGGCTCGTCGAACAGGAACAGCTTCGGCTGGCGCACGATGGCGCGGCCCATCGCCACGCGCTGCCGCTGCCCGCCCGAGAGCTGGCGCGGCTTGCGCTCGAGGAGCGCGTCAAGCCCGAGCAGCGACGAGGCCGCATCGACCTTGGATCGGATCTCGGCCTTGCGCAGGCCGCGGATCTTCAGCCCGTAGGCCATGTTGTCGAACACGCTCATGTGCGGATAGAGCGCGTAGTTCTGGAACACCATGGCGATGTCGCGCGCCGAGGGGTCGGTCCGCGTCACGTCCCGCCCGTCGATCAGGATCTGGCCGGTCGTCGGTGTCTCGAGGCCCGCCACGATGCGCAGCAGGGTGGATTTTCCACAGCCCGACGTGACGACGATCACCAGCATCTCGCCGTCCGCCAGGGCGAGGTCGACCCCCTTCAGGATCTCGTTGCGGCCGAAGCTCTTGCGCAGTCCTTCGAGCCTCAGGCCCGCCATCACTTGTCCCCTTCGGTGAGGCCCTTCACGAACCAGCGCTGCATCAGGAGCACCACCGCCACGGGCGGAACCAGCGCCAGCACTGCGGTGGCCATGACCTTGTTCCAGTCCGTCGCGGTATCGATGCCGATCATCTTGACGATGCCGATCACCACCGTGTCGAGCCGCGGATCGGTGGCGACCAGCAGCGGCCAGAGATACTGGTTCCAGCCATAGACGAACAGGATCACGAACAGCGCCGCGATGTTGGCGCCCGAGACCGGGATCAGGATGTCCCGCAGGAAGCGCAAGGGGCCGGCCCCGTCGATCCGCGCCGCCTCCACGAGCTCGTCCGGAACCGCGAGGAAGGTCTGCCGAAACAGCAGCGTCGCCGTCGCGGAGGCGATCAGCGGCATCGTCAGGCCCGTGAAGCTGTTGATGAGATCGAGGGACGACATGACCTGGAAGGTCGGGATCAGCCGCACTTCCACCGGCAGCATCAGGGTCAGGAAGATCAGCCAGAAGGCCGCCATGCGGAACGGGAAGCGGAAGAACGCCACCGCATAGGCCGAGGGCAGCGACAGGGCGATCTTGCCGAACGCGATGGCGAGCGCCATGCCGGCCGAGACGAGGAGCGCCCGCCAGACCGGCCCCGCCCCCGCCGACCCGTCGAGCAGCACCTCGCGATAGACGCCGAGGCCCGACGGGTCCGGGAGGAGCGAGAGTTCGCCCCGGGCGATCAGGGCGGAATCCTGCGTGGAGCCCGCGATGGCGATCCAGATCGGCAGGGCGAAGAGCAGGATCGCGAGGGTCAGGACGGCGTGGGGCAGGAAAGCGTGGGAGAAGCGGCGGCCGGTCATGTCACGGCCTTCCGCCCGAGGAAGCGGAATTGCAGGGCGCAGAGGACGATCACGCCCACCATCAGCACCACCGATTGCGCCGAGGACGAGCCGACATTCGCGTTGACGATGCCGTCGAGATAGACCTTCAGCACCAGCGTCTGGGTCGATTGGCCGGGGCCGCCGCCGTTCACCGCGTAGACCGTCGCGAAGGTGTCGAAGGCCGCGTAGACGAGATCGACGACGAGCAGGAAGGACACGGTCGGCATCAGCAGCGGCAGCACGATGGTGCGGAACAGGCGGAAGCCTCGGGCTCCGTCGATCCGCGCCGCCTCGACGATCGCCCGCGGGATCGATTGCAGCCCGGCGAGGAAGAAGATGAAATTATAGCTCACCTGCTTCCACGCCGATGCCAGCACCACCATCAACATCGCCTGCGCGTCGTCCAGCTTATAGTCCCAGCCGATCCCGATCCGGTTCAGCCACGCGCCGACGAGGCCGATCTGCGGGTGGAACATCAGCACCCACAGCACCGCCGCAACGGCGGGCGCGACCGCATAGGGCCAGATCAGCAGCGTGCGGTAGATCGCCCGTCCCCTGATCTCGCGATCGGCCAGGACGGCGAGCAGGAGCGCCACGCCGATCGAGACGGCGGTGACGCCCGCGCAGAACACCGCCGTCCGCCCGATCGCCGCGAGGTAGAGCGGATCGCCGAACAGGTCGGTGAAATTGTCGAGCCCGACGAACTCGGTGCTCGTGCCGAAGGCGTCCTCGCGCTCCAGGCTCGACGTGATTGCCTGGAAGGCCGGCCAGAGGAAGAAGACCACCGTCAGCACCAGCTGCGGCAGGATCAGCAGGGCGGGCAGCAGCCGGCCCGGGAACAGCGTCCGTCGTTCCATGGTCGCAATGTCCGCCGCGTCAGCCCGTCTTCAGCCGGTTATCAACCCTTGGCCGACTTCTGGAAGTCGCGCAGGACGCGGTTGCCGCGCGCGACGGCGCTGTCCATCGCGGCCTGCGCGGTCTGCTGGCCCTGCAGCGCCTTCTCGATCTCCTCGTAGAGGATCGCGCGGATCTCCGGCAGGCGGCCGTGCCGCAGGCCGCGGGAGTTCGGGGTCAGCTCCCCGCGGGAGAGCTGCCGCGCCGGCACGTCGGTGCCGGGGTTCTTGTCGAAGTAGCCCGCCTGCTTGGTGGCCTCGTAGCCCGCCGCCGTCACCGGCACGTAGCCGGTGTGCTGGGCGTAGAGGGCCACCTGCTCGGGCTTCGAGATGAAGTCGTAGAACTTCGCCACCGCCTTGTACTCGGCCTCGGTGCGGTTCGGGGCGTTCAGCGCCCACAGGCTGGCGCCGCCGATGAGCGAGTTGTTCGGCCGCGGGTTCAGGGCCGGCTCGGTCGGCAGGAAGGCCTCGGCGTAGCGGAACTTGGCGTTCTTGACGATGTCGGCGCGGCCCGACGACGAGCCGAACCCGATGGCCGCCTGCCCCGAATAGAAGACCGCGTCCGGCGCGCCGTCGCGGCCGGCATATTTGAAGGCGTTGTCCTTCGAGAGGTCCATGAAGCGCTGAAGCTGATCGACGAAGGGCTTGGTGTTGAGGAGGAGTTCGGCCCCGAGCCCGTCGTAACCGTCCGCCTCGGTGGCGTAGGCGAGGTTCTGGATCGCGGCGTATTCCTCGAACTGGACCCAGGTCATCCAGGCCGACGTGCTCGCGATCGGCGTCGGCGCCTTGGCGGCCAGCGTCCGGGCGGCCTTCTCGAAGTCGGCGTAGGTGGCGGGTGGCGTCTCGGGATCGAGGCCCGCCGTCTCGAAGGCGTCCTGGTTGTACCACATGACCGCCGTCGAGGAGTTGAACGGCATCGAGGCGAGCTTGCCGTCCGGCAGGCTGTAATAGCCGCGCACGCCCGGGATGTAGGCCTTCGGATCGAGCCCGAACCCGGTCTCCTCCGCGAGCTTCCAGGCCGGCTTGATGGCCGGGCCCGCCTGCAGCATCGAGCCGGTGCCGACCTCGAACACCTGGGCGATGTTCGGCGCCTGCCCGGCGCGATAGGCGGCGATGGCCGCCGTCAGGGTCTCCGGGTAGGTGCCCTTGAACACGGCCTCCAGCGTGACCTCGGACTGGCTGGCGTTGAAATCCCGCGCGAGGCGTTCGACCTCCTCGCCGTTCGCCCCGGACATCGCGTGCCAGAACACGATGGTCGTCTTGTCGGCCGCACGGGCCCCGGTCGAGGGCCGGAGCGCCGTCCACGCGGCAAGGCTCCCTGCGCCGGTCAGCAGGACGCGACGATCCATATCATTCCTCCCAGGCACCGGACCCGCCCGCCCGTGAGCCGGGCCTTGAAGCGCGTATCCGTGGTGAGGCGCACGGCGGACACGGCCACGCGCTCACGCTTCCATCATGCACGTGCATGACAGGCGAATAAAGCACCGTGGGTTGCATAGTCCCGCTTTCGATGCGGGCGGAGCGCGCTGTCAGAGCGCGTCTTGCAGCAGGCGGGTGGCGATGAGGGAGGCGGCGGTGCGGTTCTCCACGCCGAGCTTCGCGTAGATGCCTTCGAGATGCTTGGTGACGGTCCGGTGGCTCAGCCCCAGGATCTCGCCAATGTCGCGGCTCGATTTGCCCTGGGACAGCCAGTAGAGCACCTCCGATTCCCGCGCGGTGATGGGCAGGCCCGCCCGCAGGCGCTCCGGCCCGGCCGCGACGGTGTCGCAGGAGAGCCGCAGCAAGGGTCTCCCCGCCGGTCCGGCCGATGAAGCTGAGGCTGTAGGCCGCCGCCGCGACCTTCAGGGCGAGGGCGGACGGCGCCGCCTGGGAGCCGCAGGCGCGCAGCCAATCGAGGCTTTGCGGCGGCAGGCGCAGGGCGGCCTCGTCCGTCGGCGCCAGGGCCGCCAGCATCCGGCCCGCCTGGGGCGTGCACCAGAGGATCGCGCCGTCCGCCGCCACGGCCAGCAGCGCCCGGCCCGCCGTATCGAGGGCCGCCCGCGCGCTCTGCGCGGCGCGGGCGCTCGCCAGATGTACGCGGATCCGGGCCAGGATCTCGTCCGGAGCGATCGGCTTGGTGACGTAGTCGATCCCGCCGGCGGACAGGCCCTTCACGATGTGCTCGGTCTCGCTCAGGCCCGTCATGAAGATCACCGGCACGCTCGCGAGCTGCGGCTTGGCCTTGAGCCGGCGGCAGGTCTCGAACCCGTCCATGCCGGGCATCACGGCGTCGAGCAGGATCATGTCCGGCGTGATCTCGTCCACGAGGGTGAGGGCGAGGTCGCCCCCCACCGCCACCAGCACGGTGGCGCCCGACCGCTCGATCGCCTCGGTGAGAAAGCTCAGCGTATCGGGGGAATCGTCGACCACGAGGACCAAATCCCGGTTCGGTCGGGTCGTCGGGGCCTCAGCCATTGCGGGCAAGCCCCTGAAGAACAGAGAGGTAGCGGCGCAGGTCGTAGCCCGCCACGAGGCCGCGCATCCGGTCCACGAAGGCCCGGGGCACGGCGGCGTCGCCCTCGAGTTCCGCGAGCTTGGCCTCGATGCCGCGGATATGGCCGATCCGGCCCAGGCGCAGCAGCTCGCCGACATGCTCGGCGCCGGGATGGGCCGCGGCGTCGCCCGGTACCGCGGGGGCGGGCGGAGCGGGGAGGGCGGCCTCGCTCCATTCGAGGCGCCAGGAGCTTGCCGACGCGCTCCATCACGTCGCGCAGGTCGAAGGGCTTGGCGAAGATCGCGTCGTGCGGCGCGTCGTCACCGCGGACCGGGCTGATCTCGTGGACGTTGGCCGACATCATAGCGATCGGGCCGGTATGGCCGGCGGCGCGCAAAGCGGCCGCGACCGCCCAGCCGCTCATCCCCGGCATGGCGATGTCGAGGAGAACCAGATCGATGCCGCCCGCCGCCACGGCGCTCAGGCATTCGGGGCCGGAGCCCGCCTCCAGCACGCGCAGGCCGCGCGGTTCCAGGATCGCCCGCATTAGGGCGCGATGGGCGCTGTCGTCGTCGGCGACCAGGACGGTGCGGCGGGCGCCGGCATAGGCCCGCTCTGGCGCCTCCGCGGGGGCGGGCAGGACGATGGGCGCGGGCTCGGCGACCGAGGCCAGCATCAGACGCAGCCGCGCCTGCGTGCCGCCGCCTGGGGCCGCCGTGACGGTGATCTCGCCGCCGAGCAGCTGCGCCAGCAGGTTGGCGATGGTCAGCCCCAGCCCGGTCCCCGGCGTGCTTCGGGCGGCCGGCGTCGAGCCGCGCTCGAACGGCTCGAAGATCCGCGCCAGATCCGCCTCCGGGATGCCCGGCCCGGTGTCGCGGATCGTGAACACGGCGATCTGGCTGCGGTAGCTCAGGTCCAGCGAGACCGTGCCGGATTCCGTGAATTTGATCGCGTTCGACAGGAGATTGAGCAGCACCTGCCGCAGCCGCTTCTCGTCCGTAGTGACCACCGCCGGCAGGATCTCGGGCCGCCAGAACCGGAACTCCAGCCCGGCCTCCCGGGCCTGGAGGCGGACCATGTCGACGAGTTGATCCAGGAAATCGGCGAGCCGCACCTCGTCCCGGTGGATCTGGAGGCGGCCGGCCTCCATGCGGGAGATGTCGAGCAGCCCGTCAATCAGGCCGGACAGGTGCTGGCCGCTGCGCCGGATCACCCGGATGGCGTTGAGGCGCTGCGGGGGAATCGCCGCGTCGGATTCGAGGAGCTGCGCATAGCCGAGCACGGTGGAGAGCGGCGTGCGCAACTCGTGGCTGATCCCGACCACGTAGCGGCTCTTGGCCTGGTTGGCGGCTTCCGCCCGCTCCTTGGCGTCCTGAAGCTTGGCGTCGGTGATCTTGTGGGCGGCAATCTCGGCCTCGTAGAGGGCGGTCTGACGCATGGTCTCGGCCTGCGCCACGCGGCGGCTCTCCTGCGCGAGGACGAACAGCCACGCCACCACGCCGAGGATCACCACCAGGATAAAGAACACGCTGGTCAGCGCCGCCCGCAGAAACTCCCGGTGTTCCGGATGCGCGATGGTCGCGCCCGCATGGACGATGCCGAGAATCAGGCCGATCACCGCGCAGAGCGTCAGCATCACGGCGAGGTAGCGGCCGAGCGGCGCGCCGATCCAGGCGGCCGTGCGGCCCGGCAGCACCCGGGCGACCGCCTCCTGCGCCTGCACCTCCAGCCGGCCGTGCGGCTTGCACAGGTCGCCGCAGCGGGCGTCGAGGGAGCAGCAGAGGGAGCAGATCGGGGCGTCGTAGGCCGGGCAATGGGCCATGTCCTCGCCCTCGAAGGGCAATTCGCAGACCCGGCAGACGATCTCGGCCGTGCCCCAATCCCGCTTCGGCGTCCGGGCGAGGTACCAGCGCCCCGCCGTGGCCCAGGCGATTGCCGGGGCGGCGCAGAAGGCGGTCGCCAGCGCCAGCAGCGGTGCGAAGGGCTGGAGGCCCTGGCCCGAGGGCGCCGAGGGAGGCGAGGCCGCCGCAGAGTAGCGCCAGCACCATCGCGCCGGTCCCGACCGGATTCACCGCGTAGAGATGGGCACGCTTGAACTCGATGCCCGGGGGCGACAGGCCCAGGGGCTTGTTCACCGCGAGGTCGGCGGCGAGCGCACCCACCCAGGCCGACACCACGGACGCGTAGAGCGGGAGCGTGCTCTCGATCGTCTTGTCGATGCCGAGCTCCATCAGGAGCAGCGCAATGGCGACGTTGAACACCAGCCATACGACCCGGCCCGGATGGCTGTGGGTCAGCCGGGAGAAGAAGTTCGACCACGCGATCGAGCCGGCATAGGCGTTGGTCAGGTTGATCTTGAGCTGCGAGACCAGCACGAACAGCCCGGTCAGCAGCAAAGCCGCCCGGCTCCCCTCCCCGGTCAGGTAGCCGAACGCCACCGCGTACATGCGGGTCGGCTCGGCGGCGTGCTCGGCGGGCACTCCGCTGTTCCAGCACCAGCACCGCCAGGACGGCGCCCAGCAGGATCTTCAGGAGGCCCGGCACGATCCAGCCCGCGCCCCCCGCCCCCGCCACCACGGCCAGCCACCAGCGGCGATCCCGCCGCCCCTCCGGGCTCGGGGACGAACCGCAGGAAATCGACCTGCTCGCCGACCTGCGCGAGGAGCGCCAGCAGGACGCCCGTGGCGAGCCCGAATCGGGCGAGATCGAAGCCGCTCCCGCCGCCGTCGAGGCCCGGGAAAGGCGGCGACGGTACGCAACGTCTCTGGCCCTTGAGCGGCCACGAAGATGAGCGGCAGCAGGCTCAAGCCGATCCAAAGGGGCTGCGACCAGATCTGGAACCGGCTGATCAGGCGGATCCCGTAGACCACGAGGGGAATCACCGCGCCCGCGCAGACCAGGTAGCCGATGCCGAGCGGCAGCCCGAAGCAGAGCTGCAGCGCCAGCGCCATGATCGCCGCCTCGATGGCGAAGAACAGGAAGGTGAAGCTCGCGTAGATCAGCGAGGTGACGGTGGAGCCGAGATAGCCGAACCCGGCGCCCCGGGTGAGCAGGTCCATGTCCACCCCGTGCCGGGCGGCATAGACGGTGATCGGCGCCGCCGTGGCGAAGATGATCAGGCCGACCACCAGCACGGCCGCCAGTGTGTTCGGGAATCCCGCCGTGAGCGCCAGCGTCCCGCCGATCGCCTCCAGCGCGAGGAACGAGATCGAGCCCAGGGCGGTCTGCGCCACCTCGAGGCTCGACCAGCGCCGCGCCTTCTTGGCGGTGAACCGGAGCGCATAATCCTCGAGGGTCTCGTCGGCAACGAAACGGTTGTAGTCCCGGCGGATCGGGATGATGCGCTGCGGCCCGCTCATCGCGCTCCGGTCCGGCAGCCCTCGCGGCGGCGCACCATCGGGGGCCGGGCACGGACAGCCGCGCGGATGCCAAAGTTTCCCGCGCGCGCGAAAAACTTCACTCTCGCGTGTGTGTTGCCCGCGATATTGCAACTCCAAAACGACCAGTCCCCCGAGTATTGGCCGGCGATGGTGCAGCGCATGCAAGAGTATCGCCATACGCAAAATCGCGTATAGGCCGCAGCGCAACACCGGACCTAGCCTGCGCCCGCCGATCCGGGCCGCCCCTCAAGACCCGGACGCCAACAGGGTCAGGCAGATGGCAGACGACACCGATACCGGCGCCGATCACGGCTTGCGCTCCCCGCTGCGGCGCAGGCTGCTCATGGGGCTGGCCGGCGCCCCGGCGCTGGCGCTGATGCCGCGCACCGCATGGGCCACGCCGGCGACCTCGGCCGTGAATACCACGGGCCTCGCGGTGACCGACACGGAGGTGACGGTCGGCATCCTGCACTCGATCACCGGCACGATGGCGATCTCGGAGACGGGGGCGCAGGAAGCGGAAAAGCTCGCGATCCAGCAGATCAACGATGCCGGTGGCGTGCTCGGCCGCAAGATCAAGATCATCCAGGAGGACGGCGCCTCCGACTGGCCGACCTTCGCCGAGAAGGCCAAGAAGCTTCTCGTCAACGACCATTGCGCCGCCGTGATGGGCTGCTGGACCTCGGCCTCGCGCAAGGCGGTGCTGCCGGTGTTCGAGCAGTACAACGGCCTCCTGTACTACCCGACCTTCTACGAGGGCCTGGAGCAGTCGAAGAACGTCTTCTACACCGGCCAGGAAGCCACGCAGCAGATCCTCGCCGGGCTCGACTGGGTGCACAAGGAGAAGGGCGGCGACAGCTTCTACTTCATCGGCTCCGATTACATCTGGCCGCGCACCTCCAACAAGATCGCCCGCAAGCACGTCGAGAACGTGCTCAAGGGCAAGGTCGTCGGCGAGGAGTACTTCCCGCTCGGCCACACCCAATTCAACTCGGTGATCAACAAGATCAAGCTGACCAAGCCGAAGGTGATCTTCGCCGACGTGGTCGGCGGCTCGAACGTGGCGTTCTACAAGCAGTTGAAAGCCGCCGGCGTCGATCTGTCGAAGCAGAAGCTGCTGACGATTTCGGTCACCGAGGACGAGATTGACGGTATCGGCGGCGAGAACATCGCCGGGGCCTATGCCTGTATGAAGTACTTCGAGTCGATCCAGAACGAGAACAACAAGGCCTTCGTCGCCGCGTTCAAGAAGATGTGGGGCGAGAAGACCGTCATCGGCGACGTGACCCAGGCGGCCTATCTCGGCCCGTTCCTGTGGAAGATGGCCTGCGAAAAAGCCGGTTCGTTCGATGTCGACAAGGTGGTCGCCGCCTCGCCGGGCATCGAGTTCAAGGCCGCACCGGAGGGGTACGTCAAGATCGACGAGAACCACCACCTCTGGTCGAAGACCCGTGTTGGCAAGGCGAAGCCCGATGGCCAGTTCGAGATCGTCTACACCAGCCCGGAGCTGATCAAGCCGGATCCGTTCCCGAAGGGCTATCAGTAGGGGGCGCCGGAGGGGCGGCCTCCGCCCCTCCCTTCGTCATTGCGAGCGTAGCGAAGCGATCCAGGGCTCCGCTACGCCTTCAAGACGTCCCGCTGCACTGGATTGCTTCGCTTCGCTCGCAAAGACGGGTTGTGGAGACTTCAACAATGTTCGGCGATTACTCCCTCGGCGACCTCGGCGCGATCTTCGCCATGCAGGGCTTCGCCGGCCTGATCCTGTTCTCCGTCTACCTGCTGATGGCGCTCGGGCTCGCGATCATCTTCGGCCAGATGGGCGTGATCAACATGGCCCACGGGGAGTTCATGATCCTCGGCGCCTACGTCACCTATCTGTGCTCGACCTTCTTCCAGACTTATCTGCCGAGTCTGTTTCCGATCTACTTCTTCGTGGCGATGGGGCTGGCCTTCCTCGCCTCGGGGGCGCTGGGGATGCTGGTCGAGTGGAGCCTGATCCGGTTCCTCTACAAGCGCCCGCTCGACACGCTGCTGGCCACCTGGGGCCTGTCGCTGATCCTCCAGCAGGCCTACCGGTCGATCTTCGGCGCCCGCGAGGTCGGCGTCGAGCTGCCGTCCTGGCTCATCGGCTCGGTGCAGGTCACCGACACGATCGAGATCCCGATCAACGGCCTGTTCGTCATGGGCGTGACGATCCTCATCACCGTCTGCGTCGCGCTGCTGATCTTCCGCTCGCGCTTCGGCCAGCAGGTGCGCGCGGTCATGTCGAACCGCGCCATGGCGGGCGCGGTGGGCATCGATACCGAGAAGGTCGACCGCTACACCTTCGGCCTCGGCTGCGGCATCGCGGGGATCGCCGGCTCGGCCTTCACGATGATCGGCTCCACCGGCCCGACCTCGGGCCAGCTCTACATCGTCGACACCTTCCTGATCGTGGTGTTCGGCGGCGCGCAGAGCCTGATCGGCACGATCCTCTCCGCTTTCACGATCTCGCAGACGCAATCGACGCTGGAATTCTTCCTGTCCGGCTCCATCGCCAAGGTGCTGACCCTGCTCGCGGTGGTCGGCATCCTGATGCTGCGGCCGCAGGGCCTCTTCACCCTCAAGGTCCGGCGCTGAGGATTTTCCGATGACCAATCCGGTCCAGACCCTGACCAAGTCGGTCACCGTCAACGACAACCCGTTCATGAAGCCGGTGGAGTGGCTGAGCCTGCTTCTGCTCGCCGGCGTGATCCTGGTCGTCCTGCCCCTGGCCCTCGACGGCTTCCGCCTCAACCTCGTCGGCAAGTACCTCACCTACGCCTTCGTGGCTTTGGGCCTCGTAATCTGCTGGGGCTACGCGGGGATCCTGTCGCTGGGCCAGGGCGTGTTCTTCGGCCTCGGCGGCTACTGCATGGCGATGTACCTGAAGCTCGAGGCTTCGAGCATCGAGAACACCAAGATCCAGTCCACGCCCGGCATCCCGGACTTCATGGACTGGAACCAGATCACGGCGCTGCCCTGGTTCTGGCAGCCGTTCAAGAGCCTGCCGCTGACGCTGATCCTCGTCGTCGCGGTGCCGGTCCTGTTCGCGATGCTGATCTCCTACGCGATGTTCAAGCGACGGGTCGGCGGCACCTATTTCGCCATCATCACGCAGGCCGTGGCGGCCGTTCTCACCATCCTGATCGTCGGCCAGCAGGGCTATACCGGCGGCATCAACGGCATCACCGATCTGCGCACCCTCCACGGCTGGGACATCCGCACCGACGGCGCCAAGACCATCCTGTACTTCGTGAATGGCGGCCTGCTGATCGCCTGCATCCTGGCCGCGCAGTACGTGAAGAAGTCGAAGCTCGGCCGCATCCTCGTCGCCATGCGCGACAAGGAGGACCGGGTCCGCTTCTCCGGCTACTCGGTGGCGGGGTGCAAGGTCTTCGCCTTCTGCTTCGCGGCCGGCTTGGCGGCGATCGGCGGGGCGATGTTCACCCTGCAGGTCGGGTTCATGTCGCCCTCCTTCGTGGGCATCGTGCCGTCGATCGAGATGGTGATCTACGCCGCGGTCGGCGGGCGCCTGTCGCTGTTCGGCGCGGTCTGGGGCACGCTGCTGGTCAACTGGGCCAAGACCACCTTCTCGGAGAGTTTTCCGGATCTCTGGCTGTTCGGCCTCGGCGCCCTGTTCATCGCCGTGGTGCTGGCCTTCCCGAACGGTCTCGCCGGCATCTGGCGCGAGCACATCGAGCCGCGCCTGACCCGCCGCGCCAAGGGCCTGCGGGCGCCCGAGCCCGCCATCGCCCCAACCCAAAGCCCGCCCGTCGGCGCTCCGGCCGAGTGAGGATGCCCCGATGAACGCCGCGATCCTCTCCACCCCCGTGATCGGTGCCGAGACGGCCCCGCCCGATCATCTCCTCGCCGTCGAGGCGCTGACGGTCTCCTTCGATGGGTTCAAGGCGGTGTGAACGACGTGTCGTTCTACGTCGAGCCGGATGAAATCCGGGTCATCATCGGCCCGAACGGCGCGGGAAAGACCACGGTCCTCGATCTGATCTGCGGGCGCACCAAGGCGAGCGCGGGCTCGATCAAATACAAGGGCCAGGAACTGACCAAGCTCTCCGAGAGCGCAGATCGTGCGCGCCGGCGTCTGCCGCAAGTTCCAGACGCCCACGATCTACGAGGAGCTGTCGGTGTTCGAGAACCTGGAGATCTCGTTCCCCCGCGGCCGCTCGGTCTTCGGCGCCCTCACGTTCAAGCGGGACGCGGAGGTCCGCGACCGCATCCACGCCATCGCCGAGACGATCTTCCTCAAGGACCAGCTCAAGGAGCGGGCCGAGTACCTCAGCCACGGGCAGAAACAATGGCTGGAGATCGGCATGCTGCTGATCCAGGAGCCGGAGTTGATGATGCTCGACGAGCCCGTGGCCGGCATGAGCGTCTCCGAACGGCGCAAGACCGCCGAACTCCTCAACACCATCATCAAGGGCCGCTCCGTGCTGGTGATCGAGCACGACATGAAGTTCGTCGAGGACATCGCCCATCGCGTCACCGTGCTGCATCAGGGTCAGGTGCTGTCCGAGGGTTCGATGGATCGGGTCAAGAACGACCCGAAGGTCATCGAAGTGTATTTGGGACATTGACGATGGGCTCGCTTCAGACCGCTCCCGCCGCCGCCGTCCTGGTGCCGCCGCCCACCGCGATTCCCGGCATCGTCCCCGCGCTCGCCGTCGACGACCTCCACGCCGCCTACGGACAGAGCGAGGTGCTCCACGGCCTCACCTTCTCGGTGGCGCCGGGCGAGATCGTCGCCGTGATGGGCCGCAACGGCATGGGCAAGACCACGCTGATGAAGACCCTGATGGGCCTCGTGCCGGTCAAGTCCGGTGCGATCCGGGTCGAGGGCGCGGACGTGTCCGGGCTCAAGAGCCACGCCCGGGTGGCCAAGGGGCTCGCCTACGTACCCCAAGGCCGCATGATCTTCTCCACCATGACGGTGAAGGAAAACATCGAGACGGGCCTGACGGTGACGGGCGCCCGCGCGGTACCGCCGGATCTCTATGAGATGTTTCCGGTCCTCTTGGAGATGAAGGGCCGCCGGGGCGGCAACCTCTCGGGCGGGCAGCAGCAGCAGCTCGCCATCGCCCGGGCGCTCGCGAGCCGCCCGAAGGTACTGCTCCTCGATGAGCCCACCGAGGGCATCCAGCCCTCGATCATCCGGGAGATGGGCCGGACCCTGAAGAAGATCCGCGACGAGCGGGGCCTCTCCATCGTCGTGTCCGAGCAGGTGCTGAGCTTCGCGCTCGACGTCGCCGACCGGGTGATCGTGCTGGAGAATGGCGCCATCGTTCACGAGGCCCCGCGCGAGGGCATCGACGAGGCGGCCGTCGCCCGGTTCCTATCGGTGTAGCGACCAAATCCTTCCATCGCAGCAGGGAGTCGTAAAAAAATGCCCGAGACGCTGATCAAGGTCGATCTCACGCAGTCCGCTTACGACAACGACATGATCCACAACCGCTGGCATCCCGATGTGCCGATGGTGGCCTGGGTCAATCCCGGTGACGACTTCATCATCGAGACCTACGACTGGACCGGCGGCTTCATCAAGAACAACGACTCGGCGGACGATGTGCGCGACATCGACCTGTCGATCGTGCATTTCCTCTCCGGCCCCGTCGGCGTCAAGGGCGCGGAGCCAGGCGATCTGCTCGTCGTCGATCTGCTCGATGTCGGAGCGAAGCCTGACAGCCAATGGGGCTTCAACGGCTTCTTCTCCAAGCAGAACGGCGGCGGATTCCTCGATGAACACTTTCCCCAGGCCCAGAAATCGATCTGGGACTTCGAGGGGATGTTCACCAAATCGCGCCACGTGCCCGGCGTGCGATTCGCGGGCCTCATCCATCCCGGCCTGATCGGTTGCCTGCCCGACCCGAAGCTGCTGGAGACCTGGAACACCCGCGAGAAGGCGCTCTACGACACCAACCCCGAGCGCGTGCCGGCGCTGGCCACCCTCCCCTTCGGCCCGACCGCCCATATGGGCCGGCTCACCGGCGAGGCGAAGGACAAGGCCGCCGCCACCGGCGCCCGCACGGTCCCGCCGCGCGAGCACGGCGGCAATTGCGACATCAAGGATCTGTCGCGCGGCTCCAAGGTCTACTTCCCGGTCTATGTGCCGGGCGGTGGCCTCTCGATGGGCGACCTGCACTTCAGCCAGGGCGACGGCGAGATCACCTTCTGCGGGGCGATCGAAATGCCGGGCTGGATCCACCTGAAGGTCGAGCTGATCAAGGGCGGTATGGCCAAGTACGGGATCAAGAACCCGATCTTCAAGCCCTCGCCCATCACGCCCAAATTCGACGATCACCTGATCTTCGAAGGCATCTCGGTCGACGAAGAGGGCAAGCAGCACTACCTCGACGTTCACATCGCTTACCGGCAGGCGTGCCTGAATGCGATCGAGTATCTGAAGAAGTTCGGCTACTCCGGCGCGCAGGCCTATTCGATCCTCGGCACGGCACCGGTGCAGGGCCATATCTCCGGCGTCGTCGACATCCCGAACGCCTGCGCTACGCTCTGGATACCGACCAAGATATTCGAGTTCGACATCAACCCGGGCGCCGACGGACCGACCAAGTTCCTGGACGGCTCGATCCAGATGCCGCTCTCGCCGGATCTGTGATCATGCCCGTCTACGATTACGCCTGCGCGGCCTGCGGGCCGTTCACCGTCATGCGGCCGATGGCGGAGTTTCGCGAACCGCATGACTGCCCGGATTGCGGGGGGACGAGCCCACGGGCCTTCCTCACCGCCCCCCGCATCGCCGGGATGGAGGCGGGGCTGCGGGCGGCCCACGCCACCAACGAGCGCAGCCGCCACGCCCCCCGCCGCTCGGGCGCCCATGGGGCGGGCTGTGGCTGTTGTTCGCCGAAGAAGAAGGCGGCGGCGCCCGCTGCCGCAAAATCCTTCCCGAGCGCGCGCCCCTGGATGATCAGTCACTGATCGTTCCGGCACCGCGTCACCCAGGGCTCGCCGTCCATGGCGGCGAGCCCCTCATGAGTTTCGCGCCAACCCCGCCGGGGGAACGACTATCGACGCGCAGGGAGACATCACGCCATGATGCACGGAGACATCTCGTCCAGCCAGGACAGCGTCGGCGTCGCCGTCGTGAACTACAAGATGCCGCGCCTGCACACCCGCGCGGAGGTCCTGGAGAACGCCAAGGCGATCGGCCGGATGATCGTCGGCATGAAGTCCGGCCTGCCGGGCCTCGACCTCGTGATCTTCCCCGAATACTCGACCCACGGCATCATGTACGACGCCGCCGAGATGTACGAGACGGCCTCCACCGTGCCCGGCGCGGAGACGGAGGTGTTCGCTGCGGCCTGCCGAAAGGCCAGGGTCTGGGGCGTGTTTTCGCTGACCGGCGAACGCCATGACGCGCATCCAGACAAGGTGCCTTACAACACCCTGATACTCATGAACGATCAGGGCGAAATCGTTCAGAAGTACCGCAAGATCATGCCCTGGACACCCATCGAGGGCTGGTATCCCGGCAACTGCACCTACGTGTCGGAGGGTCCGAAGGGCCTCAAGGTCAGCCTGATCATCTGCGACGACGGTAACTACCCGGAGATCTGGCGCGACTGCGCCATGCGCGGGGCCGAGCTGAGCGTGCGCTGCCAGGGCTACATGTATCCGGCCACGGAACAGCAGATCGTCATCTCGAAGGCGATGGCGTTCGCCAACAACAGCTACGTTGCCGTGGCCAACGCGGCGGGATTTGACGGCGTCTACAGCTACTTTGGGCACTCGGCGATCATTGGCTTTGACGGGCGCACGCTGGGCGAATGTGGCGAGGAGGAGATGGGCATCCAGTACGCGGCCCTGTCGAAGTTCCTGATCCGGGATTTCCGCGCCCACGGCCAGTCGGAGAACCACCTCTTCAAGCTTCTGCACCGCGGCTACACGGGCATGATCAACTCGAAGGAGAACCGGCACGGGCTATCGGAATGCCCCTACGACTTCTACCGGCGCTGGATCGAGGATCCCGACGGGACCCGCGACGCCGTCCGGGCCATCACACGCCAGGGCGTCGGCACGGAGGAATGCCCGATCGAGGGCATCCCCTTCGTGGGCAAGGGGGAGGGGCCGCCGGGGCCGTGAGACCCGGCCGACCCTCCATCGGGTCGAGGCGCGGGATCGCCTCGACCGGTCCGGAAGCGCACGATCTTCACGACATCCGGCGGGTCATACGGAGTCGAACATTCGAATTATTCAAATAATAGCTGTTGTTTTTAACCGATATAATTTGCAAACATAGTCGTTGTGGTGAAAATGGGGCGCGTGATAGCTGCGGCGACAGTGTCGTCACGGCGAACATCGGTCCCATGTCACATCTTCATGCGGTCGGCGGGCAACAGGGTGCGAACGCGCCCCCGCCCTGGAACGTCGCCGCCCTCGAGCGGCAGCGCGCCGCCTATCTCGCCACGGCGCGCCGCATCCTCGATTGCCCGGCCCAGGCCGAGGACGTCGTGCAGGACGTGCTGCTCCGGCTGATCGCCGACCCGCCCCAGGCCCAAGAGGCCCCCCCGGGCGCCTATGTCGGGCGGATGGTGCGCAACCTCGCCCTCGACCGGGCGCGGCGGCGCGGCTTCGAGCGGCGCCTGTTCACCGGCCTCGACCTCACGCCCGATCCGGCGGATGCGGCCTGCGGTACGCCGGAGGCCGCCGCGAGCTCGCGGGACGCCCTCCGCCGGATCGATGCCGCCGTGGCGGAACTGCCGGAGCCGGTGCGCACCGCCTTCCGGCTGCACCGGGTCGAGGGGGTGCCGCAGATCGAGATCGCGGCCCGACTCGGGGTCTCACGCGCCCTGGTGTGCGGCCTCGTGCGCCGGGGACATCTCCACTGCCTCGCGGCTCTGGACCGGCGCTGCGCCGGCTGCCCGGCGCGCCTGCGCCGCCCAGGCGAGCATCAGGACGAGGCCGAGCCCGTCGGCGAGGTATTCGGCGACGACGCGGCTCACGAGCACCCCCGCGTAGCCGAGGAGCGGCGGCACGATCAGCAGCGGCGGGATCAGCGCCAGCCCCTGCGCCGCCAGTGAGACGGCGGCGGCCCGGCGCGGCGCGCCGATCGCCGGGAACAGGGTCGCGGCGGTGAGCTGCAGCCCGATGGGCAGGAAGGCGAGGGCGAAGACCGCGACCGCGCGGGCTCCCTCCCGCGCCGTCTCGGGATCCTGCGCGAAGAGCCCCGCCAGCGGCGCCGCGAAGACCATCATCAGGCCGCCGACCACGAGCCCGTAGGCCAGCGAGACGGCGACGGTGAAGACCAGGGCGGCGGAAAGCCGGTCCCGGCGGCCCGCGCCGGCGGCGTGGCCGAGCACCGCCTGGGCGCCCGCCATCGTCCCGAGGAGCGGCAGCGCCGCCACCAGGGTCAGACGCAGGGCGATCCCCTGCGCGGCGACCGCGGCGTCGCCGTAGGGGGCGGCGGCCTCCACGAACAGGGCCATCGCGAGGGCCGCGAGCAGGCTGGAGCCGGTGGCCGGCACGGCGAGCCGCAGGGCCTCGCCGAGCAGGCCGGGCTGGCTGCGGGGAGCGGGCCGGAATCGGGGCTTCAGGCCCCCCCGCGCCCTGGCGAAATGCCAGAGATAGACGCAGGCGGCGGCGGCCTGCGCCCCGATCGCCGCCCAACCCGCGCCGACGGTGCCGAGGCCGCAGAGCCGGATCAGCACCCCGTCGAGCAGGATGTTCAGGCCGAAGCTCCCCACCATGATGGCGCCGCTGAGGCGCGCGTGCCCCTGGGCGCGCACGACGAAGCCCCCGACGATCATCACCAGCATCAGGGCCGTGCCGAGGGTGGACAGCGCCGTGTAGGGCGCGGCCGCGGCGGCCAAGTCGGAATCCGCTCCGAGGAGCCGCAGCCAAGCGGGCGTGTCGAACAGGATGGCGGCGGTCACCACGCCCCCCGCCGGGAGGGCGAGGCGGAAGCCCAGAGCCGCCGCCGCCGCCGCTCGCGCTCCGTCGCCCGCGCCCAGCGCCCGCGAGACCTGGGAGGCCGCCGCGATCCCGGCCCCGTAGCCGAGCGCGGCGACCAGCAGCGTCACGGGGTACGCGAGGGCGATGGTGGCGATGGCCGCCGGGCCGAGATCGGCCACGAACCACGCATTGACCAGCATCTGCAACGCGTGGGCCGAGATCCCGAGGATCGCCGGACCGGCCAGGCGCAGGATCAGCCCCGGGCACCCGATCCGCCCCAAGGTCGACGGGGCGGCTCATGTCGGGGATCATCGGGCGTCTCACTGGTGCATCGCGGCCGGGCGGATCGCGGAGCGCGCCGCCTGTTCTTCGGCGAGGATCGTCCGGGCGATGGCGCCCGCCCGCACCGGCAGGATCGAGAGCAACGTCTCGGTCAGCCCGTGGCTCGGCTCGCTGAAACCCTGGAGGTGCAGGCTCACCCGCGCCTCGGCGGGGGCGAGCGGCAGGCGATAGTGCCGGTCGGCCACCTCGCCCGCCAGGAACGGCCGAAGGGGATCGAGGATTGTCGGCACGCCAGCGCGCTCGTAGCCGGTGGCGCAGATCACCGCCGCGTAGACCTGCCGATCCTGGGCGCCCGCCACGGCGTCGTGGAGGGTCGCATCGAGGCCGTCCCGCGTCGCGGTCAGCGCGGTGACGCGGGTGTTGCGCCGGAGCCGGTAGCGGGTTTCGCCGCGGACCTCCTGATCGTAGAGGGTGGCGTAGAAGGCCTGGATCAGGTCCGCATCCACCACCGCGTAGTTGGTTGCCCGGTGCGCGGCGAGCAGGTCCGCCCGCACCGGCGCGGGTGCGCCATGGACGAGGTCGACGGCGGCCGGATCGAAGATCTCGTTGACGAAGGGGCTGTCGTCGGCGGGCTTCAGGGCCGGTGCGCGAATGGCGAGGTCGATCCGCGCCCTGGGATAGCGCTGGCCGAGATCGGTGACGATCTCCACGGCGCTCTGGCCGCCGCCCACCACGAGCACGCGGGGCTCCGGCCCGTCGAGGCGCGGGGCTCCGAGGGCGTCGGCGATGCCGGGCAGGTACCAGGAGGAGTGGATCACCCGCGGGTCGTGCGCCAGCGCCGCGAAGGGCGCGGGGATCGCCGGGTCGCCGCCGGCCGCCACGACCAGATGCCGGCAGCGGCGCAGGCGGCGCGCGCCCGACCCGTCCCGGGCCTCGATCACGAAGGCGGCGAGACGGCCCTCCCGGGCCTCGGGCCGCACGGCCTCCACGGTCTCGCCATACGCCACGCTGTCGGAGAAGTGGTCGGCCGCCCAGGCGAGATAGTCGTTGTACTCGACCCGCGACGGGTTGAACGTCTTGAGGTTGAGGAAGGTGGTGAGCCGTCCCTTGGTGTGCAGATAGTTGAGGAAGCTGAACGGGCTCGTCGGATCGCGCAAGGACACGAGGTCCTTGACGAAGCTGATCTGCATGTCGGCCCCGGGCAGCATCATCGCCCGGTGCCAGCCGAACCGGGCCTGGCGCTCGATGAAGCGCATGGACGGCCGGGGCGGCCCGTCGCCCACGGCGTCCTGCAGGGCGATGGCCAGGGACAGGTTGGCCGGGCCGAAGCCGATGCCGAGGATGTCGTCGGTGGCGGGCTGATGTGTCATGGCGGGTCTCACGCGGCCAGCGTCCCGGTCGGCACGGCCGGCGGGCGCGGGTCCGCGTCGGCGGCGGCCGCGCCCGGCACCCAGAGCCGGTCGCGGACGAAGTGCTCCCGCGACAGGGCGACCAGGGCCGCGCGCTTGTGCGGGAAGTCGACGGTGGCGATCGTGGCGAAGCCGGAGGCGTGGAGGTTCCGGATCTGCTGGGCGTGGTCGGCCCGGGGCTCGCCGACGACGCGCTGCGTGCGCGGCTCGTCGAGGAACAGGTAGTGCATCAGGGACGGCAGCCAGGCCGAGAGGTACGGCCGCCCGCGCACGGCCGCGTCGCCGATCGCCACGTGCCAGCCGCGGTCGTAGGGACCGGATTCGTAGAGCGGCCCGAGGCGGCTCTCCCGGGCCCAGTACAGCTCGAAATAGCCGAACGGCTCGCCGTCGAGGCAGCCGAAGAGCGGCAGGGTCGCGGGGTCGTCCTGGAGCCGGGCGAGGTAGGCCTCGTGCGCGGCGAGGCTGCCGGTCTCCTGCCAGATGGCGGCGACCCGGGGGTCGTTCATCCAGGCCGAGAACCGGGCGATGTCCCCCGGCTCCGTCATCGTGCGGAAGCTCAAGCGTCGGTCGAGCCAGGGAATGGCGCGGGTATAGACCGTGCCGGACGGCGTCCCGGGCCGCAGCGGGTGGCGGCGGCCCTGCGTGACGGTGAACAGTTCGGGGAAGGGCGGCCGGGCCCCCGGCAGCCAGCGCGCCGCGCATTGCCAGAGCAGCCCCGGCAGGATCTCGATCCCGTCCTCGCCCCGGCGGGCGGCGCCGAGGCGAGCAGCCGGTCGCCGATGGCGGGATCGGCCTCGACCACGATCCGGTGGGCACGGGTATCTGCGGCGGTCAGGGCCTCGGCGCGGGCCAGGATCGCCTCCGCCCCCGCCGCCGGGGAGGGGGCCTTGTGCAGGCGCAGGACCGGCACGTCGCGGGTGCCGCCGAGGTCGAGCCCAATGGGTCCGTCGCCCCGCGTCTCGGTGGTCGCCACGTCGCTCATCCCTTCCCCCGCATCGCGTCACTTTCCTGACGGATGGGCGAGCCCGGCGTTCAGCAGATTTTTTGCGAAGCTTGACCGTGAATGGCGGCCCGCGCCGTTCGTCAGATCTCTCGAAGGCTCCGTGATCGACACCGGTCGAGGGGCGCGGGAGCGGATGCATGAGCGGACAGGCCGGAGACGCATCGGGCGAGGATTGGACCTCGGGCGCCATCGTGGTCGCGGTCGATCACGCGGGCCACGCGGCCTTCTGGCCCGCCGGTCGAGCCCTGCCCGTGGGCTGGCGCAGCGTCCACGGCCCCTGCGCCCTGGCGGAGGCCCGCGACTGGATCAGTGACCCGGCGAACGCCCCCGCGCCCATCGCCGGTGCGCCGCTGCCCGAGGGAGACGAGGAGAGCGTGCCGGAACGCCTCGCCCGCCTCGCCGCCGCGAACCCGGAGCGGCCCGCCATCGTGTACAATGGGCAGACGCTGAGCCGTGGCGATCTCGACGCCTGGGCGGCCTCCCTCGCCGCCGGGCTCGCGGCGCGGGGGATCGGCCGGGGGCGCCTCGTCGCGGTGGCTTTGGATCGCTCGCCCGCGCTGATCGCCGCCCTGCTCGGCGTGCTCAGGGCCGGGGCGGCCTTCTTGCCCCTCGATCCGGCCTATCCCGTCGCCCGCGTGCGGACGATGCTGGAGGATGCGGGCATCACGGACTGCATCGCCACGCCGGACATCGCCGGGCGCCTCGATCTGCCGCCCCCTATCGCGCGGCTCGATCCCGCGATTCTGAGGGAGGCGGGTGCGGCGGCGCCGTCCATGCCCGCGCCGGGGGATCCCGCCTATGTCATCTACACCTCCGGCTCGTCGGGGCGGCCCAAGGGGGTGCTGGTCGAGCACGGGCCGCTGGCCATGCACTGCCGCACCACGGCCGAGGCCTACGCGATGGACGCGGAGTCGCGCGAACTCCACGTCCTGTCCTTCGCGTTCGACGGCGCCCACGAGCGCTGGATGACGCCGCTCGTCGCCGGCGGCTGCATCGTGCTGCGCGGGCCGGACCTCTGGACCGCCGCCGAGACCCTGGCGCAGATCCGCCGCCACCGGGTGACCCATGCGGGTTTCCCCACGAGCTTCATCGGCCAGCTCGCCGAGTGGGCCGAGCGCCTGGGCGAGGCCCCCTCGGTCCAGGTCTACTCCTTCGGCGGGGAGGGAATGCCCCGGGAGACCTTCGCGCGGCTCGGCCGCGCCCTGAAGCCCCGTCTCCTCATCAACGGTTACGGGCCGACGGAATGCGTGATCTCGCCCCTGGTGTGGAAGGTGCCGCCGGGGGCGGGCTTCGAGGAGCCCTACGCGCCCATCGGCGGCCCGGTCGGGGCGCGGGCCGTCTACGTGCTGGGGCCCGCCCTCGACCCCGTGGAGGAGGGCGAGACCGGCGAACTCTATATCGGCGGCGGCCTCGCCCGGGGCTACTGGCGCCGCCCGGCCCTCACGGCGGAGCGCTTCTTGCCCGATCCCTTCGCGGCGGGCGGCGGCCGGATGTATCGCACGGGCGACCGCGTCCGGCGGTGCGCCGACGGCAGCCTCGGCTTCGCGGGCCGGGCGGACGATCAGGTGAAGATCCGCGGCCACCGCATCGAGATCGGTGAGGTCGAGGCCGCCCTGCGGTCCCTGCACGGTGTCCGGGAGGCCGCGATCCTGCGGCGCGAGGGGCCGGGCGGGGTCTTCCTGGCGGGCTACGTCGTGGCGGAGCCGGGGCGGCGCCTCGAACCGGGCCGCCTGCGCGCGGCGCTCGGCCGCCTCCTGCCCGAGCCGATGGTGCCCGCCTCCCTCACGCTCCTCGAACGTCTGCCCGTCACCGCCAACGGCAAGCTCGACCGGGCCGCCTTGCCCGATCCCGCCGCCGACGACCGGCGGGGCCGCCCGCCCGCCACCGCCACGGAGCGGCGCCTCGCGGGCATCTGGTCCGAGGTGCTGGGCTATCCCGTCCGGGTGGCGGACCGGCGCTTCGTCGATCTCGGCGGGGATTCCCTGTCGGCGTTGCGCCTCGTGGCACGCCTGCGCCTCATCGCGCCCCAGGGCGGGATCGGCGTCGCCGACCTCCTGCGCAACCCGACCATCGCCGAGCTGGCCGCCCGGATCGAGGCCGGATCGCGCCCCGATGAGGACGGCCTCGCCCCGATGGTCCGGCTGTCGGGCGGCCGGGGGGGAAGCGGGCGCCCGCTCCTCGTGTTGTTCCCGGGGCTCCTCGTGAGCACCCGCGAATACGAGCCGCTGGTACAGCATCTGGGGCCGGATCAGGAGGCGCACGGCTTCCTCTGCGCCTCCCTCGTGGAGGAGGTGCGGCCCCTGCCGTCGGTGGCCGACCTCGCCGCCGCCTATGCCGACAAGGTGCGCGGGCTGATGCGCGGCCGAGCCGGACCCTGCCTGTTCCTCGGCTGGTCCTGGGGCGGCGTGCTGGCCTACGAGACGGCCCGGCTGCTCGGCCCCGCCTTCCCGCTGGAGGCGGTGGGGATGCTCGATGCCTGCGGGCTGGAACCGCCCTTCGCCCCCGGCGCCGCCCTTCCCCTCACGGTCGAGGAACGGGCCGCGCACGGGGCGATGCTCGCCGCGTGGCTCGACCGCTCGCCGATGCGCCCCCATTGGGAGACCCTGCGCACCCGCATGGACCCGGAGACCGAGGGGCAGTTCCTGCGTTTCCTGGCCGCCGAACCGCAGCCCCTGCCGAGCGACGGCCCCGAGGTTGGGAGCCGGGAGCGCATTCTCTGGACGCTGGTCGATCACGCCCTCCAGTTCCGGGCGCTGCGCCTCGCACCGGGCTCCGTCCCCATCCGCAGCTTCGTCGCGGAAGAGTCGCTGGCCCGCGCCCTGCCGGTGATCGATTGGGCGCCGCTCACCAGCCGTCTCATCTCCGTCGAGACCGTGCCGGAGACGGACCACCTCGACATCGTGCTCTCGCCGCACCTGCATGAGCGGATCGCGGATCTCGTCGCCCGGGCGCCGACGTCGAGCGCCGCGTGAGCCTCGCACGCGGCCCACAATGGGGGGCGGACGCCGATCCCGGCTTCGAGGCCCTGCGCCGGGCGCATGTCGAGGTGCTGATGGGCTCCCTGCTCGATGGGTCCGGGCACGGCCCCGGCGGGGCGGGCTATGTCTGGTCGCGCGGCATCCCGGACCCGACGCTGAACTTCGCCCATAGTGTCCGCCGCGCCGAGCAATTCGCCTGGGCGGGGGCGGCGGCTCTCGGGCGGGGGCGGGCCCCGGCCTTCCTGGCGCAGGACGCAGCGGAGGAGGGCGCCCTTCGCGGACTTTTCGAGCCCGCCGCCGCCTTCGCCGCAAGCTGGATGGTGGCCCGTCCCGCCTCCGTCTCGGGCGCCCTTCCGCCGGAGGGGACGGTGACGGCGCGCGCGAGCAACGCACCCGGCGCGGATTTCTTGGAGGTGTTCGCCCGGACCTCGGACGATCCCGCCGTCCGGCGGCATCTGAACCGGACCTACTTGCCCGCGCTCGGCGCGGCGCGGGGGCGGCCCGGCCTGGTCCCGGTCCACTTGGTCCTGCGCGACGCCAGGGGACCGGCGGCCTGCGCGAGCCTCTATTGCCGGGGCGAGTGGGCCGGGCTCTACAACGTCGGCACGCGGTGCGACCGGCAGGGGCGGGGGCTCGGCAGCGCCGTCGTCGCGGCTGCGCTCCGCGAGGCGCGGGCGCGGGGCGCGGCTTTGGTCTTCCTGCAATGCCCCGCCGGGGGGCCGGTCGAGGCGCTCTACGAGAAGGCCGGGTTCCGCACCCTCCATCGCCCTGTGTTGCTCTGCACGGAAGTGCCGGGCTGAATGGACAAGGCCTGTCAGCAGCCCGTATCGCCCCCGTCCGGCTTGATGAACTTGGCCTTCCCGCGCTGCGACCACGGCCCCTGGACGCCGACCTCGGCGCAGAAGCCGTTCACCGCCCGCATGACGCCGGGGAAGCGGCCGCCCAGGCGGTCGTAATCGTCGGCGATGAACAGGCCGCCGGCGCGCAGCACCGGCCACCACGCCCGGAGGTCGGCCGCCACCGAGGCCTCCTCGTGGCCGGCATCGAGGTGGATGACGTCGGCGCTGACGCCGCGCAGGCGCATCAGCTCGGCGGCGTTCACGGAATCGAGGGGGAGCGGCACGACCCGGTCGGCCATCCCCTCCCGCAGGACGTTGGCCAGGAAGGTCCGGTAGAGGCTCGGGAAGCCGTGCTCCATGGCGAGTTCGGCGAAGAGCCCCGCATCCGCCCAATGATCGACCGCCCCGAGCCAGGTATCGACCGCGATGACCGTGCCGGGGACGTCGTGCTCCGCCAGGGTGCGGGCGAGGTACAGGGTGCTCGCGCCCTTCCAGGTCCCGATCTCGACGACGACGGCCGGGCGGCGTTCGGTCACCGCCTCCTCGAGATAGGGATGGATGCTGCGCCAGCCCTGGAGGTCGAGGGGTCGCAGATCGGCCGGCGGCTCCGCGAAGGGGTCGCGGCCATGCCACAGGGCGGCGATCAGGTCGTCTCGGGTCATGGAACTCGGCTCGGGAGGATGGGGAAGGGGGCGGCGGGGCTCAGACCGCCTCGGCCAGGGTCTCGCCCGCGCCGGCACGGACCTGCGCGTAGAGGGCCTCGCAGCGGTCGAGCCAGCGTTCGCGGGTGAACAGGCGCAGGACGCGCGCACGGGGTATGGCGCGGGGGATCGTGAGGGCTTCGCCGATCGCGCGGGCCAGCGCCGCCTCGTCCGGCGCGCCGTCGCGGGGCGGGACCAAGCATCCGGCCTCGCCGACGACCTCCGGGACGGCGCCCCGGGCGAAGCCCGCGACCGGCAGGCCGCAGGCCATCGCCTCGACCGCCGCCAGCCCGAACGGCTCGTCCCAGCACGGCGTCGAGAGGAAGCAGGAGGCGCGGCCGAGTTCCGCCGCCAGTGCCGCGCCCGAGAGGTGGCCGCCGTAACGGATCGGCCCACCGAGGAGGGGCGCGACCATCGAGCGCCAGTACTCGACGTCCTCCACCAGCCCGAACAGCGTCAGCGGGATTCCCGTTCGCCGGGCCGCCGCGATCGCGTAGTGCGCGCCCTTGTCGGGCGTGATCCGCGCGCACCAGACGGCGCTGCCGTCGCCGTCCGGTGAAAAGGGCCACGCGGCGGGGTCGATCCCGTTCGGCAGGACGCTGGCCTCCGGCGGCAGCCCCTCCGGCCACCACGCCTCGCGCTGAGTCCGGGACGTCGCGGTGATCCGGTGTCCCGGGGCGGGGCTCGCCTGCACGAACCAGCGCAGGGCGTCGTAGGGCGGCACGTGCAGCGAGGTGACGGTCGGCACGCCGCCCCGGCGCGCGGCGTCGAGGGCGAGGCGGCTCAGGCTGTTGTTGTGGAGCACGTCGAAGCCGCCCGCCGCGATGCCATTGAGGGCGGCCGTATAGCCCGCATCGACATGGGCCTTCAGCTCCGCATCGCCCGTGTGTTCCAGGCCGGGGAAGCGCGCCTCCTGGTGGACCGGGATCACAGGATCCAGGGCGAAACGCCGGTCGCTGTCGCCGGAGGCGAACAATGTGACCGCGTGGCCGCGGGCAGCGAGGCCGTCGGCGAGACTCCAGGTGTAGGCTTCGAGTCCGCCCGCGAAGGGCGGGGCGATCGGGTGGCGGAGATGGGCGAGGAGCGCGATCCTCACACCGTCACCGGCGCGGGCTCGCCCGCCCGGGTCTCGACGTCCTGCCGCGCCTCGATGGCGCGGATCACCGAGGCCGAATTCGTGTAGGGCTGGTGGCTTTGCTGGCCGGTCAGCGCAAGATCGGAGGCCTCGGGCCGGCGCAGGATGCGGATCGGCCGGTCGGGCGTGTCGTCGATCAGGCCCATCACCTTGAAGGCGTGCAGCCAGTGGCCCATGGTCCGGTAGCCCCACTTGGCCTCGAACAATTCGGCGTTGCGCACCACGCTGTCGAGGTGATGGACCGGAGGCATGTGGTGCGGGTGGTACTGGTGATAGGCGCGCGCGCCCTTCATCCAGGCGATCGGGATCCCGCTCTGGTTGAGGATCTTGCCGAAGTCGGTGTCCTCGCCACCGTAGCCGGTGTAGCGCTCGTCGAAGCCGCCGGTCGCCAGGAAGGTGTCCCGCCGGATCGCGAAGTTGAGCGACCAGAAGCAGCGGTAGTCGTGGCAGATCTCGATGCCGGAGGCCGGGGGGCCGCGGCGGTCGGAATGCTTCTCCGCCACGGCGTCGAGGCCGTCATAGTCCCAGGCGCCGGTCGTGGCGCGCTCGGGCAGGTGCAGCACCTCGCCCATCAGCAGGCCGTCGAGTTCGCCGAGGCCCCGCGCGTAGTCGGCGACGAGATCGGGCGCCGGGATGCAGTCGACGTCGAGGAAGACCACGGCGTCGCTGTCCGTCGCCGCCACGCCGCGGTTGCGCGCCGCCGCCAGGGGCAGTTCGTGCCCCGGCACGAGGATCTGGTGCACCGGGAAGCCGACCTCGGGCAGGTCGTAGGGCGTGTCCTGCATCACCGCGACGATGAAGGCGGCGGGCGCCTGCGTCTGGCGCTCCAGGCCGCGGAGCACGTTGCGCAGATGCGCCGGGCGACCCTTCGCGAGGGTCACGACGGAGACGGTGTTCATGCGAGGCGGGCTCCGCGGGAATCAGGGAAAAGGGCGGGTCAGCCCGCCGCGACGACGCGGAGCGGCGCGGCGGGCTCGGCGGGGAGTGCCCCCGCCCAGAGTTCATCGGTCAGCCCTTCGAGCCAGCCGGCCGCCCGGGCGGCGGCGTCGGGGGCGTAGAGGCTCCGCAGGGCGGCCCCGTCGAGGGCGCGGGCGCGTGCGAGGAGGTCGCGCCAGCCCTGGAGGTCGCCGGGCCAGGCGGGGGCCCGCACGGCGGCGCCGAGGCGGACCAGGGCCTCGGCCTTGCGGGTCTGCTCGGCGAAGTAGCGCCATTCCGGCATCACGATCAGGCGCCCGCCGACCCGGGCGACCTCGTGGACCGTGTTGTCGCCCGCCGAGGCGATCACGATGTCGGCGGCGGCGAGGTAGTCGGTGACCGACGAGACCCAGCCGAGCTCGCGCAGATTCGAAAAATCGGTCTCGTGGCCCTCGCGGTGGGTCGGGCCGAGGGTGAGCCACAGGGCGTCGGGTTCGGCGCGGGCCGCGACCGTGAGCGGCGCGTAGGGCGTGCCGCTGCCGCCGCCGCCGGTCACCGCCACGACGATCTCCCGCGCGGGGTCGAGGCCGAGCTTTGCGCGGGCCTCGGCGCGCTCGGGCACCCGGTCGACGGTGGTGCACAGGCCGCCGCTGTAGAAGGTCTTGTCCCGCAGATGCGCCGGGTAATCGTCCTGCTCCAGGCGCTCGTCGAAGGGGGCGAGCATACCGACGCAGGCCTCGTAGGCGCCGACATGGCCGATATCGGAGCGGTCGCCGTGCATGCGGATCTGCACCGCGGGGACGCTGGCGATGCGGGCGAGCAGCGCGATCTCCGCCGAGACGTCGACCACGAACAGGCCGATCCCGCGGTCGTCGAGGTGATCGAGGATGGTCCGCATGGTCCGGCGCATCGCGTCGAGGCCCAGGGGGACGCAGTGCATCACCTGCGGCGTCGGCTCGGCGTAGAGGCGCGGGGTCGGCACCGCGGCGCCGATCATGTTGGGCAGCGCCACGATCTCGATGTCGCGGGTGAAGCCGTCGAACAGGCTGGGGTCGGCGGTCAGCACCGAGACCGGCCGGTCCTGCGCGAAGGCGGCGGCGACCGCCATCGTGCGGTTGGCGTGGCCGCGGCCCTGGTGATGGACGAAGAACGCGATCGGCTTCTTCATGGCGGGCGGTCCGATCTCAGGAGAACAGGGCGTCGGGCCGCAGGGCGGCGGCGATCTCGGGCCCGGTCGGCGGGCGGATCAGGCGGATCGCGGGGGCCTCCACGTGCCAGTCGATCAGCCCGGCCGCGCGGAACTGGTCGAGCCAGTAGGTCATGCACCAGCGCCCGTGCCGCGCCCGGAACCGCGCCGCGTTGGCGAGGATCGGCGCGAAATGCTGCAGGGGCGGCACGTGGACCGGGTGGTGCTGGTGATAGGCCCGGGCGCCCGCGACCCAGAAGACCGGCAGGCCGGAGGCCGCGAGCCGAGCGGCGAGGTCCGTCTCCTCGCCGCCATAGCCGGTGAAGGCCTCGTCCATGCCGCCGACCGCGCCCCAGGATGCGGCCGGCAGCGCGAAGGACAGGCCCCAGAGCTGCCCCGCATCGGGCTCCAGCCGCAGGCCCGTCTCGGGCACGGCGGGCCGGGCCGGATGGCGGCGGCCGAGGCGGTCGAGGGAGGCTGCGTCGGCCTCGCCCGGCGGCAGGTACAGCACTTCGCCGAGGACCAAGCCGCGCGCTGTCTCCGCCGCCCCCGCATAGGCTGCCACCAGACCGGGCGACGGGATGCAATCGACGTCGAGGAAGACGAGGAGATCCGCCGTGGCCGCCTCGGCGGCCCGGTTGCGGGCGGCGGCGAGCGGCATCGGCTCGCCCGGCACGTGGAGGTGTCGGACCGGGCAGCCCGGATCGGGCAGGTCCGGCTCCGGATCCGGCTGCATCCAGGCGATGACCAGCTCGCGCGGCGGCAGGGTCTGGCGGGCCAGCCCACGCATCAGGTTGCGCAGGCGGTCGGCCCGGCCGCGGACCAGGGGCAGGACGCTCAGGCCATGACCGACCGCGTTGCCATCGGGCATGGCCTGAGCCCCTTGGCTCGTCGCGCTCTCTTTAGCCGAACCGGCCTCCACTCCGGCGGAGATCGCTTTACCGCGCATCGGCGCCTATCCGGCGGAAATGCGAGACGCCCTCGATGATGCCCCGGGCATGGGTCCGGCGGGCGACGTAGGAGTGCTTCAGCGCAGCGTTGCTCGCGAGGTCGTCGGAATAGTTCGCTACGATGATCGCCTGCACCCGGGCGCTCAGCATCTCGATGTCGTTGCCGGAATCGCCGGCCACGAACACGGCGTGCTCCGGCAGGTCGTAGAGCGCCCGGACGTGATCGACCGCGGTCCCCTTCGAGGCCGCCTCCGGCAGCACGTCCAGGTAGCGGCCGTGGCTGTGGATCACGCAGGCCGGGAGCCGCGCGCGGTCCAGGACGTCCCGCACCCGCCGGGCGGTGGCCGTGTCCCCGAAGAAGCTCAGCTTCAGCGCCCGCTGCTCCAGCGGCCCCTGCGGCGTCAGGCCCGGGATGGCCTCGCAGAGCGCGTGGATCGCCGCCCGGTCCCAGTCGCGGGCGATCCGCTCCCGCCACGGGGCGTCCGCCGTGTAGGTCACGCCGTTGGCGTCGAGGTGGTAGATCTCGGAGCCCACCGAGGTGATCATCACCTGGGGCCGCGGGCTCGCCTGCTGCTCCAGGACCGCCATGGCGCTGTGGAAGGACCGGCCGGTGGCGACGCCGAAGGCCAGCCCCGCCTGCCGGCTGCGCCACCGGCGGAAGATGCCGAGCCCCGCGTCGCAGCCGACCAGCGTGTTGTCGATATCGCAGACGAGGAGCTGCCGGGGCGCCGGAGCGGGCGGTTCCGGCGTGAGCAGCGCGCGCAGCAGGACGTGATAGCGGGCGGCGTGGCGGTCCCAATCGTAGGCCGCCGCCGCCCGGGCACCGCCGGCGACGCAGCGGGCATACAGGGCCGGATCGCCCAGGATCCGCAGGCAGGCCTCGGCGATCGCCCCGGGCGCGCGGGGATCGACCAGGAGCCCGTTGCCGCAGGTCTCGACGATGTCGTTGGGGCCGCCGCTGTCGGTGGCGACGAGCGGCAGGCCGGCGGCCGAGGCCTCCAGCAGCGTCAGGCCGAAGGGCTCGTTGAGGGCCGGGTTGACGAACAGGCCGCCGCGCACCCGCGCATAGGCGTAGATCGCCGGCACATCCTCCGGACGGTGCGTCTTCGGATAGGCGACGCGCCCGTAGAGGTCGTAGCGGTCGATCAGGACCAGGAGGTCGCGCATCGTCGCGGCCATGTCGCCGTCGAGGGTGTCGATATCCTCGCGGGTGCCGGCGACGATCACGAGGTTGGCGCGGGCCTGGAGCGTGCGGTCCTCGCCGTAGGCGCGAACCAAAGCCGCGAGGTTCTTGCGCGCCACCGGCCGGGCGAGCGCCAGGATCGCCGGCTTGCCCGGATCGTCGAGGAAGCGGTCGATCGTGGCGTCGACGCGCGGGTTGCGCCGGGCGGCGGCGAAGCGGGCGAGGTCGCTGCCCGGCGGCAGGACGCGGATGCGGCCGGGATCATAGGCGGCGTAATCGGCATATTGCACCTCGGCCTCGTCACGCGACGAGGCGATGACGAGCTGGGCCCGCGCCAGGGCCGCCTCCTCGATGGCGATCCGCCGGGCGAGGTCGGGGCGGATGGGGGACGCACCCAGCATCGCCGCCTTCACGCGTCCGAGGGAATGGGCCGTGAACACGAAGGGGATGCCGAGGCGATCCTCCACCAGGGCCGCCACCGTCGCCGCGTCCGCGTAATGCGCGTGGATCAGATCCGGCGCCCGGTCCTGCGCGGCGATCCAGGCGATGAGGTTCTCCGCGAAGGACGCGACCTCGGCGTGCATCGCCTCCTTGGCGCAATAGTCCGGGGACGCGCTCGCGAGCCGCACGAGCGTGACCTTGTCGGCGATCGGCTCTTCGGGCACGGCATAGGCGGCGCCGAGGGGGCCGCGGAACAGGCGGGTCGCCACCACGATCCGCGCGAGGTCGCGGTCCTGCGCGGAGGCCGCGATCAGATCGAGCAGGTAGCGGATATGGCCGCCGGTATCGGCGGTGAGCCCGTAGACGACGCCGTCGCCGCGCAGGCAGCCCTGTAGGGCGATATGCAGGACGAACATCCGGCTCACGCCCGCGGCAAGCAGTCGCGGACAAAATCATACAATAACATATGTAATGAGGACTCAGTGATTCGCGTTGCCCAGGTCGCTCCGAACATATTTCCCGTTCCCCCAGACCATCACGGCGGCACCGAGCGTGTTGTGCACGATCTGAGCACGGCGCTTCGAAGCTTGGGCGTGGAAGTAACACTTTTCGCCCCCTCGGACAGTGCGACAGACTTGCCGCGGATCGGCGATTACCCGAGTCTCTCGGCTCTGGAACGCCAATACGGGCGCGTCGCCCCCGGGGTCCCGGCCGCCCTCGACGCCCTGCAGCTGGAGGCCCTGCGCCTGCGGCTCGACGCGTTCGACATCGTCCATGGCCACGGCGAATTCGCCCATGCGGCGCTCCTGGGCGCTCGGCGGCGGCACAGCCTGACCACCATCCATTGGCGGGTCGACGAGCTCGACCGGGCGCTGTTCTTCCGCGGCTTCCCCGACCTGCCGGTGGCGGCGATCTCGGCCGCCCAGGCAGCCGGTATTCCAGCCTCGAACCGCGTAGGCGTGGTGCACCACGGCCTCGCCGAGGATCGCTATGCCTTCAGCGCCGTGCCGGCAGAGCACGTCGCCTTCGTCGGCCGCATGACCGACCAGAAGCGGCCCGACGTGGCGATCCGCGTCGCCCGCGCGGCGGGGCTGCCGATCCGGCTCGGCGGCACGGTCGATGTCGGCAACCCGGATTATTTCGAGGCCCGGGTGCGCCCCCTCCTCGGGGCCGACGCGGCCTATCTCGGACCCGTCGACGATGCCCAAAAGGGCGCGCTCCTCGCAGGCGCCCGGGCGCTCCTGTTCCCGATCGACTGGCCCGAGCCCTTCGGCCTCGTGATGATCGAGGCGATGGCCTGCGGGACCCCGGTGATCGCCTGGAACCGCGGCTCGGTCCCCGAGATCGTCGAAGAGGGGGTGACGGGCTTCGTCGTCTCCACCGAGGCCGAGGCGGTCGCGGCGCTCGCCCGGGTCGATCAGCTCGACCGCGCGATGGTCCGCCGCCGGTTCGAGGACCGGTTCACCGCCGAGCGCATGGCGCGGGACTACCTCGCCCTCTACCGCCGCCTGCTGGCGGCCTGATGCGCACCGCCCTCCTGGCCTGGGATTACCCCCCCGCCCCGAGCGGTCTTTCGACCGCCGCCCGTGAGATCGCCGAAAGTCTCGCGGAGGCTGGAGCGGAGGTCACGGTGTTCACCCTCGACCGGTCCGGCCGCGAGAGCGTCGGCGGCGTCACGGTCTCGGGCCATGCCCTGCCACAGGGCTCCGGCCTCGCGCGCCTGCGCCGCTGGGGCTCGCTCGGCCACGCCGCCGCGCCGCTGGCATTCCGCCGCGCGGTGCTGGAGGCCCACGCCGCACGGCCCTTCGACGTGGTCGAAGCGACCAATTGGTACGCGCCGGCCGCTCTGCTCGCCGGCCGCCGGGACCTGCCGCTGGTGACGCGCAGCTCGACGCCGGCCGCCTTCACCCGCGACCCGGCCGCCTCCCTGCGGAACCGCCTCGACGGGTGGACGGCCGACCGCCTGGAGCGCCGACAGGTCCGGGGCAGCGCCGGGCTGATCGCCAACACCGAGGACCATGCGGCGGTGATCGCGCGGGCGTATCGCCTGTCGGGCCGCCAGCCCGAAGCGGTGATCGGCCTCAGCCTTCCGCCGGAGGTCGTGGCGGCGGCAAGCGGCGCCCCCTATCCGGAGGCGGCGGAGCCGGTGCGCCTGCTCTTCGTCGGGCGGGCGGAGACGCGCAAGGGGTTCGATGCGCTCCTCGCGGCCGTCGCGATCCTCGGCGCCGAGCGGGCGCAGGGCGCCCTGCCGCCCTTCCAGCTCGACCTCGTCGGCGTGACGCCGGACGATCTCCCGGCGGACTTACCCGAGACGGCGCGCAGCCGGATCGACGCCCATGGCCGGATCGACGCCGCCGCCCTGGCCCGTGCCTATGCGACGAGCCACGTCGTCCTCGCGCCCTCCCGCTACGAGAGTTTCGGCCTCGTCTACCAGGAGGCCCTGGCGTATGGCCGCCCGGTCGTCGCCTGCGCGGGGGATGCGAGCGCCCGCGCCTTCGTGGGCGCGCCCGGCGCCGGACCCCTGGCCTCGGCCGCCACCGGACCAGCCCTGGCGGACGCCCTGCGCCCGCTCCTCACCGATCCGGACCTGCGCCGCGCCTACCGCGCCCGCGCCCTGGCGGCGGCCGGCCGCTTCAGCCGGGCGAGCCTCGGGCGGGAAACTCTCACCCTTTACGAGCGGGCCCTCGCGGCGGCGCGGGGATAGTGAGCGTCACGCTTCGTAGGCCCGCAGCAGCGCCAACGCCTCCTCCAGGCGCCCGCGCCCGGGATCGAGCGCCTCGTAGCGCCGCGACCGCGCCTGGACATGCGTCAGGCTGAGGCGATGCTCGATGACCCCGTGCAGGGCGATGAAGCTGCCGGGCCAGCCGCCGGGGAGGACGGGACGCTCATGGACGCGGCCGGCATAGCGGACCGCGGCGCGGTTCAGCCGGTACTGCACATCCGGGAAGACGTCCGAGAGCACGCCGTCGACGTAATTGCGCCGGGCCAGCCCGATCGAGACGACATCGCCCGCCCCGGCCAGGGCGGCCAGCGCCGGGAGCAGGCGCCCGGTGGCGGGATCAAGGGACTCGTCGGCATCGAGCTGCAGCATCCAGCCGTGCCGGGCGAGGGCCTGGAGGGCGTTGCGCTGCGCGGCGAAATCCCCGTCCAGGGGCCGGGCGGCCACGCGCACCGCGCCGGGGGGAAAGCCCGCCACCGGCACCGGCTCCGGGGCCGAGGGGGCGCCATCGAGGAGGAGCACCACGTCGTCCGTCCAGGCGGCCGATGCGGGCAGCGCCGCCAGCACGGCCTCGCACTCCTCGGGCCGGCAGATCACGCCGAGGGAGACTGGGCGGGTGTCGGCGTCACCCAGGCGAAATAGGTCCGCCCGCGCCGCCCGCTGCCCGTGGGGATGGCGGAGTTCCGCCTCGCCCGCCCTGTCGAGGGGGCGAAGGCCGAGACCGAACCGGGTGGCGGCGCTGCGCAGGGTGTAGAGATCGAGCCCGTAACCCGCCCGGGCGTCGGGCTCGAAGCGCGGGGCCTCGCAGCGCCGGGCGAGGTGATCGCGGCAGGCCGCCGGATCCGCATCCCGCTCGATGAGGACCCCGCAGGAGCCGCAGGCCAGCGGGAAACGCCGCTGGCCCTGCGGGTAGTCGAGGGTGCGGTCGCTCTCGCCCAGCATCGGGGCGTCGCAGAGGAAGCAGCGGCGCATCGTGGTCCTCCCGGCCTTCCCGATCCCCGCCTCTGCCATACCTCGGCCGTTCCCGCACCGCCCCGCCGCTTCTCTCCGACAAGGACGATGGCCGTCGATTTCCTCGCGCTTCCCGGCACGGATCGCTCTGCCGATGCGTCGCTCGCCATCGTCGGCAACGCCCCCGGGATCGGCCCGGCCGGAGCGGCCATCGATGCGGCGGACCGCGTCGTGCGGTTCAACAACGCGGCGGGCTTCGGCGGCGCGACCGGGGACCGCGTCACGCATCTCGCCCTGGTCAATCGCGGCGGCCAGACGCGGGAATGGCTGGCCGACCGGACCTTCCTGAACCGCCCGGTGGTGCGGGCCGCGGAGGCGTTCATCCTGCCCTTTCCGATCCTGCCGGCGGCCCACAACGTGCCCGAGCCGATCTGCTGGACCCGCGAGATGCTGGCGCTGCTGCGACCGCCCGGCCGCCCGATCCATATCCTGCCGGAGAGCCTGCACGAGCGGGCCCGTGCCCTCCTCGCCGCCGGTCCGGGCGACCGGCCGAACCCGAGCACCGGCTTCCTGGTGAGTCTGGCGCTCTGCGAGGGCCGCCCCGCCGATGCGCCTCCGGCGCAGGCCTACGGCTTCGGCTTCGCCGGCTGGCCCGGGCATCCCTGGGCGGCCGAGCGCGCATGGTTCGCGCGCGAACAGGCGGCGGGACGCCTGCGTCTCCACGACAATGAAGAGTAATGCGATGGCGACGCTGGTGACGGTGCTGAAGGAAGGCGGGCGCTACGATGCGCGCTGGGTCGAGCGCTTGGCCCGGGGCGTGCGCCGCCATGCCCCGGCCTTCGAGCGGATCCTCTGCCTGACCGATGGCGACCTCGCGGTACCGGGGGTCGAGGTGGTGCCGCTGCGGCATGGCTGGCCGACATGGTGGTCGAAGATGGAGGCGCTCCGGCCGGGTCTTGCGGAGGGTCCGATCCTGCTGTGCGACCTCGATACGGTGCTGACCGGCCCGGCCGACGCCCTCGCCGAGCCCGGCCTCGCCGCCATGGAGGATTACTTCCATGCGGGCCGCGTCTCCAGCGCGCTGCTGCGCTGGTCCGGGGACGACCTCGCCGACCTCCATACGACCTTCGCGGCCGATCCGGAGCGCTGGATGGCGCCGGGCTCCTGCGGCCCGGTCCCGAATGCGGTGCACGGTGATCAGGTGGTGATCGACCACCTCCTGCGCCGGAGCGGCCGATCCCCGGCCTTCCTCCAGCGGATCACTCCGGGCCTCCTGGACTTCTACGATCCCCGGCGGGCCGAGCACGGCCCGGTGGTGATCTTCATCGGCGCCTCGAAGCCCGACACCGCCACCGGGCCGGTTCACGCCGCCTGGGCGGGCGCGTGAGCGCCTGCGTCAGAATGGAACGCGCTTCCCCAGAGGCCGTTACCTCGGCTGGACAAAGGAGACACACCATGCGGCTCGCAGCGACGGCGTCGGTCATGACCGTGGCGATGATGATGAGCGTCGGCGCGGCCGAGGCGAAGGGCTGCATCAAGGGCGCGATCATCGGCGGCCTCGCGGGCCATTACCTCGCCGAGCGCGGCGTCGTCGGCGCCGTGGCCGGGTGCCTCGCCGGGCGCGCCATCGCCAACCGCCGGGCCCAGCGGGATGTCGATTACGGCTCCCGCGTCCAGCCCCGCGACACCGGCTACGGCCCGCCTCAGGCTTATCCGCGCCGCAGCTACTCGTACTGAGGCGAGGTCCCGAGGCGAGGGCGGAGAGGGGCGCTCCCATCCCGCCCTAAGGGGCGCCCCTCCCTTGCGCCGGGGGCGATCTGACGCGACACTGGCCCGCGACCTCGTGGAGGCCGAACATGGTCCGTTGGATTCACGCCCTCCGTCTCTGGCTGTGGCAGCGGCAGGTCGCCGCCCTGGCCCGCGACTGCCGTCCCTGCGGCACAAGCGAGGGTGACGGCATCGCTGCCACCGTCGCGGCCGGCATTGCGGGCTCCGGGCACGGCGGAGCGGTTTCCCCCTCGAGCGGAGCAATGGTCTGAACGTGGTCGAGACCGGCGACCAGCCTGGACAGATGTCGGAGATCGCTGGCCTCGCCGCATCCTTGGCGGACCGCATCCTGGAAAAGCACGCGGCCGGGTCGACCATCCCGCCGGATCTGTTCCGGATGCTGGTGCGTGCCGCCCGCGTCCTGCACGATGGCGGCGTGCCGTGGCCGCCCTCGGTGGATTTCCTGATCATGGAGGTCGGGCGCCGCGTCGAGGAGGCGGAGGCTGGGGGTAGCGACATCACCTCGCATCTCGCCCAGGTTCTGGACCGCACACGGCAACCGAACGAGTAGGCCCACCATTCCCGAACCGGGGAGGGCCCCTACGTCACGGGTGAGCCTGCGCGGAAACGACCAACGCGGCTCGGGAGGGATCGGTCATGTCGCCGAAACTGACGAAGACGATCATCGGCGCCGTGCTCGCCGTCGCCCTGGCGGCGGCCGTCTCCTACGGCCTCATCAGCCAGCAGACGGCGGACCAGATCCAGACCCAGGCGAACCAGTCGCTCGGAACCGGCCAGCCCTCGGCCGGCACACAGCAACCCCTGCCGACCCCGCCGGAGAACTCCATCCCGCAGGCACCCGCCCAGCCGGGCTCGTCGCCGCAACCGCCCGCCCCCGCCCCGAAATGACGGCCACCGTCCTCCGACGGATGGCGGGCACCGTGCTCCTCGCCCTCGCCGCCCTGGCGATGGCGCCGGCGGAGGCCGTGGCCCAGGCTGCGCCGGTCAACAACTGGGCGGAATTCCGCCGCGCCGTGGCGGCCTGCTGGACCGTGCCACCGGGCACGGAGGGATCGCTGATCGCCTACCGTTTCGGCCTCGACAAGCGGGGCGCCATCCGCGGCAAGCCGTTGGTCACGGCCCGTCACCTGACCGGGGACCGGGATGCGCAGCGGAGCTACGAGGAGGCGGGGGCGGCGGTGCTGGCCCACTGCTTCCCGCTGGCGGTCACGCCCTCCTTCGGCGCGATTTTCGGCGAGAGCCCGATCTACCTGCGCCTCGTCAACACGCCGCCGATCGCAGCCTACCAGATCAACAACAACGTCACGATCTTCGCGCCACGCTGAGGATCCGAGCGCGTTCGCCGGCCAACCGCGCAGTTTCACCGGATAGCGTTCCCGCGAACCACTTCCAACCTTGAGCGTTGTGACTCCTCGAAATGGGGACTTGCGACATGAAGGTGATCTCGGCGACCCTCGTGGGGTTGACGTTGTTGGGTTCCGTGGCTCCCGCCCTGGCCCAAGGCTATGGCGGCCGCGACTACGGTTACGACCAGGGCTATGACCGCGGCGATTACGGCCGCCGGGACCGTTACGATTACGATCGCCGCAGCCGCGACGACGATTACCGGGACCGCGCCGATGGCGGCTACCGGGACCGCGGCGATTACGGCCGCCGGTCGCGGGGCGAGCCGGGCGACTACGCGTTCGACGAACAGGAGTACCTGCGCTGCAACCCCGACGTGCGCAAAGCTGTCGTCAACGGTCAGGTGAAGAGCGGCCTCTTCCATTACCGCAAGGTGGGTCGCGCCGAGGGCCGCCGCCTGAGCTGCTGAGGATGTCTCAGCACGCCGTCGTTGCGAGCTCCGCGAAGCAAGGACGGTGAGTGTTCGAGGCGACTTCGTGGCTTCTCCCCTCCGACTCTCAGGACGAAGGGGAGGGCGCGGCGTGAGCGGCTTTCCGGCATCCTTTGAGGGGAGACAGTCATGGGTCTGCTGGACGGATTGTTCGGGCATGGGAGCGCCGTCGACGCCGCCTCGCTCCGTGAGCGATTGGACGGGGTCCTCATCGAGGGCGAGAGCGTGCGGCTCGCCTACAAGATCATCCGGGATGTCTTCGTCTTCACGGAACGCCGCGTGATCCTGATCAACGTGCAGGGCGTCACGGGCAGCAAGATCGAGTTCCTGTCCGTCCCCTACCGGGCGATCGTGCGGTTCTCGGTCGAAACGGCCGGCACGTTCGATCTCGATGCCGAACTCAAAATCTGGGTTTCGGGCACGGCGCAGCCGATCGAGCGCACCTTGAAGAAGGGGACGGACGTCCGCGGCATCCAGCGCGCCCTCGCGGAGGGTGTGTTGCGCTGAGCGCGATCCGCGCGTCCTGGCCCTCAGTCCAGCGTCAGCCAGAGCCCGTCGGGGGCGACCTCCACGTCGAACAGGCGCAGGGGCCGGAACGACCAGCCCGGTGAAACGGAGCCGTCCCGCAAGTCGAAGGAGGCGAGGTGCCTCGGGCAGAACAGCCGTCCGCCGCCGCACCGGCCCAGCGACAGGTCGGCGCCCTCATGCGGGCAGGCGCGTTCGGTGGCCAGGATCCGCTCGCCGTCCCGCACGAGGAGCAGGGAGCGGTGGCCCACCGTGACCGGCATCGACGTCCGGTCGCCCAGGCAACCCGGTGGGCCGAGGTGAAGTCGCTCCGCGCCGCCGGATTCAGCCACCGAGATAGGCATCCCGCACATGGGGATCGGCGATCAGGGCCTCGCCTGAGCCTTCTAGGACGATGCGGCCGGTCTCGATGAGGTAGGCGTAATCGCAGAGTTCGAGGGCGGCGAAGGCGTTCTGCTCCACGAGGAGCACGGTGGTGCCCGCATCGCGGATCGAGCGGATCACCGCGAACATCCGCTCCACGATGTTGGGGGCGAGGCCGAGGGAGGGCTCGTCGAACAGAACGAGCTTCGGGCGGCCCATCAGCGCCCGGCCGATCGCCAGCATCTGCTGCTCGCCGCCGGACAAAGTGCCCGCCGCCTGGTCGCGGCGCTCGGCGAGGCGGGGGAACTCGGCGTAGATGCGCTCCCGGTCGGCGGCGACCTCCGCCTTGTCGCGGCGCAGGTAGGCGCCCATGGCGAGATTTTCCGCCACGGTCATCTGCGGGAAGACCCGGCGGCCCTCGGGGCAATGGGCAATGCCCTGCGCCAGGATCCGGCGGGGCTCCTCGCCCGCGATGTCCCGGCCCGCGAAGCGGATCTCCCCGGAGCGCGGCGGCACGAGGCCGGAGATCGCCCGGAGCGTCGTGGATTTTCCGGCGCCGTTCGCCCCGACGAGCGCGACGAGTTGCCCCTCGCGCACGTCGATCGTGAGTCCTTTCAGGGCTGTGACATGGCCATAGCCGCAGACGAGGTCGCGGATCTCAAGCATGGGCGGCCTCCTGAGCGGACGCGGCGGCCTGCCGGGCGGAGCTGCCCTGGCCGAGATAGGCCTCGATCACCGCCGGATCGCTGCGGATCCGGTCCGGCGGCCCCTCGGCGATGAGGCGCCCGTAATTCAGGACGACGATCCGGTCGGACACCTCCATCACCATCGGCATGTCGTGCTCAACGAGCAGGATTGTCACGCCGCGCTCCTGGATTTGCCGGATGAGGCGCACGAACAGGCGCGTCTCGGACGCGTTCATGCCGGAGACCGGCTCGTCGAGGAGCAGCATGGCGGGCTCGGTGGCGAGCGCCAGGGCCACGCCGACGAGGCGCTGCTCGCCATAGGCCAGGGCGCCGGCCTTCTCATGCATCCGGCCCGAGAGACCCACCCACTCGAGCAGCGCCTCGGCGCGGGCCCGCAGCTGCCTCTCGCCGGTACCCGAGCGGCCGAGGAGCGCGTCGAGGACGGGGACGCGGCCCGACGCGGCGCCCATCTGGTACAGGCCGATCATCACGTTGTCGAACACCGTGTCGTCGGGGAAGACGCTGGTGCGCTGGAAGGTGCGGGCGAGGCCGAGCCGGGTGATCGCGTGCGGCGCCAGCCCCTTCAGGGAGGTGCCCCGGAAAGCGCACCTCGCCCTGGCTCGGCTTGAGGAAGCCGGTCATCACGTTGAAGGTGGTGGACTTGCCGGCGCCGTTGGGGCCGATCAGGCCGACGATCTCGCCCTTGCCGACATCGAAATGCAGATCGGCGATGGCGACGAGGCCGCCGAAGCGGACTCCCACATGGTCGACGGACAAGATCGCGTTCATCGCGGCACCGCCGGGCTGGCTTCGAGGACGGGGGCAGGCCGGGCGGTGCTGCGGCCGAGCCGCGCCGCCAGCCCCGGCACGATGCCCCGGGGCAGCACGAACAGGATCACGATCAGCACGAGGCCGTAGACGATCCACTGCGCCTCCGGCGCCATGACCGGGCGGAGCGCCACCGGCAGCAGGCCGAAGATCAGGCCGCCGACGACCGGCCCCATCTGGGTGCCCTTGCCGCCCGCCACCACCATGATGACCATCGTCACCGTGGTGGCGAACAGGAACACGTCCGGGTCGATGATCCGCAGGTAATGGGCGTAGAGGCTGCCCGCTGCCCCGGCCATCGCTGCCGAGATCACCGCCGCCACCGTCAGCGTGCGGGTGGCATTGATGCCGACCGACAGCGCCAGCGCCTCGTTCTCGTTGAGGCCCCGCATCGCCCGGCCGAAGCGCGAGTGCACGAGGCGGGCGATCAGCAGGTAGCAGAGCGTGCCGACGGCGAGAACGAGGTAGTAGTTCTGAAGCTTGGTCTTCAGGGTCCACATCCCGAGGCCCGGCAGGCCGAGGGTGATGGCCGGGATGTTGGTCAGCGCCAGCGGCCCCTGCGTCAGCTCCACCCAGTTGAGCGCCACGAGCCGCACGACCTCGGCGAAGGAGATCGTCACGATCACGAAATAGGCGCCCCGCACGCGGAAGGAGAGCCGCCCGATCAGGTAGCCGCAGCCGCCCGCCGCCACCGTGGCCAGGAGGAAGCCCACCACCGGCGGCCAGGGCTCGTGGACGGCGCGGAGACCGAAGCCGAGATCCACGTCGAACCCGAGGCTCGTCAGCGCGCTGACATCGGCGCCGATCCCGACGAACGCGATGTGGCCGAGGCTGAGATGCCCGGTGAAGCCGAGGAGCAGGTTCAGGCTCATGGCGCCGATCGTAAGGATGCCGGTCACGATCAGCGCGTTGAGGAGGTAGGGGTTCGAACCCAGCGCGAGCGGCAGGGCGACGAGGCCGGCGAGGAGGGCGAGGGGGAGGAGGCGGTTCATCCGATGCGCTCCGCCTTCGCGAACAGGCCGGTCGGCTTGCACAGCAGCACGGCGATGATGATCAGGAAGCCCATCGCGTCCCGGTAGCCGGAGGAGACGTATCCGGCGCCGAACTCCTCCGCGAGGGCCAGGACGAAGCCGCCGATCGCCGCGCCGGTGACGTTGCCGAGGCCGCCCAGGATGACGATGGCGAAGGCCTTCAATTCGGCGAGCCCGCCCATTTGCGGAAAGACAACGTAGACCGGCCCGAGCAGGGCGCCTGCCGCCGCCGCCAGCGAGGAGCCCAGCGCGAAGGTGGCGGTGTAGATGCGGCGCACGTCGACGCCCATCAGCGCCGCCGTATCGGAATCCTGGAAGGCGGCCCGCATGGCGAGCCCGAGCTTCGTCCGGTTGATCAGCGCGTAGGTGAGGGCGATCAGCGCCAGTGCCGCGCCGAGCACGAACAGGCGCAGCCACGAGACCGAGACCGGACCGACTTGCAGCGGCGCTTCCGGAAAGGGCGAGGGGATCGCCTTGGCGACGCCGCCGAATATCCAGAGCGTGCCCGATTGCAGGATGATCCCGGCGCCGATCATCACCAGCATCGTGGTGTCGATGTCGGAGCCGCGTAAGGGCCGCAGCAGGGCGACCTCGATCACGGCCCCGAGGACCAGCCCGCCCAGGATCGCCACCGGCAGCGCCAGGAAGAAGTTCAGCCCCAACCCCGAGACGGCGAGGAACATCCCGTAGGCGCCCACGGTGTAGAGCGCCCCATGCGTGAAGTTCACGACGTTCATGATGCCGAAGATCAGGGTCAGGCCGATCCCCAGCAGGGCATAGGTGCCCCCGAGGATCAGCGCGTTGACCAGGTGCTGGATCAGTTCGTCCATGGATCTCTCCTGGCAGGTTGCGTGCCGGTAGGGGCGGCGTTCCCCTCTCCCCGCCTGCGGGGAGAGGCCCACGGACACCTTGTCGTGTCCGTGGGAAGCGGAGGCGAAGCCGCAGCGGCGGTGAGGGGGCTTACCGGAGGAGACTCAACCGGCAGCCCCCCTCACCCCCGGCTGCCGCCTCGCCGCGCCGACGACAGGGTCGTCGCGGCCCTCTCCCCGCAGGCGGGGAGAGGGGTGGCCAAAGGACCGCGGTGGGGATCGGATCGCCCTCACATCGTCGGCACGATCACTTTCCCGTCCTCGATCTCGATGAGGTAGACGTCGGGCTTGCTCTGGCCGCTTTCCTTGCCGGCGGGGCCCGCCTTCACGAAGCGGATCGGCCCGTTGAGGCCCGTGAAGTCGACGGACCAGAAGGCCTTGGCGATCGCCTTCGGCTCGGCGGAGCCCGCCTTCTCGATGGCGTGGGCGATGGCGCGGATGCCGTCATAGCCGCGGAAGCTCTCGGTGCAGCCCGCAAAGTCATAGCCGCGCTTCTTCCAAGCGTCGATGAACGCCTCGGTGGCCTTCGGGTCCGGCGTCTTCTCGGGTACCCAGGGCAGGAAGGTCGTGAGGTGCATGGTGCCGTCGGCGGCGGCACCGGCCTGGGCGATGATCTGATCCGGGTTCTGCGAGCCGCCCGTGGTGATCACCCGCTTCTTGAGGCCCAAGGCGGCCATCTGCTTGAACAGCAGCACGAGCTGATCGACGGAACTCGTGATCATGATCGTGTCGGCGTCCGACGCCTTCAGCTTGGAGAGCTGCGCGCTCATGTCCTGCGCGCCCTGATCCATGGTCTCGACAAGGCCGACCGTGACGCCCTTGTCCTTGAGCATCTTGCCGAAATCGGTCGCCGCGCCCCGGCCGAAGTCGTTGTTGAGGACGAGGAAGTCGACCTTCTTCAGCCCGAGCTTGGCGACCATCGGCGCGAAGGTCTCGGCCTCCAGCGAGGAGGGCGGCGAGATGCGGAAGACGAAGGGATTGCCGGAGGTGGTGATCTTGCCGGACGAGGAGGTCTCGACCAGCATCGGGGTCTCGTAGTCCATCAGCTTCGGCATCACGGCGAGCGTCAGGCTGGAGCCCCAGGCCCCCATCATCACCGGTGTCTTGTCGCTGGTGATCAGCTTCTCGGCGACCGCTGCGGCTTCCGTCGGGTTGCTCTTGTTATCCTCGATCACGAGCTCGATCGGCTTGCCGAGGACGCCGCCCTTGGCGTTGATTTCCTCCGCCGCGATCTTGGCGCCGTTCACCACATAGGTGCCCGAAGCCGCGAAGGGCCCGGTCAGCGGCTCGTTGACGCCGATGCGGATCGCCTCCGCCCGCACCCCCGTCGCCGCAAGGGCCAGGAACATCGCGGTCGTGAGGGTGAAACGGCCAATCATACGCATCGTCTCCGGTGGGGAAGGGGGGGATCAGGAGCGGCCGAACCACGCCGCGAGGCGGGCACGGACGAGGCCGAGAAAGAGGCGGAGGGGGTCGAGCCCGGCGGGCGCCGGGGCGGCGCGGCCCGAGAGCCGGGCATCGAGGTTGCGGGAGGACTCCGCCGCGATGCGGCCCGCGAGGTCGCGCACGAGGCCGGGTCGGCCGAACTGCGCCAGAGGCCCCGTGAGGGTGTAGCCGACGTCGAGGTCGAGGCGGCTCGTACCCGCCTCCGGCCCGTCGCTCACCCGGTAGCGGATCCGGCCCTCCGTGGCGGAGCGACCGCCCGCGTCGCTGCCCGCGCCGTGCACGGAGCCGCTGAGGGCCGCCTCGTCGCGGCTGATGCGGGCGCTGCCCCGGAAGGTCGCGGCGATCGGTCCGATCCGCACCTGCAGGCCGCCCTCCACAAGGTCGGGCGAGGGATGCGCCGTCACCACGGCACCGGGCAGGCAGGCGGCCACCGCCTCAATGTCGCCGAGCAGCGCGAAGACGGTCGCGGGCGGGTGGGCGAGGTCGAGGCTCTGGGTGAAGGCGTGGGCCGGCGCGAAGGTTTCTCCGAGTTCGGCCACCACGGCGGGCGCGGCTGCGGCCGTCGCGGGGGCTCGCTGTGCCGGGGAGGCCATGAGCGTCTCGCCGGTCCGGGCGCCCACGGGGCCGAGGGCGCGGGCCGCGCCGGTCTCCGGAGGAATGCCGCGACCGCGCCGCTCGGCGATCACCGCCATCACCGCGCGGACGATGCCGACATAGCCGGTGCAGCGGCACAGGTTGCCCGCAAGGCCGATGCGGATACGCCGCTCATCGGCTTCGGGCAGGCGCAGCACGAGGTCGCGGGCGGAGACCAGCATCCCCGGGGTGCAGTAGCCGCACTGGAGCGCGTGCTCGCGGTTGAAGGCGGCGCGCAATTCGCCCGCGATGGCGTCCCCGTCCAGGCCCTCGATGGTGGTGACGCTGGCGCCGGAGCAGGTGCCCGCAAAGGTCAGGCAGGCGCGGGCCGGCTCGCCGTCGAGCAGGACCGTGCACGCGCCGCAGACGCCGTGTTCGCAGCCGAGATGCGTGCCGGTCAGGTCGAGCCCATCCCGCAGCACGTCGCCGAGATGGCTGCGGGGCTCCGCCTGCACCCGCACCGGGCGGCCGTTGACCGTCAGCGCCAGGGCCAGGGTCGGCGTCGTGCGGGTCTCCGCCAGGGCGGTGCTCATGCGGCCTCGCGGCGGATCGGGTGAGAGGGCGAGACGGGGGCGGCGGCGGCGACCGCGCGGGCCAGCACCGTGACATGGATGTGCCGCTCCACCGCGTCGGCCATCCCGGCCTCGCGCAGGGCGGCATCCGCCGCGTGGGCATCGAAGCGTGACGCGAAATCGGCGCCGATGCGGCCGCCGAAGAGCGGGCGGGCGTCGGCGAGCAGCACGGGCGGCCCCTCGACGGCGCCGATCACCGCTCGCCCCCGGCCCGCGCCGGGCTCAATGCACACGGCACCGATGGCGTGGGCGAACTCGCCGACCTTGGCGCAATGCTTGACATAGCCCCAGGCCGCGCCCTCCGGCATAGGCGGCACGCGCACCGCGACCACGATCTCCGCCGGGCCCAGCGCCACGGAGAGCGCGCCCGTCACGAACCGCTCCACGGGCAGGCGGCGGCGTCCCGCCGCCCCCGCGATCTCGACCTCGGCGCCGAGCGCGGTGAGGGCGGTGACCCAGTCGGCGGCGGGGTCCGCATGGGCGAGGCTGCCGCCGATGGTGCCCCGGTTGCGCACCGGCCGGTAGGCGATGGCTGAGGCGACCCGTTGCAGCGCGCCGCCGGTGACGTCGGGCACGCGCCCGTCCTCGATGTCGGCATGGGTGACGCAGGCTCCGAGCACGAGGGTGCCGCCCTCGACGCGGGCCTGCCGCAGCTCCGGCACGCCGGTGAGGTCCAGGACGAGGTCGGGCTCCACCAAGCGCAGGTTCAGCATCGGCCCGAGGGACTGGCCGCCCGCGATCAGCTTCACGCCGGCGGGGGCCTCGGCGAGGCGCGCCAGCAGCGCGGGCAGGCTGTTGGGGCGCTCCCAGGCGAAGGCAGCGGGCTTCATGCGGCCTCCCGCGCGGTCACGGCGGGGGTCCCGGCGGCGAGCACCGCCTCCACGATCCGCCGGGGGGTGATGGGCGAATGCAGCAGCTCGACGCCGAGCGGCGCCAGCGCGTCGTTGATGGCGTTGACGATGCAGGCCGGGGGGCCGATGGCGCCACCCTCGCCGATGCCCTTCTGGCCGAAGCGCGTATAGGGCGAGGGGGTCTCCATGTGGTCGATGCGCGCCATCGGCACGTCGGCGGCGCCCGGCAGGAGGTAGTCGGCCAGGGTCGAGGCCAGGGGCTGGCCACGGGCGTCGAAGCGCATCTCCTCAAACAGGGCCGTGCCGATCCCCTGGGCGAGGCCGCCGTAGATCTGGCCGTCGACCACGAGGGGGTTCACCAGCGCCCCGCCGTCCTCGACGATGACGTAATCGAGGATTTCCACCGCCCCGAGATCGGGATCGACCGCCACCACGGCCGCGTGCGCCGCGTAGGAGAAGGTGCCGGAATCGCGCACCGGTTTGTAGCCGGCGGTGACGTCGAGGCCGCCGGGATCGGTGTCGGGCGCGAGATCCTGCGGGCGCCGGTACCACGTGCGGGCGATGGCCTCGAGCGGGACGTCGCCGGAGGGGCCGACGACGTGGCCGCCCTCGAAGCGGCAGTCCTCGGGCCGCGCCTGGAGCAGATGGGCGCCGATCCGCACGGCGCGGTCGCGCAGCGCCTCGCAGGCCGCCGCCACCGCACCGCCCGCCATCACCATCACGCGCGAGCCCCAGGAGCCCGTGGAGTAGGGGGTCATCGCGGTGTCGCCGTGGACGAGGCGGGTGCGGGCCACGGGCACGCCGAGAATTTCGTACGCGACCTGGGCGAGCGTCGTCTCGAGGCCCTGCCCGTGGGAATGGGCACCGATCCGCAGTTCCAGCCCGCCATCCGGCGTCAGCCGCGCCGTGGCCTGCTCGTGCCCCGGCACCATCGGGATGCCCCAGCCGGCATAGACCGAGGTGCCATGCGCCGCCTGCTCGCAATAGACCGAGAGGCCGAGACCGATCCGCCGCCCGTCCGGCTCGCCGGCCTTCTGGCGGGCGCGCACGGCGTCGATGTCGATGGTTTTCAGCGCGCGGGCCAGCGCTTCCGGGTAGTCGCCGCTGTCGAAATGCTTCTTCGTGATGTTCTCGAAGGGCATCTGCTCGGGGCGCACGAGGTTTTTCTCGCGCACCTGCTCGGGCGGGATCCCGGCCTCCCGCGCCACGGCGTCGAGGACGAGTTCCAGGGCGAAGCAGACGCCAGTGCGCGCGACGCCCCGGTAAGGCAGGATCGGGCATTTGTTGGTCGCCACCGACCACGTGGTGCAGCGGAACGCCGCGAAGTCGTAGGGGCCGGGCAGGATGGAGGCGACCTGGGCCGCTTCCAGGCAGGCGGAGAACGGATAGATCGAATAGGCGCCGGCATCGACCACCGCCTCGCAGTCGATGCCGCGCAACGTGCCGTCCCGCTCCGCATAGGCGGTGATGCGGTAATGGTGCTCGCGGCAATTGGCGTTGGCGGTCAGGTGCTCGCGCCGGTCCTCCAGCCAGCGGACGGGATGGCCGCAGCGGAGCGCGAGCCAGCACAAGGCCACGTCCTCGGCGAGCAGGATCGCCTTGTAGCCGAAGCCGCCGCCGACATCGGGGGCGACGATGCGGATGCGTCCCTGCTCCAGTCCCAAGCTCTCCGACAACCCGTTGCGCACGATGTGCGGCATCTGGCTGGCGGTGTGGACCACGAGCTGGTCGAGGCGGTGATCGAGATGGACGACGGTCCCCCGGCCCTCGATCGGCGCCATGCACTGGCGGCCCGTCGAGATGGTGCGGCTGACTCGAATGGGGGCGTCGTCGAAGGCGCCCGCGATGTTCACATCAACGAGGGTCTCCAGGAAGACATTGTCGCCCCAGTGCTCGTGGACGAGGGCGGAGCCCGGCTCGCGCGCGGCCAGCATGTCGTGGACGGCCGGCAACTCCTCCAGATCGAGCACCACGGCGGCGGCGATGTCCTCGGCCTCGGCGCGGGTCGGGGCGACGCACATCGCCACGAGCTCGCCCACCTGCCGGACCTTACCGGTGGCGAGCACCGGCTGCTCGGAGACCTTGAAGCCCGGCAGCCCCGAGACGGCGCGGATCGGCAGCAGGCCGTCGAGATCGGCGGCGGTGAAGACGCGATCGCGAACAGCCTCCGGAACATCGATGGCGCGGATGCGGGCATGGGCCAGCGGGCTGCGCACGAAGGCGACGTCCTGCATGCCCGGCAGGCGGAGATCGCCGACATACTGGCCGCGCCCGCGCATCAGGCGGTCGTCCTCCTTGCGGGGCAGCGGCGCCCCGACGCCCTCGCCGCTCATCGCGCGCCTCCGAGAAGGTCCTGGGCGGCGCGCACCAGCAGGCCGTCGGGCCGCCGGAACTCGTTCAGGATCGAGAAATGGTCGGCGCCGGGTACCGGCAGCAGGGGGCCGGGGGCATGGGCGGCACTGCGCAGCGCGTGGAGGTGGCGGCCGTCGCGGATCAGGGCGGGCAATTCCCGGCTGCCGTAGGCGAGCGTCATCGGCTTGTCCGTCACCGGCAGCCGCAGGGGCGAGAGGGTCTCGATCTCCGCGTCGGTCAGCGCGAGCTTGGCGTCGAGATAGGTCTGGCGGATCGGCGCGAGGTCGTAGACGCCCGAGATGGCGAGCCCCGCCGTCACGGCCGGGTGGCCGAGATGCAGCGCGGTGAGCAGCCCGCCCGCCGACCAGCCCGACAGGACCAGCGGGCCGCGGATCCCGTGCTGGGGACCCTGCGCGGCCATCCAGTCGAGGGCCGTGCCGATCTCGGCCGCGATCCGCGTGAGGCTCGCCTCCGGGGCGAGGGTGTAGCCGACCATCGCCACCGACCAGCCGGCCGCGTTCGGGCCTTCCGCGAAGCAGGCGAACAGCTCCCGGGCGCCCCGCTGCCAGTAGCCGCCATGGAGGAAGACGAGGCAGGGCGCGCTCGGGCGCGCCGCCGGGTACAGGTCGAAGGCCGTGCGCTCGCCCCCCGCATAGGGGATGTCGAGATGGGCCGGGTGCGCCGCCCGGTACACGGCCGAGGCCGCGTTGCGGGCGGCGACCTGGGCCGCGCTGTCGGGCACGCCGGCATTGTTGTCGTAGCAGGCGCCCCGCGCCGCGAGGTCGAGGTCGCTCCAGCGATGGCGCGGATCCGGCGGCGTCGGGTCGTCGAGGCGGAAATCGGTCATGGAAGGTCCCTCAGGCCGCGATCGCCTGGGGGAGGATCGGCGAGTCGGCGTCGAACCGTTTACCGGCCCGCAGGCAGAAGGCGGGGCGCAGCAGGCGGTCGGCGATGACCTTCGTGTCCTCGTTGTCGCGCAGCAGGAAGCGGCCGCGGTCGTCGTGCAGCACCGAGACGTCCGCCGCGAAGCCCACCGTCAGGGCGCCGATCCGGTCGCTCATGCGCAGCATCTCGGCGGGGTGGGAGGTCACCATCGGCACCACCTCCTCGAAGGGGATACCGAGCGCCATCATCGAGCTCATCGCCTGGGTGAGGCTGAAGCGGGCTTGGCCGAGGAAGGGATGGTTCTCGTCGTCGTGGTGCTCGTCCGGCGTGCCGGCGGGCTGGGGCGCCTCGGGCACCTGGGTGTTGTAGCCGTGCATGTCGGCGCCGAGCGTGTAGGGGATCACGCCCGCCGGCAGCGAGGCGCGGGCGACGCGGTAGGAGAAGTGGCTGCCGTGGCCGACATCGACCTTCAGCCCGGCCTCCATGGCCCGGCGGATGATGTGGTGGACCTCGCCTTGTTCGTTGATGAAGCCCCCCGGATGCCGGGTGAAGGGATGGGCGAGCACGTCGCCGGGGCGGAGCAGCGGGATCACCCGCTCGACGATGGTGTCGACGTCTTCGCCGTTGGCGCCGCTGGCCGGCAGGCCCCAGAGCTGGCCGAAATGCACGTAGACCGGCAAGTTCGCCCGGCGGCCGATCTCGGCGGCCATTTCGATGACGCGAATGCCCCAGCGGGCAAAGCCGCCGATTTCGGCATGCGCCTTGATTCCGCGAACGAGATCGAGGTTGGCTTTCGCCGACTTCACCGTGGCGTCGATATCGACGCCGTCCGGGCTGTAGAGGTTCGGATAGAAATGGCCCTCCAGGCCGCCGACGAGGTAGGCCGAGAGGAAGGCGAGCACCTGCGTCTCCGAGCGCTCGGCAATGAAATGCCGGAAGCCGGGCAACGTCATGCAGGACGGGCCGCCCTGATCGATCAGGGTGGTCACGCCGGACTGGACGCCGACCATGTCGGGGTTCATGCCGAAGCGGCCCGTGACATACTGATAGACATGGGCGTGGGTATCGATCAGTCCCGGCAGGACGATCTTGCCCGAGACGTCCACCACCTCGGCGGCGGCCGAGGGCAGGATCGCCTCCTCCACGGCGGCGATGCGCCCGTCCCGCACCGCCACATCGCGGATGCCGTCGATGCCCGAGACCGGGCACACCACCCGGCCGCCTCGCAGAACCAGATCGTAGCGGCGATTGTCCATGGCGACCTCGTCATCCCGGCCGGCTTGCCGGTGTTACCGGCGCCGGATCTGTGCTTGCCAAAAGCGAAGCATGCTTCGTATTTTCGGATAAGCACAGGCTGTGCCAAGGTCGGCGGCCCTCGGGCGGCCAAGGGGAGGGATGGGAATGGACGAGGCGGGACTGGCGGGATGGGCCGAGGACCCGGCGGTGGCCGACAGGCCCGTCGCCGGGGAGCGTGCCTGGCCCCTCGACGAGCGGCCGGGCTTCCTCGCTCGCCGCCTGCACCAGATCCATGTGAGCCTGTTCGCCGAGCGATGTGCCGCTTTCCGCATCACACCGCTGCAATACAGCCTGCTCTCGCTCCTCCACGAGGTGGCGGAGGCCGACCAGACGACGCTGGCGCAAGCCGTCGCGCTGGATCGCACCACCACGACGGGCGCCCTCAAGCGCCTCGTCGCGCGGGGGCTCGTCAGCCGTGAGACGTCGCCGAGCGATCGCCGGTCACAGGTCTGCCGCCTGACCGCGCAGGGCGCGGCGCTGCACGCGGCGATGGAGCCGGAGGCGCGGGAGGCCCACGCCCGGACCCTTGCCGCGCTGACCCCGGCGGAGCAGGCACAATTCACGGCCCTCCTGAGGCGGGTGATCGAAGGTCACGCGGACCGGCGGGACCAAGCTCCCATCGGGTAGGGCGTTGTCCGGCCAGCCCCTTCCCATGGGGGCGCGTCAATACGGACACGCGCGGGGCCGGAGCTTGGCCGGGCTCCGGCGGGCTTGAGGGAGCATGCTGTATCTCTACGGTCTCACCATCCTCGCCGGCGTCGCGAACGCGATCCAGCCCGGGCAGAACGCCATGCTGGCGAAATCGCTCACCCTGCCCATCACGGCCGCGCTCATCACACTCCTGATTAGTTCGGCCGTGCTCCTGGCCGGTGGCTTGGCCCTCGGCAAGCTCGAGCTGCCCACCGGCCAGCACATGGCGCAGGTGCCCTGGTGGGCGTGGCTCGGCGGGATCTTCAGCGTCCTGCTGATCCTCGCGCAGCTCTATGCCTCCGCGGCGATCGGCGCGGCCTCGTTCCTGGGCATCATCGTGACGGTGGGCGTCGCGACCTCGATCCTGGTCGACCATTACGGATGGGTCGGCTTCCCGGTGCATCCGGCGAGCCTCTGGCGGGTTCTCGGCGCCGTGCTGATGATCGGCGGGGTCGCCCTCGTAGCCCTGTTCTGACGCGCGCTGCGACCGCGATCCGTCAGAGGGCGAGTACGAAGGCTGCTGCGAGGTCCATGGTGAAGCCCTTCCAATCCCTCGTGAAACGGTAGCGCCTCACGAGGGCCGCCGCCCGCCGCGCAAGCCCGTTCTGCGACGCGAAGATGTCGCGCCGGGCGGTGTAGCTTTGCGCCAGGGCCTGCCACACGGCGGCGGGAGAGCGCTCGGCCGTGGGGGCGCTGCGGCCGAACTGGCGGGAGATGGCCGCCATCGCCTCGGCGATGGAGGCCCGCTTGCCGATATAGGTGAGGTATTGACCCTTGAACTTCCGGACCTTCCGCCAGAAGCCACGGCCCTTGACCCCGAAGGCATTGGTCTCGTGCTGCCGGTAAGCCGCCAGCGGCGTGTCCGTGTATTCGACGCGCCCCGCCGCCAGGGCGAGGTGGGTGATCCACCGGTCGTGCGCCATCAGCTTGTCGCCGTGGATCAGGTCGATCGGACGGTCGGCGATGGGCACTGCGGCCATCAGGTCTCGCTTGAACGTGCAGGTGAAGCCGAAGAACGTGTCCCACGGGTTGAAGTCGTCGTAGGAGACCCGACCCGTCCGCTTCAGCGGCCGGAGTTCGCCCGACCGGGCGCCCTCGTCATCGATCACCGTCGCGCTGTGGCTGTGGAGGCAGGCGCCGGTCTCCTCCAGGCGGGCGATGGCGGTCTCCAGCTTGGTTTCGAACCAGAAATCGTCCTGATCGCAGAGGGCGACATAAGTGCCCTTGCACAGCGCGATGGCCCCAAGAAAGTTGTCGATATACCCCAAGCTGGTTTCGTTGTGGTGGATAAGCACGGGGAAAGGGGCAGTGGCCGCGAATTCCGCGAGGATCGACTTGGTTCGATCCGTCGAGGCGTCATCACACACGACCAATTCCAGTGGCCTGATCGTTTGCGATGCGATCGAATTGAGTTGCTCCCGGAGGAACCTCTCGCCGCAATATGTCGCCATGGCGACCGATACGCTTGTCATCAGGTTTTGCTCGCCGCGGCGATCCGCAATAGAAATCGAATGATCTCAGCAATAGGGAGCGTCGGCTGACATATTTCGTGCGGAGGCGATGGTCCTGGTGGGCAGATTTTCCCTGTCAGTTCATGAAGTTTTATGGATCTTCGCGCTAAATCAGCAGGGCACCATTAGGCATTCGCTCATCAATCGCGGCGGGAGGGTTGTGTTCCCGGCCTGGGTCCGTTGATAAATCTTTGATGGGCGAATGCGTTGACGTGTCGCGCCACGCGCGGATAGGGCGCAACGCCTCCGCCGCACCCATGTCAGTGAAGCGAGCCACACGGTTGGAAGGAGGCCGAGGCTTCGACCGAGCTCTCGATCACGGACAGCTCCCGGTCCAGCTTCCGCATCGAGGACGACAGGGTTTCGTAGTCGGAGTCGCTAGCAACCTGCTCGTGTAAGGCCATCAACAGCGCGTGGACCCTCATCCAGGGGCCATCGAGTTCGGAGGACAGCTCGGGCGAAGGACACTGCCGGCAGATGTCGTGAAGGCGTTGGATGCGGCGGATGATGGAGGCCATCTCCACCACGAACCGTTCGCTGTTTCCCTCTGCGTCGAAGTCCATCGGTCTTAAAGTGCGATCAGGTGTTGGTTTTGCCAGCTGGTTGCAGTGACAAACAGCAGGTCAACACCCATGGTTTCTACCCGGTCGGTGCGCAACGACACACCGGGGTGGTCGTCGCCTGCCTCCGGGGGCCGGGCACAGTGGCGGCGTTCTCGCGAGTTCGTTCGCGCGCCTTAAATCGCGTCAGCGGCATCGTCCGGAGCCAGGGGGGTTGTCGTCGCACAGCGGAGCATCGTCGCAGAGCCGCTTCAGTTCGAGGACGGCGGCGGCGTAGCCCACCAGCAGAACAGCGGTCCAATGCATGATCGAGACCCTCCCCAAGCGGTCGGCGGCTGATCCTCCGGGCCGATTGTCCGGAGTGTCACGGGCGCCGACTTTATTCTCCCCTCCGTCATTTATGCTGAGAGGGTGGGAATTACTCCGATGTGCGACAAAGGTTGCGGCACATCCGAGGAAAATCCTGTATACACCGAAGCCGGATCGAGAGCTTGGCAGCCGTTGTCGCGGGGCTGGGGCTTGCAGGCGGTCGCCATAGGCTGCGCCGTTCCCGAAAAGACGTTGTTCCTTCAGCCGACGAAGGCTACGCGCGGACGGCTATGACGGGCGCGCCCATGGGCGTATGGCATCTGTGAAACCGGGCGAAGACCCGGTTCGGCCGGGCGCGCTGCGTTCGGCTGGGGAGCCGAGGGAGGCCCGGCCATGAATCTGGAAGCGCGTACCATCCGGCGGGTCAGCAGGCGGCTGCTGCCTCTGCTGATCGTCTGTTACTTCGTGGCCTATCTCGACCGGGTCAATGTCGGCTTTGCCGCGCTGACGATGAACAAGGACCTGGGCATCTCGCAGACCGCCTACGGGCTGGGCGCGGGCATCTTCTTCCTCAGCTACTTCGCCTTCGAGGTGCCCTCGAACCTGTTCCTGGAGCGGGTCGGGGCGCGGCTGTGGATCGCCCGCATCATGGTCACCTGGGGCCTGCTGTCCGGCGCGATGGCCTTCGTCACCGGCGAAACCGGCTTCTATGTCGTGCGCGTCCTGCTCGGCGCGGCCGAGGCCGGGTTCTTCCCCGGCATCATCTTCTCCCTGACGCTGTGGTTCCCGTCGCGCTACCGCGGCCGGATCATCAGCTCGTTCATGATCGCGATCCCGCTGTCCAGCGTCATCGGCTCGCCCCTGTCGGGGGCGCTACTCGGGCTCGACGGGGTCCTGGGCTTCAAGGGTTGGCAATGGCTGTTCGTGCTGGAGGGCCTGCCCACCGTCCTCCTCGCGGGCGTCGTGCTGGCCTTCCTCACCGACCGGCCGGAGAAGGCGGCGTGGCTTCCGGAGGACGAGCGCGCGTGGCTGGTGCAGCGCCTCGCGGACGAGCGGCGGGCGCGGGAATCCGCTCGCAGCTACAGCGTGCGGGAGGCCCTCACCAACGGACGCGTGCTCGCCGTCGCCTTCGTCTATTTCGGCAACGTGGCGCTGCTCTACGGGCTCAGCTTCTTCCTGCCGCAGATCGTGAAAGGTTTTGATCTCACGAACTTCCAGACCGGCCTCGTGACCCTCGTCCCCGCTGCCATTGGTATTGTCGGCATGATCGTCCTCGGGCGCTCCTCCGACCGGATGGCCGAGCGCCGGGGCCACGTCGCCGTCGCGCTGCTGCTCGCAGCGGGCGGGACGGCCGCCGCGGCGCTGGTCGCCGACCCCTACGTCAAGATCGCCCTGTTCAGCGTCTCGGCCTTCGGCATCTTCGGCTGCCTTCCCATCGTCTGGACCCTGCCGACCGCCTACCTGTCCGGGGCGGCGGCCGCGGGCGGCATCGCCATCATCAACGCCCTGGGCAACCTCTCTGGCTTCGCCGCGCCCTACGCGGTGGGGGCGATCAAGGACGCCACCGGCACCTTTACGGGGGGCCTCCTCCTCATCGCGGCGGCGGGCCTTGCGGGCATGGTGACGGTGCTGTGCCTGCGCCACGACAGCCGCCTGGAACAGGCGCCGACGCCGGGCATCCAGGCGGCGGAGTAGCCGAGGGGACGACCCGTGCCAGAGTCCATGTTCGAGCGAACCCACCGGAGCCGCCCATGAACGCCCACACGACCGTCTCGCGGCCCCGCCCGGACGAGGCGACCCTCGCGGACCTGAGCCAAGCCCTGCGCGCGGTGCTGGGCGAGCGCGTGGTGGCGGGGAGGGCAGTGCGCGAGCAGCACGCCAACCAACTGACCTGGGCCCCCTGCGAGCCGCCGGACCTCGTGGTCTATCCGGCCTCCACCGAGGAGGTGCAGGCGGTGGTCCGCGCCTGCGCGGAGCGCGACGTGCCGATCGTCCCCTACGGCGTCGGCACCTCGCTCGAGGGCCACATCAACGCGCCCTTCGGCGGCGTCTCGATCGACACGAGCGGCATGAAGCGGGTCGTCAGCGTCAACGCCGACGACCTCGATTGCACGGTGGAGGCCGGGATCACCCGCAAGGAGCTGAACGAGCACCTGCGCGACACCGGCCTGTTCTTCCCCATCGATCCAGGGGCGGACGCCACGCTCGGCGGCATGGCCGCGACGCGGGCCTCGGGCACCAATGCAGTGCGCTACGGCACGATGAAGGACGCCGTGCTGGCGCTGACCGCCGTGATGCCGAACGGCGACATCGTCACCACGGCCCGCCGGGCGCGGAAATCCTCGGCCGGCTACGATCTCACGCGGCTGCTCATCGGCTCGGAGGGGACGCTCGGCGTCATCACCGAGATCACGCTGCGCCTCCACGGCATCCCGGAGGCGATATCGGCCGGCATCTGCCCGTTCCCGTCGATCAAGGCGGCCTGCGACGCCACCATCCTGACGATCCAGTCCGGCATCCCCGTCGCCCGCATCGAGCTCCTCGACGAGGTGCAGGTTGCCGCCTGCAACCGCTACTCGAAGCTCTCCCTGCCCGAGACTCCGCTCCTGCTGGTGGAGTTCCACGGCACGGAAGCCGGCGCCCGCGAGCAGGCGAAGCGGTTCGGCGAGATCGCGGCCGATCTCGGCGGCGGACCCTTCCAGTGGGCGACCCAGGCAGAGGAGCGCTCGCGACTCTGGAAGGCGCGCCACGACGTGTACTGGGCGGCGGTGGCGCTCCGCCCCGGCCCGACGATCAAGAACATGTCGACGGATGTCTGCGTGCCGATCTCGCGGCTCGCCGAATGCGTGGAGGCGACGAAGCGCGACATCACCGAGTGCGGCCTCACGGCGCCGATCGTCGGCCATGTCGGGGACGGCAATTTCCACTCGCTGCCGCTCGTCGATTCCACCGACCCGGAGGAGATGGCGGCGGTGGCCGGATTCCTCGACCGGCTGGTCGCCCGGGCGCTGAGCCTGGGCGGCACCTGCACGGGCGAGCACGGCATCGGCCAGAAGAAGATGCGCTTCATGGAGAGCGAGCATGGGCCCGAGGCGCTGGGCCTCATGCGCACCCTCAAGCGCGCCATCGATCCGCAGAACCTCATGAACCCCGGGAAGCTCATTCCGTGAGCCACCCCGCGCCGCGCCACCTCCGGCAGCCGGGCCCGGCCCGGCCGGAGCGCTGGCTGGCCGCCGGGGGCGCCGTGCGCGAGGTCGCTTTCGTGCTCGAGCCGGGCCTGACGCTCAACGCCGCCATCACCGGCCCGCTCCGGCAGGCCGGGATCACGGGGGGCGTCGTCACCCTGTCGGGCGGCGCCCTCGGCCCCTTCACCTACGTGACGCCGGCCCTGTCCACGGATCCGCGCTACGCCGCCTTCTACAGCGCCCCGCACACGCCGCCGGGACGCACGGGGTTCGAGCGCGGCGTGGCCATGGTCGGCGAGCGGGAGGGCGAGCCTTTCATCCACTGCCACGCCGTCTGGCACGAGGCCTGGGGGCGCCGGGGCGGGCATGTGATGCCCCTGGAAACGGTGGTGCATGAGCCGATCACGGCCCACGCCTACGGCACCGCCGATGCCCTCTTCCGGGTCCTGCCCGAACCCGAGACGAATTTCTCGTTGTTCACGCCCGTGGCCACCGGCCCGGCGGAGGCCGCGCGGCGCATGCTGCTCCTTAAGGTGCAGCCGAACGAGCCCCTCGACGGAGCCGTCCTGGCGGCCTGCCGCGCCCACGGTATCGCCTCGGCGACCGTCCATGGCCTGGGGAGCCTGATCGGCGCCCGGTTCGCGGACGGCCGCGACGTCGCCTCGCCCGCGACGGAGCTTTTTTTGAACCAGGGTTCAATCCGGCTCTCAGCCGGTCGGGGAGACATCACCCTCGACATCACCCTGGTCGATATCGAGGGCGCGCTCCACGAGGGCCGCCTCGCCCCCGACAACCCCGTCTGCATCACGGGCGAACTCTGTGTGGTCGAGGACTGACGGGCAGCGCGTTTCCCGTCGGATTCCCCCGCTGTCGCGGCACAAAAAAGGGCCAGCCCGAAGGCTGACCCTGATCCTGTGCCGCGCGGAGGGCGCGGGAAACGGCTTACTCGGCCGCGGTCATCTCGGCGGTGAAGTGGCCGCACCAGTCGCTGGTGGAGACCACCGGCCACAGGCCCTTGGACTCCGGCTCCGGCTGGCTGACCGGCGGGTTGAACCGGCACAGGCCGGCATCGGCCTGCGGCGCCGCACCGTTGCCGGTGTGCTCGTCGAAGAACTTGCAGCTCTCGCAATGGGCGTCAGCCATAGTTCGCTCCTTTGAGGTCGGTCGATCCGTCCTTGTTGCGAATTAGAACAGATCCAATCTGCGGCGTCAACGGCGTTGGGGCAGGGTGGTTCCCAGGGTGTGGCCCGGGGCGGTTGGAATGGGCGGTCGAGGGCCTGGCGCCGTCACCTGCATGCCGACAGCACGGCGATCCACGGGGGGGCCGGACCGGCTTCAGAACGCGTACCGCACCGTGCAATACGGGATTTGCGCGCGGTGCCAGCCCAGCAGCTGATCGAGCCATGTCCGCTTCCACGCCGACCGGTAGCGCAGGTTGCGCATGCCGCTTTGGCTCCACTTCGTCTCCTGGAGATCGGGCCGCCAGAGCAGGTCCTCGCCCTTCGGATGCCAGGCGAGATTCGTCTCGTGCAGCGTCTCGTTGTGCGTGAGCATGATGATCTCGCACTTGAGCTGCGCCTTGGCGCGCGCGGAGACCGTATCGTCGATGGCGGCGAACAGGACCCGCCAGTCGGGCTCCCAGCCCTCGTGGACGATCACCGGGCTGAAGTTGACGTGCACCTCGTAGCCGGCGTCCACGAAGTCGTTGATGGCCGCGATGCGCTCGGCGATCGGCGAGGTGCGGATATCGACCATCGTCGAGACGGCCTCGGGCATCAGCGAGAACCGGATGCGGGTGCGGCCCTGCGGGTCGTAGGCGAGGAGATCGCGGTTGACGAGCTTGGTGGCGAAGGAGCCCTTGGCGTTCGGGATGTCCCGGAACGCCGCGACGAGATCGCGGACGTTGCCGGAGATCGTGGCGTCGAGGGACAGGTCGCCGTTCTCCCCCAGATCGTAGACCCAATCCACCGGGTCGACGCTGTTGGGTTCCGGCTTTGGGCCCAGCCGAGCGGCGTGCCGCGCGACGGCGGCGGCGATCTCGTCCACGTTGACGAAGACGCTGACCGGGTTCGCGTAGCCCTTGCGGCGCGGCACGTAGCAGTAGGAGCAGGCCATGGCGCAGCCGTTCGAGGAGGACGGCGCGATGAAGTCGGCCGAGCGCCCGTTCGGCCGCATGGTGAGCCCCTTCTTCACGCCGAGGACCAAGACGTCCCGCTTCATGCGCAGCCAGTCGGCGGCGAGTTCCGGGTCCTGTGTGAGTTCCGGTATCTTCCAGTGGCTCGCCACCTCGATCTGCTCGGCCCCGGGGAAGCGGGCCAGCACCTCGCGCCCGCGCGGGTAGGACCGGACGGCGGGTTCGAGGTAGATCCGCTTCGGGTCGATCAGCGTCAGGGACTTCGCCATCGCCTCTCTCAAAAACCGCCGGGCCAGGCCGCCACGGGGGGCGCAGCGACACCGATTCCCTCCACCCTTCGTTGAGATCGCGGGCGCGGCGGCCTATTCAGGGCGCCATGGAACTCGCATCGTCCACCCCTCAACTCCCGGCGACCTTCGTCCGTCCCCCGGCTTCAGCCCGACGGGCGGCGCCGTTCCTGCCCATGAGCCGCGCCGAGATGGCTGCGCTCGGCTGGGACAGCTGCGACATCGTGGTGGTCACCGGCGACGCCTACGTCGACCACCCCAGCTTCGGCATGGCCATCATCGGCCGGCTGCTCGAATCGCAGGGGTTCAGGGTCGGCATCATCGCCCAGCCCGACTGGCAGTCGGCGGAGCCGTTCAAGGCGCTCGGCAAGCCGCGGCTGTTCTTCGGCGTCACCGGCGGCAACCTCGATTCGATGGTGAACCGCTACACGGCGGACCGCCGCCTGCGGCATGACGACGCCTACACGGCCGGCGGGGAAGGCGGAAAGCGGCCGGATCGCTGCACCATCGTCTACACGCAGCGCTGCCGCGAGGCCTACAAGGACGTGCCGATCGTGCTCGGCGGCATCGAGGCGTCCCTGCGCCGGATCGCCCACTACGACTACTGGTCCGACAAGGTGCGCCGCTCGATCCTGGCGGACGCCAAGGCGGACCTGCTGATCTACGGCAATGCCGAGCGCGCCGTGGTCGAGGTGGCGAACCGCCTCGCGGCCGGCGAGACGCCGAAGGACCTCGACGCGATCCGGGGCGTCGCCCTGTTCCGCCGCGTGCCTGACCACGTCACCGAGCTGTCCGCCGACGACCTCGACACGACGGACGAGGCCGCCACCCGCCGGCCCGGCGAAACCGTGATCCGGCTGCCCGCCTACGACGAGGTCAAGGACGACAAGGAGGCCTATGCCCGCGCCTCGCGCGTCCTGCACCGGGAGGCCAATCCCGGTAACGCGCGCCCGCTCGTCCAGCGCCACGGCGACCGCGACCTGTGGCTCAACCCGCCGCCGATCCCGCTGACCAGCGACGAGATGGATGCGGTCTACGACCTGCCCTACGCCCGCGCCCCGCACCCGTCCTACGGCGACGCCAAGATCCCCGCCTGGGACATGATCAAGTTCTCGGTGACGATCATGCGCGGCTGCTTCGGCGGCTGCACCTTCTGCTCCATCACGGAGCACGAGGGGCGCGTCATTCAGAACCGCTCGGAGGGTTCGATCCTGCGGGAGATCGAGCGGATCCGCGACAAGACCCCGGGCTTCACGGGCGTGATCTCGGATGTCGGCGGTCCGACCGCCAACATGTACCGGATGGCCTGCAAGGACCCGAAGATCGAGGCGGCCTGCCGCCTGCCGTCCTGCGTCTTCCCGGATATCTGCCCGAACCTCAATACCTCGCACGATGACCTGATCCGGCTCTACCGGAAGGTCCGCGAGGTGGAGGGCGTCAAGAAGGTGATGGTCGCCTCCGGCGTGCGCTACGACCTCGCGGTGAAGAGCCCCGAATACATCAAGGAGCTCGTCACACACCACGTCGGCGGCCGCCTGAAGATTGCGCCCGAGCACACCGAGCGCGGCCCCCTCGACAAGATGATGAAGCCGGGGATCGGCACCTACGACCGGTTCAAGGAGATGTTCGACGCGGCCGCCAAGGAGGCGGGCAAGAAGTACTACCTGATCCCGTACTTCATCGCGGCCCATCCGGGCACGACCGACGAGGACATGATGCACCTCGCGCTCTGGCTCAAGAAGAACGATTACCGCGCCGACCAGGTGCAGACCTTCCTGCCGTCGCCCATGGCGACGGCGACCGCCATGTACCACACCGAGATCAACCCCCTGCGGGGCGTCAAACGCGGCGGCAGCGAGCCGGTCGAGGCGATCAAGGGGCTGCGCCAGCGGCGGCTGCACAAGGCGTTCCTGCGGTACCATGACCCCGAGAACTGGCCGCTGCTGCGCGAGGCGCTGCGGGAGATGGGTCGCGCCGATCTCATCGGGCCGCGGCCGGACCAGCTTGTGCCGTTCTCGCAGCCGCCGGGTACCGGCGCGGGCGCGAGCATGGGCAAGCCCGGGGGCCGGGGCCGCCACGCCGGCCGCCCGGTCTTCACGACGAAGGGGGTGCCGATCAGGAAGTGATGGAGTGTCCCACGGCGACCGCCGCAGGTGGCGGTCGCGCTCCGTCATGGCAATCGGCTACGACACTCCCCGACGTCCCCCGAGCCCCGCCGGGGCGCGACCATCCCGAACCGAGAGACCGTATGAGTGAACGCATCATCCTCCGTGCCGGCGAGGCCCTCGTGGCGGGCGGTCCACCGAACACCGCGTCCGAGCCCGAGGTCATCATCGGCGAGCTCGACGGGCCGGTCGGCGCGGCGCTCGCGACACTGACGGGCGATCAGGTCGTCGGCCACAGCCGCGTCTTCGCCCTGCTCAACACCGACATCATGGTCCGCCCGGTCACGCTCTGCGTCTCGAAGGTCAGCGTGACCGAGAGCAAGTATACCTCGATCCTGATGGGCACGGTCCAGTTCGCCATCGCCAACGGCGTGCTGGACGCCGTGCGGGCGGGCTACATTCCCAAGGCGAAGGCCAACGACCTCGGCATCATCTGCTCGGTCTGGCTGAGCCCGGGCGTGATCCAGGCCGAAACGGTCGACCACAAGGCCCTGTTCGACATCCAGCGCAGAGGCATGACTGAAGCGATCCGCAAGGCCATGACCAACGAGCCGTCGATCGACTGGCTGCTCGAGAATCAGGACACGATCGTCCACAAGTACTATCAGATGGGGCTCGACGGAAAAATCTGACGCGCGAGCCGTGGAGCGAGGCCGGCGAAGGAGACGAGGGATCTTCGTTGACGCCGGTGTTGACGCCGGTCTCGGGGCGCGCTGAAGCCCCGGCCGCCCCTCGCCATAGGGTTTGCCGCTGTTCGAGGCCGAGGGCTGCATGAAGCGACGGGACATCACGGTCGTCGGCGGGTCCATTGCCGGGCTGACCGTGGCGTGTCTGCTGGCGCGTAGCGGGCACGCCGTCACGGTGTTCGAGCGCTCGGCCGGTCCGCTCACCGGACGCGGCGCGGGCATCGTCACGCATCCGGGCCTTCACGCGGTGCTGGCGCGCTGCGGCAGCCCGGCCGGTGCGGCGGATCTCGGCGTGACCGTGGAGGGCCGCCGGGTCCTCGACCGGGAAGGCCACGTGATCGCCGAGCGCGGCCTGCCGCAGATCCTCGCGGGTTGGGGGCGGCTCTACGGCCTGCTGCTGGAGGCGCTGCCGCCGGGTCTGGTCCGCTACGATGCGGCGTTGAGCGCCGTCGATCATGAGGGTGACCGCGTCGTCGCCCGCTTCGCCGACGGGCGCCGGGTCGCGGCGGACCTGCTGGTGGGGGCCGACGGGCAGTTCTCGACGGTGCGGGCCCAGTTCCTGCCCACCGTGGCGCCCGCCTATGCGGGCTATGTCGCGTGGCGCGCGGTGGTCGAGGAGGCCGCCCTCTCGGCCGCCACCCGTGAGGCGATCGGGGGCCATTTCGCGTTCTGCCTGCCGCCGGGCGAGCAGATCCTCGGCTATCCCGTCTCAGCGCAGGACGAGGGGGGCGAGGCGACGCGCAGCTTCAACGCGGTCTGGTACAGGCCGACTCCGGAGACCGCGCTCAACGCTTTGCTCACCGACACGGGCGGGGTTCGCCACGCCCTCTCCATCCCGCCGGGCCGGATCAAGGCCGAGGTGCTGGCGGCCATGCGCGCCGATGCTGGGCGCAACCTCGCTCCGGCCTTCGCCGAGGTCATGCGCCGCGCGGACAAGCCGTTCCTGCAGGCGATCCTCGACATCGAGACGCCGACGCTGGTCCCGACCCGGCGCGTCGCTCTGATCGGCGACGCCGCCTTCGTCGCCCGGCCGCATGTCGGGATGGGGGTGACCAAGGCCATGGAGGACGCCGCCGCGCTCGTGGATGCCCTGGAGGCGTCGGAGGGTGAGGTCGATGCGGGGCTGGCGGCCTTCGACGCGAACCGTTACCCCTATGGCGCGGCGATCGTGGCGCGCGGCCGGGACCTCGGCGCCTACATGCAGGCGCAGCAGCACGGCGAGGCGGAGCGGCTCGCGGCGGAGCGGTTCCGCAGCCCCGAGGCGGTCATGGCCGGGACGGCGGTGCCGCCGCCCTGGCACTGACCCTGTAAGGCCGCAGCACCGCCGTCCAAGGTCACGCCGCGGTTGTCATTGCTTCGCTGCGCTCGCCATGACGGGGGCAAATTTCAGGCCGCCGCGGCGGAACGGACCTCGGCGGGCAGGTCCAGCGGCGGGTTGGCGCTGTCGAGGAACTCCACGGTCGTGAAGATCAGGTCCGTGTCGCCGATATTGGCGAGGTCGTGGGTCATGGATTCGCCTGGCCCGAAGGACAGATGCTGGATGGCGCCCGCCTTGTAGTCGACCTCCGCGACCCGGCCGTCGCCGTAATGCGAGCGGGCGCGTCCGGCGGTGACGGCCGTCCAGAAATAGTCGAGGACGTGGGTGTGGAAGCCGATCCGCTCGCCCGGTGCGAGGGTGATGGTCCAGACCCGGCAGCGGGCATCCTCCGAAAGGAGCCTCGTGCCGACGCAGCCGTTCGAGCGGGCCTGCGCGAATTCCTGTGCGAGGTGTGGCGGCAGTGACGTGCCCGCCGGTGCGGTACTCTGAGCCATGGCGTGGTCCTCCGCCCGGGAGAGTAGCGCAGGGCGAACGGATGTCACCGCCGCCCCGCGCCCGACGACGCCGTCACCACCCGCCGGTGGGTGGCGAGCAGGCCAGGCAGGGCGGCGTCGAGCATCGCGGCGCGCACCGCGTCGCGGTCGGCGCCGCCGTCGATTCCGTAGACCAGGGAGCGGAGGCCGACATAGACCAGCGCCCCGTGGATGCCGAACAGGAGCTCGAACTCCTCCGGGGCGAGGGGCTGCGCCTGCGCATCCGGCAGGCCGGCCTCCGCCCGCATGCCTTCGAGCAGCGGCGCGAAGATGCGCGCGCGGACCATCCCGAGGTAGCGGCTCGGCAGGTCGAAGCCTTTGAGCCCCGCCGAGACGAAGATCCGCAACCACGCATAGTCGTCGATCCGGCGCTGGTAGTCGATCTCGAAGCGCCGAAAGCGTTCGAGGCAGGGCAGGGCGGTGTCGCGCACGATGTCCTCCCACCCTTCGTCCCAGCGCTTGAGGTAAACCTCCTCGTAGATGCGTTCGATCAGCGCCGCCTTGGTGGGGAAGTAGCGGAACAGCAGCGGTTGCGTGATGCCGAGCCGCCGGGCGAGTTCGCGGGTATGCCCGTCGAGGCCGACCTCCGCGAAATAGGCGATCGCCCCCTCGACGATCTGGCGCTCGCGGCTCTGCGCCGTCAGCCGCCGGCCGGTCGGCATCGCATCCTGGTCTGTCGCCGGCCTGCTTGACGCCATGGCGGTTTGGCCTTCTATTGAGCGAACGATCAATAAGGGCGTCCAGACTGTCCCATCGTGGCGGTCATGGGCAAGCCCATCGGGAGGAGGAGCTGCGCGTGAAGGCGCCAGATTTCGCCTATGCGCGCCCGGCGTCCCTCGACGCGGCGCTGGCCCTGCTCGCCGAGCATGGCGAGGAGGCCGTTCCCCTGGCGGGCGGCCAGAGTCTCGTCAGCGCCCTGAACCTGCGGCTCTCGGCGCCGAGCCTTCTGGTCGATCTGAACGCGATCCCGGAGCTCGCGGGCGTCAGCGAGGCCGACGGCGTGGTGCGGATCGGTGCCATGACCCGCCACCGGGACGTCGGCGAAGCGGCGATCGTGCGCGAGCGCCTGCCGTTGCTGGCCGCCGCCCTGCCGCACATCGCCCATCCCGCGATCCGCAACCGGGGCACGATCGGCGGCTCGGTGGCGCTCGCCGACCCGGCCACCGAATGGCCCGCCTGCTGCCTCGCCGCCCGCGCCACCATCGTGGTGCGAGGCCCCGGCGCCGAGCGGCGCATCGCGGCCGAGGATTTCTTCCTCGGCCTCTACACGACGGCCTGGAGCCCGGCGAGATCGTCACGGCGGTGGAGGTCCCGGTGCCGGGACCGGACGCCGTGTGGGGCTTCGAGGAACTGGCCCGCCGCCACGGCGACTACGCCCTCGTCGGCCTCGCCGCGACGGCGACGCGGAGCGGCACGGGGCTCACCGGCCTGCGCCTCGCCTTCTTCGGCGTGGCCGACCGGCCGGTCCTGGCGGCGAAGGCCGCCGCCGCGCTGGAGGCGGGCGATCTCCCGGCGGCGCAGGCCGCGCTCGCTGACGAACTCGATCCGCCGGACGATCCGTCCACCAAGGCCGCCACGCGGCTCCACCTCGCCCGCGTCGTCCTCGGCCGCGTGGCGGGCCGGATGCGCGAAGGGGCTGCCCCGCAGGACAAGAGCCATGGCGCTTGAGAGCCCGGACCGCGAGCACGCGGTCAGCTTCACCCTGAACGGCGAGGCCGTGCGCACCCATGTGCCGTCGCGCATGCATCTCGGCGATCTGCTGCGGACCTCGTTCAGCCTCACCGGGGTGCATCTCGGCTGCGAGCACGGCGTCTGCGGCGCCTGCACGATCCTGGTGGACGGCCGGGCGACGCGATCCTGCCTGATGCTCGGGGTCCAAGCGGACGGCGCCATCATCGAGACAGTGGAGGGGCTGACCGAGAGCGGGCGCATCCGCGACCTGCAGGACGCCTTCCATGCCCGCAACGCCCTGCAATGCGGCTTCTGCACGCCCGGCATGCTGGTGACGGCGGCCGAACTCCTCACCGAGGACGAAACGGCCCTGTCGCGCGAAGACATCCGCGCGGCGATCTCGGGCAATTACTGCCGCTGTACCGGCTACCACGCCATCGTCGATGCCATCGCGACGACTGCCGAGACGCGCCGGGCCGCCCGCCGGGAGGCCGCAGAATGAGCGCGGATCAGGGCAGCCTCACCTTCCTCGACCGTCCGAACAGCTATATCGGCCGCTCCGTCCCCCGGCCGAACGCGCGGCGCCTGCTGGAAGGGCGCGGCATCTATGTGGACGACGTGGCGGTATCCTCCCGTCTCGCCCACGTCGCGTACCTCCGCAGCCCGCATGCCCATGCCCGGCTCCTGTCCGTCGAGACGGCGGACGCCAAGGCGATGCCCGGCGTGATCGCGGTGGTCACGGGGCCGGAACTCGCGGAGATCTGCACCCCCTGGGTCGGGGTGCTCGGCCACTTCAAGGGCCTGCGCTCGGCGCCCCAGCACGCGCTGGCCATCGACCGCGTGACCTGGGTCGGCGAGCCCTTCTGCGCCGTCGTCGCCCGAAGCCGGGCCGAGGCGGAGGACGCGCTCGCCGCCATCGCCGTGGATTTCGAGCCGCTGCCGGCGGTGGTCGACATGGAAACGGCGCTGGCGCCCGAGACCCCGCCGATCCACGCCGAACTCGGCGACAACCTCGCCTTCGAGCGGTGTCTCGATGTCGGCGATGTGGACGCGGCCTTCCGTGATGCAGCCTGCGTCGTCGAGGAGACCTTCGAATTCGGGCGCCACACCGGCGTTTGCCTGGAGCCGCGGGCGATCATGGCCGACTGGGCGGCGGCGGACGGGATGCTCACCGTCCATCACTCCTTTCAGGCGCCGCACATGATGCAGGACATCCTGTGCAAGCACCTCGCGCTGCCCGAGGGGGCGGTGCGGGTGATCTGCAAGGACGTCGGCGGCTCCTTCGGCATCAAGGTCCACATCTACCCCGACGAGATGGCGACCTGCGCCCTCGCGCTGATGCTGAAGCGGCCGGTGAAGTTCATCGCCGACCGGCTGGAGAGCTTCCAGAGCGACATCCACGCCCGCGACCACCGCGTCACCGCGCGGATGGCGTTCTCGGCCGAAGGTGACATCCTCGCCCTCGACATGGACGACCTCACGGGGATCGGCCCCTACTCGGTCTATCCGCGCACCAGCGCGGTGGAGGCCAACCAGGTCGTGAACCTCACCGGCGGTCCCTATCGCCACCAGCATTACCGCGCCCGCGCCCGGGTGGTGCTCCAGAACAAATCGCCGACCTGCCAGTACCGGGCGGTGGGCCACCCCGTCGCCACCATGGTGGCGGAAGGGCTCGTGGATCTCGGCGCGCAGAAGCTCGGGCTCGATCCGCTGGCGATCCGCGAGCGCAACGTCATCCCGGATGACGCCTATCCCTGCGCCGGCGTCTCGGGGATCAAGCTCGAGAAGCTGTCGCATCAGGCGGCGCTCTCCAAGCTCAAGGCGATGATGGACTACGGTGGCCTGCGGGCCGAGCAGGCCGCCTTGCGCGAGCGGGGCATCCACCGGGGCATCGGGCTGGCGGCCTTCATCGAGATCACCAACCCCTCGGCGGCCTTCTACGGCGTCGGCGGGGCGCGCATCTCCTCGCAGGACGGCTGCACCATCCGCCTCGACCCGCAGGGCGGCGTGGTCGCCTCGGTGAGCGTGACCGAGCAGGGCCAGGGCACGGAGGGCATCATCGCGCAGATCGTGGCCACCGCCACGGGCGTGCCGATGGAGAAGGTCCGGGTCATCTCCGGCGACACGCAGGCGACGCCCTATGGCGGCGGCACCTGGGCCTCGCGGGGCGCAGGCATCGGCGGCGAGGCGGCGTGGCAGGCGGGCAAGGCGCTGCGGGCCAACGTGCTGGCGGTGGCCGGCGCGATCCTCCAGGCCGAGCCGGACAGCCTCGACATCCGCGACGGCGCGGTGGTGGACGGGTCGAGCGGGACGGAGCGCATGGCGCTCTCGGAACTCGGCCGCATCGCCTACTTCCGGCCCGACACGCTGCCGCCGGGGGTGCAGCCGGAATTCGTCGCGACCCGCCACTACGTGCCGAAGGACTATCCCTTCGCCTTCACCAACGGCGTCCAGGCCTCCTATGTCGAGGTCGATGCGGAGACGGGCTTCGTCACGCTCCTCAAGCACTGGTGCGTCGAGGATTGCGGCACGGTCCTCAACCCGCTCCTCGTGGACGAGCAGATCCGGGGCGGCATCGTCCAGGGAATCGGCGGGGCGCTGTTCGAGCACTGCCTCTACGATTCCGAGGGGCAGCTTCTGAACGGCTCGATGGCCGATTATCTCGTCCCGATGGCGGGCGAGATGCCGGATATCGCGGTCGCCCACGTCGTCTCGGCGACCGCCTCCTCCGAACTCGGCGCCAAGGGCGCGGGCGAGGCCGGCACGGCCGGCGCCCCGGCGGCGGTGGTCAACGCCATCAACGACGCGCTCGCGCCGCTGAACGCTCGGGTGTCGCGCCAGCCGGTGACGCCGGACGTGGTGTTGGAGGCGCTGGGAGTGATTTGACACTGTCGTCATTGCGAGCGGAGCGAAGCAATCCAGGGCAGCGGGACGCTACAGAACGGCGCGCATCCCTGCATTGCTTCGCTCCGCTCGCAATGACGGGTGGAACCAAAAAGAAGACGACACATCACGGGTCACGGTCATCCAAAAAGGACCGGTCCCCACGAGGAAACGCCACGGCAACGGAGGGACTCAAGGGATGGGAACGGGCTTCGACAGGCGCCGGCTGCTTCAGGGCAGCGCCGCCGCATCCGCGCTGGCGCTCGCCGCCCCCGCGTACCTGCGCTCCGCCTCCGCGCAGGGCGGGCCGATCCGCATCGGCTTTCCCACGCCGCTGACCGGCGCCTTCGGGGCCGAGGCGAACGATCAGGTCCGCGCGGCGCAGCTCGCGATCAAGGAATTCAATGAGGGCGGTGGCTTCCAGGGCCGCAAGGCCGAGCTGCTGGTGCGCGACGACAAGCTCAACCCCGGCGAGGCGGCGACCCGGACGCTGGAACTCATCGAGAAGGACAAGGTGAACTTCCTCGTCGGCGGGCTCTCGGCAGCGGTGACGCTGTCGACCAACAACGTCGCCCGCGAGCGCGGCGTCATCTACAACTCGATCAGCCAGTCCGACGCCATCAACGAGGCGAAGGATTTCGGGCGCACCACCTTCCACGAGGCCTTGAACCCGCACATGACGGCGGGGGCGGTGGGCCGGTTCGTGTTCCCGAAATCCGGCAAGCGGGTCGCCTTCCTCAGCGCCGACTACGCCTACGGCCACGAGATGGTGCGCGGCTTCAAGCGCGCGGGCGAGGCGGCGGGCATCGAGGTCGTGGCCGACATCCGCCACCCGATCGGCGCCTCCGACTATTCGGCCTTCCTGCCGCGCATCGCCGCGCTGAAGCCCGACGTGCTGTGCCTGTGCAATTTCGGCCGCGATCAGGTGGTCTCGATCCAGCAGGCGACCGATTTCGGGCTGAAGCGCAACACCAAGCTCGTGGCCCCCGTCCTCCTGTTCACCGCGCGCAAGGCGGGCGGGGATGCCTTCGATGGCGTGATCGGCGGGACGTCGTATTACTGGCGGCTCGAAGACAGCGTGCCGACCGCGAAGGCATTCAACGACCGCTTCCGCGCGGCCTACAACGGCGCCGTGCCCTCCGATTACGGGGCGCTGGGCTATGCCGGTGTCCGCTCGGTGCTGGAGGGCGTGAAGGCGGCGGGCTCCACCGACACCGACAAGGTCGTGACAGCGATGGAGAACCTCAAGGCCGATTTCTACAAGGGCCCGCAGAGCTTCCGGAAGTGCGACCACCAGTCGGTACAGTCGGTGCTGATCGTCGAGGCGAAGTCGAAGGACATGAAGACACCCGACGACGTCTTCACGATCCTCGGCACCGAAGGCCCGGACGAGAAGTACCTGCGCGGCTGCGACGAACTCGGGCACAAGGCGTGAGGCGCCCGATCCGTCATTGCGAGCGCAGCGAAGCAATCCAGGGCAGCGCCATGCTCGGGAAGGTCCCGCATCCCTGGATTGCTTCGCCTTCGCTCGCAAAGACCACAAGCGGAATGAGCTCTCACGTCCCCCACCCAGGAGCACCCCGGTGAGCGACCTCACGATCGGAGGCTTCCCCCTCGACCTGCTGGCGCTGCAGCTCGTCACCGGCATCGCCCTCGGGGCGATCTACGTGCTCGTGGGCATCGGCCTGTCGCTGATCTTCGGGCTGATGAACGTCGTGAACTTCGCCCACGGCGCGTTCTTCATGGCGGGCGCCTATGTCGGCGTGTTCCTCTATGGCTATACCGGCAACTTCTGGATGAGCCTCGTCGCGGCGCCGCTGGCGATGGGGCTTTTGGGGCTCGTCGTCGAGCGGGCGCTGGTGCGGCCGCTCTATGGGCGGGGCATCGACGATCCGCTGCTCCTCACCTTCGGCCTGTCCTACGTGATGGTCGAAGGGGTGCGTATCCTGTTCGGGCTCACCGGCCTGCCGTTCGGGGCGCCGCCGGAACTGCGCGGCGCCGTCGATCTGGGCATCGGGTATTTCCCCCTGTACCGGCTGTTCCTGATCGCCTTCTCGCTGGTGGTCGTGGGCGCCCTGTGGCTGTTCATCGAGCGCACCTCCTTCGGCCTCGTGATCCGGGCCGGCGCCCGCGATCCGCAGATCGTGCAGGTGCTCGGCATCGAGATGTCGAAGATCTGGCTCGCGGTGTTCGGCCTCGGCTGCGCGCTCGCCGGGCTAGCCGGCATCCTTGCGGCGCCGCTCCAGGGGGTCACGCCGGAGATGGGCATCCCCGTGCTCGCCGAGGCTTTCGTGGTGACGGTGGTCGGCGGGATGGGCTCCCTCGCCGGGGCGGTGCTGGCCGGTCTCCTCGTCGGCATCGTCGTGGCGATGACCTCGCTGGTCGCCCCCGACATGACCAAGATGGCGATCTTCGCCCTGATGGCGCTGGTGCTCCTCGTGCGCCCACGAGGCCTCCTCGGCCGGACGGGAGCGCTGGGATGAACGCACCCAGCCCCGGACAGGCCCTCGCGAAGGGCGGCGCGCTCCCTTCGGCCCGGCCCGGCTCCGGCCGCACCGGGCGGCTCCTGACGCTCGCCAGCCGACACCGGGTCAGCCTCACGCTCGCCTTCCTCCTCGTGTTCCCCTGGATCGCGCCCTATCAGGCGCTCGCGGTGAACATCCTCGTGCTCGGGCTCTACGCGCTCGGGTTCAACCTGCTGTTCGGCTATACCGGGCTGCTGTCCTTCGGACACGCCGCCTTCCTCGGGGGAGGGGCCTATGGCTGCGGTATCGCCATCGCCCAATACGGGCTGCATCCGGGTCTCGCCCTCGTGGCCGGCACGCTGCTCGCGACCCTCCTGGCGGTCCTGATGGGCGTGCTCGCGATCCGCACGCGCGGCATCTACTTCGCGATGACGACGCTCGCCCTGTCGATGTGCATCTACTACGCCTTCTACCGCGCAGAATCCTTCACCGGCGGTGAGAACGGCCTGCGCGGCATCAACGTCCCGAGCCTCGCCCTGCCGGGCGTTACGCTGAACCTCCTCGACCCGCTGGTGAAGTATTACGTCGTGCTCGCGGTGGTCGCCGTGGCGGTGTGGCTGTTCTCGCGCCTGCTCTCCTCGCCCTTCGGCGCGGCGCTCGAGGCGATCCGCGAGAACGAGGGCCGGGCGCAGGCCTGCGGCTACGATGTCGCCCGCATGAAGCTCGTGGCCTTCGTGATCTCGGGGGCGCTCTGCGGCCTCGCGGGGGCGTTGCAGGCGATCCACCTGTCCATCGTCCCCATCGAGACGATGCACTACGCCACCTCCGGCCAGGCGGTGATGATGGCGCTGCTCGGCGGGATGGGGACCTTCTTCGGCCCCTTCGTCGGCGCGGCGACCTTCTCTCTGTTGCAGGACGGGCTCGCGACGCTGACGAGCCACTGGCAGCTCTTCGTCGGCGCGATCTTCATCGCCTTCGTCCTGTTCTTGCCGCTCGGCATCTGGGGCGAGGTGCTGGCGCGCCTGAGGAGGGCCGGATGGTGAGCGCGGCACCGCCGATCCTCGCCACGGAAGGGCTCGGCAAGCGGTTCGGGCATTTCCGCGCCCTGTCGGAGGTGAGCGTCGGCTTCCCCGAAGGCGGTATCACCGCGATCATCGGGCCGAACGGGGCGGGCAAGTCGACCTTCTTCAACCTGATCTCCGGCGCGTTCCCGCCAAGCGAGGGACGGGTGCTGTGCCGGGGGCGGGACATCACCGGATCGGCGCCCCACCACTTCGCCCGGATGGGCATCGCGAAGTCGTTCCAGATCACCAACGTGTTCCCGCATCTCACCGTGCGCGAAAACGTCCGCGTGGCGGCGCAGGCGCGGGCCGTGCGCTTCGCCTTCTTCCGCCACCGCTCGGCCTATCCCGAACTCACCGAGCGGGCCGAGGCGCTGCTGTCCGAGGTCGGCCTCGCCTCCCGGATGGACCGCCTCGCCCGCGAACTCGCCCATGGCGAGCAGCGGGCCCTGGAGATCGCGGTGGCGCTCGCCGCCGAGCCCTCGCTCCTCCTCCTCGACGAGCCGACCGCCGGCATGAGCCCGGAGGAGACCCGCGAGATGATGGACCTCGTGCAGCGACTGGCGGAGAGGCGGACGCTGATCCTTGTCGAGCACAAGATGAAGCTGGTGATGGGCCTGTGCCGCCGCCTCGTGGTGCTGCACCGGGGCCAGCTGATCGCCGAGGGCACGCCCGACGACATCCGCGCCCACCCCGAGGTGCGCCGGGTCTACCTGGGCAAGAGCGCATGAACGCCGCCCCGCTGCTCGCCGTCGAGAACCTGAGGGCGTGGTACGGCCATTCCCACATCCTGCAGGGGATTTCCCTCGAGGTCCGCCCCGGCGAGATCGTGACGCTGCTCGGCCGCAACGGCGCGGGCAAGACGACGACGCTGAAGTCGATCATGGGGCTCGTGCCGAAGCGCGAGGGCCGCGTGACCTTCGAAGGCCGTGACATCCTCGACAGGCCGCCCCACGAGCGCTTCCACCGGGGCCTCGCCTACGTGCCGGAGGAGCGGCGCATCGTGCCCGGCCTGACGGTCGAGGAGAATCTGCGCCTCGGCATCCTGGCGGCGAAGGGCGAGCGGGTGTCTCGCCGCGACGAGGGCCGCCGGATCGAGGTGATCGCCGAGACCTTCCCCCGGCTGAAGCAGCGGCTGAAGCAGGAGGCGATCACCATGTCGGGCGGCGAGCAGCAGATGCTCGCCATCGCGCGCGCGCTCATGGCCGAGCCGGTGATGGTGCTCCTCGACGAGCCCTCCGAGGGGATCATGCCGATCCTCGTGGAGGAGATGTTCGCGCAGTTCGTGGCGATGAAGCGGGCGGGCACCACGATCCTGCTGGTGGAGCAGAACGTCGAACTCGCCCTCGACGTCTCGGACCGCGTCTACATCGTGGATGGTGGCGCGGTGGTCTACCACGCGCCCGCCGCCGACCTGCGGGCCGATCCCGAGATCCAGGCGCGCTACTGCGCCGTCTGACAGGAGACGAGGATGGATATCGCTGGCGAGTACCGCCTCCCCGCCCCACGGGACGCCGTCTGGGCGGCGCTGAACGATCCGGCCGTGCTCGCCCGCTGCATCCCCGGCTGCAAGGAGCTGAATCAAGCCTCGCCCGAGGAGATGGCCGCCAAGGTCTCCCTGAAGATCGGGCCGGTCTCGGCGACCTTCGCAGGGGTGGTGCGCCTGGAGGATGTGCGCCCGCCCGAGGGCTACACCCTGGTGGGCCAGGGCAATGGCGGCATGGCGGGCTTCGCCAAGGGGCGCGCCGTGGTGAACCTCGCGGAAGAGGGGACCGAGACGGTCCTGACCTACACCGCCAAGGCCGAGATCGGCGGCAAGATCGCGACGCTCGGCGGGCGTCTGATGCAGGCGACCTCGCGCAAGCTGGCGGACGAATTCTTCGGCAAGTTCGCGGCCGAGTTCGGCCCGGCCGGCACCCCGGCCGATCCCGCGGCGGCTGTCGCTTGATGGTCGAGTGGGAGCGATCCGCGCCCCCTGATGCTGCTGAGGCCTAGAAGACCCGCCCGGTCAACGGAGTGCGGCTGACACGTCGAGCAAACGGCTCGGCCATCCTGCGCCGGGAAGGACCAGCCATCGCCTCCACCAACGTGCTGGCCTGCGCGATCCCGTCCTCCTGCGCGCATAGGCGGCTCGCCTCGGCGCAGCGCCGGAGGGTCGGTCCGTCGGATAGCATCCGGGCGAGGGTCGCCCCGCCCCGTCGCGCGAACGCCCCGTGGGACAGGCGTAGGCCCAGCCCGAGCGAAGCGATGCGTGCGGCGTTATCCATCTGGTCGAAGGCGTTGGGAATCACGATCTGCGGGATCCCCGCGTCGAGGGCTTCGAAGCACGTCCCGATCCCGCCGTGATGGATCAGGGCGCAGGCCCGGGGCAGCAGGTCGTCGAAGGGGGCCTTCGCCACGACGAACTGGTCCGGTCGGCGGTGACCGGAGACGAGGTCCGCATCGCCCGTGACGAGGACGGCCCTTCGACCAGCCTGCGCGCAGGCCCGCGAGGCCGCCTCGAAGAACGCACGTCCGTGCCGCATGGTCGATCCGTAGGTCACGATGACGGGCTTGTCCCCCGCCTGCAGGAATTCCACGAGGCCGGGGCTCAAGGGCCCCGTGACGGTCCGTGTCGTGACGCGGGGGAACCCCGTCTGCCTCGTCTGCGCCAGCCAATCGGGCTGAGGTGGGGCGAACCACGGTGGGGTCATCAGGCAGAGCCGGTCCGGCGAGGGCAGCCAGTCGGAGAGGTTTCGGATCGGTGCGAGATCAAGTTCGGCGCGGATCGCGTTGAGGGCTGGAAGGCGCTCGGGATCGACGATGAACCGTTCGGCGAGGCGCTGGATGCGGTGGGTCACCGGCCCCGGGAGCCAGGAGGGCAAGGGCAGGCCGGGCAGGACCGACGGCGCGATGCGGCTGCGCATCAGGAACGGCGCCAGGAACAGGGTCACCAGCGGAAAACGGTGGCGCTCTCGTGCAACGCGCAGGCCGAAGCTCAACATGCCGCCCACGGCGACGAAGGGCACACGCTCCACCACGGAGCGCCGTAGCTCCTCCTCGGTGATCCGGCGGCTCTCCTGCATGAGGTCGACCGCAAGGTCGAACATCAGCTTCAGCCCCCGCTTCGGTTCCCAAAGGGCGGGATCGGCATGCAGGGCCTCCATCCGCTCCGCCGTCCCGATGGCATGAAAGGAAAGGCCGCTCTCTTCCACGAGGTTGCGCAGGTTGGCGGTGGTGGCAAAGGTGACGGCGTGCCCCCGCGCGCGAAGATCCTTGCCGAGATCAAGGAGCGGGAGGACGTCGCCGAGACTGCCAAAGTTTGAGATAAGTATGTTTTTGGATTGTAGTTCGTCGTTGGCCAATGAAAAACTTTCTAGTCGGAGGCGTTAATAACAAATGACACAGTTGTGATGACGCTCGAATAGTTTCGAGGAACATTTGCGAGGGCGCGCTCGACCGCGATAGGCACGATCCGATCTCGGAGTGTGCAGCCGATCGGAGCCTCGCGCCCCTAGCGACCGCCTTTGCCTCGCATGAACAGATTGCGCACAAGACGGTTCCCCGGGGATGATGGGCCGTCAGGGCGCAGCACGGGCTCGACGAGCAGAGGCCGATCTGCAGGGGGGCTTCGCAAGGCTTGCAATCAGGATCTTGAGTTCTTCAGCCTAAAAACTAGGTGGCGGACGACTATCGCAATCTCGAAGAGGAAGGAACCAGCGGAGGTTGTAAGGATCCCTTAGGTCCTGGTAGGTCATGAACTGCAACTCTTGGGTGGGGATGCAGGGAATGGACGATCGCGAGGGTCGGAAGGTAGAGCATCGCAGGCAGGCCCCCCGGCGGTCCACGATGGCCATCGGGGCTGTCATCCTGCCGGATGGTCGCCGGATCCCTTGCGTATTACGCGATCACTCGGCGGGCGGCGCTCGCCTCGCCGTCGCGCACCGGTACACGCTGCCGAAGACCTTTATCTTCGTCATCAACGGCAGCGACCAAAGCCTTCCAGGTCGAAAGGGTGTGGCGGCGGGGCGATGAGGTCGGGATCAAGCTGTGCGAGATCGCGCCCACCGTGCCCGTCCAGTCGGATGTCTACCTGCCGGTGTGAGGCGCCCGCCAACCCCGTGGCCGTCTCACGATCCGCCCCGACGCTGAGTTCTCGAAACAACACGCATTCGTGATAGCGTCCTCGCGGCGCCGCTTGGCCGCGCGCCCTTCATTGCAGAAGTTTAACCCAACGGACATGCCACTTATAGCGCCCAGATCTATTGTTTGAACACGGGATGAATGAGGCCAACAACAGGGATGGCCGCTATTCCGCGCTTCAGAGGGAGATGTAAGATGGCACATCGCAAGTCTATGGCTGCAGCGCTCGTGCTCACGACGATCCTCGGTGGAACCGCCTATGCCGCCGAACAGGCGGCTCAGCAGAGCGCGCCGCAGACGAGCGCCATCGACAAGGATGTCGGCAAGCTCTCGAAGGATGGGGCGCAGGGCTACAGGGATCTTCAGCTGACGCGCTTAGCCATCTTTGAGGCGAACCCCGCCCAAGCCAAGGACATGATCGCCAAGGCGCAGGCTGCCTTCGCTAAGGCGAAGACCGACGATGCGCAGTTCACCAAGGCCGAGGCCGACCTCAAGACCCAGGCCGACCTCGGCGGGCAGAAGGGGATGACGTCGGCCTCGACGAAGGACAGTAAGGCTGCCTCCAAGGATCCGGTCGCCTGGGTGCCGGTCGATGCGCAGCTGACGTTGGGCGACGACTTCGTGGCCACGCCCGAGAAGGCCTCCGCCGTGACCGAGGCGAACAAGAACCTCGCCCAGGGCGATCAGAAGGGGGCCCTGGAAAAGCTGAAGCTCGCCCATGTCGACGTGAACTTCACCATGGCGGTGCTGCCGCTCGACAAGACCATCGCGGACGTCAATCAGGCGGCGACGCTGATCGGACAGGGCAAGTATTACGAGGCCAACGCGGCCCTGAAGTCGGCGCAGGACGGGATGCGGTTCGACGTGATCGATGCAGTCGCCCTGCCGCAGAAGGCGGGCGCCGCGAACACGGCGGCCGCGAAAGCCATGCCCCAGGGCCAGCGGGACGAGATGTCCATGAAGGACACGCAGCACCAGATCACTGCGCAGCAGAAGGAAAACAAGGAAGCCAACAAGACCGTCGACAGCCTGATCACCAACCAGAAGTAACGGCGCCGCCCGGCCCGGTTCGGCCGACGCGACGATCCGGGCCGGCGACTCCTCCTCCGGGTCGTCGGCCCTGCCTGAGGCAAGGGGCAGCGGGAACGTCCCGGCATCCGTCCGCTTGTTAGCCTGCCGCGCGCCTCGCCGGCCGCTTCAGGCCCTGGCGCGGCGCGGCTATTCGGAGGAGATGAGCCGTATGAGGGCGACCACCTGCACCGTATGGCTCTGTCTGACGGCAGGCGTCGCGGGTGCCCAAGCCGCCCCGGCTCCCGCCGAACCGTCTTCGGCCAAGCCGACCTTGGCCACCGAGGGCGATTGGGAACTGAAAGGCGCGGATGGCGGCTCCGCCTGCATCCTCGCGCCGAAGACGCCATCGCGTGTTCAGGTCGTCGGCGACCGTCTGGAAGTCACGGGCCTGCCGAAGGATTCCCTCTTCAATTATCAGTACAGGATCGACGATCAGCCCGTCTCGAACGCGATGTTCCCCCCGCCCGAGATGCAGAAGGCCGGGATCGTCTGGCTCGAGGGCGAGGCATTCGATGCCGTTCTCAAGGGGCGACGCTTCCAGATCCGCATCCTCGACAAGTGGCACGAAGCCATCACCGAGGATGTCGGCCTGAACGGATTGCGCGACCTCCGCGACAGAGCCAAGAGCGACTGCCGGTAGGGTGCTCCAAGGGGCGGTGGCCATGCTGAAGATCGACCATCTCGCGATCATCGCGCCCAGCCTCGCCGAGGGAGCCGCCCACGTGCGCGAGCAGCTCGGCATCGAGATGCCCGCCGGAGGGCAGCATCCGCAGATGGGGACACACAATCTACTCCTGCGGTTGGGAGACGACATCTTCCTCGAAGTCATCGCCGTCGATCCCGGTGCGGAACGCCCCCGTGGTCCCCGCTGGTTCGGCCTCGACGATGCACACGCCGTTCGCTCCGCCTGGGAGGACGGGCGGCGCCTTCGCGGCTGGGTCGCCCGGACGGACGACTTCGATGCGGTCCTGGCGCGGCATGGCGCCGTGCTCGGAGATAAGGTGCCGGTCTCGCGCGGGAGCCGGAACTGGGTCTTCGCCGTGCCTCCGGACGGGTCGTTGCCCGCCGACGGAGTCGCTCCCTCCGTCATGGATTGGGGTCCGCAGGGAAACCCGGCGGCGGCGATGCCGGACCATGGGGCGCGCCTTCGCTCGTTCCACATCGACCATCCCGATCCGGATCGCGTGAGGGACCTCTATGCGTCCCTCGCCATCGATGGGCATCCCACTGTCCGGCAGGGGCCGATGCTTCGCTTCAGCGCGCTCATCGAGACGCCCACGGGGATGAGGACGCTCACCTGACGGGTCGTGCCATCGTGTTCGTCGCGATGAGCTCATGTCATTGCCTCGAAAGAGGGCAGATGTGCACGCTTTCGAGGCAAGCATAGATTATGGGAAACCTTGCGGTCTCGGCCTCTGTGTCAATCGTCGTGCCGATCGACAAGAGTTCGTTCGAAGCGGTGAAGTAAAATTAACCAGCGTGGATCAAGGATCCGCCGTGTTTGCCAGCGACGGTCCGCGAGCTTCGATCCCTATGCCGATTTTCTCCTCGCTTCGCGCCCGTATCCTGGCCGTGGCCTTGGCACCGTGTCTTGCCTTCGTCGGCGCCTCCAGCTTCGCCCTCTCGGAGCAATGGTCGCGGCGGGCGGCGATGGTCCGGGTCGAGGATCTCGCGGGCTTGGCCTCGCGCATCAGCGCCTTCGCCCATGAGGCGCAGAGGGAGCGCGGCGCCTCGAGCCTGTTCCTCGGGGCGAAGGGCGCGCAGTTCGGGCCCGAACTCGCGGCCCAGCGGGCGCGCACCGATGCCGCCCTCGCAGGACTGCGCGAGGCCGTTGCGGCCGGGCATGTTGCGGCGATGGGCGGCGCAGCCACCGCGACGGCTGCCGACTTCCTCAAGCGGCTCGACGAGATTCCGGCGCACCGCAAGGTGGTGGACGGGCTCACGGTGCCCGCGCCGCAGGCGGCGGCCTTCTATACGAAGACGATCGGCGCGGGCCTGGGGCTGGTCCGGGCCATGGGCGGAGCGATGGGCGAGGCCGGGATCGCGGCCCGCGCCAACGCCTACGCGGCCTTCCTCCTGATGAAGGAGGCGGCCGGGCAGGAGCGGGCGGCCGCCTCGGCGGTCTTCGCCTCGGGACAGTACGATCTCGCCGCCGCCAAGCGATTGATCACGCTGTCCGCCCACCAAGCCAGCTATGCCGACCTCTTCCGTTCCCGCGCCAGTGCCGACCAGATCGCCGCCCTGGACGCCGCCGAGGCGAGCACGCCGGCCCGCGAGGTGGCGGACCTCCGCGAGGCGCTCACCAACGCGATGCCGGGGGACGCGGTCGTCTTCCGGGACGCGCCGGGCTGGTTCAAGCTCGCCAGCCAGCGCATCGACGCGCTGAAGGGCGTCGAGGACACGCTCACGGCCGATCTTACGGATCAGGCCCGGACCCTGCGCGACGGGGCCGAGCGGATGCTGTGGCTCTGGGCGGGCGGCGCGCTGGCGCTGCTCCTTGCCTCGGCGGGCATTGCCATCGCCCTGGGCACGGCGATCAGCCGTCCGCTGGTCCGTGTGGCGCGGGCCCTCACCGCGATCGGGCGGGATGAGGGAGATGCCGCCTCGGTCACCTTGCCGATCGGCGGTCCCCGCGAATTGCAGGCGATCAGCGGCGCGGCCGTGGCCTTCCGGGAGAGCGTCGCCGAGCGCCGGGCGGCCAGGGCCGCGCAGGAGCGCCTCGCAGCCGAGACCGCCGCCGCCCAGCGGACGGCGGCGCTGGGCCTCGCCGACGGCTTCGAGCGCGCGGTCGGCGGCATCGTCGGCATGGTCTCGTCCTCCGCGACCGAACTCCAGGCCACCGCCCAGACCATGACCGCCACGGCCACCGAGACGGCGAGCCAGTCGACGACGGTCGCCGCCGCCGCCGAGGAGGCCTCAACCAACGTTCAGACCGTGGCGGCGGCGGCCGAGGAGTTGGGCTCCGCCGTCCAGGAGATCGGCCGGCAGGTGAACGGGTCGGCGGACCTCGCCCGCCTCGCCGTGGGCGAGGCCGACCGGACCGGCGCCCTCGTGCAGGAGCTGAGCGCGGCGGCGGGCCGGATCGGCGACGTGGTCCGCCTCATCACCGACATTGCCGGCCAGACCAACCTGCTGGCCCTGAACGCCACCATCGAGGCGGCCCGGGCAGGCGCGGCCGGCAAGGGCTTCGCGGTGGTTGCTGCCGAGGTGAAGCAGCTCGCCGAGCAGACCGCCAGGGCCACCGGGGAGATCGCCGGCCAGATCACGCAGGTCCAGGCCTCGACCGGCCAGGCCGTGTCGTCCATCACCGGCATCACCGGGCGGATCCGGGAGATCAGCGCGGTGGCGACCTCGATCGCGGCGGCGGTGGAGCAGCAGGGGGCGGCGACGCAGGAGATCGTGCGCAACGTGGCGCAGGCCTCCACGGGCACGAGCGAGGTGACGAGCAACATCGCCGGGGTGGCACGGGCCTCGGAGGATACGGGCGCGGCGGCGAGCCAAGTCCTGGCGGCCGCCTCCGAACTGTCCCGGCAGGCCGAGCATCTCGGCGCCGAGGTCGGACACTTCCTCGCCACCGTGCGGGCGGCCTGAGCCTGGAGCGGTTTCGATCTGAGTGGGATCGCAGCGTTTCGCGGATGAGCGTGGGCTTCCTCCCCACAAGGGGGAGGAGAGCACGACGCATCATCCGATCCCACTTGGATCGGTGACCCCTCTCATCTTCGCTGCGACGATGCTTGGGAAGACGGAGCGGCCGGGTGTCAGACCGCAGCCCGCCGGGGTGAGGCCCGGTGGCTGAAATAGGCCTGGAGTTCGGCCTCGGGCATCGGACGCCCGAACAGGTAGCCCTGCAGGGCGCCGCAGCCGAGATGGGCGAGGAGGAGCGCCTGATGCGGATCCTCGACGCCCTCCGCGACGATGTTGAGGTCCAGCGCCCGGGCCAGATCGACGATGGCGCTCAGCATGGCGCGCACCTTGGGATCCTTGCCGAGATCCGCGATCAGCGAGCGGTCGAGCTTGATCTTGTGAAACGGGAAGCGGCGCAGGTAGCCCAGGCTGGAGTAGCCGGTGCCGAAGTCGTCGAGCGCGATGCGCACGCCCAGCGCCGAGATGGCCTCCAATTGCCGCCTCGCGCGGTCGAGGTCGAGCATCAGGATCTCTTCCGTGATCTCGACGACGAGGAATTCGGGCGGAAAGTCCAGTTCGTCGAGGAGGGCCGCCACGTCCTGGGCGAGATTGCCCGAGCGGAACTGGCTGGGAGAGACGTTGACGGACAGGAACCGGATCGCACCCTGCGCCAGCCATCGCTTCGCGATCGGGCAGGCGGCGCGCAGCATCCGGGTGAACAGGTCGCCCATCAGCCGACGTTCCTCGGCGATGGCCAGGAAGTCGCCGGGGGTGATCAGGCCGCGCTGCGGATGCCGCCAGCGCGCCAGCGCCTCCATCCCGATGGGCTGGAGCGTTGTGCCATCGACGATGGGCTGGAACCACGGCACGACCTCCCCGGTCCGCAGCGCGGTGGACAGCTCGGCCCCGAGTTCGCGGCGCACCTCGATCTCGCGGCCCATCCCGTCATCGTAGCGGGCATGGCAGTCCCGCAGCACCTTGGCGCGGAACAGGGCGATGTCGGCGAAGCGTTGCAGGTCGCGGGCATCGCTCGCGTCCTGCGGGAACAGGGCGATGCCGATCGAGGTCGAGACCTCCAGGCGCCGTCCCTGGAATCGGAGCGGCTTGCGCAAGCGGGCTCGCAGCGCCTGCACGTCCGCCTCGACGCTGTCCTCCGTCGCCGGGATGAGGGCGGCGAATTCGTCGCCGCCGATCCGCGCGACGCACCACGCCTCCGGGAGGCGGCCGAGGCGCCGCGCGATCGCGCGCAACAGGGTATCGCCGGCCTCGTGCCCGTGGGCGTCGTCGGTCTCCTTGAAGCGGTCGAGGTCGATGAGGAGCAGCGCGAATCCCTCGCCGCTCAGCCGCGCCCGCTCGATGATGGTCGCGAGCTGATCCGTGAAGCGGACCCGGTTGGCGATGCCCGTCAGGCTGTCGCGCTCGGCCAGGGCGACGGCGCGCTCGCGGGCCTCGTTCGCCTCCAGCGTCCGCGCGGCGACGCGGCTTTCCAGCGAGGTCGCGAGCCGGGCGAGATCCTGATTGGCGATGAACAGCGCGCGGGATTTCTCCTCGAGCAGGCCTTCGGCCTCCAGCCGCGCCCGTCTCTCGCGCTCGACGCGGCGGGTCATCCGCGCGAGGCGCTCGTCCGTCTCGGTCCCGGCGGGCGGGAGGGGATCAGGCGGCAAGGCGGGCCTCGACCTTGCGGATCACGAAGCGCGTGATGGTACGGCCCTCGGCCGGGAGGGCCTCTTTCTCGATGTCCACGGCGACGCCGAAATGCTCGGCCGCCGCCAGGATCATGCCCTCCGCCAGGGCTTCCAGCGGGCGGCAACTGTCGTAATCCAGATTGACGGAGTCGAGCCCGCGCCGGGTCAACTCGAAACGGGGAAGCTCCGCCTCGGGATAGAGCTTGTGGACCTCGACATGGATGTGGCGGTCGACACTGTCGAGGAACGCGAAGAAATCGATGCCCGGCGGGAAGAATTCGGGAAAACGCACGACGAAGCGCCCGCAGAGATGGCGGCCGAAGGTCTTCAGGAGATCGGGCACCGGGCATCCGGTCCGCCGACCGAGGGCAACGACCAGCGCGCCCATCTCCGCATAGGGGTAGGTCCCCACGGCGGTGTAGGCGCCTTCATTCGGGGGAGCGGCGTCCGCGATGATGTCGTCCACCATGTCGGCGCCGAGGGTTCCCTGCACGAAATCGAGGAACTCCGTGAAAACCATCCCCTTCATCGCCGCCCCGAAACATCAGTCTCTCGGTTCCAGACGATGCATTCAAAAGGTTGATCGGAACTTAATCAAACATCGGGGAACTGTACGCTTGTATTCAATCAATGAACGTAATTCGTTATTTGGCGGCGGCAGAGCATCCGTGACCGACCCGATGTTGTAGCGTCGACGCAGTCTTCGCCGCCCGGGGCTCGCGGCGCTGGGATCGCACCGGAAAAGTCCCGGCCGGTTTCAAAGACTCTCACACAACTCCCGCTGCTCGGGAAACTCGAGGGAGCTTTCAGGCGCGGGCGACCGGCGAGCTTGCACCGATCGCCCCGGCACGGCGGCGGCCGAGCCAGAACACCAGGGCGCATCCCGCGCCCGTCAAGGCGCAGAGGGGGAGGAGGGCGATGGGGAAGCTCCCCGTCTGCTCGCGCAGCAGCCCGATCAGCGAGGTGATCGCGCCGGTTCCCAGATGCGCCAGGGTGTTGATGGCGGCGATGCCCGCGGCGGTCTGCGTCGGCGGGAGCGTTTCGGTCGCGAGCGCGAAGAAGGGTCCCTTGATGGCGTAGTTGCCGAGCAGCACGAGGGAGAGCAGCACCAGCGTGACCCAGAGCGAGCCCGTCAGCAGGGTCAGGGCGAAGCTGAGAGAGGTGAGCGCGAGGGGCAGGGCGGTGCTCCAGATCCGCTCACCGCTGCGATCCGCCCGCAGGCCCCAGACGATCATGAAGACCGAGGCGATGCCGAACGGGATCATGTTCAGGAGGCCCGTTTCGAGGTTGCTGAGTCCGAACCCCTTCAAGATCTGCGGCATCCACAGGGACAAGGTGTTGCTGGTGGCGGAACTGCCCGCATAGATCACGGCCAGAATCCAGACCTGCCCGTTCGTCAGCACGGACCGCACGGCGGCGAAGCCGTGGGCGTGATGGGGCGAGCCGGCCTCCGCCGCCTTGCGCTCGGCCTCCAGGCGGGCGGTGAGCCAGTCCCGCTCCTCGCGGCTCAGGAAGGCCGCCTCGGACGGGCGGCTCGGGAGTAGGGCGAGGGCGCAGAGGCCGAGCAGGACCGCCGGCACGGCCTCCAGGATCAGCAGCCATTGCCAGCCGCTGAGGGAGGCGGCGCCGTCGAGGGTCAGCAGGAACACCGAGAGCGGCGAGCCGAAGAAGCTCGAGAGCGGGATCGCCACCATGAACATCGCCACGATCCGCGCCCGGTAGGCCTTCGGGAACCAGTAGGTCAGGTACAGGATCACGCCCGGATAGAACCCGGCCTCGGCCGCGCCGAGGAGGAACCGGGAGACCGCGAAGCTCACGGGCCCGGTGACGAAGGCCGAGCCGATGCCGACGATCCCCCAGGTGATCATGATCCGGGCGATCCAGCGCCGGGCGCCGACCTTCTCCAGGATCAGGTTGCTCGGCACCTCGAACAGCACGTAGGCCACGAAGAACAGCCCGCCGCCGAGGCCGAAGGCCGCCGTGGAGAGGCCGAGGTCGCGGTTCATGGTCAGCGCCGCGAAGCCGACATTCACCCGGTCGACATAGGCGATGACGTAGCACAGCACGAGGAAGGGGATCAGGCGGAGCCCGACCTTGCGCATCGTGCGACTCTCGAAGGCGCCGTCGAGGCTTGCGGGAGGTGGGGGCGTCGCTGCCATGACTCGGGTGTCCTCGCCGGAGCCCCGGGACGGGGGACCCTTGCCGAGTCTATCTGATCCGAACCCGGCAACGCGACGCGTCCCCCGTGCTTGTCCGTTTCGGTCTCACCTGATTCACGATCACGATCCCGCGCTGATCGGGAGTCTACCGGATCATGTCCCGGATCCGCGCCGCCAGGACATCCACCGCGAACGGCTTGGTCAGCACCGCCATTCCCGGCTCGAGGTGGCCGTTTCCGAGCACGGTGGCCTCCGCGAAGCCCGTGATGAACAGCACCCGCAGATCCGGGCGGCCGACCCGGGCTGCGTCGGCGACCTGGCGGCCGTTCATGCCGCCCGGCAGGCCGACATCGGTCACCAGCAGGTCGATCCGCGCGTCCGATTGCAGCACGCGCAGCCCCGCTGCGCCGTCCGCTGCCTCGATCGTGGTGTAGCCAAGCTCGGCCAGCACATCGGTCACCAGCATCCTGACGGTCGGTTCGTCATCGACGATCAGCACCGTCTCGCCCGCATGCGCCGGGGTCATCGGGTGCTTGGCCGGGGCGGAGACGGCCTCGGCCACCTCGCCCCGGTGGCGCGGCAGGTAGATGCACACCGTCGTGCCCTGACCGATTTCCGAATAGATACGGACCTGACCACCGGACTGCTTGGCGAACCCGTAGATCATCGACAGGCCGAGGCCCGTGCCCTCGCCCATCGGCTTGGTCGTGAAGAACGGCTCGAACGCCCGGGCGACGACCTCCGGCGTCATGCCGGTGCCGGTGTCGGACACGCAGAGCGAGAGGTACTCGCCCTCCGGCATGTCCTGCGCCTCGGCGTGGGGGCGGTCGATCCGGTGGTTGCCGGTCTCGATGACGATCCGGCCGCCCTCCGGCATCGCGTCCCGCGCGTTGATGCACAGGTTCAGCAGCGCGTTCTCGAGCTGGGACGGATCGGCGAGCGCGGGCCACAGACCCTCGCCGCCGCGGTGGCGGACCTCCACGCCCGGCCCCACCGTGCGCCGGATCAGGTCCAGCATGCCCTCGACCAGCCGGTTCACGTCGATAGCCTTGGGCGCCAGGGTCTGGCGGCGGGAGAAGGCGAGCAGACGGTGGGTCAGGGCCGCCGCGCGCTTCGTGGCGCCCTGGGCGACGGCGATGTACTTCCCGACCTCCTGGCTCCGCCCCCGCGCGAGGCGGGATTCGATCAGCTCCAGCGCGCCGGAGATGCCCGCGAGCAGGTTGTTGAAATCGTGCGCCAAGCCGCCCGTGAGCTGGCCGACCGCCTCCATCTTCTGCGATTGGCGCAGCGCTTCTTCCATCCGGGCCCGGTCCTCGCTCGCCCGCCTCAGGCCGTCGGCCGCCGTCTGGAGATCGCGGGTGCGCGCCTCGACCCTGGCTTCCAGGGACGCGTTGAGGCGGCGGACCTCGTCCTGGGTCCGGCGCTGGCGGAAGGCCGCGAAGGCCAGCAGGGCGGTGGCGAGGAGGCCGCCGCCGCCGATGAGCCAGATCTCGGAGAGGGCCGCCGCGCGGCCGGGGGCGATGCGCTGCTGGAACTGGACGGTCCAGGTACGCCCACCGAGTTCCAGCGTCTCTTCCCGCGTGAGGCGGCCGGCGGCCGGGGAGACCCGCGCGGACCGGTGCATCAGGGTCGCCTCGCCCGGTGGGCCGTCGTAGATCGTGAAGGCCGCATCCTCCTCGGCCTCGGCCGCCACGATGCTGCCGAACAGGTCGTCGGCCCGGAAGGCCCCGAAGATGAACCCGAGGAAGAGCCGCCGCCGCTCCTCGATCGTCGGCGGGATGACGCCGCCCAGATAAACCGGCAGGGCGACGAGGAAGCCGGCCTGCTTGTTCGCGTCGATCTCCTGCACGAGCTGGATGCGGGCCGAGGCGGCGGGCAACCCGGTGTCGCGGGCGCGCTCGACCATGTCGCGCCGGACGGGATCGGACATCACGTCGTAGCCGATGGCGGCTTGGTTGCGCGGGTTCGGCGGCTCGGCGAACAGGACGGGACTGATCGCCGGGTTGTCCGTCGTCGGGCGGACACGGGCATTCTCGACGCCGAGCGCCGCAGCCAGCGCCGTGAAGCGCTCCCGCTCGGAGGCGGGCAGGGTCGGCGTGAAGCCGATCCCGAGGAAGCCGGGATACAGGCGCTGGAACTCGATCCGCTGCACATAGGCCCGGAATTCGGCGAGGGTGACGGTATCGTGCCGGGCCGCGAACAAGCCGGCGGCACCCCGGAGGAGGGCGGTGTAGGTCCGGAACTGGTCCTCGATGGAGCGCAGCTCGATCTCGGTGGCGTGCGCGAAAGTCAGGCGGTCGCGCACCTCCGCCGCCCGCCACGTCAGCGCGGTGCAGATCACCGTGGCGAGGAGGCCCGCGGCCAGGATCGCGGGTGGGATCCAGCGGGCCGTCCGCGCCGCCGGAGCGCTGGCGGAGGCCCGGCTCTCGACACGACCCTGCTGGGGGGGAAGTGGGTCCAAGGGGTGCGACCGAGGAGTTGGAGCAGCCCGTCCAGCGGGACCTGCAGTGGCGTGCAGGCCCATCATGGCCTGAGAGGGGCGAATCCGCGACCGCCTTCCGGCGACGGGCTCGGCCTCTGCGGGGGATCGGCCGCGAGGGGCTCGGATCATGGTGACCCTCGCTGGCGGGGAGGCGCCGTCAGGGCGCGCGGCACTCCATGGCTTCGGCGGCCTCGATCACGCTGAGCGCCCGGCGTCGGACTTCGAGGGAGGCGTTCGGGCTTTCCGAGACGGCGGAGGCTTGCCGCTTCAGCGCCGCGTCGCAGGCGCAGGAGCTGTAGCCGGCCGTGTCGTAGCAGGCGTCGTGGTGCATGCAGGCGGCGTCCAGGGCGTCGGTCGGCGGTAACCCCGCGCCGCGCTGGCCCTTGCCGCAGTAGTTGCCGTGAAACAGCTCCTGGCCGGCCACGACCCGGCCGAGGTCGCCCTTCGGCGGCGTCGGCGCCTCGGCCCGGCCGCCGGGGTTGAGTTCGTTGGCCGGTCCGCCCGCCCGGGACCCGGAGGAGCGAAGGGCCTTCGGGATGCCGGAGCGCTCGCCGGGCTCGTTCAGCGCCTCACCCGCCCGTCCGTTCGGGTCCGAGAGGTCCGGCAAGGGCGGGGGCGGCCCCGGGCGGGGCTCCTCGACCTCGACGGTGGCGGTGGGCGCCTCTCCGGCGACCTGCGCCCGCGAGGCGTGCGGGACGGCTATGAGCAACAGCCCCAGCAGGACGAGGAGAGACGGTCTCAAAGGCTGGCCCCCGGATCACAGGCGCCTCAACTCGAAGCTCGGCTGGACCGTTCCGGCGAGCGGGCCGCGACGGTTACGGAGTCCTTGCGGCCGCCGGGCGATGGCGCGTGGTGTGGAGAGGATGCCCGCTGCGGGCAGGCTCCGCAGAGTTCACGGCTTTGCGTCAGCCCCCAATCATTCGCGAGAATGTGATTGTTCCCGGCGGTATAGATCGAGTGATTTTGCAGTTGTTCCACGCCGGCAAGAAGCAAATGGCGAGGGAGAACACAATCATGCGATCAGCTTTAGGCTTTGGTGTCGCACTCGCCATGGGGTTGCTCGGCAGCGGGGCTGGATGGGCGGCCGGGCCCGATGCCGGCTCGTCCACGCCTGCGGCCACACCTGCCGCCGCCTCCGCCGACCTGAAGAGCGATGGCCCGACCCAGCCCGCCAAGGTTCAGGACGGCCAGTACACGGACAAGAACGGCGACCCGACCTACCACATCGCCGATAACGGCAAGAAGGTCGATTGGTATACGATGTCCGGCTACCTGCGGTACAACGCAAACTGCATCGTCTGCCATGGGCCGGACGGCATGGGCTCGACCTACGCCCCCTCTCTCGTGGATGCCCTGAAGGGAATGGATTACGCCCATTTCGCGGGTATCATCGTCGGCGGCAAGAAGGACGTGAACGCCGCCCAGGAACTGGTCATGCCGGCCTTCGGGGATAACCGGAACGTCATGTGCTACATGCCGGATATCTACACCTACCTCCGCGCCCGCTCGGACGGCGCGCTCGGCCGCAACCGCCCCCCCGAGCACGAGCCCAAGCCGGCCGCCTTCGAGAAGGCCGAGGACGCCTGCATGAAGTGACGCCGCCCCGGCCGGCGCGGCGTTCCGATCAACCGGGCGGGTTCGCCCGGTGATACAGCAAGTTGAGGATCAGCGCCGTCCAGCCAGTCTGGTGGGAGGCACCGAGACCGCGACCGGTGTCGCCGTCGAAGAACTCGTGGAACAGGAGAGCCTCCTCGGCCCCCGGGGCGGCCGGGATCGGCACCCGGTCGCCGAGGAACGGCCGGCCGCCGGCCTCGTCCTTGGTGAAGAGGGCGATCAGCCGGTCCTGGAGCGCGTCGGCGATCGCGGCGAGCGTTCGCATCGCCCCGGAGCCGGTCGGAAATTCCACCAGGAAGTCGTCGCCGTAATAGGTGTGGAAGCGGCGCAGAGCCTCGATGATCAGGTAGTTCATCGGCATCCATACGGGCCCGCGCCAGTTGGAGTTGCCGCCGAACATGTTCGATGTGGAATCGGCCGGATCGTAGCGGACCGTGAAGGAGGCGCCGAACTCGTGGAGGGCATAAGGCTGGTCGCGATGCGCCTTCGACAGGGAGCGGACGCCGAAGGGCGAGAGGAACTCCGCTTCGTCGAGCATCCGCCGCAGCAGCGCCTTCATCCGGTGACCGCGCAGCAGCGACAAGAGCTTGCGGTCCTTGACCCCGCCCTCGTCCCAGCGCGAGACGAGGCGGGCGAGATGCGGGCGGTTCTCCAGCAGCCAGTTGAGACGTCGGGCGAAATCCGGCAGGCGCTGGAGCACGGAGGGCTCGATCACCTCGACGGCGAAGAGCGGCACCAGCCCGACCATGGAGCGGACGCGCAACGGGAGCAGCCCGGCCCCGGGAATATCGACCTCGTCGTAGTAGAACTCGTCGTCCTCGTCCCAGAGCCCGAACCCCTCGCCGCCCATGTCGGTCATGGCTTCGGCGATGAGGAGGAAATGCTCGAAGAACTTCGAGGCGGTGCTCTCGTACACGTCGTTGTGGAGCGCGAGTTCGAGGGCGATCCGCATCATGTTGAGCGCATAGAACGCCATCCAGGCGGTGCCGTCGGCCTGATGGACCATGCCGAAGCCCGGCGGCGGTCGCGACCGGTCGAACACGCCGACATTGTCGAGACCGAGGAAGCCGCCCTGGAAGACATTGCGGCCCCCCGCATCCTTGCGGTTCACCCACCACGTGAAGTTGATCAGCAGCTTGTGAAAGACGCCTTCGAGAAAGGCGAGGTCACCGCGCCCGCCGCGGCGCCTGCGGTCGATCTCGAACACCCGGTAGGTCGCCCAGGCATGGACCGGCGGGTTGGTGTCGGAGAACTCCCATTCGTAGGCCGGGAGCTGGCCGTTGGGGTGCATGTACCATTCGCGCGTCAACAGCAGGAGCTGCTTCTTGGCGAAATCCGGATCGAGCAGCGCCAGCGGCAGGCAGTGAAAGGCGAGATCCCACGCGGCGAACCACGGATATTCCCATTTGTCCGGCATCGAGAGCACGTCGGAGGCGGCGAAGTGCCGCCAGTGGGTGTTGCGACCACCGTCGCGCTCCCGGGGCGGCACCGGCTGCAGCGGATCGCCGTTGAGCCAAACCCGCACGTCGTCGGCGTAGAGCTGCTTCGACCAGATCAGCCCCGCGGCGGCCTGCCGGAAGATCGCGCGGGCATCCGGGTCGGCGATCCCATCCTGGAGGTCGTCGTAGAAAGCATCAGCCTCGGCGACGCGCAGCTCGCGGACGCCGCCATCCGCATCCAGGGGCCGCGTCCGCGAGCCCGCCGAGAGCCGCAGGCGGATCCGCGTCGTTTCGTTCGGCTCGAGGCGGATCGCGTAGTGCAGGCCGAGCTTGGTGCCCGCATCGCGCCGGATCGCGGTCGCATCGCCTTCGACGATCGCCGCGTGGAGGCCGTCCTTGAACGGGCCCTCGGTTTCAGGCTGTCCGGCGTGGCGAGACAGGTTCGTCTCGTTCTCGCAGAACAGAACGTCCGGCTGCCCCTCGAAGGCCAGCCGATAGCGGCCGAGGCAGGGATGCTCGCAGGCGATGCCGCCCTCGGGATGGATGGCGAGACGCGGGCGCGGGCCGTTCTCACGCCACGACCACGTGTTGCGGAACCAGAGCTGCGGGATGAGGTGGAGATCGGCGGCCTCCGGGCCGCGGTTCGTCGCGGAGACGACGACGTGGATGTCGTCGACATCCGCCTTGGCGTATTCGACCGTCACGTCGAAGAAGCGATGACCTTCGAAGATGCCGGTGTCATCGATCTCGTATTCCGGGACCTCACGACTGCGTTGCAAGCCCTCGCGCACGAGATCGTCGTACGGGTAGGCCGCCTGCGGATAGCGGTAGAGGAACTTGAGGTAGGCGTGGCTCGGGACCGCGTCCAAGTAGTGGTAGTGCTCCTTGACGTCTTCGCCGTGATTGCCCTGTTCGTTGGTCAGGCCGAAGAGGCGCTCCTTCAGGATACGGTCGCGCCCGTTCCACAAGCTGAGCGCGAGGCACAGCAGGCCCTGCGCATCGCAGATACCGGCCAGCCCATCCTCGCCCCAGCGATAGGCGCGGGAGCGGGCCTCCTCGTGCGGCAGGGCGCGCCAGGCATTGCCGTCGGGGCTGTAATCCTCGCGCACGGTGCCCCATTGCCGCTCGCTGAGATACGGCCCCCAGAGCGACCATGGCCGCTCGCCGCGCGCCTGCTCGGCAATCCGGCGGCGCTCGGCCCAATTGATCGCGTCGCTCACGCCCGAACCCCTCGAACGGAGGCCGGGGCGCGCCGGGCGGGGGAGGGGATCCTCCGGTGCGCCGAAGGATCGGGACAGGCGTGGGTCATGGGCGTCCGGGCGGCGAGGGGCTGGCGCGAGGGGCGGGCGAGGTGCGATGCATCATCGAAGCCAAGCACCGCCGCAAGGCGCCCGACACAGGGGAATCCGGGCGGATCCTGCGACCCTCACGGCGCGGTTTGTCCGGCCGCCTTCCGCCGGGTGTGCTCCACGGCTCCGTTGAAGGCGGCTCCGGCGGCCATGAGCAGGCAGGTCCCGAAGAACACCGCCCGCATGCCGAAATGGCCGCCGACATACCCACCCACGAGCGGGCCCGCGACCTGGCCCACATACTGCGACGAGGTCGAGTATCCGAGCGCGAGGCCGACCGTGTGCTCCGGCACGCTGTGGCGGATCACGCTGGTGATGCACGGCAGAAGGCCGCCCAGCGCCGCCCCCATGAGGAAGCGCAGGCCCACGAGCTGCCACGCGGCCGTCACGAAGGCCTGGGGGATCAGCAGCGCCGCGCAGGTCGCGAGGCAGCCGACGATCACGGTCCAGGGCCCGATGCGGTCCGCGAGCTTGCCCAGGCGCGGCGCGGACAGGATGCTGCCGAGCGCCGCCCCCGCCATCACGAAGCCCGCCGTCACCGTCACCCGCGCCGGGTCCTCGACGAGCTGCGCCACGTAGACGGTGATGATCGGCTCGATCGACATGTTGGCGAACATCAGCAGCATGCCGGTGATCAGCATGGCGATCACCGGCCCCTTGTCCGGGACCGAGGCGAGGCCAACTCCCCGCGCGGCGGCGGCGCGGGCCGGCTCGAGGCGCTCGCGGATGAGGAAGGCGGTGGCCAGGAAGGCGACGAAGATGATCGCGCCCGAGGCGAGGAAGGTGGCCCGGATGCCGATGAGCGGCGGGAGGAAGCCGCCCAGCAACGGCCCGGCGAGGTTGCCGGCCATGATGCCCGAACTCAACGTGCCGAGCGCCCAGGCCGAGCGCGCCTTCGGGCTCTGGGTCGCCACGAGCACGAAGGACCCCGAGGCATAGCCGCCCAGCAGGCCGGTCAGCAGGCGCAGGCCGACGAGCTGGTACACGTCGGTCGCCATGCCGATCAGCGACATCGCCACCGCCATGCCCAGGCTCGCGCGGATCAGCATCGGCTTGCGGCCGTAGCGGTCGGCCAGGCGTCCCCACAGCGGTGCCACCAGCGCAGCCGAAAGAAAAGTGGCGCCGAAGGCGGCGCCCGACCATTCGACGATGGCGGCCTCGTCAGTGACGCCGAGTTCCGCGACGTAGAGGGGCAGGAACGGCAACAGCAGCGTCATGCCCACGATCGTCGTGAACGACCCGAAGGTGCAGACGAAGAGGTTGGCCAACCAGTGCTCGGAGCCGCCCCCCGCCGCGGCGGCACCCGTTGCCGTCTCGGCACTCACCTTGGTCATCGCGCCATCCTTCGAGGCCTCCGCTGCGCTCCGGCCCCTCAGGATGCGGTCGTGTGGGGGGATGAGGTCCCTTCCGGCCAGACACTCAGGACGAAGCCCGCCGGGCAGGCCGCGCGGTCACCGGGATGATCGTCCGGCCGCGCTGCGGTGGCAAGCGGTCCGGCCTGTTCGTCTCATCGCTTTGTGGTGCGCGCGATCGCGGAGGGACGTCTTCAGCAGCCTGCTAAGAGCCTCTCACAAAACTCCCGCTGCACCGCCGAGGCCAGAGGGAGAACTCCCGGTGATCGGGAGTTTTGTGAGGAGCTCTAAAGGGCCAGCATCAACAGGGTGATGATCGTCGCGGCCAGGATCAGGCAGAGGGCCAGATCGAGGATAACCTCGTCGGCCCGCGCGGGGGGCTCCGTCGCGCGCAGGGCTTTCGGGGGAGGCGCCGTCCGGTGAGGCGGCGGTCCGAAGCGGTCGCATGCCATGGCGTTCCGTCCAGGCAGCGGCCAGGAGGCGTTCGATTTGGCCATCATCACAACCCTCCCCGCTACTGCCCGCGAAGGGACGACAGACGGTATCGGGGCACCTCCCGTGTGAGATCGCCCGACGTCCTGACTGGAATCTGTGTCCGCACATGCGGCGCGAGGGTCACCAGACGATCCGGCCTTTTCGGTGCGGCGTTCCCCCCGGGGACACCCTGCGTGAGAGTGAGGCCGAGGCTCGGCAGGGCGAGCGCGAGGCAGACGTAGGAGGCGCGCGCCATCTGCGGCAGGAAGGCGGGGCCGCCGGACCGCTTGGACGTCGGCCCTGCGAGACTCATCGGCGGCAAGGCGGTGGGTACGAGAGCGCGGGCATTCGCGAGCATCGCGGCGTCTCCTGTTCGTGGGAAATTTGCCCACAAACTGCTATGGGTGCGAAACTGCCACGTCAATCGACAAAGCGCCGGATAAGGGTGTGCCACCGCACTTCGTGGGATTGTTTCCCACGCGAGCTTGGCGCATGGGTACGGGATGTCGGAGAGCCGAGAGACCCCCCCGCAGGGCGCGAGCCTGCACGGCCCCCTGGCGCGGCTGCTGCGCCCGTTGGTGCGCCTGCTCGTGGCCCGGGGGATCACCTTCCCGACGATCACCGACCTGCTGCGCGAACTGTACGTGAACGTCGCCGAGCGCGACTTCACCCTGCCGGGCAAGGAGCAGACGGACAGCCGCGTGTCGCTCCTGACCGGGATCCACCGCAAGGAGGTGCGCCGCCTGCGAGGGGCGGGCGCGCCGGTGAGCACCGTGCCCGCCTCGGTCTCGCGCACCAGCCGGATCATCGCCCGCTGGCTGGCCGATCCGGCTTTCACGGGGCCGGACGGGAGGCCGCTGCCCTTGCCGCGCAGCGCGGAGGCCGACGAGGTCTCCTTCGAGGCGCTGGTGGCGGGCGTGACCCGCGATCTGCGCCCCCGCGCCGTCCTCGATGAATGGCTGGACCGGGGATTGGCCTCCCTCGATGCGGAGGGACGTATCGTCCTCGCGGAATCCGCCTATGTCCCCCGCGCCGACGGCAACGCGGAGGCGCAGGCCTATTACTTCGGCCGCAACCTGCACGATCATATCGCTGCCGCGACCGCCAACGTCCTGGCCGACCCGCCCCGCTTCCTGGAACGGGCGGCGCATTACGATGGCTTGTCGCCCGAACTCGCGGCCCGGCTGGAGGCGCGGGCCCGCGAACTGGCGATGGAGGCGCTCCAGCAGGCCAACCGCGAGGCGCATGCGGCCTGCCAGATCGATCCCGGCGGTGACTGCCGCTGGACCCTCGGCGTCTACGTCTACACGGAGCAGGCCTCGCCGAAGTCCTCTTCCGAGCCCGACGGGGGCGAGCCGTGAGCCCCCGGCCCGACCGGCGGCGGATCCTGGGGCTACTCGCCGGCACGGCGTGGCTGTCCGGCGTTCCCCTTCGGCCCAGTCCGGTGCGCGCGCAGGCGGGCCCCGCCGATCAGGGCATCGGCGGCACCGGCATGATGCGGACGGAACCCCCGCGCGAGGGCGGACCCGGCGCGCCGCCCGGGGGCGAGGGCGACCGCGGCATCGGCGGGACGGGCGTGATCGGCACGATCCGCGGGTTCGGCTCGATCATCGTCAACGGCCTGCGCATCGCCTATCCGGCGGACGCCGCCGTGCTCATCGACGATACGCCCGCGACGGCCGCCGACCTGCGGATCGGGCACGTGGTGCAGGTCGTGGCCCAGGCCGACCAAGGTGGCCTCGCCACGCGCCGCATCGCGGTGACGAGCGAAGTGGTCGGCCGGGTGGAGGCGGTCTCACCGGGGCGTCTCATCGTCCTCGGCCAGAGGGTGATGACCGGCGATCTGCCGGGCGCCCCGCCGGATTCATGGACCATCGGCACGCGCTTGGCCGTCAGCGGGCTGCGCACGACGGATGGCGTGATCGTCGCGAGCCGGATCGAGCCCCGGCCCTCCGGTCCGGATCGGGTCGCCGGCCCCGTCATCCGGGATGCGCAGGGCACGCTGCGCATCGGCGGCCTGCGCCTGGAGGGGGCGAGCGGCCTCGCCCCGGGTCAGCGAGCCCTCATCGTCGGCGAGGCCGTCGGCGGCGCCCTGCGGGTGACGCAGGCCGCCCTCACGGGGTCCGGGTTCCCGCAGGGCCTGCGGCACGTCTCCATCGAGGCGTATGTCGGCCGGGCGGGAGCGGGCCTGAGCCTCGGCTCGGGGATCGCCGTCGCCGGCCGCGCCCCCGCCGCCATCCCGAAGACGGGAAGCGTGCAGGCCGTGGTGACGGCCAGCGTCTCCGAGGGCGGTGGGATCTCCGTGGAGCGCCTGCAGGCCCAAGAGCGTCCGGCGCAGGGCCGGCCCGCGCGGCGGGCGCCCGAGTCGCCCGCTCTCGAGCGTGAGCGCGACCAGCTGGACCTCCGGGGCCTGCCCGACCGGTCGCCGACCCAATTCGGGGGCCGGGCGGGCGAGACGCCGGGGACCGATCTACGGTCGCTGTCCATCGAGCCGGTCCCAGGGCGGGACGACGGGGGCTTCCGTCTTCCCGGCGGCACCGGAAGCGACGGAAACTTGGGTGGTTTCGGGGGCGGGTCGCGGATGGGAGGTCCGCCGGGCTTCGGCGGGGGCGGACCCGGTGGCCCGGGCGGGCCTGGAGGCCCAGGGGGGCCCGGTGGCCCGAAGCCCCGGTGACGCTGCTGAAAAGCTCATCCTCAGCGAACGTAACGCCATCTTAAAGCCTCCGTGGGCAAATTGCCCACGGAGCGTCGCCGTGGTGCTCCGGACCTCCAGCGAACGGGGCTTGGGATGAGTACGATTTCCAGTGCATCGGCATCGGCCTTCGCCGTCCAGCGCCCGCCACCGCCTCATGGTTCGGGGCGCGAGCGGATGGCGTCGACGATCAGCAGCGAGCTGTCGGCCGGCACGCTCAGCAGCACCGACGCCACCGCCCTGACGAGCGCCCTCGATTCCATCGATTCGAGCCTCTCCTCGGACAGCGCCTCATCGAGCGCCTCATCCTCGTCGTCGACCTCATCGAGCGCCCGCCTCGATCCCGCCTCGATGAAGGACCGGATCGACAGCCTGATTTCGGATCAGGTCGAGAGCGGCGCCCTCACGAGCGATCAGGCCAGCGAGCTCAAGAACCTCTTCGCCAGCGGCGGCCAGAGCACGACGGCCTCGGCCGCGGCGGGCGGTCCGTCCGGCGCCGGTGGCCCGCCGCCCGGCCCGCCGCCGGACCAAGCGTCCTCGGATGGTGACACCTCGACGTCCGGTTCCAGCGCGAGCGACCTGCTCTCGGCCTTCATTCAGCAGCTGCAAGCCGCCCAATCGAGCAATTCAGGTTACGGCGCCACCGGAACGAGCCGATCCGGCACATCGGCCTCGGCGGTCTTGCTGGATTTCCGCAGCTGAAAGAGTGTCCGAGCGTTCTGGCTCGCCTCCTGAGACCCCGTCCTTGCGAGCGAAGCAATTCAGGGAAGCGTGACCTCCCCGAACGGGGCGGCTCCCTGGATGGCTTCGCTGTCTTTCGTAATAACGGCGCCGCCAGCGCATCAGCTCCGCAGCGGCTCCGGCTTCTGCCCGTCCGGCAGGATCTCCCGCAGGTGATCGTGCACCATGTCGGCGGTGAACGGCTTGCCGATGAAGCGGGCGCCCTCGGGCATGTCGCCCGGTCCCGGCTGCACCTGCCCGGACGCCACCACGATGGCGATGTGCGGCCATTGGCGCGCCGTCTCGCGCGCGACCGCGAACCCGTCCCGCGAGCCCGGCATCTGCACGTCGGTGAACAGCAGCACGATCATGGCGTGCTCCCGGGCCAGCAGCGCCATGGCCTTGTCGCCGTCGCTGGCCTCGAAGGTGCGAAACCCGGCCTCCTGCAGAATATCCATCGCATCCATGCGGATGAAGCCGTCATCGTCGACGACGAGGGCGTAAGGCACTGAAGAGTGGAGGGGATCGCTCATTCCCGATCAAGTCGCCGGGGCGGCAAAGGCTCCCGGTCGGAATCGAAACCATTCAGGCCGTCGCCGCGATGGCGTCACTCCGCAGCGGCCCGGTGATGCTCCGGTTCCTCGCGTTCCATCGCCTGGGTCGGGGCGGCCTGCGGCAACCTCCAGCCTTTCACGAGCGCGTATATGGCGGGAATCACCACGAGGGTCAGGAGGGTGGAGGAGATCATCCCGCCGATCATCGGCACGGCGATGCGCTGCATCACTTCCGAGCCGGTTCCGGTGCTCCAGAGAATCGGGACGAGGCCGGCCATGATGGCGACCACCGTCATCATCTTAGGGCGCACCCGCTCGACCGCGCCGACCATAATGGCCCGCCGCAGGTCCGCGCGCGTCGGCTCTCGCCCGTCGCGCCCGCACCTGGCCAGCACCTCGTCCCAGGCGTGGTCGAGGTAGACCAGCATGATCACGCCGGTCTCCGCCGCGACGCCGGCGAGCGCGATGAAGCCCACCGCCACCGCGACCGACATGTTGAATCCCATCCACCAGAGCAGCCACACCCCGCCGACCAGGGCGAAGGGCAGCGACAGCATCACGATCAGCGTCTCGGTCAGCCGCCGGAAGTTCAGGTAGAGAAGCAGGAATACGACGAGCAGCGTCAGCGGTACGACGATCCTCAAGCGCGCCTCGGCCCGCTCCAGGTACTCGTACTGCCCGCTCCATTGGAGCGTCGTGCCCTGGGGCAGCTTGACCTCGTCGGCCACGGCCTGACGCGCCTCGGCCACGTAGCCGCCGAGGTCGCGGCCCGCGATGTCGACGAAGAGGTAGACCGCGAGCTGGCCGTTCTCCGTGCGGATCGAGGTCGGCCCGCGGATGAGTTGGACCTTGGCGACCTCGCCCAGCGGGACCGTACCGCCGGCGGGCACCGGCACCTGCACGTCGCGGGCGATCGCTTGCGGGTCGGAGCGGAAGGCGCGGGGATAGCGCAGGTTGACGCTGTAGCGCTCGCGCCCCTCGACCGTGTTGGTCACCGCCTGGCCGCCGAGCGCCATGGCGATGACGTCCTGGACGTCGCCGACGGTCAGCCCGTAGCGGCCGAGCGCCTCGCGGTCAGGCGTGATGTCGAGGAAGTAGCCGCCGATGACCCGTTCGGCATAGGCGCTCGACGTGCCTGGCACCTTACGGACCGCGGCCTCGACCTCGCGGGCGACGCGATCCATCGCCGTGAGATCGGTCCCAAAAATCTTGATGCCGACGGGCGTGCGGATGCCGGTCGCGAGCATGTCGATGCGGGCCCGGATCGGCTGCGTCCAGGCGTTGGATACGCCCGGGAACTGCAGGGCCTGGTCCATCTCGGCCTTCAGGCTCTCCTGCGTCACGCCGGGCCGCCATTCCGATTGCGGCCTCAGGCGGATGATGGTCTCGAACATCTCCATCGGTGCGGGATCGGTCGCCGTGCTGGCGCGGCCGGCTTTGCCGTAGACCGAGGCGACCTCCGGAAACGACTTGATGATCCGGTCTTGGGTCGCCAGCAGCTCGCCCGCCTTGGTCACCGAGATGCCGGGCAGCGTCGTCGGCATGTAGAGGAGCGTGCCCTCGTTGAGTTCGGGCATGAACTCCGAGCCGAGCTGGCGCGCCGGCCAGACGGTTACGCCCAGGGCGGCGACGGCGAGAAGGATGGTCAGGACGCGGGCGCGCAGCACGCCGGCGATCAGCGGCCGGTAGGCCCAGATCAGAAGGCGGTTCACCGGGTTGCAATGCTCCGGGACGATCCGGCCGCGCACGAACAGCACCATCAGCGCCGGCACCAGCGTCACCGACAGCAGGGCTGCCGCCGCCATGGCGAAGGTCTTGGTGAAGGCGAGCGGCCCGAACAGCCGCCCCTCCTGGTTCTCCAGGGTGAAGATCGGCAGGAACGAGACCGTGATCACCAGGAGCGAGAAGAACAGCGACGGGCCGACCTCGGCGGCGGCCTCGATCAGGATCGCGGCGCGCGGCTGATCGGGCGGCGCGCGCTCCAGGTGCTTGTGGGCGTTCTCGATCATCACGATGGCGGCGTCGATCATCGCGCCGACCGCGATGGCGATGCCGCCGAGGCTCATGATGTTGGCGCCGATTCCGAGCGCCTTCATGCCGGCAAGCGCCATCAGGATGCCGACCGGCAGCATCAGGATGGCGACGAGGGCGCTGCGCAGGTGCAGGAGGAACACGACGCAGACGAGCGCGACGATGGCGCTCTCCTCGACGAGGGAATGTTTCAGGGTGTCGATCGCCGCCTCGATCAGCTGCGAGCGGTCGTAGACCGGCACGATCTCTGTGCCCGCCGGCAGGCTCGTTGCGGCCTCCGTGAGCTTCGCCTTGACCCCCTCGATGACGCTGAGGGCGTTCGCGCCGAAGCGCTGCAGGACGATGCCGCCCGCGACTTCGCCCTCGCCGTTCATCTCGGTGATGCCGCGCCGCTCGTCCGGCCCGAGCTCGACGCGGGCCACGTCCCGAACCCGCAGCGGCGTGCCGCCGGAGGTCTTGAGCACGATGTCCTCGATGTCGGAGACGCCCTTCAGGTAGCCCCGCCCGCGCACCATGAACTCGAACTCGGACAGCTCGACCGTGCGGCCGCCGACGTCGGCGTTGCTCGACCGGATCGCGTCGCGCAGCTGGGTCAGGGAGATCCCCTGCGCGCGCAGGCGGTTCGGATCGACGACCACGTTGTACTGCTTGACGAAGCCGCCGACGCCCGCGACCTCGGCCACGCCCTCGGCGCGCGAGGCGCCGAAGCGGATCACCCAGTCCTGGATCGAGCGCAGCTCGGCGAGCGTCCGCTCCTTGGCCACGACAACGTATTGGTAGACCCAGCCCACGCCGGTGGCGTCGGGGCCGAGCGTCGGCGTCACGCCCGCCGGAAGCTTGCTGCCGGCCGCGTTGAGGTACTCCAGCACCCGCGAGCGGCCCCAGTACGGGTCGGTGCCGTCCTCGAAAATCACGTAGACGAAGGACACGCCGAAGAACGAGAAGCCGCGGACCACCTTCGCCCGCGGCACCGTCAGCATGGCGGTGGTCAGCGGGTAGGTGACCTGGTCCTCGACCACCTGGGGCGCCTGCCCCGGGTACTCGGTGTAGACGATGGCCTGCACGTCCGAGAGGTCGGGGATGGCGTCGAGCGGCAGGGTCCGCAGCGCCAGTACGCCGCCCGCGATGGCGAACACGGTCCCGACCAGCACGAGGACGAGGTTGCGGGCCGACCAGCCGATGAGGCGCGCGATCACGGCGTCGCCCCGGCTTTGGCGGCCTGCCGACCGTCCTTCGGGGCGGCCAGGGACTGCAGCGCCGCCTTCAGGTTGCTCTCGGCGTCGATCAGGAAGTTCGCCGCCGTGACCACCCGGTCGCCGGCCAAGACGCCGTCGCGGATCTCGGTGTAGCCGCCACCGCGGACTCCGACTTTGACCGGCCTCGGCTCGAAGCGCCCGTCGCCGCGGTCGATCAGCACGACCTGGCGCTCGCCGGTGTCGATGACCGCATCGGCGGGCACCGCCACGACCGGGCTCGCCGCGCCGATAGCGATCTCCACGTCGGCGTACATGTCGGGCAGGAGTGTGCCGTCCGGGTTCGGCAGTTCGATGCGCACCCGGGTCGCCCGGGTCTCCGGGTTCACCTGCGGGTAGATGACCCCGACCTTGCCGGAAAACGTCCGGCCGGGGGCCGAGCGCAGGCGCACGGTCACGGGCTGGCCCACGCGCACCCCGGCGAGGTCGCGCTCGGGCACGTCGGCCAGCACCCACATCACCGAGATGTCGCCGATCCGGAACAGCGTGTCGCCGGCGGCGGCCTTCATGCCCTCGATCGCGGTCCGCTGCAGGACGATGCCGTCTCGTGGGGACGACCACGTGATCGCCATCGGGATCTTCCGGGTGCGCTCCATCGCGTCGATGACGTCTTCGGGCACGTTCAGATTCTGGATTCGGCGGCGCGAGCCGTCGAAACCCGGATTGGCGATGAGCTGCGCGGCGGCTGAGTTGATCTCGGGCGAGTAGACGTGGACCAGGGGCTGGCCCTTGCGCACGCGGTCGCCGGTGGTGACGTTCTCGACGTGGTCGACGTAGGCGTCCGACCGCGTCGCCACCACGGTCACGCGCCGCTCGTCGAGGGCGACCGTGCCGGGCACCCGGACCGGCTGCGCGACGACCCGCCGCTCCACGGTCTCGGTCCGCACGCCGGTGCGCTGGACTTTCCCGGGCGAGATCGTGACGCCGCCCCCCTCGTCCTCGACCGCGTAGACGGGGATGTAGTCCATCCCCATGCTATCTTTCTTCGGAACCGACGAGGTGTCCGGAAGCCCCATCGGGTTGCGGTAGTAGAGGACGCGCCGGGCGGTGGCGGGCTTGGCCGTCCCGCCCTCCGCCATACCGTGCCCGGCCATGTCGGCGGGCATGGCATCACCGTCGTCGGGCTCGTCGAAGCGGACGTCCTCGCTGGCTTGGACGGCGCGGAACTCGCGCCCGTCCTCCGTCGCCATCGGCGAGAGCGAATAGACCGGTTTGCCGTCGGGATCCTGATAGTAGACCACCGGGCCGGTCGGCTTGGCCGGCGCAGGAGCCGATGGACGCGCGTGGCCCGCGTCGGCAGACGGTTTGCCGCCGACGAGCGCCTGGGCGCGCGCGACCAGCGCGGGGACGAAGTCGGACTGAGCCCGTTCGACGACGGCGGCCATGGGGTTCCTCCCATGCCCGGCGACGTATCCGGTGCCCCCCGCCGCGAGCGCGGCGAGGGTCCCGGCCAGCCATGCCGCGCGGCTCATTTGACAGCCTGGAAGACGAGCTTGTCCTCGACGGTGCCGGTCTCGCCCTGGACCTTCGCCCCGAGCGACAGCCGCCAACCGCCGGCCATGGTGAGCTTCGCCTTGAAGCGATAGATGCCGGGCTCGGTCGTGGGCAGCTGTTCGATCTTCGAGGTCATCTCGTCCATGCTATCTGGGGCCATGTCGATGCGCTTGGCGAAGATCACGGCGTCGGACACGGGCTTGCCGCTGCGCTTGTCCACGAGGCGCACGGAGAGGACGGCCTCGCCGACCTTGGCCTCCTGCTGCATGAGCTGGAACTGGTAGTTCTTGACGTCGGCGAGCGCGGACGTGGTCAGAGCCGGCACCGACAGCACGGCACCGAGCAGCGCCGCCGAGAGCGGGCGCGCGAAAGAGGTCTTGGTCACGGGTGAGGTCTCCTGAACGCGATGGCGGGCCGCGCGCGGACGCGCGACGTCGTGCCGGCGCTCACGCCGGCGGCATCGGGTTCAGGTTCGAGGGGGCTCGGGTAAGGGGGTCCCAGGCACGCTGGACAGGGATCCCGGCTCCGGCCAGGTCGGGCTCGCACGCTTGGCGACGGGAGTCGGGATGCGCAGCGCGGCCGGCGGCAGGGAGGTCAGGCTCGCCAGGCACAGGGCCATCAGCGGACAATCCCGGCCGCAATCCGGCTTGGCGGCCTCGGCCTTCGGGCAGCAGGGCATCTCGTCCATGCCCGGATCGGCCATGTCGGCCGTCACGGCTGCGTGGTGACCCATGGCGGCATGGTCCATCCCGGCCATGGTGTGATCGCCCATGACCGTCGCGTGATGGCTCGATGCCATCGGCGCGTGCATGCCCACGGCGGCCGCGGATGCGGTCACCGGCGTGAGGGCGAGGCTGAGGACCGCGAGGAGCGGCAACAGTCGCCGAAGGGCGAGCCAGAGAGTCACAGGGCGATCATGCCAAATTCCGCGCCGTCACGGAAGTGCGTCCGTCCGCCCTCTCTATCTGCCGGTCCCGCGACCGACTAAGGTGCGGTGCGGCGGGGGGCTCGCCGGAGAGGATCTTCGACGGAACGGGGCATGACGCTTCACGCCAAGCTCGGCACGGATGTGGGGCAGACCGGTCGCCTGCTGATGGCGGACCTGTTTCGCCTGCACGATTGGGCCTCGAATCCTTTGGGCGCGCGGGAAGGGTGGTCGCCGATCCTGCGCACGACCGTCGACCTGATCCTCGCCTCGCTGCATCCCATGTGCCTCTTGTGGGGGCCGCAGCGGGTCCTGCTCTACAACGACGGCTATGCCCCGGTCCTGGGGGCGCGGCATCCGAACGCGCTGGGCAAGCCGACGGCGGAGGTCTGGCCGGAACTGTGGGGCGATCTGGTCCCGCTGATCGACCGGACCTTCCAGGGCGAGAGCTTCGCCTTCCGCGACCGGCCCCTGACGATGACGCGCAACGGCTTCGAGGAGCAGGTCTGGTACGATTTCGCCTATTCGCCCGTGCGCGATGAGGGCGGCGAGGTCGTCGGCCTGCTCAACGTCACATCCGAGAGCACCGCGCGGGTGACCGCCCAGCGGGACCGTGACCGGGCGACGGGATGGCTCCGGTCCAGCGAGGACCGCCTGGCCGCGCTGGTGGAGGCCAGTTCGGACAGCCTCTACACGATGAGCCCCGACTGGCAGGAGATGCGCACGCTGCAGGGCCGCGGCTTCATCGCCGACACCGATGCGCCGAGCGAGCGCTGGATGGACGCCTACCTGTTCCCTGAGGACCAGAACGAGGTCCGGGGCAAGATCGAGACGGCGGTCGCGCGGACGCAGCCCTTCGAGATGGAGCACCGCGTGCGTCTCGCCGACGGCAGCGCGGGCTGGATCTTCTCCCGCGCCGTCCCGATCATGGACGCGGAGGGCCGGGTCACCGAATGGTTCGGAATGGCCGCCGACGTGACCGAACGGCATCGTGCCGTGGAGCAGTTGCGTGAGAGCGAGGCCTTCATGCGCGGGGTGCTGGCCTCCTCCAACGACTGCATCAAGGTCCTCGACCTCGACGCACGGCTCACCTTCATGAGCGAGGGCGGGCAACGGGTCATGGAGGTGTCGGACTTCAACGCCGTCTCCGGATGCCCCTGGCCGAGCTTCTGGGAGGGCGCCGGCAATATCGCGGCGAAGGACGCCGTCGCATCGGCCCAGGCGGGGGTCGCGGCGGCCTTCCAGGGTTACGCCGACACGATGAAGGGGAATCGCCGGTTCTGGGACGTCCAGGTGTCGCCGATCCTCGGATCGGACGGGAAGCCCGAGCGCATCCTGTCCATCTCGCGCGACATCACCGAATTAAAGGCGGCCGAGGAGGCGCGCGCGGTGCTGGTCCAGGAGCTGGCCCACCGCATGAAGAACTCCGTCGCCATGGTCCAGGCCATCGTCACCCAGACGCTGCGCCAAGCGAAGTCGATGGAGGAGGGGCGCACGGCCGTCTCGCAGCGGCTGGCCGCCCTCGGGCGGGCGCAGGATATCCTCACCCGCTCGAATTTCACCGAGGCCGACATCCACGAGGTCGTCGCGGCCGCCATCGAGCCGCACCGCGTGGCGGAGGACCGCATCTCGTGGTCCGGGCCGCCCCTGACCCTGACATCGCAACAGGCCCTCGGGTTGTCGCTCGCGACCCATGAACTCGCGACCAACGCCGCCAAGTACGGCGCGCTCTCGAATGAGACGGGCCGCGTCGCGATGACATGGCGGATCGAGGGCGGGGCCTTCGCCTTCGAGTGGATCGAGACCGGCGGGCCGCCGGTCGTTCCGCCGAACAGTCGCGGCTTCGGCTCGAAACTGATCGAGCGGATCGTCGCGTCGTATTTCGACGGCGAGGGACGCCTGGATTTCGATCCGGCCGGCATCAGGTTCAGGCTGACGGGCCTGCCCGGCGGCACCGTATCGCAGGCATGAGGGTCGAGGGGCATTCAGGATGGGTCAGTCGTTCAACCCGAATACCCTCGCCGTCCTCGTCGTGGAGGACGATGCCCTACTGCGCGCCGAGGCCGTCGACCTCTGCATAGAGGCGGGCTTCACGACCTACGAGGCGCGCAACGCCGACCAGGCCATTCGCCTGCTCGAACGCCATTCCGAGATCCGCGTGCTGTTCACCGACATCGAGATGGAGGGCACGATGGACGGGCTCAAGCTCGCCCACGCCGTCCGGGAGCGCTGGCCCCCGGTGTCGATCATGGTCACGTCGGGCCGGCGAAAGGTGACGAAGGAGGACCTGCCCGAGAACGGCCTGTTCTTCGCCAAACCATACCCGCCGGACGACATCGTGAAGGCCCTCCACGGCATCGCCGCCGAGATCGCGCGCTGACCGGCCGAGCGCCTACGAGGCGGCGTCGATCGTGAACTCCATCCCGCGACCGGGACCCTGGTCGCCGTAATCGGCCAGCGCGAGGCCGCGCTCCAAGAGCGTCTCCTCGATCAGGGGCCTTTCCTTGCGCACCATCAACCCGATGGCCTGCGGCGTCAGCCGCGGGTTGGCCGCCCTCAGCCGGTCGACCCCGATGCTGGCCGGCATGCTGTCGGTCTCCGCGATCCTCGCGAGGGCGAGGCCGAGATCCCGGGGCCTTGGTCTCGGCGGCCGTCTTCGGCTTGAACGCCATCGTGGTCTCCTGTGCCTCGAATCGTCCGGGAACGGTTCGTCCCCGCAGCGGCGAAACGACCGATCGGTCATCCCCGCCCTCGATCGCCCCATCGGCGCGAACCGTCGGGCGATCTCCGCATGTTCTATTTATGTTCTATTGACGCATGAGCCAAGTGTCAGCCCCCTCGGCGAGGTCGTCGGTCAGGCACCGAGGCCATGGTTCGGCGGACGCGTGCCGCGCTCACCCCCACCGAGGCACTGAAAACGACTGAAACATAGTCATCCTGCCATCAAGATCGGCAGTCTATAGGGGGCCGCCGCGATGCTGCGGTTCGGGATGCCAGGGTGATGGACGGCGGGGTTGTGACGATCAGAGAGGTGGCGGCGAAGGCCGGCTGCTCCATCGCCACGGTCAGCCGCGTCGCGACGGGCAACGGCCCCGTGAGCGGGCCCATGCAGAAGCGCGTGGTGCAGGCCGCGCTGCAACTCGGCTTTCCCCTGTCGCCCGCCCGCGACGCGCGGCGCGCCGTCCTCGGCGTCCTCGTGCCGAGCCTCACGAACCCGGTCTTCGCGGGCGTCGTGGCCGGCGTGGAGCAGGCGGCCCAGGCCAACGGCCTGTCGGTCATCCTGGCGCAGACGCATTACGACACCGCCCGGGAGGTGGGCATCGTGGCGGCCCTCATCGCGGAAGGCCCGGTCGGGCTCGTCATGACGATCTGCGATCCGGCCACCAGCGAGGCCCTGGCGCAGGTCGCCCGCCAGCGCCTGCCCGCCGCCACCGTGTACAACGAGAACGTCCCGGCGGGGCTCGGCGCCGTCTCCATCGACAACCGGGCGGCGATGCGGCGACTCACGCAGGAGCTGATCGCCCTCGGTCACCGGTCGATCCTCTTCGTCGGCGGGCGCTTCGCCTCCTCGGACCGCGCGGCCTGCCGGTACGCGGGCTTTCGCGAGGCGATGGCGGTGGCGGGGCTGCCCGCCCTCCCGGCGCAGGAGGTCGATTTCATCGACGCGGCCGAGGATATCGACCTGTCTCCGGCCTTCCAGGCGCACGAGCCCACGGCCATCGTCGTCTCGAACGATCTGCTCGCCATGACCGTGATCGCCTCCCTGAGGCGGATGGGCCTGCGCGTGCCCGAGGATGTCTCGGTCACGGGGTTCGACGGGATCGACATGGCCCGGCACATGTCGCCCCGCCTCACCACCATCGCCCAGCCCTCGCGGACCATGGGCGTGCTCGCCGCCTCGATGGTGCTCGGCATCGCCCGGGCCGGGCATGCGCCGAGCCACCTGCGCGCGGATTTCACCTTCACCCCCGGCGAGACCATCGCCCCCAACCGCCGGGACCGGCGCGCCTTTTCCCTTCTCCACGCAGCAGGACCGATCCCGTCATGATGCTCAAAGGCACTGTCGCCAGCCTCGCGCTCCTCGCCGGGCTCGCCTTCGCCCCCGCCAACCCCGCGAAGGCCGCGGACGTCATCTGCTACAATTGCCCGCCGGAATGGGCCAATTGGGGCCAGATGTTGAAGGACATCAAAACCGATCTCGGCATCGACATCCCGGCCGACAACAAGAATTCCGGCCAAGCGATCGCGCAGATCATCGCCGAGAAGGCGAGTCCCGTCGCCGACATCGCCTATCTCGGCGTCAATGCCGGGATCGCCGCGGCAGGCCAGGACCTCGCGCAGGCCTGGAAGCCCGCGCGGTTCGACGAGATCCCCGAGGGGCTGAAGGATCCGCAGGGCCGGTGGTGGACCGTTCACCAGGGTACGCTCGGCTTCTTCGTCAACGTCGATGCGCTGAACGGCGCCCCGGTCCCCGCCTGCTGGGCCGACCTGAAGAAGCCCGCCTATGACGGCCTCGTCGGCTATCTCGATCCGACCTCGGCGGCGGTGGGCTACGTGTCGTCCGTCGCGGTGAACCTCAGCCTCGGCGGGACCCTCGACAACTTCACCCCCGCCATCGAGTACTTCAAGGCGCTGTCCAAGAACAACGCCATCGTCACCAAGCAGACCTCCTACGCCCGCGTCGTCTCCGGCGAGATCCCGATCCTGCTCGATTACGATTTCAACGCCTATCGGGCGAAATACACGGAGAAGGGCCAGTTCGCCTTCGTGCTGCCCTGCGAGGGCAGCGTGAGCTTCCCCTACGTCATGACGCTGGTGAAGAACGCGCCGCATACCGAGAAGGCGCAGAAGGTCCTCGACTACCTGCTCTCCGACAAGGGCCAGGCCTTCTGGGCGAAGGCTTACCTGCGTCCGGCCCTGCCGATCGCCATGCCGCAGGACATCGCCGACAAGTTCCTGCCCGCGAGCGACTATGCCCGCGCCAAGGCGGTCGATTGGGCGAAGGCGCAAGCCGCGCAGAAGGCCTATTCCGAGCGCTACCTCGCCGAGGTGCGCTGAGCGACCGACCGCCGCCGTCATCGCGGCGGCGGTCGCGCTCGTCCCCTGTCCTTTTTCCCTCGCCCGAGACGTCCCGTGCGCACCCGGCGCTTCGATCTGCTGCTGATCCTGCCGCTCGCGATCTTCACCCTCGCGTTCCTCGTCCTGCCGCTGGCGCGGCTGGGGGCGACGGCAGCCGGGGGCGAGCGGGGGGGCGATGGCCTTCCTCGCGATCCTCACGGAGCCCCGCTACCGCACGAGCCTGATCGCGACGCTCCTGCTCTCCCTGGCGACCACGGCCGCGACGCTGGCCATCGCCACCGTCGCCGCGCAGACGCTGGCCAACCGGCGCTTCGTCGGGCGGGGGCTGCTGCTGTCGCTCCTCACCTTTCCGCTCGCCTTCCCCGGCGTCGTCGTCGGCTTCATGGTGATCCTGCTCGGCGGGCGGCTCGGCCTCGTCGGCAGCGTCACGAAGGCGGTGGCGGGCACGAACGTCGTCTTCGCCTATTCCCTGACGGGGCTGTTCGTCGGCTACCTGTACTTCTCCGTGCCGCGGGTGCTGCTGACGATCCTCGCGGCGGCGGAGAAGCTCGATCCAGCCCTGGTGGAGGCCGCCCGCTCCCTCGGGGCGGGGCCGCTAGCGATCCAGCGGGACGTGGTGCTGCCCGCTCTGTTCCCGGCGCTCTACACCGGTGGCGCTCTGTGCTTCGCGACCGCCATGGGCGCCTTCGGCACCGCCTTCACCCTGGCCACCAACGTCGATGTGGTGCCGATGCTGATCTATACCGAGTTCACCCTCGCGACGAACGCAGCCATGGCGGCGGCACTCTCCATCGCGCTCGGCCTCGTCACCTGGGCGGTCCTGGCGCTCGCCCGCCTGCGCACGTCGGGGGTCTGAGATGGGCCGCCGCTGGACGACCTGGACGGGGATCGGGCTCACGGCCCTCCTGACCCTGTTCCTGATCCTGCCCGTGATCCTGTCGATCGTGGCAGGCCTCAGCGTGAACTATGCTCGCGGCCTCTCCTACGGCCTGACGCTGGCCTGGGTCGCCCAGGTCTGGGATCTCTACGCCGATACGATCCTGCGAAGCCTGATCGTCGCCGCGGCGACGCTGGTGATGACGCTGCTGATCGGCGTTCCGGGGGCCTATGCCCTGGTCCGTCGGGGTGGGCGCACCGCCAGGATCGTCGAGGAGATCGTCACCCTGCCGGTGGCCATTCCGGGGCTCGCCTTGGCGCTGGGGCTGATCATCACCTACGGCGGATACGGCACCTTCCGCCAATCGACCCTGTTCATCGCCGTCGGCCACGTCCTGTTCACGCTGCCCTTCATGCTCCGCGCGGTGATGGCCGTGCTGGAGACCATCGACTGGCGGGTGATGGACGAAGGCGCGGCGAGCCTTGGCGCCCCGGCCTGGCGGCGGTTCGTGGATGTGATCCTGCCGAATGTTCGCGAGGGCATCCTGGCCGGATCCCTCACCGTGGTGACGCTCTCCATCGGCGAGTTCAACCTCACCTGGATGATGCACACCCCGACGACCAAGACCCTGCCGGTCGGCCTCGCGGATGCCTACGCCTCGATGCGGCTCGAAGTGGCCTCAGCCTACACGCTGATCTTCTTCGTGATGATCGTCCCCCTGCTCGTCGGCCTGCAGATGGTCGCGGGCCCCCAACGCGAGCGCCTCGGACCATGACACTCACGGCGACCTCCGCCCCCCGGCGCGGCGCGGCGATCACGGCGCGCGGCCTCAGCAAGTCCTTCCACGGCACCACCGTCCTGCACCCGACCGAGTTGCACGTCCCGGCGGGCGAGATCCTTGTGCTGCTCGGACCCTCGGGCTGCGGGAAGACCACGCTGCTGCGCCTCATCGCCGGGCTCGAGCGGCCGGATGGGCCGGACATGCTCCGGTTCGACGGGGAGGACGTCTCCGAGGTGCCGGTAGAGCGGCGCAACGTCGGGCTGGTGTTCCAGTCCTACGCCCTGTTCCCGCACATGACCGCCGCCGAGAACGTGGCCTACGGCCTGAAGGTACGCGGGGATGGCCCCGGTTGAGCGGAAGGCGGAGGCCGCCCGTCTGCTCGCCCTGGTCGGCCTGGAGGAGCATGCCGACAAGCGCATCACCGCGATCTCCGGCGGGCAGCGGCAGCGCTGCGCGCTGGCCCGGGCGCTGGCGATCAAGCCCCGAGTCCTCCTCCTCGACGAGCCGCTGGCGGCGCTCGATGCGGTGCTGCGCGAGCGGCTGCGGGCCGAGATCGGCCTGCTGTTGCGGGAATTTGGCATCACCGCCGTCTACGTGACGCACGATCAGGCCGAGGCGATGGCCATCGGCGACCGCATCGCCGTCATGCAGGCGGGGCGCATCGCGCAGATCGACCGGCCGGAGGTGATCTATCACCGGCCCGCCAACGACTTCGTGGCCGATTTCGTCGGCACGATGAACCGCCTCACCGGCCCGGTCCGCGACGGCCGCCTGATCCTCGAAGGGAAGGGGACCCGGGCGGACTTGCCCGTCGGTGGGCCGGACCGGGAGGCTACCCTCTGCTTCCGTCCCGAGGCGGCGCGCCTGTGGGAAGGGCCGGGGGAGGGGGATATCCTCGCCCGCATCACCGCCATCACCTTCTTCGGCGCGACCCAGCGCCTCCTCGCGGAGGTGGCCGGGCAAACCTTGCGCCTCGATCTCCCCTCGGGGCTCGCCTTCAGCCCAGGCCAGCTCGCGGCCTTCGCCCTCGACGGCAGCGCCCTCCTGGAATTCCCCCGGAACGCCTGACCATGCTCATCGCCCAGATCTCCGACCTGCATATCCGGCCGCGCGGCAATGCTCGCCTATGGCGTCTCGGAAACGAACCTGTTCGCCGAACACGCGATCCACGCCCTGTTGCGCCTCGTGCCGCAGCCGGATTGCGTGATCGTCAGCGGCGACCTCACCGATTGCGGTTTGGAGGACGAATACGCGCTCCTGCAGGAGCTGTTCGCCCGGCTGCCGATGCCGGTCTACGTCGTGCCCGGCAACCACGACCGGCGGGAGCCGTTCCGCCGCGCCTTCGCCGGAGAGGGCTACCTGCCGGTGGAGGGCTACCTCAACTTCGCGGTGGACCGGGGCCCGGTGCGGATCGTCGGCCTCGATAGTCTCGTGGCGGGCGAGAGCCAAGGGGCGCTCACCCCCGAGACGCTGGACTTCCTCGACAGCGCCCTGGCGGCCCGGCCGGAGGCGCCGACCCTGGTGATGCTGCACCACCCGCCCTTCGATACCGGCATCGGCCACATGGATGCCGTGCGCCTGTTCGACGGCGCCGCCGAGCTCGAAGCCATCGTCGCGCGCCACCCCCAGGTGGCGCGGATCCTGTGCGGCCACGTCCACCGCTCGATCCAGACCGTGTTCGGCGGGCGCCCCTGCCAGATCGCTCCCTCGGTGACCCATCAGGTCACCCTAGACCTGCGCCGCGAAGCGCCCTCGTGCTTCGTGCTGGAGCCGGCGGAATTCCTGATCCACGCGGTGACGGAGAGGGGGATCGTCACCCATGTCGCGAAGGTCGATCGAGCCCCGGGGCCGTTCCCCTTCACCCTGCCGCCCGATTACCCCGGCAAGGCCCGCCCGGCCTGACAGATCGCCCCGGACGCCAAGCGGCGGATCCGCCGCCGCCATCGACGGGCTGGGCGCCGCCCTACCTGTCCGCCGATGGACCCGGGCGGGACGACCCGGCATGGTTGGGACGGGAACGGACATGCGGGTGACCTGGGCGATCCTCGGCGCAGACGGCTGGTGGCGGCTCCGGGAGGACGGGGACCGGTCCATGGCTGCGACCCGCGAGGCGTCCGGCGCCCTGAACCAGCCGGTCTCGCAGACGCTTCTCCCGTCACGCTCCACTCGCCAGACCCTGCGCCCCTCCGAGAGGACCCACCGCATGCGCCTCGCCGTTCCGACCTTCATCGCCTGCCTCGCGGGCTTTTCCGCAGCCCAGGCCCAGGGGCAGGCTCAAGCCCCATCCTCCCTGCCGCCCCGCGACGTGCCCGCCAAATCGATCCCGGTGCCGGATACCGTCAGCCCCGCCCTCCAGGCGATTATCGCCCAGCCCCTGCGTAAGAATTGGGACAATCCGCCGACGACACCCGAGGGCTGGAAGCAACTCTCCGACAGCTTCGCGACGCAGGCGGCCCAGCAGATCGGCCCGATGAGCGAGCGCCTCCGGGTGCGGGGTCGAGGCGACGACGATCGACGGGGTGCGCGCCTACACGATCACGCCGACGGAGATCCCCGCCGAGAACAAGAACCGGGTCGCGATCCACGTCCACGGCGGCTGCTACGTGCTCAACCCCCGGGAAGCGGTTTCTGCCCGAGGCGATGCTGCTCGCCGGTTTCGGCCGGATGAAGGTCATCGCCGTCGATTACCGGATGCCGCCGGAGGCCTTCTTCCCCGCTGCGCTGGACGACGGCATGACCGTCTACAAGGCCATTCTCAAGACGACCCCGCCGGACCGGGTCGCGGTCTTCGGGAGTTCGGCCGGCGGCGCGCTGACCCTCGCCATGGTGCTGCGGGCGAAGCAGGAGGGGCTGCCCTTGCCGGCCGCCATCGCGCCCGGCACGCCGATGTCGGACACCACCAAGCACGGCGATTCCTTCGAGACCAACGCCAAGGTGGACAACGTGCTCGTCTCGCCGGACGGCTTCTGCGACGCCGCCACGCGCTTCTACGCCGCCGGGCACGACCTGAAGGACCCCCTCCTCTCGCCGGTCTACGGCGACGTGCACGGCTTCCCGCCGACCATCCTGACGACGGGCACGCGCGACCTCCTGCTCTCGAACACCGTGCGGATGCACCGCGCCCTGCGGCAGGCCGGCGTCGAGGCGATCCTCCAGGTCTACGAGGGGCAATCCCACGCCCAGTTCTACCGGGACGACCGCGTGCCGGAGGTGAAGGAGGCCTTCGAGGAGATTTCCTCGTTCTTCGACCGGCATCTCGCGCGCTGACGGGACGGTGCCTTTCGCACACGTCCGCCTCCTCCCCCATGAAGGGGGAGGAGAGCCGGTCACGCCGCCCCGAGATAGGCGGCTTCCAGCCCCTTGTCCGCCGAGAGCTCCGCCGCCGTTCCGCTTGCGGCGACCCGGCCCTGCTCCAGCACGTAGCCGCGATCTGCGACCGTGAGGGCCAAAGCCGCCATCTGGTCCACGATGAGGATGGTGACGCCCTCGTCGCGCAGCTCCGCCACCGTGGCGTAGAGGGCGTTGATCATCGCGGGGGCGAGGCCGAGCGACGGCTCGTCGAGGAGCAGGAGGCGCGGATGCGCCATCAGCGCGCGGGCGATGGCCAGCATCTGCTGCTCGCCGCCGGAGAGCAGGCCCGCCCGGCTCGTCGCCCGGTCGCGCAGGCGCGGGAAGCGGTCGAGCAGGCGCTCCACCTCGGCCGGGTCGATCGGCACGCCCCGCCAGAAGGCGCCGAGGCGGATGTTCTCGACGACGCTCAGCTCCGGGAACACTTGCCGCCCCTCCGGCACCAGGACGAGGCCGCTGCGGGCGATCCGGTGCGCGGGCAGCGCGTCCACGCGCCGGTCCTCGAACACGATCGCGCCCGCGACCGGGCGGAGAAGCCCCGCCAGCGCCCGCATGGCCGTGGATTTGCCCGCGCCGTTCGCGCCCACCAGCGCCACGGTCTCGCCCGGCCGCACGTCGAGCTGCACGCCATCAAGGACCGGCGCGGCCCCGTAGCCCGCACTCAGGTCGAGGACGGAGAGGACGGCATCCGCCGGGCCCTGCCACGGCGTGCTCCGGGGCCGCGCGGGCGTGTCCGCGCCGCCGAGATAGGCGCGCAGGACCGCCGGGTCGCGCCGGATCGCGGCGGGCGTTCCCTGGGCGATCGGACGCCCGGCATCCATCACGAGGATGTGGTCGGAGATGCCCATCACCAGCGGCATATCGTGCTCGACCAGCACTACCGCCACGCCGGTATCGGCGATCCGGCGGATCAGCCGGGCCAGCCGGTCGGTGTCGGCCCGCGACAGACCGGCGGTGGGCTCGTCGAGGAGCACCACCTCGGGGTTGCCGGCGAGCGCCCGGGCGATCTCCACGAGCCGCCGGTCGACATGGGGCAGTTCGGCCGCCGGGCGGTCGAGGGCGCCCCGGTAGCCGACGAAGGCGAGGAGCGCGGTGGCGGTCCGGCGATCCTGCCGCCGTGCGCGGCGCCAGAGACGGCCCGGCGCGAAGCCCAGCGCGACGTTGTCGATCACCGGGAGCGAGCCGAACAGGCGCGTCGTCTGGTAGGTGCGCGCGATGCCGGCGCGGGCGACGACATGGGCCGGGCGACCGGCGAGGTCGCGTCCACCCAGCCGGATCGCCCCGGCGCTCGGGCGGTAGAAGCCCGAGACCATGTTGAGCACGGTGGTCTTGCCGGCCCCGTTCGGGCCGATCACGCTGGTGACGGCCGCTGGCCGGGCGGTGAGCTGGACACCCTCCGCCGCCGTGATGCCGCCGAAGCGGATGCCGAGCCCTTCGAGGACGAGGGCCTCCCGCGCCGTCGTGCCGAGGGGCGGCGCATCCCCGCTCTCCCCGGCGGCCGCCTCGTCGTGGCCCCGGGGCAGCAGGCGGGCGAGGCTGCCGACGAGCCCCGAGGGCACCAGCCACAGCACCACCAGGGTCGCGATCCCGAAGAACAGCAGGCGGTATTCCGCGAGGCCGGACAGTGCCTCCGGCAGCAGCACGGTGACGAGTGCTCCGAGAAGGGGCCCGAGCACCGTGCCGCCACCGCCGACGATCACCGACAGGACGAACAGGATCGATTGCGAGAACGGGAACGAACTCGGTGCGATGAACAGCATCAGCGGCGGCAGGACCGCCCCCGCGAGGCCGGTTAGGGCGGCGGAGATCGCGAAGGCCAGGGTCTTCACCTGGACCGGATCGAAGCCCAACGCCCGCCGCCGCGACGTCGGCGTCGCGCACGGCGCGCATCGCCTGGCCGAGGCGGCCGCAGGCGAGGAGGTCGAACCCGGCGAGGCTCGCGCCGGCCGCGAGCACCGCCAGCACCGCGAGCCCGGCCGCGCTGACCGGTTCGCCGAGGAGCGTCGGCGCGTCGGTGACGACGAGGCCGTTCTGGCCGCCGGTCAGATCGCCGCCCTCGATCAGCCCGTGCTCGACGATGAAGCCGAAGGCGATCGTGAGCATGGCGAGGTAGGGGCCCTTCACCCGCATCGCGGGCACCGCCACGAGGCCTCCGACGAGGGCCGCGATCAGGGCCGCCGCCGGGAGCGCCAGCCAGAAGCTGACGCCGTGCAGCGTCAGGATCGCGCTGGCATAGGCGCCGATCGCGTAGAAGCCCGCATGGCCGAAGGAGATCAGCCCGGTCAGGCCGAGGAGCACGTTGAGGCCGACGCCCGCCACCGTCGTCAGCGCCACGAGGGCGATCACGAAATGGCTGTAGCCGGTCGTCAGCGCGACGAGGCCGAGCGCGGCGGCGGTGAGCCCCGCGATGCCGAGCCGCATCGCGGGGGCCGAGCGCAGGCGGTGCATCGCATCAGACCTTGTTGACGGCGGCCCGGCCGAGCAGGCCGTCGGGGCGCAGGGGTGAGGGCCAGGATGATCACCGAGAACACCACGAGCTGCGTGTAGGTCGAGCCGAGGGTCGCGGTGACGCCAGCCTCCACGAGGCCGTAGAGCAGCCCCGCCAGGATTACCCCGGTGGCGGAGCCGATGCCGCCGAGGATCGCCACCGCGAAGGCCTTGATGCCGAACAGCGTGCCGAGTTCGGCCGAGACCGAGAACAGCGGCGCGATCAGCAGGCCCGCGATGCCCGCGAGCACCGCCGAGAGCGCGAAGGGCGCAGGCCACGGTGCGGCGCACGTCGATCCCCATCAGGCGCGCGGCATCGGCGTTCTGCGCCACGGCGAGCAGGACCCGGCCGAGATCGGTCCGGCGGAACACCGTGCGGATCGCGAAGGCGAGGGCGATGCCGACAACCGGAATCGCGAGCTGCAGCGGGTAGATGCCGGTGCCGAGGATCTCGACCGGCTTCGTTCGTCGCCAGCGACGAGGGCAGGCTGCGCGGCTCCTTGCCGAAGGTGAACAGCACGGTGTTATCGAGGACGATCCCGCCCGCCACCGTCGCGAGCAGCCACGCCTCCGAGCCGCGCACCACGAAGGGGCGAACCAGCACCGCCTCGACCAGGAGGCCGAACAGGGCGCAGCCCCCGAGCGCGAGGACGATCGCCGCGGGCATCGGCCAGCCGAGGGTGACGGCGAGCGCGTAGGCCAGCACCGCACCGAGGGTGACGACACTCCCTTGCGCGAAGTTCACGGTCCCCGACACCGCGTAGGTCACGTGGAAGCCGAGCGCCATGAGCCCGTACATGCTGCCGAGGCCAAGGCCGCTGACGAGGATGGAGGTCAGCATCGCCGGGCTCAGTTCGTGACCGCGACGATCTCACCATCCTTGAACCGGGTGAACACGTAGTCCGACGGGCCCAGCGCGTCGTGCTGGGTGGGGGGCGAAGGGCTTGTCGTAGGTTTTGATCAGGCCCTGATAGGTGCCGATCTTGTAAAAGCCGTCGCGGACCTTCGGGCCCTCGGTGGAGCCGGCGGCCTGGATAGCGAGCGCCAGCAGGTGCGTCGCGTCGTAAGCGTTGGCGATGCCGACGGCGGGCGTGACGTCGGCCATCGACTTGATCGCCGGGTACTTGGCCTTGAGGGCATCGAGCACCGTGGTCGCCTTAGGCGAGGTGTTGCCCGCGAAGGTGAAGGTCTGGATGAAATGAACCTTCGCGGCGCTCGGGCCGGCGAGTTCGTCGAAGCGCCCGCCCGCCGGGCCCCAGTGCGAGACGACCGGCACCGACCAGCCCATCCGGTCCAGCGATTTCACCACCTGGGCCGAGGGTCCGACATTGCCGACGAGGAACAGCGTGTCGGCGCCGGCTTCCTTCAGCCGGGAAAGCTGGGGCACCATGTCGACGTCGCTGGCCTCGTACTTCTCGATGCCCGCCGCCGGGAGGTTCGCCGCCTGCAGGGCGTCCTTCAGACCCTTCTGGTTGGATTCGCCCCAGGCGTTGTTGACGAGGATCATCCCCGGCTTCTTCGCCCCGTAGGTCTTCACCGCGTAGGCGACCAGCGCCTCGTCCACGAGGGCATCGACCGCCGAGACGCGGAAGGCGTAAGTTGTCGGCGGCGCCGTTGCGGGTGATGCCGGTGCCCGCCGCCCAGGGGCCGATGAAGGGCACCTTCATCTGGTTGGCGATGGGCACGATCGCCATCGAGACTGGCGTGTCGAGGCCGCCGACCACCGCGACCACGCCCACGCGCTGGATCAGCTCGCGGGTCGCCAGCACACCCTTGGACGGATTGGCCTCGTCGTCGCGGGCGACGAGTTCGAGGGGGCGTCCGAGGACACCGCCCTTGGCGTTGATCTCGTCGATGGCAAGCCCGATCCCGCGGGAGATGGCCTCGCCGGATTTCGCGGATTGGCCGCTGAGCGCCGTCACGAGGCCGATCTTGACGGTGTCGGCCGCCTGCGCGGTCGAGACCGCGAGGCCGAGCAGCGCGCTCGTCGTCACCGCGAAGCGGCGCAGGGTCGGGGGTAGGAAGGAGGCCATGGTGTGTCTCCGGGAGCGGGGCGCAGCCAGCCCAGCGCAACCTCCATGCCACCGGGAGTTGGCTACCTCGGCGGCTTCACGGATCGATGGATGCATCCTCCGGGGCAGCTCGTGCTCAATCCGCCGTCAAAGTGGCATACACTTCCTGCATGCACTCTCACGGCCTTTGCGGCACTCTACGCGGACAGGAGGCCTGCCATGACCGGTGTGAATCTAGACGCGGCGACGGCGCGCGATGCGGCCAACGTCACCGCCTATCTCGAAGCCTCGATGGTGCCGGATCCCGAGACCGCCGCACGCTACATGGCGCCGGGGCACGCCCATCGTGTTCACCGGGGCGCGGGTGTTCCACCATCCGTCCGAGGTCACCGCCTTCAATGCCGGCCGGTATGCCTGGGTGAAGAAGCGGATGGAGCGGCTGGACGTGGTGCCCGGCGATGGCATCACCACGGTCTACAGCCTCGGCACCTTGTACGGCGCATGGCCGGACGGCACGCCCTTCGAGGGCAACCGCTATGTTGATCGCTTCACCGTGCGCGATGGAATGATCATCGGCATGGAGGTCTGGAACGACAGCGCCGAACGCCTGCTGACCAAGCACGGCCTTACAGCCTGAGCCGGAACCTCAGGCCCCGCCATTCGCGAGGTAGGGCGCCAGCAGGCGGCCGAGGTCGCGCTCGCGCGGGGCCGGCGGCATGATGCGCGCCCGCTCGGCCACGGCGTCGAGGTGGTGGTCCATCAGCGCGGCGGCGCGCTCGGCATCGCCCGCGACAAGGGCGGAGACGATGTCGCGGTGCTCGCTCACGGCGCAGTCCGAGGAATGCGGGCGGCTGTAGAGGGACAGGATCAGGGCGCAACGATAGCCGAGTTCCGCGACGTAGCGGGTCAGCACGGCGCTGCCGGACATCTCGGCCAGCATCAGGTGGAATTCCGTCGCGAGGCGGATCGAAAAGCGCCTCGGGCCCGCCCTTGGCGGCCTCCTCGCGGGCGATCTGGTCCAGCAGCCGCTGGCGCTGATCCGGGCCGAGCTGTCCGGCGAGGCGGCGCACCACCAGCCGCTCCAGGCCGAGGCGCACGTCGAAGGTGTCGCGGGCCTCCTCCCAGCTCGGCGTCGCCACGACGGCGATGCGGTTGCGGCGCAGATCGACCAAGCCTTCCCCGGCCAGCCACAGCAGGGCCTGCCGGGCGATGGTGCGGCTCACCCCGAACCGCTCGCCCAGCGCGTCCTCGGGCAGGCGGTCGCCGGGGGTGAGCGCCCGTTCCACGATGGCCCGTCGCAGGGCCTGGCAGATCGCCCCGACGCGATCGCCCTCATCCGCCGCTTTCATCGGCGTCGCGATCCCGGCATGCCCGTCCCTGTGGACTGGTCCGTCATGAGTGTCTCCGGAGTCGCGATCCCCTCCGGTGGCCCGGACGGATGTCCGGTGCGCTGTCTGCCGGAGCGGACCTCCTGGTGCAACGGTCACGCCACCGGTCTTCGGCACGGAAAAGGCGACCCCGGCGCGACGGCGCCGGGCCGCTCCTCGCGACGGCTGGCCCGGCTGGCGGCGTCAGGCGGCCCGCACGGTGGCGAGGAAGCGGCCGACTTCGCGCGTCAGGTGCTCGGACTGGCGCGACAGTTCGGAGGCCGCGCCGAGCACTTGGTTCGCCGCGGCCCCGGTCTCATCCGCCGCACTCGGCCACGCCCACCATGTTGCTGGTGACCTCGCTGGTGCCGGTGGCGGCCTGGGCGACGTTGCGCACGATCTCCTGCGTCGCCGCGCCCTGCTGCTCCACCGCCGCCGCGATCGAGGTCGCGGTGGCGCTGATCTCGCGGATCCGCCCGGCAATCCCGTCGATCGCCTGGACGGCCTGCCCGGTCGAGCCCTGGATCTGCGCGATCTGCGCGGAGATCTCGGCGGTGGCCTTGGCGGTCTGGTCGGCCAGCGCCTTCACCTCGGAGGCGACGACGGCAAAGCCCTTACCGGCCTCGCCGGCGCGCGCCGCCTCGATGGTGGCGTTGAGGGCCAGCAGGTTGGTCTGCCCGGCGATGTTCGAGATCAGGCCGACCACGTCGCCGATCCGGGCGACGGCGGCGCTCAGCGCCTGCACCAGCGCGCCGGCCTGATCGGCTTCGACGACGGCCTGACGGGCGAGATCCGCGGAGCCGTCGACCTGCCGGCCGATCTCCTGCACCGACGAGCCCAGCTCCTCGGCCGCCGCTGCGACGGTGTTGACGTTGGTGGCCGCCTCCTCGGCTGCGGCCGCCACGGCCGTGGATTGACCGGCCGTCTCGCGGGGCCGTCGCGGTCATCTGCTGCGCGGTCGCCTGCAGCTCGGTGGCCGAGGACGACACCATGCCGATCACCCCCCCCACCGCCGCCTCGAACCCGTCCGCCAGCTCCCGCAGGGCGCGCTGGCGCTGCTCCTCCGCCGACGCACGGGCCAGAGCGGTCTCCTCCTCCAGCTTGCGGGTGCGGATCAGGTTGTCTTTGAACACCTGCACGGCGGCGGCCATCGCACCGATCTCGCTGCGCTCACCGGCATTCGGCACGGGAAGGTCGGTCTCGCCCTCGGTCACCCGCTTCATGACGCCCGCCATGCGGCGCACCGGCACCGAGATCGTGAAGACCGACATCCAGCCGATCGCCAGCGTGAGGATGACGACGATGGCGAGCACTACGGCGATGCCGGTGCGGGCGCTCTCGCCCAGGGCGTTGGCGGTGGCGACGCTCTGTTTGCCATGCGTGTCGTTGAAGGCGATATCGGCCTTCAGGGCCGTGCGGGCCGCGTTCAGGGCCGGCAGCATCCCGTCCAGCAGGTAATCGGTCGCCGCCTTGGTCTGGCCGGCATGCAGCCGGGCGAGGAACTCCTCACCCATCTGAGAATAGGCGGGCACCGTCGTCGTGATGGCCTTCCACAAGGCCTCCTCGCCCTCGCTGACGTAGGGGACGTATTCCTTCAGATCCACGTCGATGTCGGCCATGCTGGCCAGCAGACGGGGCAGGGATTGGGGCCGGCGCTCCTCGCTGGACAGGAGGTAGGCCAGTTGCCGGCTGCGCAGGGCCTCGAAATTCGTCGCCAGGCGGCTGAGGATCCGCGTCGACGGCAGGGCATTGCCGCCGAGTTCGTCGACGGAGACGGTGAGGGCGTTGAGCCGCGCGTAGCAGAAGCCGCCGAGCCCCACGGACAAGCCGAGCAGGACGAGGAGCGACGCAATTAAGCGTGCCCGCACGGAAAAATTGAAATTCATTTCGGCCCGCTGTCTGCTAACGAGATCGGCCAATAAAATGAAGAGGTTTTCTTAATTGCTTGTTAAAAGTTGAGCAGCATGGGGTATTTGCAATATTTTGATCTCCACGAATTATAATTACGTATGATATGATGCTCGCTGCCGAGACGATTTGATGCCGATCGTCTTGGCCACGATATGAAATTCTTCACAGTATTGGTCGGTCTTCAGCTGTTAATTCCGCCGCCGTTCGAACTGGGCTGGAAGCCTGCGAGCCGCGTAGGCTCATAGGCTGGCGAGCGATCCAGGACGGGTGTGTCGTGTCGACAAAGCGTCAACGCCCGCGCCATATCGGGCGATCCCACGGCAAATCGCGCTGCGGTATCGCCATGTCGTCGAACGGTGATGAAGCTGTGGCGAAGCTTGCTTCCTCCCTTCCGCGCGGAGACCGCGTGCGTTCCGCCTTCCGCAGCATCCTCCTCGGTCTGGCCGCGTTCGGGCTCTGTCTTCAGCCGGATCTTGCGGTCGCCCAAAGCGAGGAGGCCGCGCGGATCGCGGCCGAGGCCATCGCCATCGGGTCGCCCGCAGGCGCCGGCGGCGATCCGCAGACCTCGGTGGCCCAGCCCGTGTTCGGGGTGGGACGCGCGGCGGAGGTGACGACCTCGTTCCAGCCGCTCCTCGGACCCGCGGGCGACCCCGGCGGGTTATCGCGCCTTCCTGGAAAGGCACGGGATCACCTTCGGCCTGATCACGGTGGCCGAGACCTACCGCAACATGCGCGGCGGCCTGCGGCGGGGCTCCACGGGCGTGTCGGTCCTCGACCTCGACGTCGATGTCGACTTCGGCACCCTCGCCGGCTGGGACGGGGCGGCGGCCCACGCCACGCTCTACCAGATCCAGGGCAGCGGCGCCTCGCGCGCCCGCATCGGCAACCTGATGACGGTGAGCGAGATCGAGGCCCTGCCCGCCTCGCGCCTCTCGGAACTCTGGCTGGAGCAGAGCCTGTTCGACGACACGCTGTTTCTCCGGGTCGGCCAGCTCTCCGCCGATACCGAGTACATGGTGAGCCAGACGAGCATCCTGTTCGCCAACGGCACGTTCGGATGGCCGGAGATTTTCGCCGCGAACATGACCGATGGCGGCCCGGCCTACCCGCTCTCGGCGCCGACCGTCCGCCTGAAGGTCGTGCCGACCCCGGAGCTCTCGTTCCAGGCGAGCGTGATCGACGGCACGCCGGGCGGCGGCAATCCGCGTGCAGCAATCGACCCGCAGCGGCGCAACCCGAACGGCATCCGCTTCCCCGTCTCCGACCCGCCGCTCGTCATCGCGGAGGCCGCCTACGCCTACAACACCCGCCCCGGCGCCGAGGGCCGGCCGGGCACCGTGACGCTCGGGGGCTGGCACCGGTTCGGCCGCGTCGATGCCCTCACGCCCGATCCGGCGAGCGGCCTCTCTCGACGGGTCTCGGTGGATTCCGGTTTCTATGGGCTGATCGATCAGACGATCGACCAGGAGCCGGACGACCCGAACGACGGTGCCAGCGTATTCCTGCGGGCCTCCGTCTCGCCGGGGGACCGCAACCTCGTGGACCTCTACGTCGATGGCGGCATCGCCTACCGGGGCCTGATCCCCGGCCGCTCGGACGACACGCTCGGCTTCGGCCTCGGCGTCGCCCACATCGCTCCCGAGGCCCGGCGGCTCGACGCGATCGCCGCCGTGCAGGGCAACGCGCCCACGCCCCGCCGGAGCGCCGAGGTGCTGCTGGAGGCGACCTATCAGGCGGTGCTCGCGCCCGGCCTCGCCCTGCAGCCGACCGTGCAGCACGTCATCCATCCCGGCGGCGGGATCGCCAATCCCCGCGATCCGGAGGGCCGGCGGGTGCGCAACGCCACGCTGTTCGGCCTGCGCGCCATCACCCGCTACTGACCGACGTCGTCCTCGCCCAGCGGGAAACCCGCGCTGCATTCGCGGAACTCGCGGGCTGGACCTGCGTTGCCGAGTGCAATCAGAGGGTGAGACTCCATGTATCAGCGCTGGCCGAGCCGGCTGTGGATCGTGCGGCACGGTGAGAGCGCCGGCAATGTCGCGGCGGAGGCCGCCCACGGCGCGAGCCTCGCCCGGATCGACATCGCCGAGCGCGACGTCGACGTGCCCCTCAGCCCGCGCGGCGAGCAGCAGGCCGACACCGTCGGGCGCTGGTTCGCGGACCGGCCGGCCGGGGACCGCCCTGAGATCGTGCTGGCCTCGCCCTATCTCCGCGCCCAGCAGACCGCGGCGCGCATCCGCTCCTGCTGCGACGGCAAGGGGGACGCGGCGCGCTATTCCGTCGACGAGCGGCTGCGCGAGCGGGAACTCGGCATCCTCGACCGGCTGACCCGCACCGGCGTCGAGCAACTGCATCCCGAGCAGGCCGCCATGCGCCGCCGCCTCGGCAAGTTCTACCACCGGCCGCCATCCGGCGAGAGCTGGTGCGACGTGATCCTGCGCCTCCGGAGCCGCGCTCGATACCATCTCCCTGCACCATGGCGAGCGGCGGGTTCTCATCGTCGCACATCAGGTCGTGGTCCTGTGCCTGCGCTACCTGATCGAGGACATGACCGAAGCACAGATCCTGGCGATCGATGCCGAGGGCGATGTCGCGAACTGCTCGGTGACGGAATACGCCTTCCGTCCCTCCGAGGGCAGCGACGGCCAGCTCGTGCTGGAGCGCTACAACTTCGTCGCTCCCATCGCCGAGGGCGGCGCGGCGGTAACCTTTGAGCCCGACGCGAACGGGACGGATCAATGACCCAGCGCATCCTGACACCGTCCCTGCTCAGGGAGCATCCGCTCCCGATGCCTGAGGAGGGCAGCAAGGAGGCGCGCGGCAGCGCGTTCGTGATCGGTGGGTCCACGTCGGTCCCGGGCGCGGCGCTGCTGGCCGGCGTCGCAGCCTTGCGCGCGGGCGCCGGGAAGCTGAAGATCGCGACCGTCGCAAGCGCCGCCGCCGGACTAGGCCTGATGGTGCCCGAGGCGATGGTCGTCGGATTGCCGGAGGATTCCGACGGAGGCGTGGATGCGGACCGGGCCGCCGACCATCTGCTGCAGATGACCGGCAGGTGCGGGGCCGTCCTCATCGGGCCCGGCATGATCGGCGACGATCCCACCACGTCGCTCACCGTCCGGTTGCTCGGCGCGGAGGGATCCCCGTCCTTCGTGCTCGATGCCGCCGCCGTGTGCGGGCTCGCGGCCCATGCCGGGGCCGTCAAGGCAAGCGGCAAGCGCGCCGTGATCACGCCCCATGCCGGTGAGATGGCGCAACTCCTCGACCGCAGCCGGGACGCGGTCGAGGCGGACCCCCTCGACGCGGCGCGGGCGGCCGCCGACCTGCTCGGGACGGTCGTCGTGATGAAGGGGGCCTCGACATGGATCGTGGACCCGGAGGGCGGACACTGGCTCTATGAAGGCGGCGGCATCGGCTTGGCGACGTCGGGCTCGGGCGACGTCCTCGCCGGCCTCGTGGCAGGACTCCTTGCCCGGGGGATCGACCCCGTCGCCGCCGCTTTTGTGGGGGGTGTTCCTGCACGGTGAGGCCGGCCGACGCCTGTCCGGTACGGTCGGGCCGATCGGCTTCCTGGCGCGGGAGATCTCCGGCGTGGTGCCGGGCCTGCTGCGCGAGACGATGGGTTTCGGCCTCCTGAGCGGGTGCCGGGCCGCCCGGAGAGGACCTCCTAGAAGGTCGGCGGGGGTACAGGCGCTGACGACCTCGCAGGCGGCCGGGCCGACGCAACGGAAGCGGTGCGGGCGGCGGCTCTCGAACGAATAGGCGTCGCCCGGGCCGAGGATGCGGCGCTCGGCATCCACCGTCACCTCCAGGCGCCCCGACAGGATGATGCCTCCCTCCTCACCCTCATGAACCAGGAGCACCCGGCCGGTATCGGCACCGGGCTCGTAGCGCTCCTTCAGCAGTTGCAGGGAGCGGCCGAACAGGTTGTCTCCCACCTGCCGGTAGGAGATCGGCCCCTTGCCGATCTCCGTCAGCTCGTCGGCCCGGTAGAATGCCTTGCGCAGACGCTCCGGCTCCACGGCGAAGAACTCGGACAGGCCGATGGGGACGCCGTCGAGGATGCGCTTGAGGGCGCCGACGGAGGGGTTCACGCCGTTCGATTCGATGAGCGAGATCGTCGAGTTCGGCACGCCGGCGCGCTTGGCTAGCGCCCGCTGCGACAGACCGTGCAGGGTGCGGATGGTGCGCAGCCGCGCACCGAGATCGATGCTCATCGGAACCCTCGGACTCGTCCCCCGGGCGGGCTGCCCTGTTCGGGATGTTCAGGATTCACTGACATTGCCGCCGACAGGGCCGTCATTTCAAGGAGATCGCGCGGATAAGAAAAGGACTTGTTCGCGACGCACAATCGGCGCCTCCTTCCGGTCCATCGACGTCCCGAGGGGAAGACCGCCATGGATCAGCACCACGCCGCCAACACTCCTGGCGCCAACGCCCCCGGGCTCGACGCCTACTGGATGCCGTTCACGGCCAACCGCCAGTTCAAGGCCGCTCCCCGCCTGTTCACCACGGCCAAGGGCATGCACTACACGGCCACCGACGGGCGCAGCGTCCTTGACGGCACCGCCGGCCTCTGGTGCGTCAATGCCGGGCACGGACGCCAGGGCATCGCCTCGGCGGTCGAGCGCCAGCTCACCACCCTCGATTTCGCACCCTCATTCCAGATGGGCCATCCGGCGGCGTTCGATTTCGCCGAGCGCTTGGCCGCCATCGCGCCGGGCGGCCCCGACGCGGGCCTCGACAAAGTGTTCTTCACCGGCTCGGGTTCGGAATCCGTCGACACCGCGCTGAAGATCGCCCTCGCCTACCAGCGCGCCCGCGGCCAATCCCAGCGCGTCCGCCTCGTCGGGCGCGAGCGCGGCTATCACGGCGTCGGCTTCGGCGGCATGTCTGTCGGCGGCATCGTCAACAACCGGCGCGTCTTTCCCCTGCTGCCGGCGATCGACCACCTGCCGCACACCCACGACCCCGAGCGCAACGCCTTCACGAAGGGCCTGCCCCGCGCATGGAGCGGAGCTGGCCGACGATCTGGAGCGCCTCGTCGCCCTGCACGGGGGCCGAGACCATCGCGGCCAGCATCGTCGAGCCGCTGGCCGGCTCGACCGGCGTGCTTGTTCCGCCGCAGGGCTATCTTCAGCGCCTGCGCGAGATCTGCCACGCGGCATGGCATCCTGCTGATCTTCGACGAGGTAATCACCGGCTTCGGCCGCATGGGCACCAATTTCGGCGCCGAGTATTTCGGCGTCGTGCCCGACCTGATGACCATGGCCAAGGGCCTCACCAACGGTACCCTGCCAATGGGCGCGGTTCTTCTGTGCGCGGCGCGTGCACGACGCGCTCATGCACGGCCCCGAGGCGGTGATCGAGCTGTTTCACGGCTACACCTATTCGGGCCACCCCGTGGCCTGTGCCGCCGGCCTCGCCACGCTCGACATCTACGCCCAGGAGGGCCTGCTCACCCGTGGCGCCGATCTGGCCGAGGATTGGGCCGGTGCCATGCACGACCTGCGCGGCACGCAGCACGTGATCGACATCCGCACCATCGGCCTCGTCGCGGGCATCGAGCTGGCGCCGCGGCCGGGCGCTCCCGGGGCCCGGGCCTACGACGTCTTCGTCGATTGCTTCAATCGCGGTCTGCTCATCCGGGTCACCGGCGACATCATCGCCCTGTCGCCGCCGCTGATCGTCGAGCGCGATCAGATCGACACGATGGCGTCGATCCTCGGCGACGCCATCGCCCGCGTCGCCTGACCTCCCACCGTTCGCAGATCGTCATTGCGTCGCCGTGCGCGCGCAATGAAGGAGACGCTTCCTCGACAGTCTATCAATCGTCGAGAGACGCCGGCCTCGTGCGCATGCTCAGCAGGTCCTTGCGGAATTTAGCATCGAGGCGCTGCATGAAGTGCTCGGCACAGCACATGTGGTCGTGCATCTCGCGCCGGACGGCCTCGGCGTCCTCGGCGCGGAAGGCCGTCACGAGGGCGCGGTGGCTGGCGAGATTGTGGGCGCCGAACGCCTCGTGCTCAGTGAGGCTGTCACTGCGGAACTCCACCATGTCGCGCAACAGGCTGTTCAGGAACCGGCACATGAAGGCAAGGAGCGGGTTGTCGCTCGCGTCGCACAGGATGTCGTGGAAATCGACCTCGACCACCCGGCCCAGGCCGCGCTGGTCGGCGGCGTTCGCGGCCTCGCAGGCGGCGATGTTGTCTTCCAGCCGACGGAACTCTGCCTCGCCGAGGCGGCCGACCACGCTGACGCCGAGCGTCACCTCCAGGCTGCGGCGCAGGGCGTAGACCTGGGTGAAGTCGAGTTCTTGGAAGTGCAGGAACCGGCGCAGCTGCTGTGCGACGGCGTCGACCGAGATGGGGCGGATCTCCGGACCGCCATTGGGGCCGGACTGCATGGTCACCAGCCCTTGAACCTCGAGGGCCTTGAGAGCCTCGCGGATCGTGCCCTTGGCGCAGCCGTAATGCTGCATCAGGGCGCGTTCGTTCGGCAGGCGGTCGCCGGGCGCCAAGCGCTCGCGGGCGATCCGGTTGCAGAGATCCTCCGCGATCTGGTCCGACAGCTTGATTCCGCCGCATCGGCGCGGGCGGGATGTCCGCCTCCCGCGTGCTCATCGGGCCGTCCGGCTCATCGGGGCGTCCAGGCCACGTCGGCGTCGAGGGGGAAGATCGGACGGGCGAGCTTGGCGAAGGGGAACAGCGCGTAAATCGGAGCTGGTGACGCCCCGGCTGGCGCATTCCACCACCGCCCGGGCAAGGGGCTCGAAAACCGGCCGGCAATACATCCGCGACTTCAGGATCAGCACGCGGGCCGCGGCCGGGTCCAGGCCCAACCCCGTGAACACGCCAAGGTCCCAGGGCTCGTGCGGCTCCTCCGTGACGAGGATGCGGGCGGCACCCGTTTCGAGCACAGCCGCGCGGCCCATACGGCAGCGCTGGCCCGTATAGGGCGGGCCGGTGATGACGTACTCGCCGTCGCCCAGGGCCGTCACCGTCCCGGCGAGGGGGGAGGGGGGCTTGGCGTTCGAAGCCCGGCAGGGCCACGCGGTTGCCGAGGCCGAGCTCGATCCGGGCGCCGACGCCCGCCGCGTGCAGGGCCGCGACCGCCTCGGGATCGCAGATCGGACCGGCGAGGATGCCGGTGAGCCCGGCCTCCAGGGCGGCGGCGAGCACGTCCATCACGTCGCAGGTGCCGCCCGACATGCAGTTGTCGCCGTGATCGAGGAGCAGCACCGGACCATCGCCCGGCCCGGACAGCGCGGCCTTCGCCGCCGCGATCGATGTGGCGAGCGGCGCCTCCGCGTAGACAAATTTTTTCGCGCGCGCCCCAAAGCTCGGCGGCGAGGTCGCGGGCCGCCTCATCGGCGGCCCCTTGCGTCTCCGCCGTCACCGTGACGGAGACGCCGGTTCTCGGCGAGGTCGGCCAGGCCGAAACCGCCGAAGATCGTCGCGGCGAGCACGCCGGGGCGGGTCTCCGCCGCCCGGGCGGCCGCGACGGCCGTTTGCATCGGGCCGGGGACGCGGGTGTCCATGCACAGGGTGTGGGCGAGCATCGGCGGATGCACCCAGGCCCGGCGCGGCGCCAGCCCCTCGTCGAGCATGCGCCCGACGATGCCAGCGACGAGGGTGCCCGTCTCGGCCATGTCGACATGCGGGTAGGTCTTGAACCCGGCGATCGCGTCGCAATTCTCGACCATGCGGGCGGTGATGTTGCCGTGGAGGTCGAGGGCGACGCCGAGCGGCACGCCGGGCGCCAGGGCGCGGACGCGGGCCAGGAGTTCGCCCTCGCCGTCGTCGTGGCTCTCCGTCACCATCGCCCCGTGCAGGTCGAGGAGGATGGCGTCGCAGCCGGGGCGGATCGCGTCGAGGATCGCCGCGCTCAGCGCCTCGAAGGCGTCGTCCGCCACGGGGCCGCTCGGGTTGGCATGGGCCGAGACCGGCACCACCACGGTGGCGCCGCGCGCTTCGGCGAACCGGATGAAGGCGCCGAGCGCCGTCACGCTGTCGCGCCCCGCCGCCAGGGCCGCCTCGCCCCAGAGCGGATTGAAGGCGGAGAGCGGCGTCGCCAGGGGCGAGAAGGTGTTGGTCTCGTGGTTCACCCGGGCGGTGACGATACGCATGGGACGCGCCTTGCTGAGGAATGGGGAGTCGGCTGCGGGGATGCTCACGCGGCCTTGACGCCGAGGAAGCGGTCGCGCGCCGCCTCGTCGGCGACGAAGTCCGCATTGCCGGCCGCGTAGGCGACGCGGCCGAGTTCGAGGATGTAGTGGCGGTCGGCGAGGCTCGTGCAGACGGCGAGGTTCTGCTCCACCAGGAGGATCGGCACCCCAGCCTCCCGAATGGCACCGATCTGCGCCACGATCTCCTCGACGATGACGGGCGCGAGGCCCTCCACCGGCTCGTCGAGCATGAGGAGCTTCGGCCCCGAGAGGAGGGCACGGTGCGATCGAGAGCATCTGCTGCTCGCCCCCCGAGAGCTGGGCACCCCCGTTCCGGCGGCGCTCGTCCAGGCGCGGAAACATCGCGAAGATGTCTCGCATGCCCCAGGGCGACCCCTTGCGCACGGCGATGGCCAGATTTTCCTCGACGCTGAGCAGGCTGAAGATGCCGCGATCCTCCGGCACGAGGGTCAACCCGGCCCGGGCGATGCGGTGGGCGGGCCAGCCCGTCACCTCGGTGCCGCGGAAGCGCACGTGGCCGCCACGCGGGGGGAGGAGGCCGCTGATCGCTTTCAGCGTCGAGGTCTTGCCGGCGCCGTTGCGGCCGAGCAGGCAGACGATCTCGCCTTCCCGCACCTCTAGGCTGACGCCTTTGGAGGATGTGGCTCTTGCCGTAGAAGCCCTGGACGCCGTCCAGGCTGAGGGCGGCCCGGCCGCTCACGAGGCGTGCGCCTGGGCGGGCGTCAGGTCGCCGGTGATCATATTGCCGAGATAGGCCCGGCGCACCTCCGGGTCGTCGCGGACCTGGGCCGGCGGTCCCTCCACGAGCACGCGGCCGGCGCGCATCACCGTCACGGGGTCGGAGATATTCATGACGATGCCCATGTTGTGCTCGATGAACAGGACGGTGTGGTCTCGGCCCAGGTCACGGATCAGCGTCGTCATCGCGGCGATGTCGTCGATGCCCATGCCGGAGGTCGGCTCGTCGAGGAGAATGACCTTCGGGGCCGCCGCCATCGCCATTCCGACTTCGAGGCGCCGCTGCTGACCGTGCGACAGCTCGCCGGCGGCGCGCAGGCCTACCCGAGCCAGATCGAGGCGGTCCAGCATCGCCTCCGCCATGGCCATCGCGGGCCGGTTCGCCTCGGCCCGGCGCCAGGGGGCCAGCGCCTGCCAGGGCGTCTTGCCCTGCGCGGCCAGCCGCAGGTTTTCGCGGACGCTCAAGGTGGGGAACAGGCTGGTGACCTGGAAGGAGCGGGCGAGGCCGAGGCGCACGCGCTCGTGGTCGGCGATGCGGGTGATGTCCTGCCCCGCCAGGGCGATGCGCCGGCCGAGGGGGTGATCCGGCCGGTCAGCGCGTGGAAACAGGGTGGTCTTTCCCGCGCCGTTCGGGCCGATGATCGAGTGGACGCTGTTCTCGGCGATGCGCAGGGTCACGTCCTGCAGGGCGACGAAGGCGCCGTAGCGGACGCCGAGCCCCTCGGTGGCGAGGATCGGCGCGGTCATCGGGCGGCCTCCGGTGCGGGCGCGACCTCGGGATCGGTCCACCGCCGGGCGGTCGGGGGCGGGATCCTCGGGCGGGGGCGCCCGTGTCACGAGGGCGGCGGCGCGCTCGATCAAGCCCCAAAGGCCCCCGCTGCAGGAACAGCGTGATGACGATGAGCAGGAGCCCGAGGAGGAGGAGCCAGCGCGGCCAGATCGCCGAGAGGGTGTCGGCGGCGAGCAGGTAGGCTCCGGCCCCGAGGAGCGAGGCGAACAGGTTCGCGCTGCCGCCGATGATCGTCCATGATCAGCAGCGTCTCGCTGGTGTGGTAGTCGATGTTTCGACAGCGGCGCGACGCCGATCAGCATGGCGTGGAGCGCGCCCGCGAAGGCCGTGACCGCCCCGGAGATCGCGAAGGCCGCGATCTTGAAGGCGCGCACCGGATAGCCGATCGCCCCGGCCCGGCCCTCGTTGTCGCGGATGGCGAGCAGGGTGCGCCCGAAGGTCGACAGCGCGACCCGTTGCAGGGCGGCGAAGAGCACGAGGAACAGCACGGCGACGAAGCCGTAATAGGTCCAGGGATCAGCCAGCACCGTGCCGGCGATACGCGGGCGCGGAATGTCGAGGAGGCCGTTGTCGCCGCCGGTGATGCCGCTGAAGGTGTAGGCCAGGAAGTAGAACATCTGCGAGAAGGCGAGCGTCAGCATCACGAAGTAGACGCCCTGCCGCCGGATCGAGACCCAGCCGACGATGGCCGCCACCAGGGCGCCGAGCGCCAGCGCCAGCAGCAACACGAGCGGCGCGGGCAAGCCGACCCTGACGAGGCCGAGGCCGGCGACGTAGCTGCCGAGGCCGAAGAAGATGCCCTGGCCGAAGGAGAGCAGGCCCGTGTAGCCCAACAGCAGGTTGCAGGCGGCGACAGCCAATCCGTAGATCAGGATCTCGCTGGCCAGCGTGCCGGAGCGCATGGCGAGGGGCAGGATCAGCACGGCAACGACCGCGAGGCCGAACTGCACTAGGGGGCGGTCGAGGAGGGAAGTCACTGCGCGATCCTCCTCACGCCCGGCCGAACAGGCCACGCGGCATCGTCATGATGATCGCGGCCATACCGAGGTAGATGACGAGGCGTGACCCCTCGGGCCACAGGGTGGCCATCAGGCTCTGGGCGACGCCGACCAGAATACCCGCGGCGAGTGCCCCGACGTAGCTGCCCATGCCGCCGATCACCACCACGACGAAGGCGATGCCCTGGGCTTCGACGCCCATGAAAGGCTCGACACCGCGGATGGGGGCGGCGAGCGCTCCGGCGAGCCCCGCCAGCCCGGCGCCCAGCGCGAAGATCGCGGTGTTGATGCGCAGGGTGTCGTAGCCGAGCAGCGCCATGTTCGAGGGTGACTCCGACCCGGCCCGGACGATGGCGCCGAGCCGCGTCCGGTCGAGGAGCCACCACAGGCCCGCCGCCAGGATCGCGGTGAAGCCGATCACGAAGAGCCGGTATTCCGGATAGATGAAGTCCCCGAGGATCATCACCCCGCTGAGTTCCTCCGGCGGAGCGATGGTCCCGCCGATGGGCCCCCAGACGATGATGACGAACTCCTGCACCACCAGGGCGAGGCCGACGGTGACGAGGATGTGGAAGGTGTGGGGGAGCTTGTAGACCCGCCGCAGGAGCAGCCGCTCGGTCAGGGCCGCCAGCCCCGCGACGACGATGGCGGCGAGCGGCATCGCCACCCAGAAGCTCAGGCCCCGCTCGACGCCCTCGTAGGCGAGGTAGGCGCCGAGCAGGTAGAACGCCCCGTGGGCGAAGTTCACGAACTGCAGCAGCCCGAAGATGATGCTCAGGCCTACTGCCAGGAGGAAGTAGAGCATCCCGAGGCCGAGGCCGTTCAGGATCTGGAACAGGTAGGTCACATCACCTCCCGGACGGGGTGGGCATCGCGTCGTTCGCTCCGGCGGTCCCCCGCCCGGACGAGATGAGACCGTGGCGCTCACGCCATCTTGCAGCCGGCGGCCTCGGGCGAGAGGAACGACTTGCCGGAGTGGACGACATCGGCGAAGTCGTCCTTGTCCTTCATGGCCGACTTCGCCTTGCCCTTGAGCAGGTAGTAATCCTTGATGGCCTGATGGTCCGCGGCGCGGATCTCCTCCTCGCCGGTCAGGCCAGAATAGCGCATCCCTTCGAGCGCCTTGATCACGGCGGGGCCATCGGCGCTGCCGGCCTTCGTGGCCGCGTCGAGGAGCAGCTTGGTGATCTGGTACGAGCCGGCGAAGGAGTAGTTCGGTGTCATCTTCGAGGTCTCTCGGACCTTGGCCACCAGGGCCTTGTTCAGGGGGGAGTCGATATTGTGCCAATACTGCGCGCCGAAGTAGACGCCCTCGCAGAGGTCGGCGCCCAGGGCCTCGAACTGCTCCAGGCCCGAGGCCCAGGCGAGCACGATGGTCATGCGCTTCTTGAGGCCGAAGCTGACTGCCTGGCGCAGGGCGTCCGAGGATTGCGAGCCGAAGTTGAGGAGCAACAGGACATCGGGCTTGGCCGCGATGGCGTTGGTCAGGTAGCCGCTGAACTCCTTCTCGGCCAGCGAGTGATAGCTGTTGCCGACATGCTCGATCCCCTTCTCCTGGAAGACTGCCTTGGCGGCGCTCAGGAGGCCTTCACCGAACACATATTGCGGAGTGATCGTGTACCAGCGTTTGGCCTGGGGCATCTGCGCGATCAGGGGGCGCACCGTCTGCGCGATGGCGCCGAATGTTGGTACCGTCCAGCGGAAGGTGCTGCGATTGCAGTCCGATCCGGTGATCTCGTCGGCGCCGGCCGTGGTGATGAAGACGCCGTCGGACTTCGCCGCCTCCTTGCCCATGACCAGGGCTTCAGAGGAGAGGATGCCGCCGGCGAAAAGCCGCGTGCCCTGCGCCATCGCCTCCTGCATCTTGCGGGCGGCCGGGGCCGGTTTGCCCTCGGTGTCGATGTCCGCGATCGTGACCGCGCGGCCGAGGACCTTGCCGGCTTCCTGCGCCGCGAAGGCCGCGCCCATCGAGGCGTATTTGCCGTTGGCGGCGAAGGCGCCGGAAATCGGGCAGGGGCGCGCCGACGACGAGGGGGCCATCGGCGGCGAAGGCGCTGCGCGAGAAACCGGACAGCGGGAGCGCGGACGCACCGAGGGGCGCCTACCAGAGAGGCTTTCAGGAATTGACGGCGATCATGCATTCCGGAGTTCCTCACCAGCCATAGGATCATACTAACCGAACTATACGCATAGAATGGTAATCGGGAATGTCCGTCAAGGGACGAGCGAATGCTGCATTGCACGGTGAAAAGTTTGCGCTGCGTGAGATGGAATTCGCGGCAAACGCACGAATTCCGGGCAGAAACGCTCACGGGCAAGGTGCCGGAGCACCTGAAAAGGACCTCCGATCCGGTGTGATCGACCTCTCGACGTCGGAGCCTCGCCGTGGCCTGATCCGTTCGGATGTCATAGGTCTCGGCCCATGGAGCTTCGGCATCGTCGATGCTTCGCCGCCGTGGCGGGGCACCTCGCCGTCACGGTGGCGGCCGGCAGCCTGGGCTTCGTGATCGACACCGCCCTCATGCGGAGCCGTCCCAGCCTCGCCCTGCGTCCCGCCTGAGCCAAGGAAGAGACCCATGCGCATCCTCCTGCTCAACCCGAATACCAGCGTCTCGGTCACGGACCTCGTGGCGGATCGCGTCGCTGCGGTGGCGGGCGACGCGGCGACCTTCGTGCCGGTGACGGCCCGCTTCGGCGCCGCCTACATCGCGAGCCGCGCGGCCCTGGCGATTGCCGGGCACGCGGCCCTCGATGCCTTCGCCGAGCATGGGCAGGCGTGCGATGCGGTCCTCCTCGCCTGCTTCGGCGATCCGGGCCTGTTGGCGCTGCGCGAGGTTTCGCCCGTTCCCGTGGTGGGGATGCTCGAAGCCTCGTGCCTCGAAGCGCAACGGACGGCGGGGCGCTACGCCATCGTGACGGGTGGCGCCCTCTGGAAGCCGATGCTGGAGGAGATCGTGGCCGGGCTCGGCCTCGCCGACGGTCTCGCCGGTATCCGCACAGTGGAGCGCACCGGCGGCGAGATCGCCCAGGATCCGGAAGGCTCCCTGGCCGCCTTGGCGGCGGCCTGCCGGGACTGCGTGGACGAGGACGCGGCGGAGGCCGTCATCCTCGGCGGGGCGGCCTTGGCGGGTCTCGCGGCCCGCCTGCAACCGCAGGTGCCGGTGCCCGTCCTCTGTTCGGTGGAGGCCGGCATCCGCGCCTCCCTCGCGGCGGCCCGCGCTCACCACACGCGCCCGGCGCCCCCGGCGATGGACACCGTCCATCTCGGCCCGGCCCTCGAAAGCCTGCTCGCCCGCCGCACCCAGCCATGAGTCGCCCCAGCGAGTGCTAGGCGATCTCGCCAGCGTGGCGGCCTTCGACGAGACGGCGGGCTTGGCCCGCGACCCGGCGAACGGTCTCGCCGTCGCCCACGGTGCCACCCCGGTGGATGGGTGCGTTTCGGATCGATCACGAAGGCCACGACGAGCGAGTCTTCCAGCGCACGGAGCGACCGGCTCGCCCCGATCGGCAGTAAGCCGGTTTCGGCCTCGCTGAAGGTCTGCTCGTCGGACCGGACGCAGCCCGTGAAGACGAAGAAGTAAGTCTGGCGATCCTTCGCCGTCGGCAACTCCGTCGTTTCCCCTGCCGCGAGACGGATATCGTGGCACGCGACGCTGTTGCGGACGTGAAACGGCGCGTCGCTCCCGGGCGGTCCGAACACCGGCCGCCAGACATTCGGTGTGGGGGCGGGCAGCCGTCCATGCTGGATGCCCGGCGCCAGATCCGCCGTGTGGGGACGGACGAAGATCTGCAGCATCCGCAGTGGCGGATCACTCTCGTCGGTCTTCTCTTCGTGCCAAAAGCCATGGCCGGCATTCATGACCATCAGGTGGTCGGCATCGACGATCAGGGGCCCTCCCTGGGGGTCGTCGTGGCGCATCACGCCCGCCGGAACCCAGGAGACGATCTCGTCCTGCACGTGCTCGTGGAGCTTGATGTGGGTCCCCGGCGCCAGGAACGACTCCATGATCGTCGCCAGGGGACCGAGCCCATGGTCCCCGTGGCCCGGCGCCAGATGGCCCGGAAAGGCGGCCCGCGCGACAAACCCGCCGGACTCGATGGCATTCTCCAGGTTTCGCGCGGCCTTCCGAACCATCGTCACGTCGCCATCGGCCTCCTCGCAGCATCCGGGACGCGCTGCAATCCGTGCAACGCGTCCCGCATCGAGAGGTGCCGGATCATTCGCCCACGAATGGCTTCGCGGGCCCGGCCTCATCCGCCCTGTGTCAGGCCGCGTCCGGCATGCGGTCGATCAGCTTGTCGAGCGTGATCGGGTAGTCGCGCACGCGAACCCCGGTCGCGTTGTAGATCGCGTTGGCCACCGCCGCCGCGACGCCGCAGATGCCGAGTTCGCCGACGCCCTTCGCCTTCATCGGCGACGCGATCGGGTCGGTCTCGTCGAGGAAGATCACGTCCTGGTGCGGGATGTCGGCGTGAACGGGCACTTCATACCCCGCCAGATCGTGATTGACGAAGAAGCCGAAGCGCTTGTCGACCGCGAGTTCCTCGCTGAGCGCGGCGCCGACGCCCATGGTCATCCCGCCGATGACCTGGCTGCGGGCCGACTTCGGGTTGAGGATGCGACCCGAGGCGCAGACGGCGAGCATGCGTCGGACCCGGACCTCGGCGGTGGCGGCATCGACGCCGACCTCGACGAAGTGCGCCCCGAAGGTCGATTGCTGCTGCTTCTCGGAGATGTCGCCGAACTCGATGGTGTCCTCGGCCGAAACCTCGCCCTGGCTCGCCGCCTCGCCCAGCGGTACGGCGCGGTTGCCGGCCCGCACCTGCCCGTCGGCGAACACGGCGTCCGCCGAGTTGACGCCGAGCTTCTGCGCCACCGCCTCGCGCAGCTTCACGCAGGCCGCATAGACGCCCGCCGTGGAGTTGTTGGCGCCGAACTGGCCGCCCGACCCCGACGACACGGGAAAATCCGAGTCGCCGAGCCGCACCACGACATCGTCCAGCGCCACGCCCATCATCTCGGCCGCGGTCTGCGCGATGATGGTGTAGCTGCCGGTGCCGATGTCGGTCATGTCGGTCTCGACCGTGACGATGCCGCGCGCATCCAGCCGCACCCGCGCGCCCGACTTCACGACGATGTCGTTGCGGAACCCCGCCGCCATGCCGAGGCCGACCAGCCAGTGGCCGTCGCGGACCTGACCGGGCTTCGGGTTGCGCTTCGCCCAGCCAAACCTCTCCGCGCCGCCCTGCAGGCAGCCCACCAGATCGCGATGCGAGAACGGGCGCTGCGGGTCCTGCGGATCGACCTGGGTATCGTTTAGGATGCGGAACGCGACCGGGTCGAGCCCGAGTTTCTCGGCCATCTCGTCCATGGCGATCTCAAGCGCCATCATCCCCGGGGCCTCGCCGGGCGCGCGCATGGCGTTGCCCTCGGGCAAGTCGAGATGGGCGAGCTTCATCGCGGTCAGGCGGTTGGCCCCCGGCGTAGAGGAGCTTGGTCTGGTTCACCGCCGTCTCGGGGTTCGCCGTCCGGCAGGTTTCCCGACGTGCTCTCGTGCGCGATGGCCGAGATTTTGCCGTCCGGCGTCGCGCCGATGCGCACCCCGCTGGATCGTCGCCGGCCGGTGCGTCGCGTTGTTCATGACGAGGGGACGGGTGAGCGCCACCTTCACGGGACGCCGGACGGCCTTCGCGGCCAGCGCGGCCAACACTGCGTCGGCGCGGATGAACAGCTTGCCGCCGAAGCCGCCGCCGACGAAGGGCGAATCGAGGCGGATGTTCTCCTTCGGCACGCCGAGGATCTTGGCGAGGCTGCCATGACCCCAGGCGATCATCTGGTTCGAGGTCCAGAGCGTCAGCTTGTCGCCGTCCCACGCCGCGATCGTGGCGAACGGCTCCATCATCGCGTGGCTCTCGTCGGCGGTGGAGTAGGTCTCGTCGAACTGGACCGGCGCCTGCGCGAAGGCCCCCTCAAAGTCGCCGACCCGCTCCTCGCCGTTGCCGCCGCTGCCCTCGCCGCTGTCGCCCGGCACGGGCTCGGCACCCTTCGCCTCGGCGGCGAGGTCGAACTTGCCGGCCTCGGGGGCGTAATCGACCGTCACGAGGAAGGCCGCCGCCCGCGCCTGCTCGAAGGTCTCGGCGACGACGATCGCGACTGCCTGGTGATAGTGCTGCACCTCGGCGCCGCCGAACAGGCGGGCGACGTTCATCTTGCCGCGCTCCATCCTTGGATGCTCCAGCGTCGTCACGATGCCGAGCACGCCCGGGCGCCCGCTTGGCCGCCGTCGTGTCGATCCGCCGGACGCGGCCCCTTGGCGATGCCGGCGCCGAGCAGGTAGCCATAGACCTGGCCGGGGGCCACGTCGTGCCGCTCATAGGCGTAGGGCGCGGTGCCGGTGGTCTTGAGCGGGCCGTCGATGCGGCTGGTCGGGCGACCGACGACCTTCATCTGGTCGATCGGGTTCTGGCCGGCGGGGGTGTCGAACTTCATGGCTCAGGCCCTTGCTTGGTTGAGCGCCGCCGCGAGCGTACGCTCGGCGAGCTTCAGCTTGAACGCGTTGTCGTCGGTCGGCTCGGCGCCAGCGAAGACCGTGGCCGTCACGGCCTTGGCGCCCCGCGGCAGGTCGGCCTCGGCCGCCTCCACCCGCCACGGCTTGGGGGCGACACCGCCGAAGGCGACGTGCCCGCTGCCGTCCTTGCCCAGGATGGCCGCCACCGAGACCAGCGCATAGGCATAGGAGGCACGGTCGCGGACCTTGTGGTAGATGTGCGTGCCGGCGACAGGCTTCGGCAGGGTCACCGCCGTGATGAGCTCGCCGGGCTTCAGGGTCGTGTCGACCTCGGGCCGGTCCTCGGGCAGGCGGTGGAACTCCGCGATGGGGATTCTGCGCTCGGCACCCGTGGCGTCGACGGTCGCGACCGTGGCGTCGAGCACGCGCATCGCCACCGCCATGTCGCCCGGATAGGTCGCGATGCAGGCCTTGCTCGATCCGATCACGGCCAGCGACCGGCTCACGCCGTCGCGCGCCGCGCAGCCCGAGCCGGGCTGGCGCTTATTGCAGACCTGGGCGGTGTCGTAGAAGTACGGGCAGCGGGTGCGCTGCAGCAGGTTGCCGGCGGTGGTCGCCTTGTTGCGCAACTGGCCGGATGCGCCGGCGAGCAGGGCGCGGGACAGGACGGCGTAGTCCTTCCGCACCCGGGCGTCCGCGGCGAGGTCGGTGTTGCGCACCAGCGCGCCGATGCGCAGGCCACCCTCCGGCGTGGGCTGGATGGCATCGAGGCCGAGACCGTTCACGTCGACGAGATGCGTCGGCGTCTCGATCTGCAGCTTCATCAGGTCGAGGAGGTTGGTGCCGCCTGCGATGAACTTGGCGTTCGGTGTCCTGCCGACGGCGGCGGCGGCCTCGGCCGGCGTGCCCGGGCGCTCGTAGGTGAAGGACTTCATGCGGGCCTCCCGGCGACCTCGGTCATCGCCTCGACGATGTTGGAGTAGGCGCCGCAGCGGCAGATGTTGCCGCTCATGCGCTCGCGGATCTCGGCGGTGCTGGCCTCCGTCGGGGCGGTGAGGTCGGCCGTGACGTGGCTCGGGATGCCGGCCTTGATCTCGGCCAGCATCGCCACCCCGGAGCAGATCTGTCCGGGCGTGCAATACCCGCATTGATAGCCGTCATGTTTGACGAACGCGGCCTGCATCGGATGCAGCGCCCCGGGCTGCCCCAGACCCTCGATGGTGGTGATCTTGCTGCCCTGGTGCATCACCGCGAGCGTCAGGCAGGAATTGACCCGCTGCCCGTCGAGGATGATCGTGCAGGCGCCGCACTGCCCGTGGTCGCAGCCCTTCTTCGAGCCGGTGAGTTGCAGGTGTTCGCGCGCCGCGTCGAGCAGGCTGGTCCGCGTGTCGAGTTCGAGGTCGCGCCGCTGGCCGTTCACCGTCAACGACACCTTCGCCATGACGGGCGTGTCGATGGCGTCGGGGCGGACGCCCGCACCCGCGCCGACGGGGGTGGCGGCCATGGCCGCCGCCGCAGATGCTCCGACCATCAGGTCTCTCCGATTCAAGGCGATGTCTCCGGTACGACCCATCGCGGCCTCCACGCTGGCGGAATGACCGACCGGCGGCCGCGCAACGGGGGAGGGCTATCCAGGGCAACCCGCCCAGCTTGAATTGGCTCCAAGGTACGGCGCATGGCCGCAACGATGGCGACCCCTTCCCGAACCCGGCGCATGAGGCCCGTCCCGGATTCCTCGTGGCGCATGACGGGCGGCCGATGAGGGATGGCCCGTCCCGGATACGGGGGCGCGCACGCCTCGATCCCGTCTATGGACCTGTCGCAGCCCGGCCCTGGTCCGGCGGCGGCGGCGGTCAGTGGTGCACCGCCAGCATCCAGAGGGCCATGGCGACCATCATCAGGTTCTCGGTCAGCGAGACGAAGCCGAGCGGCACCTTGCTCGACCCGCCGACGCAGGCGCACTTGATGTCGCGCCTGTCGACGTAGACCGCCTTGAACACCGAGACTGCGCCGATCGTGCCGATGAACAGCGCCACCGGGATCGAGATCCAGTTCAGGGCGCCCGCCACCATCAGGACGCCGGCGATGCCCTCCAGGAACGGGTAGGCGTAGGCGTAGCGGACCCAGCGCCGGCCGAGCAGGTCGTAGCCCAGGAACATCGACGAGAAGCTCTCGACGTCCTGCAGTTTCAGGAGCGCGAGCACGCACATGCTGAATGCGATGAACCACTCGGCGGCGCGCATCGTCAGCGGCGTGCCGTACACGGCATAGCTCGCCGCCAGCGCCATCAGGGCCGTCATCGAGAACACCGCGATGACGGGCGCGTAGGTCGTGGCGTTCGGGTCGTTGGCGGCCTTGCCGAAGTGCCGCTGGAGGTCGTCGAAGCCGCCGACGCGCTCGCCGTTGATGAAGGTCTGCGGCGTCGACCGGACGTGGTGCTCGGCCTTGAAGCGGTCGGTCTCGGCCCGGTCGGTCAGGAGGTGGTCCTCGACCGCGAAGCCCTGGCGTTCGAGGAGGTCCTTGGCCTTCAGGCCGTAGGGGCAGGTGTGTTCGGAGGTGACCATCCGATACAGGGTGGCCTTGCGGGCTGGTGAAGACATGACGGGTCCTTCGGTGAGCACTGTTGAAGGATGGTGTTCGCCGCCCGGAAGCAGCCAGGGCGCGCATCGGTTCCTCGACGGGCCGCCCCCGGACTTGGTTGCCGAAGGGCCGCGCGCCCCTCTTCACGAATCCGTGGAGACCGGGAATCGCCCCTCAAACCAACGCGGGCGGGACGCGAGCACGAGGCGGCGGGGTGATCGGGACCTCCCGAGAACCGCTCCCGTCGGCGGTGCGCCCCTGCGTGTCAGAGGGTCTCGGTGGGATAGCCCGCCTCGGCGATGGCCAGGGCGATCCGCTCGGCGGGGACCTCGGCCCCCGATACGGTCACCAGCTTGGCAGCGAGGTCGGCCTCGATCTCGGCGTTCGGCGCAAGGCCTTGGACGGCGCGGGTCACGGACTTGGCGCAGCCGCCGCAGCCCATCTTCTCGACCTTCAAGCGGATCATGACGCACTCCTTCGGATGACGTCCGGATGAGATGGGGCTTCCCACCGTGGGAAGGTCAAGGGCAGGCGGCGGCCCGCAATCCTCGAAAAGCGGCGATACGGGGCCGATCCGGACAATTTTGAGCGAAATGCGACACCCCGTGGTGAGCGGCATCCTTCAGGATCCCAGCCTCGATCGGAGGCACCGGCATGTCGCACCGCATTCTCGGCTACGCGCTCGCCGCCGCAGCCATCCTCTTCGCCGTGGCGGGCAGCGGCCGCCCGCCTTCCGCCGAGCCTGCCGGTCAGACCGCCGCCCTGGCCGGACTGGGCTTGGCCAAGCGCCTGTAAGCGCGTCGCCTCACCGCCGGGTCTGAAAGATCCCGGCGCCGGCGATGGCGTTCGGGCCGGTGAGGGACAGGTTCCCCGCCAGTTCGGCGGCACGCGGGCCGAAGAAGCTGCCCCCCGTGGTCATCGTGTAGCCGCCCGCCCCGGTGAGCGTGCCCGTGACGCCCGTCTGGTTCACGATGCGCATCGTCCCGGTGTAGCTCACGCCGTTCAGGTTCGGCACCGTGGAGGCGATGGACTGCGTGGAGAAGTTCGCCACGTTGGTCATGGTCGAGCCCGCCACGAATTCCGATCCGCCGCTGCGCATCGCGGCCATGACGTGCCCGGAATAGGTGGCGGTGCCGCCGGTCGGCATGTCCGTGGACGGCGTGGCCGACCCCGTGACCCAGGTGCCGAGGTGGATCCGGTCCGAATAGCCCGTCCGGCTCGTCTCCTCGGACCAGAAGCCCCAGCGGGTGTACTCGCACTGGCAGAATTGGACGGTGGGGAAGGCGGCCTGCAATCCAGGAATGGCCGTCGAGACGGCGGTGAGCGAGGTGTCTTGCCGGAGGGCGGCGTTGTTGACCCGCGAGACCGGGGTGTCGGAGGTCGCGGTGATGTTCCCGGCGGCGGCCCGGGCGCCGAAGGTGCTGTCGTCGAGATAGGAGCCACGCGGGTTCTCGGTGGTGGCGAGGCTGCCGAGCTGTACGGAGCCGTTGAGGTAGGCACCGGCCGGACGGCTGACCTGCTGGAGGGCCGTGAGGTCCATGTTGAGCTGCACCCGCGATGTGGCCGCGTTTGGTCTGGAGGGTGGCCGAGCCGGTGAGGGGTTTGCGCGAACTCGGCGATGTTCTGCTGCGTCGCCACGTCGAGGGTGCGGACCATGCCGGCGGAGTAGCCGGTGAAGGTGCCCGTCTGGCGGGACGCGCCCAGGGTGGCGGGGGTCGCGGTCGCGGTCTGCGTCTGCTGGTAGGTGTAGGTTTTGACTGGCGCCGCCGCCGCCCGGCCGCTCGAAGGCCGTGGCGGCTGTGACAGCGGTGCCCGTGTAGTAATTCTGATCGACCTGAAGGCCGGTCGGCAGGCCCTGGGCGTCGGTCGTCAGTGTTCCGGGAACCTGGGTTACGTTGCCGTTCGCCCGCGCCATCGTGAGGTTCGCCGCCCGGCGACCGGCGAAGGCGAACCCTCCGGAGAGGATGGGGGAGCCGTCGGGCTGCGTCAGGAACCGCCCGGTTGCGACCATGAAGTTCGAGGTCTGGCCCGTCCCGCTGCCATCGACGCTGAAGGCGACCTGCAGGGTGCGCGTCGGCCCGGCCGTCACACCATCCTGGCTCGCGGCGCGGTAGCCGTAGACCGGCGTGATCGAGACGGTGCCGCTCGCCACCGCCGCGCCGAGGACATAGGGCACGGTGGAATTGAGGGCCGGGTCGATCGTGGAGTTCAGGGCGAAGCGCCCCGGCCCCGGCGGAACGGGGGTTCCGGGCGTCGGATTGCCGGGAGGCCCGCCGCCGGTCCCGGAGCGGGCCGCCACCTGCGCCTGGACCGCTGCATCGGTCGAGCGAGCGGCGGCGTTGAGCGTCAGCGGCGAGGACGTGCTTCCCTGCGCGATCAGGGCGACGGTCTGCACGGTGGTCGAGGCGTTGGGGCTGGACCGGCTGGCGACTGCTTGGCGCTGGGTAGGCTCGGTGCCGGTGGTGACGTTGCGGTTCACGCCGTCGATGCCCGCCCGGACCGCGCCGCTATCCGTTGGGCTGACGGGGGCGCCGCCCCGCTGCTGGCCCTTGCTGGTCAGCACCGCGCGGTCTTCCGCCACCTCGGACGGCGTCGTCTTCTCGGGCGCGCTCGCCGTGCCGTCGCTGCCGACGGTGATGCCGAAGCCGGGGCGCCGGACGGTCTGCGTCCCTTCAGGCGTCGTCACGGTCATGAGGCCGAAATGCAGGATCGCCCGCGTCGTGCCACCGGGCTCGTGGCGCACGGTGGCGATGCCGCCACGGATGCCGATGGTCGCCACCGGCGTCGTCACCGTGGCGCCGCCGGTATGGCTGGTGTTGCCGCCGACGAAGCGGACGAGGCCGCGCGCCAGGGAGACCGCCATGGTCCCGGTCCCCGCCGAGGGGTTGTAGACGAACTCGTCGATCAAGACGCTGGCGTTCGGGCCGACGCTGAGGGTGGTCTTGTCCACGAAGACGAGTTGCGCGGTCCCGGCCGCCGAGGTCGTCACCCGTTCGCGGAAGATCACGTTTGGCGCCGAGTTCGAGGACGCGGGACGCCCCGCCGCCCGTGACGGAGGTGGTGGCCGGGTTCACCGCGCCCGCGCGGCCGACGACCTCCGTCGCGGCGAGGGCAGGGCTTCCCGCGAGCGGCAGCAGGGCGAGGCCGCAGGCGGCGCCTCGCCCGGTCCGGCGGTAGGAAGTGGGGCGCAGGAGATCGGACATGCGCGGGCTCCTTCGCGTCAGTAGCGCAGGGTCGGGCCGAACAGCACCGACAGGTTGGAGGTGCGGTAGTTGCGCAGGCTGGCGTCGACGGAGGCGTACTGCACCTGGGCGCCGAGGCCGACATTCTCCCAGACGGGAAGGTCGATCTGCACGCCGCCGCGCACCTCCCGCTCCTTCCGCTTCACCAGCGGATCGACGAAGGCGTTGGGCGCGCCGTAGTCGGTCTTGGAGACTCCGGCGAAGGGCGTCACCAGCCATCGCCGGTTGCCCCAGAAGCCGGTGAACTCGATGGGGAATCCGGCGTCGAAGGCGATCTGGTTGTAGTTCGTGTACTCGCGGCGGGTGCTCGCGACGGCGTAGGTAAGCCGCGCCTGCCAGTGGAGGTCGGGAACGGGGAGGTCGCCCGTGGCCGCCGCGCCCGTGACCCAGATCCTTCCCGTCTGCTCGGCACCGTTGACGAAGTCCGGCGTGTTGGAGAACTGCCGTTTGCGCACCTCGGCAAAGGGCTCGAAGTAACCGATCGTGGCGATCGGCATCGCCACCGAGACGCCCGCCCCCTTCGCGCCGAGATAGGGCGCGTCGCCGAGCGTCACGCCGGTGATCACGCCATAGGGATGGATGCTGAGGCCTGGCCATGCATCCGGCGCCAGCGCCAGCCGGGGGCCGGTCTGCGCTTCGATCAACCCGAGGTTGAAGCGCTTGAAGCGGAACTGATCGGCGTAATAGACGGCCAGCGTCGAGTCCCAGACGTCGCCCCGTTGGTTGCCGAAATCGTAGACGTGCCGCATCGTGGCGAGACCGAAGGAATTCCAATCGGGCTTCTTCACGAAGGCGCGGTCGAGAATCGCATCGAACCCGGCGGCCCGGACATAGGGGCTCGACGGACCGGCCGTGGCGTTGGTCTGGTAGCGCAGGCCCGCCTGTCCATAGAAGCTGAACTGGTTGGTGCTGAGGCGGCGGTTGATCTCGGCGAGGTAGACGCGCACCCGGTCCCGCACCTCGGCGGGCACGTCCGGCTCTTGGATCGCACTCTCCAGATAGCTCTTGGCCATCTCGTAGGAGCCGAGCCGATAGTAGAGGACACCGAGTTCGAGTTTCACCCGGGGCAGGTTCGGGTTGTAGAACACCATGCGCTCCAGGGCGCCGATGGCGGCTTCGAGGTCGCCCTTGTCCGAGGCCGTCCGCGCATAGGCGAAGGAGAGGTCGAGGTTCGCGGGCTCGCGCAGGACGCGCTGGAACAGCAGGTCGTAGGCGGGATCCGTGCCGGGGGCCGGCGAGGGCTGGGCCAGCACCCCGGTCGCGCCGCCCGCCGCCAGCAGTACCCACGCTGCGGCCCACGCGCCTCTCGTCGGTTCGATCAACATTGGCCCGCCCTCGCGTGCTTCAATGTTAATTCCGGTAGCCCGGTCGAAATCAATACCTGCGAGAATTGCTTCGATGTAAGTGATATTTGCGCCACGATTTCTGCCATGTGCCCAATATGGAATTTCCTTTTATTTCTAATAGATATTACTCTCTAAATATCGCCCAATATATCCGCGGACCTCCCGTGAACCGAACAATTGTCCAACGCGCGTTAATATTTGTAAACACATGTGGCAGAAAGCTGCGCCGTGGTTGTGTGAAACGCAAAAGTAATATCCTGTGTTCGTACGGCGCGGCGGGCGTGTGGGCTGCTTTATATGGCGACGGGAACCCCGGGCTTCGACGACCGGGCGGGAAAAGCTCGGCGCGGCCCCCTGGTCCGCCTCGCGCGGGCGGTCGGTTTCGGCCGCGCGCTGGGTGTCGGCGTGCTCATCGGGCTCGTCCTCGTGCGGATCTGGGATCCCTTTCCTGTGGAGACCGCGCGGCTGCGCACCTTCGACGCGCTTCAGACGCTGAGGCCGCGAGTCGAAACCGAGGCACCGGTGGTCATCGTGGATATCGACGAGGCGAGCCTGCGGGCCCTCGGGCAATGGCCCTGGCCGCGCACCGTCATCGCGCGGCTGGTGGACCGGCTGACCGAGATGGGCGCAGCGGCCATCGCCTTCGACATCGTCTTCTCGGAACCCGATCGCACCTCGCCCGCCGCCGTGGCCGCGAGCCTGCCCGATCTCGACCCCGCCCTGCGCGCGAGGCTCGCGGCGCTGCCGGACAACGACGCGCGCTTCGCCGAGGCCATCGGCCGGTCGCGGGTGATCCTGGGGCAGACGGCTCTGGGGGCTCCGGTGCTGGACGAGACGCCCGCCATCCCCTCGGGCATCGCCGTGCTGGGCCCCGATCCGACCTCGTTCCTCACCGCTTTCCCGGGGCTCCAGCGCAATCTCCCCATCCTCGAGACGGCCGCCGCCGGGCGCGGGCTGTTCACGATCGTGCCGGAGCGCGACGGGATCGTGCGTCGGGTGCCCGTGGTGATGCGGGCGCAGGGCCTGATCGTACCGACCCTCACCCTGGAGGTGCTGCGGGTGCTCGCGGGCGGCGACGCCATCCTGGTGCGGGCCGACGAAGCCGGGCTTCAAAGCGTGCGCGTTCCCGGCTTTTCCCTGCCGACCGATGCGCACGGGCAGGTCTGGCTCCACTTCGCCGCCCACGATCCGGCGCGCTTCCTCCCGGCCAAGGCCGTGCTGGACGGCACCGCCGCGCCCGAGCGGGTGCGGGACCGGATCGTCCTCGTCGGCACCTCGGCCATCGGGCTCCTCGACAGCAAGACGACGCCCCTCGACCGCGCCATTCCCGGCGTGGAGATCCACGCGCAGCTCTTGGAGAGCGCCCTCTCGGGCAGCCTGCTCGCGGTGCCGAACACGACGCTGGCGGTCGAGATCGTGGTGCTGGTGCTGGTGAGCGCCGCGATGATCTGGCTGGCGCCGATCCTCGGGGCCGGTGGCGCTCCTCAACGTCGGCGCGGTGGTGGCGGCGATCCTCGCCGCCCTCTCATGGTACCGCTTCGCCTATTCCGGCGTGCTGCTCGACGCGACCTTCCCTCTCGGCGGCAGTTTCCTGGTCTACGCGGTGCTCGTCTTCACGAACTTCGCCCGCGAGCAATTCGCCCGCGACCGCATCCGCGCCGCGTTCAGCCAGTATCTGTCGCCCGCGCTGGTCGATGAATTGGCGCGCTCGCCCGAGCGGCTGCGCCTGGGCGGCGAGCAGCGACCGATGACGGTGATGTTCAGCGACGTGCGCAGCTTCACGACCATCGCCGAATTCTACAAGAACGACCCGGCCGGGCTGACCGAGTTGATGAACCGCTTCCTCTCACCCCTCACGGACGCGATCATCGAGTCCCGCGGCACAATCGACAAGTATATGGGTGACGCGATCATGGCATTCTGGAACGCGCCCCTCGACGATGTCGAGCAGGAGCGCCACGCCTGCCTCGCGGCGCTGGAGATGGAACGCCGGATGGCGGCCCTCAACGAGCAGCGCGCCATCGAGGCGATCGCCGGGGGGCACCCCGTGCTGCCCATCGACATCGGCATCGGCATCAACACAGGTCCCTGCGTCGTCGGCAACATGGGGTCGGACCTGCGCTTCAACTATTCGGTGCTGGGCGATGCCGTGAACCTCGCCTCCCGCCTCGAGGGCCAATCCAAGACCTACGGCACGCGGATCGTGCTCGGTAGCGCCACGGCGCTGGCCGTCCGCGAGGATTTCGCGGTCATCGAGATCGACCTCGTCCGCGTGAAGGGCAAGCGCGAGCCCGAGCGGGTCTTCGCCCTCCTCGGAGACGGGGCGATGCGGCGCTCGAACCCATTCATCACCCTCGCCACAGCGCACACGGCGATGCTCGACCACTACCGTGGCCAGGACTGGGACGCAGCCGAGACCGCGATGAAGGCGGCGCAGACTGCCGGCCGGGGCTTCTCGCTCGCCCCATTGTACGCCCTCTATGCCGACCGCATCGCGGGCTATCGCTCAAGTCCGCCCGGGGCAGCGTGGGACGCGGTTTACGAAGCGCAGACGAAGTAGAAGCTTGCAGGCGCCGACGCGTCGCACGCTTTGGCCGATCGCCAGCGTTCGCCCTCGGCGGGAGCCTCGAACGCGTTGAGGAGTTGGCCGGCATACCCCTTTTGGAGCGTGCCCCCCATGAAGCGTCCAGTGAGCAGCCGTCTCGGGCTCATGACAGCCCTGATGTCCAGTGCCGCGGCGCTCGCGGTTCCCGGCCAAGCCCACGCTGAAGCCCAGGTCCCGCGTACGGGAAACCTCACCCAGGTCGCGAGCTTCGCGCATCAAGTCACCGGTGTCACGGTCAGCCGCGACGGGCGCATCTTCGTGAATTTCCCCCGCTGGAGCGAGGACGCGCCGGTCTCCGTCGCCGAACTCAAGGATGGCAAGCCGGTCGCCTATCCGAACGACGACTGGAACAGCTGGCGCAATGCCAAGAAGGACGAGGTCGATCCCAAGACTCACTTCGTCTGCGTCCAGAGTGTCGTCGCCGACGGGCAGGACCGCCTCTGGGTGGTCGATGCCGCCGCGCCGGCCATGGCGCATGTGGTCAAGGATGGCGCCAAGCTCGTCGGCATCGACTTGAAGACCAATCAGGTCGTGAAGACGATTCCGTTCGATACCAGCACCGTCCTGCAGGCCTCCTACATCAACGACGTGCGCATCGCGCCCGATGGCAAGACCGCCTATCTGACCGATTCCGGCGCGGAGGGCGCGTTGATCGTCGTGGATCTCGACAGCGGCTCGGCCAAGCGCGTGCTGTCCGGCCATCCCTCGACCATGCCCGACAAGAGCGTGACCGTGCAGTATGACGGCAAGCCCCTGCGGCGCCCCGACGGGCGCGGTGTCGAGTTCTCCGCCGACGGGGATCGCCCTCTCGCCCGACGGCAAGACGCTCTACTGGCAGGCCATCAAGGGCAAGACCCTGTACAGCCTCCCGACCGACGCGCTGACCGGATGGGCCACGGCGTCGTTCGTGCCCGAGATGTTGAGCGACAAGACGTTGAGCGGAAAGATCGCCCAGGTCGGCGACAATGGGCCCGCCGACGGGCTGCTGATCTCTCGCAAGGACGGGCGGATGTACGTGACCTCGCCGCAGGACAACGCGGTGAAGGTCCGGGACCTGTCCAAGGCGGATGGCGGCCTGGCCACGCTGGTGCAGGACGACAGGCTCCGCTGGCCAGACACGTTCAGCGAAGGCCCCGACGGCACCCTCTACGTGACCACGTCGCACATCCAGGATTCGGCCGATTACAAGCCCGGCGCGCCGATCAGCCTCCCGACGGAACTCTGGGCCATCAAGCCCGCCCCAGCCGAGGCGACCGGATCGACGGGATCCGGCACCGCCCGCTGACGGCGCGCGCGGTCCCGTTCCTCGTGAAAGAGCTCGCCCGGCAGCCGCCCGGGCGGCTCTGCCCCCCTCTGGACCTTCGCCGCCCCTGGTGGGCCCTGGCGGGCTGCTGAGGAGCCATTTTCACGTCGCCGGGGGCGGGCCGTCGATCCTCTTGCCCTCGTCCCGGCACGACGCGGACCGACACCAAGTCCGAAATCGGCTCCAGAGCATTTTCCGCCGAAGTGAATGCCGGTTCCGCGAAATAAAATGCGGCAAAAACAAAGAACTAAAGCCTTTTTCGTGATCCAGGGATTATGAAGAAATGCTCTAGTCCCAGTCGATCTGCAGGGATCGCTCGAAGGCGGCCGCCGGTAGTTCCTTGCCCTTGTTGTCGACGACGACGATCTCTCGGAAGCCGCGTCGTTGCAGCTCCCAGGTCTTCTCCATCGCTTGTTCGTCCGTCCCGCAGGCGAAGGTCATGGCCCTGCCTTTCGGATCGATCCCCTTCACTGTGAAACACGACAACCCTCTCCGCCTTCGACCGACATATAGGGCTGGGTGACCGGAGACCGGGACCCCGCCCGGCACCAAAAGGCGTGGAACCTCTGGACCCGCCTCGGACAGCCATGGAGGCGAGGCGAAGGCCTGCGTGGTCCTCCGCGCTTCAGAGGTTGTAAAGGCGAATATGGTTGGATCTCGAGCGTCGGCCCATGCCCTGCGTTCGCTAGACTTCAGCAATGCGTGCCCTGATCTTCGCTCCCGTGATCGTTGCTATGCTGGCAGGGCCGGTGGCGGCTCAGCCCGCCTCATCGTCGGCAATGATCAATAGTTGGCCGGATCTGCGTGCCGCCTTCGTCAAATGCTGGACCGTGCCCGAGGGCACGGAGGGCTCCCTCATCTCGTTTGCTTTCCTGCTCACTAAAGATGGCGGACTGATGGGCCCGCCCCGTGTGCAGGGCCGTATCTTGAAAGGATCGCAGGAAGCTCAACAGAAGTTCCTCGAATCGGCTTACGGTGCTTTGGATCATTGTCTCCCGTTTGCGATTTCGCAGCCTTTCAGAACATCCATGCGCGATACCCTCGTCAATTTGAGATTGGTGAATACGCCTCGCGAACCGTCTCGGAATTTTGGTAACTGGATGTCGATCTTCGCCGAGGAAACAAAGGCCCCTTAGCGCCGTCGCGGTTCATCGCGGTTCGCCGCGTTCGCAAGGCCGGGCGGCACGAGCCGCCCAACCCCTGTGGGCCAACCGATCCGACGAGGCTTACGCCTCGGCCGTCACGATGCGCGCGCCGACCTCGACGAGGGCCTGCCGTTGGTCCCGTGAGCCACCCGCGTCGGTCACCAAGGTCCACCGAGGGGGAGGGGGGGCCCAGGCCATCTGCTCCGCGCGGCCGAGCTTGCTGGCGGTGGCGAGCACGATCGTGTCCTCGGCCTGCGCCATCATCGCCGACTTAAGGGCGACCTGATCCAGGCTGGCCTCGCACAGGCCGCGCCCCGCGACGACCCCGTCCGCGCTCGTCACCACGCGGTCGGCCGTCAGCCTCCGCAGCGCCTCGACGGCCAGGGGGCCGACGGTGCTCATGCTCGTGGCCCGCAAGCCGCCGCCGAGGACGATGAGGTCGATTCCCGGCGCACGGGCCAAACAAGGCAGCAGCGCAAGGTTGTTCGTGATGATGCGTAACCGGCGGTCCACCAGGAGGCGGCCGAAGGCCGTCACGGTCGAGCCGGCATCCAGGATGAGCGTTTCGCCGTCCGAGATCAGGGCGAGGGCGGCCCGCGCGATGGCCTGCTTCTCCGGGCCGTCGATCGCGAGCCGTTGGTCCAGGGTGGTCTCGGGCGGCCCTCCGGCCAGGATGGCGCCGCCATAGGTCCGCCGCACGGCCTTGGTGTCCGACAGGTGCTGGAGGTCGCGCCGGACGGTCGAGGCCGAAACGCCGAACCGCCGTGCGAGATCGTCCACGTCGATCTCCCCGACCTCGAGCGCCGCCAGCAGCCGCGCGCGGCGTTCCGTCCCCCGCATCCCCCGGCCCCCCTCCATCGGATCGCGGACTCATGGCGGGGAAGGCGTCAGGCCGCCAGCGATTTCGGCGCCAGCCCCACCGCCTGCCGCAGCGCCTCGATCAGGCTCCGCTCATCCGCCACGCCGGTGCCGGCGATGTCGAAGGCGGTCCCGTGATCGACCGAGGTGCGGATCACCGGCAGGCCGACGGTGATGTTCACCCCGGCTTCGAGGCCGAGCACCTTGATCGGGCCATGGCCCTGGTCGTGGTACATGGCGACGACCATGTCGTAATCGCCCCGCCCCGCCAGGAAGAACAGGGTGTCGGCCGGCAGCGGCCCCCGGACGTCCCAGCCCTTCGCGAGGCAGGCCTCCACCGCCGGGGTGATCTTCTCCGCTTCCTCGCCATGGCCGAACAGGCCGTTCTCGCCGGCATGGGGATTGATGGCGCAGACGCCGATCTTCGGGTTGGCGATCCCGGCCTTCACGAGGACGGCGTGGCCGCGCGCGATGACCCGCTCGACGCGACCGGGCTCGATCCGCGCGATCGCATCGATCAGGCCGATATGGGTCGTGACGTGGATCACCCGCAGTTTCGGCGAGACCAGCATCATCGAGACCTCCGGCGTGCCGGTGAGGTGCGCGAGCATTTCGGTGTGGCCCGGGAACTTGTGGCCGGCGGAGTGCAGCGCCTCCTTCGACAGGGGGGCCGTGCAGATCCCCTGGGCCCCGCCCGCCTGCACGACCTTCACCGCCTCCGCGATGCATCGGTACGCGGTCTCGCCCGCGACCGGCGACACGCGCCCGAACGGCAGGTCCTCGGGCACGCAGTTCAGGTCCACGCACTGGACGGCGCCGGTGCCGAACGTCGCCTCGCCCGCCTCGGCGAGCGCATCGACCGCGATCCCGGCCCCGACGATGTCTCCGGCCCGCCGGAGGCGACCGGCATCGCCGATCACCAGGGGGCGGCACAGGGCATGGACCTCCGGACGGGCGAGCGCCTTCATGATGATCTCCGGCCCGATGCCGGCCGGATCGCCCATGGTGATCGCAATTGTCGGTCGGGTCATGTGAAGCTTCCTTTGGTTCTAACGGTGCGCAGGCGGTCATGAATGCGCAGGAGGCTATCGGCGTCGCCGAACGCACCCGCCTTCGTCGCGATGGGAATCGAGAGTCGCCCCAGGGTGAGCCCGAGGGAAACGCCGGGCTCGATCTCGTCCGCCAAGTGAATGCCCCGGATGTTGAGGCTCGTCAGGAGGGCCGCGGCGGTCTCGCCCCCCGTGGCGAACAGGGCGCCGATCCGCCCGGCGACGGGGCCCAGCGCATCGGCCAGGGCATGGGCGAGCTGGGGGCCGAGGCTCATGTCGGGCTCGCCCGCGAGCACGATCTCCACCAGGACGTCTCGCCCAGCCGCCAGCCGCCCCGCGACGCAGGTCGCGAGGTCCGCCCGCGCGTCCGCGTCCGTCAGCAAGGTTTCCGGTGGGACCGGCAGATGCATCACGGCGCCATCGGCCACCAGCCGCCGGGCGGCGGCCCGGGAGATCTCGGCCATGGATCCGACGACGAAGAGGGTGCCGTACCCCTCGGTCCCGACGCGGACCGGGTCCAGCACCTGCGACGGCTCGGACGCCGCCAGCGCATGGGCCAGCCCCGCGCTGCCGACGAAGAAGGGCGAGGCCTCCATCGCCAATCCCGCCTGCGCGATCCGGCGCAGGTCGTCGTCGGTCTCGGCATCGCAGATGGCGATCCGGTCGGGGACCGAGGCGACCTCCGCCAGCGCCTCAGCCAGCCCGCCGCCGCGCACGGTCGCCAGGGTGAGCGTGCGCGACGCGAGCCCCGCCGTGGCAAGGACAACGCCGAGGTCGGCGCTGTCATATCGATGATCCCGCCGCCAGACCTCCGTGTCCTCCAGCGGGCGATCCCCCACGCGCACCCGGCCGTCCACCGTGGTCCGGCCGGTGGCGGGGAAGGCGGGCGCCAGGATGCCGAAGGCATGGCCGTAAATGTCTCGGCACGGGGCCAGCGTCGCCGCGATCTCGGCGGCGGGCTGCCCGCGCAGGGTCGAGTCCAACTTCTTGAACAGGCGGCGACCGGCGCCGTGGAACCGGCGCAGCAGCGCCGCATGGCGCCCTGCGGCGGCCTCCTCGGAGAGCCCCCGGCTGTCCGCATCGTAGGACAGGACCGGGACCTCCTCGTCCCAGGCCGTCTCACCCCAGATGACGGCGGCGGCGCGCCCCCGCCGACGGAACGCGATGGCGCAGTCGGCGGCTCCGGTCAGGTCGTCGGCGAGGATGAGCCAGCGCGCGTCCATCTCAGGCGCGCTCCGCCCGAACCGGCTCGGCCAAAGACTCGTCCGGCTCGGCTTCGCCCGGGCCGACGACCTTCGCCGTCCAGGCCGTGGCGATCGGGACGAGGATGGCCGTGACGACGACGCTCGCCGCCACCAGCACCGTGGCGGGACCGGCGGCCTCCGCGTAGGCGGGGTTGGCGGCCGCGATGATCGCCGGCACGGCGGCGGCGTTGCCCGCCGTCGACGCGGCCGCCACCCCGGCAACGCCGTTGCCCCCGGTGAGCCGGTCGGCCACGAACAGGGCGGCCCCCGTCACCGCCACCACGGCGACGCCGAGCCCGATCCCCAACAGGCCCGCCTGCCAGATCTTGGCGAGGTCGAGCCCGAAGCCCAGCGCGAAGGCGAAGAACGGGATCATCACCGGAGCGGCCCCCGACAGGAAGGCGCGCATGTCGCGGTCGAGGTTGCCCAGCACCATGCCGATCAGCAGCGGCAGGATGCTGCCCACCAGCGTCGGCCACGGGAAGGCCGAGAGGCCCGCGAGCCCGAGCGTCACCATGGTCAGGAATGGGCCGCTTTCCAACGACATGACCGTGTAGGCGCCGACATCGCGCGGGCGACCGTACTGGCCCATCAGTGCCATGTAGAGGCCGCCATTCGTATCGTTCATGCTGGCGACGACGGCCAGCGTCGAGAGACCGGCGAACATCCCCGCCGCGACGGGAGCCTCGCCGAGCACGTGCCCGAAGATCAGGCCCAGGATCAGCGCGATCCCGATCTTCACGATCAGTAGCGTGCCGCCCTTCCTCACGATGTACGGCGTGGCCCTGAAATCGATGCTCGCCCCCATGCACACATAGAAGACTGCCAGGATCGTCAGTGCGCCCGAGAACAGAGCCCCGGTGAAGGAGCCGAAGAACTTCGGCGTGCCGGGAAAAAAGGTCGCGATCAGCGCGCCCGCCAGCAGCGGCACGACCATCATGCCCCCCGGAACGCGGTCAATGGTCCGTTTGATCGGCAACTGCATCGCGATGTCCTCCCTGCGCGTCTTACGCATATCTTCTTGAAGGCCCGCTCATGATCCGCCGGGCTACTGGCATATCTCGCGCAATTTGCGCATTGCGTCAACAATCTTGCGCATTATGCGCAAAAAGAGCATCGGCGAGGGTCCGGCGGTCTGGGGTGAAATGCGCACGGATCGACAGCGCGACCCTCCCGGTCCGGCGCAAGCCCGCACCCAAGGCAGGGTGTCGAGAGGGGGCGACATGTCCACCGCCGGATCGATCCGGTCGTGCCTCGGCAAGAAACGTCGAAGGCGACGCGTTCGGCGGGGGCGTGTTCGGTGGCGACGTCGGGCGAGACCTTACGCGACGCGGCTGCGCGTTCTCGACGTCGCGGTCTCGCAAAGCCTGTACGTGCAGCGTCCGGCCGCTTTCGCCTCGTAGAGCGCGCGATCGGCGGTCGAATGCAGGGTCTCGCTGTCGCTGGCGGTTCCGTCCGTGAGCACGATGCCGATGCTGACACCGATCTCCCCCCGATGCTCACCGAGATCGAACGGTGTCGAGAGGGAGGCGATCAGCCGTTCCGCCATCGTGACCGCGCCCGAGCGATCCGTCCCGGTCTGGATGATGACGAATTCGTCGCCGCCGAGCCTCGCGACCGTATCTTCGGTTCGCACCGCGGCACGCAGGCGGTCGGCGACGGCACGGAGGAGGCGATCACCGGCCAGGTGGCCGTAGGTGTCGTTGATCGCCTTGAAGCGATCGAGGTCGAGGCAGTGGAGCGCGAAGCCGGTGCGGTTGCGCCGCGCGCGGGCGACTTCTCTCAGCAGGCTTTCCTGGAACTGCGTGCGGTTCGGCAAGCCCGTCAACGGGTCGTGTCGAGCGAGGTGGGCCAGCTGCGCTTCCGCCTCTTTGCGCTGGGAGATGTCGCGCACGGAGGCAACGTAGCCCGACGGCTTATCGCCGCCATCCTTCCGGTAGAGGCCGAACGTCACCTCGACCCAGACCCAGTGGCCGTCGCGGTGCCGATAGCGCTGCTGTGTGGTCGCGGTCGCGATGCGGCTGTCGGCGATCTGCCCGAGCAGGACGCCGAACGCCTCGGCCTCGTCGGGATGCACGGAGTCGAGGGGGCGGGTCCCGATCAGCGCCTCAGGCTCATAGCCGAGGATCGCGCGGCATCCTGGCGAGACGTAGCGCCGTGTTCCATCGAGGTCCGCGCGCACGACCATATCGGTTGTGTTGTCGGCGAGCAGCCGGTAGCTCGCCTCGCGCTCGCGCAGGAGCCGTTCCGTCTTATGGAGCCGCAGCTGAGCGGTGACGATCCGGGCGAGGTTTTGCAATTGCCCGCGCTGCCGATCCGTGAACGAGCGCGGTACGCGATCCATCACGCACAGGCTGCCGACCTGAAGGCCGGGGGCCACTTCGAGCGGTGCGCCGGCATAGAAGCGGATGCCTTGCTCCCCCGTCACGAGAAAGCTGTCGGCGAAGCGCGGGTCGCGCGAGGCATCCTCGACGATGAGGAGGTCGTTCGACATCACCGTGTGGGTGCAGAACGAGGGGCCCCGCGCCGTGCCGGTGAGGTCGATACCGCAGCGGGCCTTGAACCACTGGTCGGTCTCGCCGACGAGGGACACCACGGCGATGGGCGCTTGGAAGAGATCACGCGCCGTCTCGCAGAGCGCGGTGAACTGCTCCTCCGGCTCGGTATCGAGAAGATCGAGATCGTAGAGGGCGGCGAGGCGAGCTGCTTCGCGCGGATGCACAGGTACCATCGGGAACCCCGAACTCCAGACGCTGGCGCGCCGAGACTGTCGCCGCGCCGCCGAGCGGGTCTGATCGTAGTCTTGAAGAATTACCGGAAACCTAAGTGCCTCGCTTAAAGTGATCCGCTGCTTCGACGCGGCTGTGCAAGGTCCTCGTGGGCCAAGCACTGATCTCGCACGATGACCGAACGATCCGCCCTCCTTCATGACGATGGCCGGGCCCGATCAAGCATGCGGACGTTCCGCCCTCGACCTTGACCGGGCGTCCCGGCGACGGTCAAAGCCTTCCAAAATGCAATTGAGCGCTACCTGAAGTCTCGCGACCGATGTCGGCCGGCTCGGCGCCGAGCCCGGTTCGGTCCGACGTGGATCACCGCGCTCTCTCGTCCTGACGCGCGAACCGAAGCAACCGGGGCGATGCGGACATCTCGGATATCGCCGTCGCGCTTCAGGGCAGTCATCCTCAGGCTCAATATTTGAGCGACCGTGACACCCAATGAGGCGCCGCATGATGCCTTTTTCAACCAGAACGGTTTGACAACACGCTGTCCCGACAGTGATATACCGATATATCGCGGACCAATCTCGCGAATGGGACAGGCCCGCCCATCATCCCGGTGACCCTGCCGGTGTTCGGGTGCTGGCTTTGAGAACTTCGCGAATTCAGTTTTCGCGATGTAATAGCAGTGTACGGAGCTTCTATGTCGAAGATTCTTCGAACCTTGCTCACGATATCGGCTCTCGCCGTGCCCTGCATCGGACAGGCGCAGCCCATCCCAGGCGGTCGCGCCAACCTGATCGTCCAGCCGGAACCGCCCAGCTTGATGCTTGGCCTCGTGACCAATGCGCCAACGCAGCTGGTGGCGGGGCAAATTTACGAAGGCTTGCTGCGCTACGACGACACGCTTAAGCCAATGCCGTCTCTCGCGAAAAGCTGGGAGATATCCCCGGATGGGCTGCGCTATACGTTTCACCTCAACCAAGGGGTGACGTGGCACGATAGCAAGCCCTTCAGCGCCGCCGATGTTCTGTTCTCGGTCAACGACTTTCTCATGAAGACGCAGCCGCGCCATCGGAACACGATGACGCGCGTGGCCGGTGTCGCCGCGCCGGACGATCACACGGTGGTGTTCACCCTCAAGGAGCCGTTCGAGCCCTTCATCCGAAGCTTCGCCTTCTGGGTGATGCCGATGGTCCCTAAACATATCTACGAGGGCACCGACTACGCGTCCAATCCGGCGAACGACAGGCCGATCGGCACCGGGCCGTTCAAGTTCGAGAGCTGGCGGAAGGGGAGCGCGATCCACCTCGTGAAGAACGAGAGTTATTATCTCGCAGGCAAGCCTTATCTTCAGGACATCTACTATCACGTCATCCCGGACGGCGCCTCCCGCGCCGTGGCCTACGAGACCGGCAAGGTCGACGTGCTGCCGGGCGGGTCCGTCGAGAATTTCGACGTGCCGCGGCTGACCGCCCTGAAGAACACCTGCGTTTCGCAGAAGGGTCAGGAGTTCGACTCGCCCCTGTCCTGGCTCTGGCTCAACAACCGGAAGCCGCCGATGAACGACGTGCGGTTCCGCCAGGCGGTCATGTACGCCATGGACCGGCAATTCGCCCTCGATGTGCTGTGGAACGGGATCGGCAAAGTCGCCACCGGTCCGATCGCCGGGACGACGCCGTTCCACAAGGCCGTCCAACCGCAATATCCGCACGATCCGAAGAAGGCCAAGGCGCTGCTCGCCGAGATGCACTACGACGGCAAGCCGCTGAAGCTGCTGCCGCTTCCCTACGGCGAGACGTGGCAGCGCTGGGCGGAGGCCGTGAAGCAGAATCTCGGCGAGGTCGGTATCCCCGTCGAGATCCAGGCCACCGACGTGGCGGGCTGGAACCAGCGCGTGTCCCAATGGGACTACGACATGGCCTTCACCTTCCTGTTCCAGAACGGCGACCCGGCCCTCGGCGTCGAGCGGAATTACATCACTTCGCAGATCTCCAAGGGCAATCCCTGGAACAACGTCGAGGGCTACACGAACCCGAAGGTCGACGCGCTGTTCGCCAAGGCGGCGTTGGCGACGCCGGCGGAGAAGCGCCAGGATCTCTACGACGAGGTCCAGACCGCCGTTCAGACGGACGTCCCCGTGGCGTGGCTGCTCGATCTGCGCTTTCCGGTCATCTACCGGTGCAATTTCCAGGACCTGATCACGACCGCCAACGGTCTCAACGACTCGCTGCGCGACACGTGGATCAAGCGCTGACCGCGCTGGACCGGCACGCACGACACTCCCTGCATCGGCCTCGAAGGCGAGGCTGCGTCCGACACCGAGCCATCGGCCGCCATGGCCGGGCTCCCGCGCGCGGAGGACCGCTCGAGTCATGCCCCGCTTCATCGTCTCGCGCCTCGGAAAGATGGCGATCATCCTCGTCGGGATCGTCATCCTCAACTTCGCGCTGATCCACGCGGCGCCGGGGGATCCGGCCTCCGTGATGGCGGGCGAGGCCGGCGATGCCGACGCCGCCTTCCTCCAGCAGCTGCGCGAGCGCTTCGGCCTCGACAGGCCGCTGCCGATCCAGCTCCTCACCTACCTCGCCAACGTCCTGCGGCTCGACTTCGGCTATTCCTACCGCCAGGGCATGCCGGTGATCGACCTGATCACCGACCGTCTGCCCGCCACCCTGCTCCTGTCGGGTTCGGCCTTCCTGATCTCCCTGGTCCTCGGCGTGGCGGCGGGGGCGCTGGCGGCCTCGCGCCAGGGCAAGGTCTCCGATTCCGTCATCTCGACCCTCGCCCTCCTGTTCTACGCCACGCCGCTGTTCTGGCTGGCGCTGATGGCGGTGCTGCTGTTCTCGGTGCAGCTCGGGTGGTTTCCCGGCTTCGGCTACGAGAGCGTCGGGTCCGGCTACAGCGGCCTCGAACGGGCGGCCGACATCCTCCACCACCTCGTGCTGCCGGCCCTGACGCTCGGCCTGTTCTTCATGGCGGTCTACGCCCGCATGACCCGGGCCTCGGTGCTGGAGGTGAGCCGCCTCGACTTCGTGCGGACCGCCCGTGCCAAGGGGCTGCGCCCCCGCGTCGTGCTGGTGCGCCACATCCTGCGCAACGCCATCCTCCCGGTCGTGACGCTGGCCGGCCTTCAGGCGGGGCAGCTCGTCGGCGGCGCCGTGCTGATCGAGACCGTGTTCGCGTGGCCGGGCATCGGCCGGCTGATGTTCGAGGCCCTGGAGCAGCGGGACTACAATCTCCTCCTCGGCATCTTCGTCGTCTCCGCCGCCATGGTGCTGGCCTTCAACCTCATCACCGACATCCTCTACCGGCTGGTGGATCCCCGTATCGGAGCTGCGGCATGACGGCGTTCTGGGTTCGCTACGCCCGCAACCGCGGCGCGGTGGCGGGGATCGTCATCCTCGTCCTGATGCTGGCCCTGGCGATCGCGGCGCCGGCGCTCTACCCGCGCTCCCCCTGGGCGATGGTGCAGCGCCCGTTCCTGCCGCCCTTCACCAACGGCGGCTTCCCGCTGGGCACCGACACGATGGGCCGGGACATCGCCTCGGCGGTCGCCCACGGGGCCGGGGTGTCGCTGCTGGTCGGCTTCGTCTCGACCCTCGCGGCCCTGCTGATCGGCATCCCGATCGGGGCCGTCGCGGGCTATTTCGGCGGCCGGGTCGACGACCTGCTGATGCGCTTCACCGAGTTCTTCCAGAGCGTGCCGAACTTCGCCCTCGCGGTGGTGCTGGTGGCGATCTTCCGGCCGAGCCTCGTCTCCATCGTGGCGACGATCGCGATCGTGAGCTGGCCGCCGGTGGCCCGGCTCCTGCGCGGCGAGGTCATGGCGCTGCGCGGGCGGGAATTCGTGCAGGCCGCGGTGCTGTCGGGCCAGCGCAGCGGCCCGATCATCCTGCGGCAGATCCTGCCCAACACGCTCTCGCCGGTCATCGTCCTCGGCACCATGATGGTGGCCGCCGCCATCCTGCTCGAGAGCGCCCTGTCGTTCATGGGTCTCGGCGATCCCAACATCATGTCGTGGGGCTACGTCATCGGCGCCGGGCGCACGGTGATCCGGCAGGCCTGGTGGGTGAGCCTGTTCCCCGGCCTCGCGATCCTCCTGACGGTGCTCGCGCTGAACCTCGTCGGCGAGGGGCTGAACGACGCCCTCAACCCGCGCCTGTCGCGCAAGACGCGATGAGGGGCGCAGCCATGACCGTCGCTCCCCAAAACCACGCGCCCCAGAGCCACGCCCCCGGCGAGCCGGTCCTCGTCGTCGAGACGCTCGCCATCGCCCTGCCGCCCGGTGCGGACCGCCCCTACGCGGTCGACCGGGTCAGCTTCACGCTGCGGGCCGGCGAGATCCTCTGCATCGTCGGCGAGAGCGGCTCGGGCAAGTCGATGTCGGCCAACGCCGCGATGGGGCTCCTGCCGGAGACGGTGCGGCCGGTCGGCGGCCGGATCCTGCTCGGCGGGACCGACCTGCTCACCCTCGACGAGGCGGACCTCTACGCGGTGCGCGGGCGGCGCATCGCGATGATCTTCCAGGAGCCGATGACGGCCCTGAACCCGCTGATGCGGATCGAGGCGCAGATCGCCGAGGTCTTCGCCGCGCACGGGCTGCTGACGCCCAGGGCGCGCCGGAGCCGGGCCCTCGAACTGCTGGCCGAGGTCGGCCTGCCGGACCCCGCCCGCGCCGCCGCCTCGTACCCGTTCCAGCTCTCGGGCGGCCAGCGGCAGCGCGTGATGATCGCCATGGCGCTGGCCCTCGAACCGCAGGTGCTGATCGCCGACGAGCCGACCACGGCGCTCGACGTCACCACGCAGGCGCAGATCCTGTCCCTGATCCGCGATCTCCAGGCCCGGCGCGGCATGGCCGTGATGTTCATCACCCACGATTTCGGCGTGGTCGCCGAGATCGCCGACCGGGTTGCGGTGATGCAGCACGGCCGGATCGTCGAGGAGGGCGTCGCCGCCGACATCCTCGAGCGGCCGCGGCACCCCTATACCGCCAAGCTGATCGCCGCGATCCCCGACATGGAGGCCGGGGCCAGCCGGGCGGCGCGGGCGGCGCCCCGGGACTCAGTCCTCGACGTCGAGGGCCTGACCAAGACCTACACGCTCGGCGGCAGCCTGTTCCGGGCGCCCCGGACCGTCGCGGCGGTGCGCGACGTCTCGTTCACCCTCGGCCGCGGCGAGACCCTGGGCATCGTCGGCGAGAGCGGATCGGGCAAGTCCTCGGTGGGGCGATGCCTCGTGCGGCTCCAGGACCCGGACGGGGGACGGGTGCGCCTCGGCGGCATCGACATGGCCGGCCTGTCGGGCGAGGCCCTGCGGCAGGCGCGGCGGCGGATCCAGATGGTCTTCCAGGATCCCTACGGCTCGCTGAACCCGCGGGTTCGCGTCGGGCGGGCCATCGCGGACGGCCCGATCGCCTATGGCGAGGATGTCGGGACCGCCCTGAAGGCCGCGTCCGCGCTCCTCGAACGCGTCGGCCTCGACGCCTCGGCGGCGGACCGCTACCCCCACGAGTTCTCCGGGGGGCAGCGCCAGCGCATCGGCATCGCCCGGGCCCTGGCGCTCAAGCCCGAGATCATCGTGGCCGACGAGGCGGTCAGCGCCCTCGACGTCTCGATCCAGGCCCAGATCCTCGACCTTCTCGACGCGCTGAAGCGCGAGCTGCACCTCTCGCTCCTGTTCATCACCCACGACCTGCGGGTCGCGGCCAAGATCTGCGACCGGGTGATGGTGATGGAGAAGGGCGCGGTCGTGGAGATCGGGCCGGGGCCCGAGACCTTCTCGAATCCCCGCGCGCCCTACACGCGCAGCCTGGTGGCGGCGATCCCCGGCCGCAGACCCCGACCGACACCGCCGGAGGCCCAGGCCTTCGCTTCCCGGGCCTCCGCTCCCCTTGCCTCCGCTCCCTTGGCCTCCGCTCCCTTGGCCTCCGCTTCCTTCCCCGACGCGATCAGGACACCCGTCTGATGACCTTCATGCCCAACTCCGTCGAGGCGCGCGACATCGCCTATCAGCTCCATCCGCTGGTCGACCTGCGCAACTACGACAAGACCGGCGCGCTCGTGATCGAGCGGGGCGAGGGGATCTACGTCTACGACAATGCCGGCCGGCGCTACATCGAGGGGCTGGCGGGTCTCTGGTCCGTCGCCGTGGGCTTCGGCGAGCGGCGCCTGTCGGACGCCGCCAAGCGGCAGATGGACCAGCTCTCCTACTACCACATCTTCGCGCACAAGACGCACGGCCCCTCGGTCGACCTCGCCGAGAAGCTGATCAGCCTGGCGCCGGTCCCGATGTCGAAGGTGCATTTCACCTCCTCGGGGTCCGAGGCCAACGACCTCGTCGTCAAGCTGGCGTGGTACCGCTCGAACGCCCTGGGCAAGCCGGAGAAGAAGAAGATCATCGGCCGTCTGAAGGGCTATCACGGCGTCACCATCGCGGCGGGCTCGATCACCGGCCTTCCGCGCAACCACGAGAGCTTCGACCTGCCGCTCGACCGGATGCGGCACGTCTCCTGCCCCGACTATGCCGGGTCGGCCCTCCCGGGCGAGAGCGAGGCTGCGTTCTCCCGGCGCATGGCGGACGAGCTCGAAGCGCTGATCCTCGCCGAGGGGCCGGACACCGTGGCGGCCTTCTTCGGCGAGCCGGTGATGGCCTCGGGCGGGGTCTACGTCCCGCCGGAGAACTACTGGGCGGAGATCCAGGCGGTGCTGCGGCGCTACGACGTGCTGCTGGTGGCCGACGAGGTGATCTGCGGCTTCGGGCGCACGGGGGCGATGTTCGGCTGCGAGACCTTCGGCATCGAGCCGGACGTGATGGTCCTCTCGAAGCAGATCTCCTCCTCGTACATGCCCCTCTCGGCGATCCTGATGAACGCGAAGTTCTACGAGCCGATCGCCGACGAATCCGCCCGGCTCGGCGTGCTCGGCCACGGCTACACGGCCTCGGGCCATCCCGTCGCCACCGCGGTCGGCCTGGAGAACATCCGGATCATCGAGGAGCGCGACCTCGTGGGGAATTGCCGGCGCCTCAGCCCGCTCTTCCTCGAGCGGCTGGCGGGGCTCACCGAGCACCCCCTGGTGAAGACGTGGCGCGGCATCGGCCTGATCGGGGCCCTCGAACTGAAGCCCGCGACGGCACCCGGGGCGAAGCCCGGAGCGGCCGGCGCCGCGCTCCAGGCCGCCGCCCTCGAACAGGGGGTGATCGCCCGCGCCATCGGCGATTCCCTGTGCTTCTGCCCGCCGCTGATCATCACCGCCGAGCAGATCGGCGCGATGTTCGACGCCGTCGGCCGTGCCCTCGACACGATCGCCGCGTGAGCCCGATGGACCAGATCAGCACGACCCGGACCGATCTCGGCGCGATGGACGCGGTGGAGCTCGGGGCGCTGTTCGCGTCCGGCCGGGCCTCGCCGGTGGAGGCCGCGCAGGCGGCGCTGGCGCGCATCGAGCGGTTCAACCCGCAGGTGAATGCCTTCGCGTATGTCGCGCCCGAACTGGCGCTCGAGGCCGCGCGGGCCTCGGAGGCGCGCTGGACCAGGGGCGAGGCCCTCGGCCCGATCGACGGGGTGCCGACGACGATCAAGGAGCTGACCGCCGTCAAGGGCATCCCGTGGCGGCGGGGCTCGAAGCTCACCGGCGATGCCCCGGCCACCGACGAGATCCTGGTGATGCGGCGCCTGCGCGCCGCCGGGGCGGTCATCCTCGGCACGACCACGTCGCCGGAATTCGGCTGGAAGGGCGTGACCCATGGCCCGGCCTTCGGCAACACCGTCAATCCCTGGCGCACCGACCGGGCCTCGGGGGGCTCCTCGGGCGGGGCCGGCGTCGCCGCCGCCCTGAACATGGGCGTGCTGCACGAGGGATCCGACGGGGCGGGCTCGATCCGCATCCCGTCGTCGTTCTGCGGCGTCTTCGGGATCAAGCCGACCTTCGGCTGGCTGGCCACCGACGCGCCGACGCCGCTGCGGGACATGGCCCATCGCGGCCCGCTCACCCGGACGGTGGCGGATGCCGCCCTGTTCCTGAACGCCGTCACGGGCCCCTCCCCGGACGGGCTGTACGGCGACTGCCCGAGCCCCGTCCCGGACTGGGCGGAGGCGGCCCGCGGCGGCGTCGCGGGCCTGCGCATCGGCTACAGCCGGACCTTCGGCTACGCCCGCGTCGATCCCGAGGTCGCCGCCGCGGTGGACCGGGCCGCCGCCCGCCTCGCCGCGATGGGCGCCGTCGTCGAGGAGGCCGATCCCGGCTTCGCCTCGCCCCTGGAGGCCCTGCGGGTGATCTGGTTCTCCGCCGAGGCCGTCATTGCCGACCGATTCGGGACCACCGACGAGGCCAGGGCGCAGATGGATCCCGGCCTCCTCGCCATCGCCGAGATCGGGCGCCGCACCAGCGCGGCGGATCTCCTGGCGGCGGAGCAGGTCCGGGCCGAGCTCAAGGTCACGATGGCGCGCTTCCACGCGCGCTACGACCTGCTCCTCTCTCCGACCATGCCGGTCACGGCGATCCCGGCGGGCATCGACTTCCCCGAGGGCCGGGGCATGACCGACTGGACCGACTGGAGTCCGTTCACCTACCCGTTCAACATGACCGGCCAGGCCGCGCTCTCGGTGCCCTGCGGCTTCGATTCGGGCGGCCTGCCGATCGGGCTGCAGATGGTCGCCGCCCGGTTCCGGGACGATCTCGTCCTGCGGGCCGCTGCGGCGTATCAGGCCGCCCACCCGGAGGCGTTCCCGGACGCACCCGTGGTCCGTTCCGCCTAAGAGCCTCTCACAAAACTCCCGCTGCACCGCCGAGGTCAGAGGGAGAACTCCCGGTGATCGGGAGTTTTGTGAGGGGCTCTAAGGGCGCAGGTCGCGCCGGTTTCGAACAGCCTTCTGGATCTCCGATGTCCCATTCCACGATCGACGCCCCCGAGACCGGCATCGGCGCCGGCCTGTCGGTCGTGGCCGAGCCGGTCGATGCCCGCACCGCAGAACGCATCGCCGCCACGCATTACGGCATCCACGGCACGGCGACGTGGCTCGCCGGGGAAAAGGATTCGAATTTCCGCCTCGATGCGGGGGCGGGAGCCGCCTACTTCCTGAAGGTCCTGAGCCCGGGCGAGGATCCGGCGGTATCGCGCCTGCACAGCAACGCCCTGATCCACGTCGCGCTGACCGCGCCGGACCTGCCGCTGCCGCGCATCGTGCCGACCCGCGCGGGCGAGCCCGACCTGCGCGTCGCCGTCGCGCCGGAGGATCGCCGCACCGTGCGGCTCACCACCTTCACGCCGGGGCGCTCGCAGGCCGCCGGGCCCCGGACCGATGGGCAGCGCCGGGCCGCCGGGGCGCTTCTGGCCCGCCTTCAGGGGGCGCTTGAGGGCTTCACGGACCCGGCGGCGGACCACGTCTCCTCCTGGGACCTGCGGCATGCCGGGCGGCTGCGCGCCGTGCTCGACGTCGTCCCCGAGGGCGGGCAGCGCGACCGCCTCGCCGGGATCCTCGACGCGTTCGCGGCGCGGATCGTGCCCACCCTGCCGGACCTGCCGCATCAGGTGGTCCACAACGACCTCGGCGGCGACAACATCCTCGTCGATCCCGACGATCCCGACCGGATCACCGGGGTGATCGATTTCGGCGACATGGTCCGCACGGCCCGGCTCTTCGACGTGGCGATCGCGGCGGCCTATCAGCTCGGCCTCGACGCCGATCCCCTCGGCCCGGCCCTGGCGTTCCTGCGGGGCTACGCCTCGGTGGCCCGGCTGTCGGAGGCCGAAATCGCGCTGCTGCCGACGGCGATCCGGACGCGGATGGCCCTGCGCCTCCTGATCCCGGAATGGCGTGCCCGTCGCTTCCCCGAGCGCCGGGACTACCTCACCCGCAACAGCGCCAGCGTCTGGGGGCAGTTTCGGCACCTCGACGCTCTGGCGCCGGAGGCGATCAATGCGGCGATCGCGCAAGCCTGTCGTTCCTGAGGCCACGCCATGACTGCCCCGCCCGCCTCCGCCGAGGCTATGATTGCCCGGCGCCGCGGCCTCCTCGGCGCCTCGTACCGGCTGTTCTACGAGCGGCCGGTCCACATCGTCCGCGGCGAGGACGTCTGGCTGTACGACGCCGAGGGGCGCCGCTACCTCGACGCTTACAACAACGTGCCCTGCGTCGGCCATTGCCACCCGCGGGTGGTGGAAGCGGTGACGCGCCAGATGTCCACCCTCAACACCCACACCCGCTACCTGCACGAGGCGGTGCTCGACTATTCCGAGCGGCTGCTGTTCACCTATCCGGCCGCCTTCGGCCACGTCATGTACACCTGTACGGGGTCCGAGGCGGTGGACCTCGCCCTGCGGATCGCGCGCTACCAGACCGGCGGCACCGGCCTCGTGATCACGCGGAACGCCTATCACGGGACCACCGAGGCCACGGCGGGGATCTCCCCGTCGCTGGGCCCGGCCGTGCCCCTCGGCCGCGATGTCTGGACGGTGCCGGCGCCGGATGCCTACCGCAATCCCGGCGTCGATGTCGGTGCGCGGCTGGCCGAGGACGTCCGGGCGGCCTTCGCCGACATGCGCCGCCACGGCGTGCGGCCCGCCGCGTTCATCGCCGACGGCATCTTCTCGACGGACGGGACCCTGGCCGAGCCCGCGGGCTTCCTCCGCCCGGCCCGGGAGGCGGTGCGGGAGGCCGGCGCGCTCTACATCGCCGACGAGGTGCAGCCGGGCTTCGGCCGGACCGGAGCGGGGATGTGGGGCTTTGCCCGCCACGGCATCGTCCCGGACATGGCCGTGATGGGCAAGCCGATGGGCAACGGCCTGCCCATCGCCGGGGTCGCGATGCAGCCCGAGGTGGCGGACCGGTTCGGCCGGGACGTGCGCTACTTCAACACCTTCGGTGCCAACACGGTCTCGATCGCGGCGGCCGGCGCGGTGCTCGACATCCTGGCGGATCAGGACCTCGTGGCGAACGCCGCCGCCACCGGCCGCCTGATGCTGGACGGGATGCGGGCGCTGATGGCGCGGATCCCGGCCATCGGCGACGTGCGGGGGGCGGGCCTGTTCCTCGGCCTCGAACTCGTCGCCTGCCGCGAGAGTCGCGCGCCCGATGCGGCGCTGGCCAGGCGGGTCGTCAACGCCCTGCGCGAGGCGGGCGTCCTGATCAGCGCCTCCGGCCCCCACGACAACGTGCTGAAAATCCGCCCGCCGCTGACGTTCTCCGCCGAGCACGCCGCGCTGTTCCTTGAGGTCCTGGGAAAAACCCTGGACGGTGCGGCCTGACAAGAAGAACGAAAGACCTGGCAGGAGACGACCCATGCATCCGGCGGAAGTCCTGGATCCCAGTCCGACGGCGGGATCGGCCCTGCGAGCGGATCAGCCGAAGGCGGCGCGGGTCTACGCGACCCTGCGCGAGGCCATCATCGCCATGCAGTTGAAGCCGGGCGCGCGCCTCGTGGAGAAGGATCTCTGCGACGAGTTCGGCGTGTCGCGCACGCCCCTGCGGGACGCGATCCTGCGGCTCGCGCAGCAGCGGCTGGTGACGGTGGTCCCGAGCGACGCCACCTTCGTCAACAAGATCATCCTGGACGAGGTGATCGAGGGCCAGCTCGTGCGCGAGAGCCTGGAGCTGCGGATGGTCGCCCTGGCGGCCGAGCGCTTCGAGCCCGCCCACCGCTCCGCCTTCGAGCTCGTTCTCTTCCGCGAGGCCGACGCGGCCCGGCGCGGCGACAACGCCGAATCCTTCGCCCTGGACAACGACTTCCACCGGCTCCTGTGCGCCTGTGCCGGTTTCCCCCGGGTCTGGGACACGATCCATCTCGTGACCGGCCAGCTCGACCGCGTGCGGCGCAACGCCTTCCCGCTGCAGAACTATCACGTGGAGGTACTCGACGAGCACAGGGCAATTTTCGAGGCGCTCTGCCGGCGGGAAGCGCAAACCGCGGTCGCGCTCCTGCGAACGCACCTGGGCGGGACGTTGACCTCGTTGCAGATCCTGCTCGCGCGCGAGCCCGATTTTGTCGCGTTCGACCCCGCATCGCCGGCCTTCGCGCTGTTGCGGCGGTCCGAGCCGGCCGGGGACGCCGCGCTGCCCGAAGGCGTCGAAGGGTCGCCGAGGCGACGCCCCCGGCGCGGCATCGCGGACCGCCGAACCGCTCCGGGAGCCGTGTAGGGCGATGGCGATCCCGGTCGTCCGCAAGACCGTTCCGGAGCACGCCCGCATCTGGCACCATGCGTTCGTGCACGAGGCGCCGGAGATGCGCCTGATCGACTGGACGCAGGGCACGCGTCGACATCGATCGCGCCATCACCCGGGCCGTCCATTGACCGAGCCGCGAAGCTGGGACCGTGTTTCCCGCCAACGATGGACCGTCCACCCTCACCCATCCCGAGGATGTCAGCTTGATCGGACGCCGTCTCCGCCTCGGGCGTCTCGCCGCCGCGCAGAAGGCGATCCTCGTCCGGCATGAATCTCGGGGATTCAGGAGGTTGCGGGCCGCCTCCTCGTGAACCGATAGAGCCCCATCCCTCCGAGCATCGCCGCCACGAACAGGGCGACCTGCGGCAGGCCCAAGGTCAGGCCGGCGAACGCCGGGCCGGGACAGAGGCCGGCCAGCCCCCAGCCGATCCCGAACAGCGTCGCGCCGCCGATGAGGTGCGCATCGAGGCTTCGATTCTTTGGCACCTCGAAACGGTCGGCGAGGGCAGGGCGCTCCATCCGTACCGCGAAGGCGTAGCCCAGCGCCGAGACGCCGACCGCACCGCCGAGGACGAAGGCGAGGCTCGGGTCCCAGGCGCCCGCGATATCGAGGAAACCCAGCACCTTCTCCGGGTCCATCATGCCCGACAGGGCGAGTCCTGCGCCGAACAGCAGGCCGCTGGCCAGCGCAGCGAGGAGACGGGGCGTGGTCATCGGGCCACTCCGTGACGGACGAGGAATACGGTGAGGATGGCGGCAGCCATAAAGGTCGCCACAGCCGCGACCGACCGCGGCGACAGACGGGCGAGACCGCAGACCCCATGCCCGCTGGTGCAGCCCGAGCCGAGCCGGGTGCCGTAGCCGACGAGCAGCCCGCCGATGACGATCATCGGCCAGGAGGCACTGATCCGGACCTCCGGCCAATGGCCCGCGCCGAGGCGGAACAGGGCCGGGCCCGCGAGGAGCCCAATGAGAAAGGCGGCACGCCATGCCCAGTCCCGCACGGAGGGTCCGAGCAGTCCGCCGAGGATGCCGCTGATGCCGGCGATGCGCCCGTTGGCGAGCAGCAGCAACGCCGCCGAGGCGCCGATCAGGGCCCCGCCTGCCAGCGGTGGGAGGAACGTGGTCATGGCTCGTCTCCGACCGATCCGAACTGGGCCGCCTGCCGAAGGGCACGGTCGCGGGCGCGGGCCCGCGCCTCGGCCGTCCGCACGGGGGCCTGTCGCTGCGGGCGGCTGAGGATTAGGATGTCATCGATTGCGTCGAGGAGCACGTTGAGACGGGGATCGTTCAGGCTGTAGAACACCACCTTATGCTCGCGGCGCGTAGCCACGACCTCGGCGTTGCGTAGCTCCCCGAGCTGCTGCGACAGCGTCGGCTGTCGGATGCCGAGCTGCTGCTCGATCTCCGAGACCGAACACTCGCCCTCGGCGAGCCGGTAGAGGATGCGCAACCGGTTCGGGTAGGCGACCAGCTTGAGCAGATCGGCGGCGGGCCCGGCCAGCGCCTCATCGGTCCCGGCGGCCATCAGCTGTCGCCCAGGCGGTAGTACCAGCCGGTCACGCAGGCGCCGACCTCGCCGCTCGTGATGGGCGGGTTCATCAGGGAGTGTCGCGCGCCTCACGGCCTTCGCCCTGCCGCTGCGGTGGCTGCTCAAAGGTGTGTGAGCGGCAAGCGCCGCTCCCCGTCCAGAACAACGATCCTGCAGACGACCCCATCCGGCCTGACCTCAACCTGACAAGCTCTTGTAAGATGCGCCGGCGGCGGAACTGACGAACCATCTCATTCCAGGCATCGTCCTGAACCCCGGCGCCGTCGGTATGATGCCCGAATTGTAGCAGGCCGGCATCCATGATGCGAAGTGAGGCCGCCGATGCAGCGCCGGAGTGCCGGCCTTCTGGCCAGGATCCTTGTCCTCGGCGCGGTGACGGAGGTCGAGGGCGCCGAACGGACGAAACAATCGGCGGAGGCGGCCTATCTGGCGGAGGCCTTCACATCATTCTCCAAACTTGGAGGCCGGGCAGGGTCGAAGGGGAAAGGCCGCTTTTGCGCTTCACCGGGGTGTCGAATCGAGATGATCACGCAGCATCTTCCCCGCGTAGGAGCGCCGGAACACACCGCGCTCTTGGAGCAGCGGCACCACGAGGTCCACGAAGTCTGTGAAGCCCTCGTGGAAATAGGGGGGCATGATGTTGAAGCCGTCGGCGGCGCCCGCCTCGAACCAGTGCTGGAGCGTGTCGGCGACGGTCTCAGCCGAGCCGCACAGCACCCAGTGGCCCCGGGCCGCGGCCGTGAGGTTGGCAAGATCGCGCAGGGTCATGCCGTCCCGCCGGGCCTTGGCGAGCATCACCCGCGCGAAGCTATGGTAGCGGTCCGAGGGGGCGATGTCGGGGATCGGCCCGTCGAGGTCAAAGACGGACATGTCCTGCCCGAGGCGCTCCGAGAGCATCCCGACGCCGTTCGATCCGGTCACGAACCCCTGGAGCGTGGCGAGCTTGTCGAACGCCTCGCGCTCGGTGCGCCCAACCACCGGCATGACGCCGGGCAGGACAGTCACGTCTTCCGGGCGCCGTCCGAGGGCGGGGAGCCGGTCCTTCAGGGCGGCGTAGGCAACCTTGGCCTCCTCGACATCCTGCACCACGGAGAACACCACGTCCGCCGTGCGCGCGGCGAGATCGAGCCCCGCCTCCGAGCCGCCGGCCTGGAGGATCACCGGCCGCCCCTGCGGGCTGCGGCCGATGTTGAGCGGGCCCTTCACCGTGAAGAACGGCCCGACGTGGTCGAGGGCGCGAAGCTTAGTTGAATCGATGTAGAGGCCGCTCTCTCGGTTGGCGACCACCGCGTCCTCGTCCCAGCAATCCCACAGCCCTTGGACCACGGTGAGGAACTCCCCGGCCCGCTCGTAGCGCCGGGCGTGGTCCGGGTGGACGGTCCCGAAATTGGCGGCCGTCCCCGGATGCGCCGTCGTCACGGCGTTCCAGGCCGCCCGGCCGCCGCTCAGGTGGTCGAGCGACGCGAAGGCGCGGGCCACGGTGAAGGGATCGCTGTAAGTGGTCGAGACCGTCGCGCCGAGGCCGATATGGGTCGTCGTCGCCGCGAGCGCGGAGAGCAGGGTCAGCGGTTCGAACCGGAGCGTGTAGGACGGGTGCGCCTCGGGGTCGGCGTAGAGGTTGTCGCCGATGAAGATGAGATCAAAGCAGCCCCGCTCGGCGGTGCGGGCGATCTCCTGAATGGCGGCGAGATCCTGGAAGCTGTCGACAGCGCCGGGATAGCGCCAGCCGGCGGTGTGGCTGCCCGTTCCGAGCAGGAACAGGCCGAGATGCATCTGGCGGGTCATCGGTCCCTCGAAGGGTTGTCGCGACAGCCGCGCGGGGCTGTCGTGGGAGGGGGCAGGCTCGGCGTGTCAGGAGGCCTTCCAGAACAGCAGCCGCCGTTCGGCGAAGCCGACGAGACCGAAGAATGCGAGGCTCGCGGCGGAAGCCACGACGATGGCCGACCAGACCTGCACGAAGTCGATCTGCAGCACTGCCTGGTAGATCACCCAGCCGAGCCCGCCATAGGCGCCGAGCATCTCGGTGACGATCGCCACGATGATGCTGCGCACCGTCGAGACCCTCATCCCCGCCATGATCAGCGGCAGCGCCGTCGGCAGGCGCAGCCGCCACAACAGCGTGAGCCGCCCGGCGCCGAAGCTGCGCATGAGATCGACGCTGCGGCGGTCCACCCGGTCGAGCCCGGCGAGCGTGGACAGGAACAGGGTGAAGCTCACGGCCAGCGCCACCATCACCACCTTCGACGTGAGGCCGATGCCGAACCACAGCAGGATCAGGGGGGAGTAGGCGACGACCGGCACCGAGTTCACGGCCATCACGGCTGCGAGGACGAAGCCGCGCACTCGGGGGATCAGCGAGAGCGCAACCGCCAGGCCTATGCCGATCCCGGCGCCGAGCACGTAGCCGAGCAGCGCCTCGGAGAGGGTGTAGGCGGCGGCCTCGGCCAGCATTACCCGCTTCGACCAGACGCCGAGCAGGACGTCGCTCATGGCGGGCAGCACGTAGGCCGGTAGGTGGAAGCCCCGGGCAAGCCCCTCCCACAGGACGATCAACAGCAGCGCGCCGAGGATGCCGCGCTGCACGGGAAGGGATTTTGTCGCGGTCACTGCTCGGCCCCCCAGAACACGAGGATGCGCTCCAGGGCGGCCACCGCCGCGTAGAGGCCCAGACCCAGCCCCGCCGAGACGAGGAGCGCGGCCCAGATCGCCACGACGTTCTCGTTGTACATGCCTTGGAGCAGGAGCACGCCGAGGCCGTCGGTGTCGCCGAACCACTCGCCGACGATAGCGCCGACGAGACTGAGCGAGGCGGCAAGCCGCAAAGCCACGAAGATCTGCGGCAGGGCCGCCGGTAGCTGCAGCCGCAGGAGGATCTGGCGCGGACTGGCGCCGAAACTGCGCATCAGGTCGATCTGGCGGCGATCGACGGCCTCCAGGCCGATCAGCGCGTTCACCGCGACGGGGAAGAAGGTGAGGTAGAAGGCGATGACCGCCTTCGCGAGCAACGTGTTGCCGAACCACAGGACGACGAGCGCCCCGAAGGCGATGACCGGGATCGTCTGCGAGACGACGAAGAGCGGAAACAGCAATTCCCGCAGGGTCCGCATCCGCAGGAAGATGACGGCGATCAGCACGCCGAAGGCGCTGCCCGAGACGAAGCCGAGAAGGGTCTCGGTGAGGGTGCGCAGGAAACCCGAGGCATAGGCCCCGGGGGTCGCCAGGATCGCCGCGAGGACACTCGACAGGCGGGGCAGGTAGGAGGGCCGGATGCCGAGGAGGAGCACCAGCCCCTCCCAGGCCAGCGCCACCGCGAGGACGCCCAGGATCCGCAGGCCCCATCGGCGGGCGGCGATCCCGGCCGGCGACGGAACCGGCGCCGGCGTGGCGAGCGCCGCCCTCACAGCTGACGGTCCGCGCCGGAGAGGCTCTCGAGGGGGCGAGAATCGAAGGCGGCCTTCAGGTCCACCGGCTTGGTGATGACCTTGGCCTGGAGCAGGAGGTCATGGACCTTGGCGATGGCCTCAGGGTCGATAGCGAAGAGCCCCTTCTCCTTGGCGGCGCCGGCCGTCATCAGGCGCTTCACCTCGGTGAGCATGAACTCCTGATGTGCCCGGTCGAGGGTGGGGGCGATGGCCATCACGGTATCGATCGCGCCCTTCGGATCGGCGAAGGCATCGCGCCAGCCCTTCATCGAGGCCCGGAGGAAGCCCTTCACGAGGTCGGGCTTGTCCCGCAGGGTGGCCTCGGAAACGATCAGCGTGTCCCGGGGGAAGGTGACGCCATAATCCTCGGGCACGAAGGTGCGCAGCGCATCCCGGCCCATCCGGCTCTGGATGGCGTAGAGTTCGTTGTAATAGGTCGCGGTCGCCACCGCGACGGCCCCATCGACGAAGGGCGTCACGCTGACCTGCTGCGGCTGGATCTTCACCTCGTCGGGCTTGATTCCCTCCTTCGCGAGGATGGCGTTGAGGACGTAGTTGGCCCCGGTGAACCACGTGGTGACCGTCTGGCCCTTGAAGTCAGCGAGCGTCTTCACCGGCCCGTCCTTGCGGGTCACGAAGACGAAGGGCGTCACCTGATGCGAGACACCGATGCACACGACGGGCAAGCCCTTGTCGCGGGCGGCGAAGACGCTGTCCGTCCCGCCCGAGAGGCCAAACGTGTCGGCCCCCGTCGCCACGAGGTTTTCGGCCAGCAGGTTCGGGCCGCCGGGATTGATCGTCAGGTCGATGCCCTCGGCCTTGTAGTAGCCCTTCTGGACGGCGACGTAGAAGCCGGCGAACTGGGCCTGCGGCAGCCATTTGAGGCGCAGGCTGGCCTTCACCGGCTCGGCGGCGGAGGCCGGGGCGCCGAGCATCAGGGCAGCGACGGCGGCGAGGACGTGACGGCGGTACAGCATCGGCGTTCTCCGGGCGGGATTCAACGGCGGTAGGACGGGTCGGTCCGGTCGAGCTGGCGCATCAGCGCCGGCCACTCGCGTTCGCCGGGGATCAGGATGTCGCCGTGCTGCTCCCAGAACTGGCGGGCGGCACGTTCGCAGACCTCATGGGGCGGGACGACCAGGGCGGCGCCCGCTGCGGCGGCGGCCTGCATGGCGAGCTGGATGCGGGCGGCGCGCTCGAAATAGTAGAGCAGCATGAACGCCTCGCCGGGGGTGCGGCCGACGGTCAGGATGCCGTGGTTGCGCATCAGCATGACCTTGTGCGGGCCGAGGTCCCGCACGAGGCGCTCCTGCTCATCGAGGTCGATGGCCACACCCTCGTAATCGTGGAACGCCTGCCGGTCGTAGAACCGCATGGCGAACTGGCTGAGCGGCAGCAGCCCCTTCTCCTGGCCCGATACGGCGACGCTGGCATCCGAGTGGGTGTGCAGCACGCAGGCGGCATCGTGCCCGGTCTTGTGGACCGCGGCGTGGATCACGAAGGCCGCGAGGTTCACGGTGTGGGGCGTGTCGTCGAGGATGTTCCCGTCGATGTCGATTGTCACGAGGCTCGACGCGGTGATCTCGTCGAACAGGAAGCCGTAGGGATTGATCAGGAAGACGTTCTCCCGGCCCGGAACGCGGGCCGAGATGTGGTTGTAGATGAGATCGTCCATCCCGAGCTTGGCCACCATGCGGTAGCAGGCGGCGAGCGCCACGCGGGCCTCCCACTCGGCCCGCGCCGTAGCGGCTGGCGGCTTCGGCCGGGGCGAGGCTTGCGCTCATCACGGGGTCTCCTTGACGGTCTGGAACGCCTTGATGCTCTCCTCCTCGATGGCATCGAGCAGGGTGCGCTTGAGGCGGATGAAATCGGGCGAGGTGACCAGTTCAGGCCGACGCGGGCGCGGCAGGTCGATGCGCTGCTCGAGCTTCACCCCACCGGGCCGTGCGGTCATCGCGAGCACGCGGTCGCCGAGAAAGATCGCCTCGTCCACGTCGTGGGTGATGAAGAGGATGGTCCGCCGGTGCCGCCGCCAGATGTCGAGGAGCCAGCGCTGCATCATGCTGCGGGTGAGGGCGTCGAGCGCGCCGAAGGGCTCGTCGAGCAGGATCAGGTCGCGTTCGAACAGGAAAGTCCGCATCAGGGCCACGCGCTGGCGCATGCCGCCCGAGAGCTGGTGGGGATAGTGCTTCTCGAAGCCGGAAAGCCCGAACTCGGGTAGCATCCGCAAAGCCTGCGCCCGCGCTTCCTTGCGCGGCTTGCCCTCGATCTCGAGCGCGAGGATCGCGTTGTCGATCACCGTGCGCCAGGGCAGGAGCAGGTCGCGCTGGGGCATGAACGAGACCTGCCCCAACAGGTCGGCGGCGTGGCAGCTGCGGCCCTTGAACCGGAGGATGCCGCCGATATCCGGTTCCTCCAGCCCTGCCACGATGTTGAACAAGGTGCTCTTGCCGCACCCGCTCGGTCCGACGACCGACACGAACTCGCCCGGCGCGATGCTCGCGTTGAAGTTCGCGAGGGCCTTGACCGCCCCGAAAGTCTTCGTGACCGAGCGCAGGGCGATCAGCGGCTCCTCGACGGCGGCCCCAGGAAGGGAGGGCTCGGTGGTCGAGAGCTCGGGTTCGGCGAGGGAGGCCATGGCTTCCAAAAGGGCTGCCTCTTTCATAGATGTATAACGAGAGTGCCGTTCGGCATGCCGAAGAGCCAACCGAATACGCCACGTTCTGCAACCCGTGTGCCAACACCCGACTATCCGAACCCGGCGCAAATCTCGCTTAGGGTTCCTCTGGGGGTCGCGCTCCCCATTCTACCCGCCGCTGCCGCCGCTCAGGTATACAAACTATGACGATTGAGATGCATAAAGCGGCACGGCGTGCACAACGGGGCGCCATCCCGATCGAGGCGCCGCGTCTTCCCCCCACTCTGGCGGCGGGCACCACCCTGGCCGACGCCCTGCGTCACCAGCTTGAAGCCGCCATCGCGGCCGGCCATTTCGAGCCCGGCATGCGCCTCGACGAGCAGGAAATCGCCCAGCGCTACGGCGTCTCGCGCACGCCCGTTCGTGAAGCTTTCCGCCTTCTGGCCGCCGGCAATCTCGTGGAGTTGCGCGGGCGCCAGGGTGCCGTCGTCCGCACCATCCGGCCGCATGCCCTGGTGGAAATGTTCCAGGTCATGGGCGAGTTGGAAGGGCTCTGCGCGCGGCTTGCCGCCCGCCGCGTCTCTCCCTCTTGGCGGGACACGATCGAGCCCATTCACGAGCGGCTTATCGCCCTGGCCGACGGGGTGGAGATCGACGCCTTCTACGATGTGAATCAAGAGTTCCACGAGGCGATCTACGAAGCCTCACGCAACGCCTTCCTGGCGGACCAGACCCGCCGCCTGCGCAATCAGGTCGCCGCCTACCGCCGCCGCGTCACACGGATGCCCAACCGGAAGGGCGATACCATCCGCGAGCATGAAGCGATCATGCGGGCGATCCTGGCCCACGACGCGGAAGGTGCGCACCGCGCGATGCGCGAGCACGTCGCCCTCCTCGGAGACAACCTGCTCGACTTCCTCGCTGCCTTCGATTGAGCGGACGGACTTTTGGTATGCATATTGCTGGCGCATGCATACTGAAACACCGGATCAGGAGTCATCCGTGCGCCTCGACCTTGGCGGAAAGACCGCTCTCATCACCGGCGCCTCGAAGGGCATCGGCCTCGCCGTCGCCCAGGTCCTCGCAGCCGAAGGGTGTCACCTGCATCTCGCCGCCCGCAACGGCACGGCGATGGAGGAGGCCAAGCGCAGCCTGGAGGCCGAACACGGCGTCCGCGTCACTGTTCACGCCCTCGACCTGTCGCGCACGGAGGCGATGGAGCAGCTCGCCGCCACGGTGGGCGATATCGACATCCTCGTGAACAACGCCGGCGATATCCCGGCCGGCTCCCTGGAGATCCTGGGCGATGCCGACTGGCGGCGCGGCTTCGACCTCAAGGTCTTCGGCTACATCACCCTGTCGCGGCTCTACTACCCGCGAATGAAGGGGCGCGACGGGGTCATCGTCAACGTCATCGGCAATTCGGGCGAGAACTGGGATGCGAGCTACATCGCCGGCTCCACCGGCAACGCGGCGCTGATGTCCTTCACCAAGGCGCTCGGCGGCCGCAGCCTCGATGACGGGGTGCGCGTCGTGGCGATCAATCCCGGACCGGTCGCCACCGACCGGATGCTGAAGATCATGAAGCGCAAGGCCATCGATATGCTGGGCGACGAGGCGCGTTGGCAGGAGCTGTTCGACCGCTATCCCGGCAAGCGCCCGGCGACCTCCGAGGAGGTGGCGGATCTCTGCGCCTTCATGGCCTCGCCCCGGGCGGGCTACATCACCGGCACCGTCGTGACCATCGACGGTGGCATCGCCGCCCGCGGCTCGGTGATCTGACGTGGCCCCACCGCTCTCCGCCGCCCTCACCCGCAACCGTTACTTCGACGCGCTGTCGGCCGAGCCGGGATTGTACTGGCTCGGCCAGAACACCAACCACATTCCGGCCCATCCGGCCGTCCGCGCCGCCATGATCCAGGCCATCGAGGAGGGCGCCTTTAACGCCTACGCGCCGCCGCTCGGCTTCGAATCCCTGCGGGCGGCCATCGTCGCCGATCTCGGCACCCCGGGCGCCGAGGCGCTGGTGACCGAGGGCGGGGTGAACGCGCTCGCCATGATCTGCCGCGCCCGTTGCCGGCCGGGCACGACCTTCGTCACCACCGACCCGACCTGGAAATGGCCCTGCCTGTTCGCCGAGCAGGCGGGGGCCACCGTGATCGAGATCCCGATCTACGACCCCGCCTGCCAGTACCGCCTCACCCCGGAGGCGCTGCGGGCGCATGTCGATGAGCGCACGGCGATCATCTACCTCGTCGATCCCAACAACCCGCTGGGCATCCGCTACACGCGCGACGAGATCGAGGGCTTCGCCGCCATCGCCCGGGATTGCGGGGCGCTCCTCGTCCACGATTGCACCTACCGGGACTTCGCCGACGGACACACCCCCGCCCTGCAGGTGGCGCCGGAGGGGACGGTGGTGAGCCTCAGCTTCTCGAAGTGGCTCGGCCTCGCGGGCCTGCGCATCGGCGCGCTCGTCGCCTCGCCGACGCTGTTCGAGGAGATCGCCTCCCGCACCACCAGCGTGCTCGGCGCCAGCGTGATCGCGCAGCGGGCCGCCGAGGCGGGGCTCGCCGTCAAGCCCGAGTGGATGGCGGAGGTGCGCCGCCTGGACCGGGCCAACAAGGCGATGATCGCCGAGGCGGCGAGCCGGATCGAGGGGCTGTCGCTGCCGGTCTACCCCTCGCACGGCAATTTTCTGACGGTCGAGACGATCGGCGCGGGCCTGCGGCCCGAGGCTCTGGTCGAGTGCTACCGCCGCCGGGGAATCATGATCCGGCAGGGCACCTATCACACTGCCCGGTTCGGCGACCGCTTCATCAAGGTCTCCACCTCGGTGCCGAGCGCATGGGTGGAAAAGTTCTGCGACCTCCTGCCAGCGATGGCGGCCGAGGCCCGCACCCTCAACGACCTGCCCCCGCAGTTCTGAAGGAGACCGTCCATGCGGATCACGACCCCGGACGGCGTGGCGCTCCACGTCGAGGAGGCGGGCGAGGGCACGCCGATCCTGTTCATCCACGAGTTCGGCGGCAACCATTGGAGCTGGGAGCCGCAGGTGCGGTTCTTCAGCCGCCGCCACCGCTGCATCTCCTACGCGGCGCGGGGCTACCCGCCCTCCGACGTGCCCGAGCCCGTCGCAGTCTATTCCCAGGCGCGCGCCGCCCACGACGCGGTGGCGGTGCTCGACGGTCTCGGCATCGAGAAGGCGCATGTCGTCGGCCTATCGATGGGCGGCTTCTGCACCGTGCATGTCGGCCTGCGCACGCCTGAGCGCGCGCTCTCGCTCACCGTCGCCGGGGCGGGCTACGGCTGCGAGAAAGAGTTCGAAGAGTACTTTCGCGGCGTCTCCCTGGAGGTCGCGGACAATTTCGAGCGCCAGGGGGCGGCGGCCTTCTCCACGATCTACGCACTAGGCGCGAGCCGCGTACAGTTCCAGAACAAGGACCCGCGCGGCTGGCGGGAGTTTGCCGACCGGCTCGCCACCCACTCCGACATGGGAGCCGCAATGACCATGCGCGGTGTCCAGGCCCGGCGGCCCTCCTTCTACGATCTGGAGGATGAGCTGAAGCGGATGGCCGTGCCGACCCTGGTGGTTGTGGGAGACGAGGACGATCACTGCCTCCAGCCCGGCCTGTTCCTGAAGCGGACGATTCCCGCCTGCGGCCTGTCCGTGTTTCCCAAGACCGGCCACACCCTCAACCTGGAAGAGCCCGCCGCCTTCAACGCGCTGCTCGCCGAGTTCATCGCCCAGGTCGAGGCCGGGCGCTGGCTGCCCCGCGATCCACGGGCGCTGCCGGGCCAGATCATGCGCACGTCATGACCGGCACGGCCGCCGAGGGACGCCTCTGGGAGCGCCTCATGGCGCTCGGGCGGATCGGTGCCATCCCCGGAGGCGGCGTCGATCGCCAGGCCTTGACGGAGGGGGAGATCGACGCCTGGCATCGGGTGATCGGCTGGGGACGGGAGACCGGGCTTGAGCCGGCCACGGACGCCGCCGGTAACCTGTTCCTGACCCTGCCGGGTCGGGACCGGGAGGCGGAGCCGATCCTGCTCGGCAGCCACCTCGACACCCAGCCGGCGGGCGGGCGCTTCGACGGCGCGGCGGGGGTGCTCGCGGCCCTTGAGGCGGTGACGGCGCTGGCCGAGCGGGGGCGTCCGCCCGAACGCGACTGTGTGGTCGTGGCCTGGATGAACGAGGAGGGCAGCCGCTTCGCCCCCGGCATGATGGGTTCGGAGGCGTTCTGCGGCGTGCGCGGCCTCGATGCGATCCGCGCCGTGCGCGACGCCGACGGCACGAGCGTGGGCGAGGCCCTGGACCGTCTGCACACCGCCTTCCCGGACCTGCCGCACCGCCCCCTCGGCTTCCCGGTGGCGGCCTATTGCGAATTGCACATCGAGCAGGGGCCCGTCCTGGAGGCGGCCGGTTGCCCGGTGGGGATCGTCACCGGCATCCAGGGCAAGAAGACCTTCACGGTGCGCCTGTCCGGCACGGAGGGCCATGCCGGGACCCTGGCCATGACGGAGCGCCGCGACGCCGTGGCCGCCTTCGCGCGCTGCGCCGCCGCCCTGCACGCGGAGATCGGCATGGCCGATCCCGCCATCCGCTTCACCATCGGGAGGGTGCAGGTGGCACCGAACGCCCCCTCCGTCGTTCCCGCCGAGGTCCGGTTCAGCATCGACCTGCGGCACCCGGACAACGCGGTGCTCGATGCCGCCGGATCCCGCATCGCCCCGCTCTGCGAACGGGAGGCAGGTCCCTGCGAGGCGACGGTGACGCAACTCGTCGATGCACCCTCGAACGTCTTCGACGCAGGGCTCCAGAAGCAGATCGGCGCGGCGGCGGAGGCGCTCGGCATCCCGGCCATGCCGCTCCTTTCGGCCGCGGGCCACGACGCTCGCCACCTTGCCGGGCTTTGCCCGAGCGCGATGCTCTTCATCCCCTGCCGTGACGGGGTGAGCCACGCCCCCTCGGAATGGGCCGAGCCCGCCCATGTGGCGGCGGGCGCGGCTGTGCTGTCACGCGTCCTCGATGGTCTTGCCTTCGCGGACTCCCTGGCCCCGAGGAAGGAACCGGAGCGATGAACAGCCTGCCTCACCCCGCGCCGGCTACGGTCGATATGGCGGATCTCCCTGTCCAGTTTCCCCGCAATCCCGCCGGACCGGCCGAGGCACGGGCGCGATTTTTCAACTCCGGCAACGCTTTCAACATCAAGAAGCCGCCGGTGCCGGGGCGGATCTTCACGAAGGAAGCCGGGCAAGCCCTGGCCCCTCATGCGCCCACCGGCCTCGTCGCCTGTGACCAAGCGGAGGCCATGGAATGCGCCGCCCCCGCCACGACGCCGCTCATGCTCGCACGCTACGCCACCATCGCGGCAGGCGAACGGCTGCCCTGCGCGCTGCGTGCCACGGGCTCGATCTGGTACGTCATCGCGGGATCCGGCGAGACCACCATCGGCGAGGAGACCCTGCGTTGGAGCGCCGGGGACGTGCTGCTGCTGCCCGGCGGATCGCTCGTCCACGCGGCGACGGCGCGCTCCGTCCTGTGGGTGGTCAGCAACGAGCCGCAACTCGCCCACGACGCGTCCCAGCCACCCGCACCGCCGATCGCGCCCGTCCACTACCCGGCCACGGAGATCGAGCGCCAGCTCGCCCTGATTACCTCGGCGACCAGCAACGCCTCGACCTCGGGCCTCGCCCTGATCTTCTCGTCCGACGGGTTGGAGGCGGCCCGGAATATCCTGCCGAGCCTCACCCTGTCGCTGAACACCCTGCCCGGGGGCACGCACCAGCGGGCGCACCGGCACAACTCGGCGGCGATCACCCTCGTCCTGTCCGGCCGTGGCTGCTTCTCGATGGTCGATAGCACGCGGTGCGATTGGGCCCCCTGGGCGACTCTCGTCACGCCACCGGGGGCCCCGCATTCCCATCACAACGAGGGCGAGGCGCGCGCCCACTTTCTGATCGTTCAGGACGGCGGCCTGCACTACCACGCCCGCACGATGGGCTTCGCCTTCCTTGAGGGAGACACCGCGTGATCTCGCCCGATCTCTTCAAGCAAGGCATGCGGCGGCTGGCCTCCGGGGTTTCCCTGGTGACGACGATCCAAGACGGTGTTCCGCACGGGCTTCTCGCGACGTCGGTCAGCTCCGTCTCGGCCGAGCCCGATCCCTGCCTGCTCGTGTGCGTCAACCGCTCCGCGTCTGCACACGATCCCATTCGGGCAAGCGGTGTGTTCTGCGTCAACCTTCTCGGCGCGGAGGAGCAACCATGGGCAGAAGGCTTCATGGAACGGCCGCGCGAAAGCCGATTTCACGACAGGGAATGGACTACCCTGTCGACCGGAGCGCCGGTCCTCCCCGGCGCCGTGGCAAGCTTCGATTGTCGGGTTGCGAAGCTCGTCGAGATCAATTCGCATACCCTGGTCATTGGGCATGTCGTCTCGCTGGGTATGGCAGAAAAATTCGACCCTCTCGTATATGTTTGCGGTAGTTTCCGATCATTCAATTGAGCGTGCAGATCTTCTATATTTTTTAAAAATATCACTATTTCGAAAATATGCCGTGGATGACTCGAATCTGTGATTGGTGGCATAAGCCGTCCTGGCGTGACGGCTGAGGCTGGCCGTAAGGTGCCCGTCCGCTTCCGGTGCTCGGCGCCGGAAGTATGAGTATGCTTCCACCGCCCCACGCCCTACCCGACACCTACGACTGGGTCTTCGACGTGAGCGTGCGCGGCGACTGGTTGTCCATGCGGGCGGAGAGCGGGCCGAGCGTCTACGGCGATGGCAAACGGGCGGTCTGATCGAGCCGCCTGCCGCAAGCCGACGCCTTCGGCAGGCCGTCGAGCTGTTCCAGCATGACGGTGCGCAGGCAGGCGCTGAAGGCCTGGACGAGGCGGCTACGGGTGTGGTCGGGCGGGAAGAGCAGCGCGAAATGGACCGGTAGGGCCGGTGCGAGCGAGCGGATGGCGATCGGTGAGACCAGGGCCTCCTCGTGGGCGGCGAGGGGGTTCATCACGCTGATTCCGAGGCCGGCGGCGACCAGCGTGCAGATGGCCGAGCCCAGCGCCGCCTCGGCCGTGACCGCCACCTCGACCCCCGAGGCCAGGAGCATCGCATCGACCTGCCGCCGCAAAGCGCTACCGAGGGAGGAGGCGATGAACGGCTCGCCGCGCAGATCCTCCGGGCCTAGCGCATCGCGCTCCGCCAGGGGGTGGCCGACCGGAAGGACCGCCACGCAATCGAGGGTCGTCACCGGGTCGAGCCCCGCCACGGCCGGGGCGCCGTAGACCATCGTAACGGCCGCGTCGCAGGCCCCCGTCGCGATCCACTCGTTCACGGTGTCGTCGTCGCCCGAGTGGATCGCCACGACCACGCCGGGGTGATCCTGCCTGAAGCGCGCGACGGCCTTCGCAAGCAGGCCCCCGGCCAGCCGGGGCATCGCGGCGACCCGCAGCCGTTCGGCGCCGAAGGCGCGGATGCGTGCAGCCGCCTCCAGGCTGGTGAGGCCCACGAAGGCCCGCTCGACCTCGGCGGGGAAACGCGTGCCGTCGAGGGAGGGTACGACCCGGCTGCCGCTGCGGTCGAACAGCGGCAGGCCCGTGATCGCCTCCACCTGCGCGATCAGGCGGCTCACCTGCGGTTGCGAGGTGTGGAGTTGCCGGCTCGCCTCAGTCATGGAGCCCGTGGCGACCACAGCCCGGAAAGCCTCGATGTGCCGGAAGGTCATGCGCCGCGCAGTCATATCAGATCCGTATGTCTCCGTGGCGAAATGGAATTGGACGCCGCCGCGACGGCGCGCCTACCTTCGTCTGGTCAAGCTCACGGACGTCCGTTCTCCCGATCGGGGGCGATCCGCCGTGGAAGACCCGGAGGCGAACGGTGAAGACGATCATATCCGCTGCGCTCGTGTTTGCATTCGCAACCTGCAACACCGGGATGGCCGAGGCGCAAGACGCCGGCCGCATCGAGAAGATCCGCGACAGTGGCCGGATCAGCCTCGGGTTTCCCGATGCCTCACCGCCCTTCGCCTTCCTCGACGGCGATGGTAAGCCGGTCGGGTATACCCTGGAGATATGCGAGCACATCGCCCGGAAGCTCAAGACCGACCTCGGCCTGAAAAGCCTCGACGTGCGCTACACGCCGGTCATGTCGGCCACCCGGATCCCGCTGATCAACAACGGCACGATCGATCTCGAATGCGGGACCGCCAGCAACTTGGTCGAACGCCACAAACTGGTCTCCTTCGCCCCGACGACCTTCGTCACGCAGGTGGTGCTCGTGGCCCGGAAGGATTCGGGCGTCGATGTGAACGACCTGTCCACGTTCCGGGGCAAGTCGGTGTCGGCACAGGCCGGCGGTCAGACCCAGCGCGTGGTGATCCGCGACAGCGCCAAGGACAAGCTCGATATCCGGGTCGTGCCCGCCAAGGACACCGCGGAGGTGTTCCTTCTGCTGGAGACCGGCCGTGTCGCCGGGACGATCAACGATGACGCCCTGGCGCATGCCACAGTGGCGGGTGCCAAGCACCCCGAGGATTTCGTCATCGGGACCAAGGGTCTCGAATTCTCGCCCTACGGCATCGTCGAGCCGAAGGACGATCCCGCTTTCAAGGCGGAAGTCGACAAGGCGGTGGTCGACCTGATCCAGGATGGAACCGTGGCGCGGCTCTACAGCCGCTACTTCGAGCAGCCGATCCCGCCGAAGGGCATCAACCTGGAACTACCCATGCGCGACGTCCTCAAGCGGGCGCTGGCCAACCCGACCGATTCCGGTGATGAGGCGGCCTACCGGTGAATCGGCGCGCGCGGGTGAACGAGCCATGATCGATTTCGACGGGGAGGCCCGGGTCGACCTGCGCAGCGACACCGTCACCCGCCCGACGCCGGCCATGTACGCGCGGATGCGGTCCGCTCCGCTCGGCGACGACGGGCTCGACCACGACCCCAGCGCGGCGGCCCTCGAAGAGGAGGCCGCCTCGGTCCTGGGCAAGGCGGCCGGCCTGTTCGTGCCGAGCTGCACGATGGGCAACCTCCTGGCGATCCTGGCCCAGGTCCAGCGCAGCGAGCAGGTGCTGCTCGAAGCGCAGGCCCACATGGTGACGACCGAGCGGGGTGCGGCGACGCTGACGGGGGCCTTCCTGCTCGGGCTCCCCGGCCGTGACGGCGCGATGGATCTCGACCGCCTCGCCGATGCCCTGCGGCCGGAGGCGAGCCCCCTGCGCACCGCCCTGGTGGCGATGGAGACCACGCACAACGCGGCCGGAGGGACGGTGCCGCCGCTGGCGCATATGGAGGCCGTCGCGGGGCTCGCCCGGTCCGCCGGCGTGCCCGTCCACGTCGACGGCGCCCGCCTGCTGAACGCCGCGGTTCATCTCGGCGAGCCGCCGGCCATCCTGTGCCGGCACACGGACACGGTGGCGCTCTGCCTGTCGAAGGGCTTGAGCGCACCCGTCGGTGCCGTGCTGGCGGGCGGCCGGACGGTGATCGAAACGGCACGGCGCCTGCGCAAGATGATCGGCGGGACGCAGCGTCAGGTGGGGCTCATGGCTGCAGCCGGGCTCGAGGCTCTGACGACGATGGGCGCGCGGCTCGCGGAGGACCACGCCCGCGCCCGGGAGCTCGCCGAGGGGATCGCGGCGCTGGGCGGCCCGCTCTCGGCGGCGCTGCCGCAGACCAACATCGTGCAGGTCGACGTCTCGCGGACGGGCCGCGACGCGGATCGCTGGGTGGCCGATCTCGACGCGGCGGGCTTGCGGGTCCGTCCCCTCGGCACCGGCCGCCTGCGCCTCGTCACCCACCGGCATATCGAGCCCGCCGACGTCCCGCGGGTGCTGGCGGCCTTCCAGCTCTGTCTGGACCGCAAGGGGGAGTAGCGCCAGGCAGCCACGGCAATCCAGCCGCTGCAGCAGGGGCGCCATGGCGGCGGTTACCCCGTTGGCGGTCCCGAGAGCGTCACAGGCGACGACGGAGCGGGTCGCCTAGGGCATTGTCCGCAATCCTTGGATCACGAAAAATGCTCTAGTTCATCACTTTTGCCGCATCGTCTTCCGCCGAGCCGGCATCCGCTTCGGCGGAAGATGCTCTGAGAGGTCGAAAACTTGTCAGCTCGGCCCTTCGCGACGAAAAGAGCTGCCTCCTCTCTTCCCCGACATGCGAGATGGCCGAGGAGGGTACGCTATGCGCATAACCCTCCCCCCAAACCTTAACCGAGCTTATGCAGGGCGCAGAGCTTGTTGCCGTCGGGATCGCGCAGGTACGCGAGATACAGGCGGCCAGCCGCCCCGTTGCGCTCGCCCGGCGGGTCCTCGATGGCGGTCCCACCGTTCGCCGTTCCAGCCTTGTGCCATGCGTCGGCTTCCTCGGGCGATTCCACGTTGAAACCGAGAGTCCACCCGTTTCCTGGGTTCGCAGGCTTACCGTCAATCGGCTTGGTGATGAGGAACATCGCTCCACGGTGCAGGTAGACAACCCGCCCCGCCGCATCCTCACTTCCCGGCTTACCGCCCATCGCGGCGAACAAGGCATCATAGAAGGCCTTCGACCGGGCCATATCGTTGGTGCCGACCATCATGTGGCTGAACAAGGGCAGTCTCCTCCTGTTGGGACTGCCTCAGCTAGCCGTGGACGTCGCGGTATCAACGGCTTGCCGAAACAGGAGGGCGCTCCAAGGCAGCGCCGGATCGGCTGTGAACGGGAAAAGCGGGCCGGCACCGAACAGAGCCACCCGGCGCAGCGATCCGCCTGCCACCGGAAAACCCGAGGCCATCGGAGATCGGCAGTTCTTTGACATCACACCGGAATTGGAGGCGGATTCGCCGATCGGTCGTCCGACGGACCAAATTCAGTGTGTCGGCCGCGCGAAACGGGCCGCCATGCAGGCGCTGTGACGCGGCGAGCATGCCGCCTGAAACCGAGTGTGGGGTGGCGCGTCGGGATCTGAAGCGGCTGCGAGGCGTGGCGTGTCCGGGATGGGTGCGACGCGGCCGGCCGGATCGAGAAAGGCCCACCATTTCCCGCATTGGATGCGTTAGGCGCGCCAGCTATTCAAGCGAGGTAAGATTTGGCGATTGAGGGCAGGTCATGCGTGTCGAGGCTTACTGCAAGGCAGCCCTTGTCTCGCTGGTTCTGCTACACGCGGGCGGCGCCCGGGCCGCGGAGGGGCGATCCGTCCTGATCGCGGGACTCGACGGCAAGACGTTCTTCCGGCCCGACGGCCCGGTGAATGGGCCGAACGGTCATGACGGCCTCGCCGTCATCGACATCTCGGATCCGGCCCGGCCGCGTCTCGCGCACGTCGTCACGCTCGATACCTCCGTCTACGGGCCGCCGACCAACCTGCAGATCACGCCGGACGGCCGGCTCGGCCTCGTCACCAGCCCTGTCACCATGCGGCAAGAGGGCGAGAACTGGTGGGCCCAGCCTGACGATCGCCTGCACGTCGTCGATCTTGCCACCGAGCCGCCCGCCCTGATCGAGACGATCCGCGTAGGCCGCCAGCCCTCCGGCGTCGCGATCGCCAGGACCGGCGCTGTCGCTCTGGTAGCCAACCGCGAGAGCCGCAGCGTGTCCATCCTGGCGATCCGGGATGGACGCGTGACCGTGGTGTCCGAGGTCGATGTCGGGGCCGAGGTCGCCGCGGTTGCCCTCGCGCCGGACGGGCGCCGAGCCTTCGTGGCCAAGAACAAGGCCGGCACGGTCGGCGTGCTGACCGAGGAGAACGGCCGGTGGCGCCATGATCCGGCCCTCGACATGCCGGTCGGGCCCGGCACCTACGGGCTGGAGGTGACGCCGGACGGGGCCTTCGCACTCTCCGGCAATGCCGGCCCCAGGCCGAGCGACGGCCACGCCGACACGGTCGCGCTCATCCGGGCCGGCACTACGCCTCCTGTGGTGCTCGATCACGTGGGTGTCGGCGACACCGCCGAGACCCTGGCGATCAGCCCGGACGGGCGCTTGGCGGCGATCGCTGTCGTGAAGGGCTCGGCCGCGCCCCAGGCGAGCTCGGCCTACACGAAGGACAGTGCGGCCGTGCTGATCGCGATCCTGCCCGAGGGGCGGCTACGGTCCCTCGGCGCGGCGCCAGCCGGCGCGGTGGTCCAGGGCATCGCCTTCGATCCGAGCGGGAACTACGTCTACATCGGCAACTACACCGACCGCAGCCTCGGCGTGTACCGGATCGAGGGTGACACGATCCGGGAGACGGGCTTCCGCCTGCCACTCCCGGGCCAACCGGCCTCGTTGCGCGGCCGTCCCTGACGGGCGCTGCGGGTCAGGGCCTCACGGCCGGCGACTCCAGCGGCAGCGGGGCGGCCCGGGTCGCGAGGTAGAGTTCGAGCGCGATATATTCCGGCGCGCCATACGTGAAGGGTTCTGCGCGCATGCCACTGAGGCAGTTGCGCAGGCGTCGTTGTAACGAGCCGACACCCTGCCATTCGAGGCGGTAGAGTGGATAGCCGGTCGGTTGTCCCTGGGGGATCACCGCCGCGCCGAGGCGGCGACCCCAATGGTCGTCGTGGCAGACCGCGCAGGATAGGCCGAGCTGACCTTGACGCACCTCGAACAGCGCGCGGCCCTCCGCCCGGGCGGGATCGAGCCGGGCATCGTCCGGTGGGACCATGGGCAGCCCGCGGGATTGCGCGGCGACGAAGGCTGTGAGTCCCAGTAGGTCGGGACTCTCGTAGGCGAGAGGCTCCACGCCCTGATGCTCGCGCCGGCAGGCGTTCACCCGTCCCTGGAGGTCGATAGGCTTGTGGGTCCGGACGTCCCAGGCAGGATAACGTGCGGCGACGCCGCGCATCGTGGACGAGGCCTCGCCGTGGCAGCCGGCGCAGGCGGGTCGGCCGGAGGGAGGCGCCTTCGCCCAGAGATCTTCACCGTCCGCAACCGCGAGCATACCGGGATTGGCCCCGTCGTCCCGCTGCATCGCCTGAATTTCGGGGCTCATCTGGTCGAAGCCCGAGCGCCGCTCGGCCGGCGGGATCGGCTCCGCCCCGGCAAGGGTGCCGGAGAGGAGCAGCCCTACGAGAGCCGTCGGCAACAAGGAGCCCGGACGGCACCGCACGGCCTCGCTCAGCCTACGGTGATCGCTGCGGACTCGGTTTGGTCGAAGCCGCCATCGCCGCGCCACGTGAAGCTGAACCGGCCGCTGCGCGTCGCGACCCAGGTGAAGGTCAAGAACGGGTTGGCCGCCGAGGCGGGGAAGAGTTCGGCCCGGAAGATCTCCTCGTCCTCGAAGCGGCAGACGAACTCCGTCACGATGTTGCGCGGCAGGATGCGGCCGTCGGAACCGGGGCGAAAGCCCGTCTCCATCGGGTGCGAGATCAGAGTCTTGATCGTGATCGTGTCGCCGGGCTTGGCGGTCTTCGGCAGGTTGATCAGCGTCCGGGCCATCGGCGTCAGCCCTCCAGGCAGGCGGCGAGGGTCACGATCGCGTCCGCGCTCGCCGACCAATAGGTGCCGTCGCTCATCTCGGCGATGGCGGTGATGCGCTGCGTGTCGGCGAGGCGGATCCGGGTCGAGACCTGCGCCCGGCCGGCGCCCGGCCGCAGATGCACCGTCATCACGTTCGGCTGCGGGTTCTTCTCGTTGAACACGCCGATGCGGCGCACATGGTCCTCGGGCGTCATCGCGCTCTCGACGCTCACGGCGAGCGGCACCGTATTGCCGTTCTCCACGAGCGGCGGCCGGTCGAGGGTCACCCGGCCCGGCCGAATCGGATTGTCGCCCGCGAAGCGCCGGATGGCGGCTTCGGTCGTTTCCGTGCGCGGCCGCGCCGTCGCGGCGGCGGCGGGGCGCAACGCGATGGCGAGCGCGGTCCCGGCCGCCCCGGCAAGCACGCCGCGCCGGTCCACCGCACGCGCGCTCCGCCCTCTCTGCCTGATCATCGGCTTACCTCGGGTCCAGCCTCGCCCAACGTCGCCAGGAAGGCGACGACATCTTCGATCTCGGTCGCGCTCAGGATCGGGCGCCCCTGCCACGCCCGCCCCACACGGGCGAGCCCCGCGAGTGTGTAATAGGATGGCATGATCGGCTGCGGGTTCAACACCCGTCCGTCCACCAGCCGCAGCCGCAGCTGCCCGGCGCTCAACCGTCCGCCGACGCCCGTGAGATCCGGCGCGAGGTTGCCCTGGAACCGCTCCTCCGGGAACGGTCCGGCGTGGCAGAGCAGGCAGAGCCCGCGGGTCCGGTCCGCGACGATGGCCCGGCCACGCTCGGGATCGCCCGGCGTGCCGGTCAGGCTCTCGGGGATGGCGTCGCCGACGATCGTGGTCGGCACCAAGCCCTCCCCGGCCGGCGCCGACGGGACGCCGAGCGCCAGCATGAGCAAGGCGGCCACGCGGCTCCGCCTCATCCGAACACGTCCCGGGTGATCGTCCGGTACCAGCTCTCGCCGTAGGCCGCCTCCTGCGCGCGCACCACGTCGGGCGCGTCGAGGGGGCTGGTGCCGCCAGCGCCCGGAACATCCGCGAGAAGGCCGTCGGTCGGACGGAAGACACCCGCGATCGAGATGCCGTTGCCGGGCGCGACGAGGCTCCAACACGTGTTGATGAGCTTCGGGCTCTCCGGCTCCCGTCCGGCCAGCAGGTCGATCACCGCCTGCGCGCAGACCTTGGCTTGCGAATTTGCGGAGAAGGCGGATTTCGGCATCGCTCCGCCAATGGCTGCGTCCCCGATGACATGAATGCCCGGCACGAGGTGCGATTCGAATGTCACGGGGTCGATGGGGCACCAGCCGCTACGGTCGGTGCAGCCGGCCTGCGCCGCGATGCGGCCGGCCCGTTGGGGCGGGATGATGCAGGCGACATCCACTTTGTATTCAGCGAAGTCGGTGCGAACGACCATCGCTGCGGGATCGACTTCGGTTACGGCGCCGCCCGAGGCGAGCGGCACGTATTCGAGGACGCCCGGATAGAGCCTCGCCCAGGCCGCCTCGAACAGCTTCTGCTTCGAGAACGTGTCCTTCGCGTCGAGCAGGACGAGCTTCGCCTTCGGTTTCCGGGTCTTCAGGAAATGGGCGATCAGGCTGGCGCGCTCGTACGGGCCGGGCGGACAGCGATACGGGTTGGCGGGCACCGCGAGAACCACCGTGCCGCCCTCCGACATGGCCTCGAGCTGGCGGGCGAGGAGCACCGTCTGGGCCCCCGCCTTCCAGGCGTGAGGCATCGCCTCGACGGCCTTCGCGTCGTAGCCCGGTACCGCGTCGAAGCGAAGGTCGATGCCTGGTGACAGGATCAGGCGGTCGTAGGGCAACATCATGCCATCGCTGAGAATGACCCGGCGTGCCGCCGGATCGACCGCATTGGCCATCCCCCGCACGAAGCGCAGCCCGGCCCGGCCGAGGGCCTCGTAGCCGAAGGTCTGCGCCTCGATGCCGCGCAGGCCCACGACGACCGCGTTGCTGCCCGTGCAGGCGACATAGCGCTCGGCCGCCTCGACCAGGGCCACGTCGACGCCGCCCGCCGCGAGGCAGCGCGCCGCTGTCGCTCCGCCGAATCCGGCGCCCACGACCACGACGCGGGGGGACTTGCCGCCGAGCGCGGGACGGGCCAGCGCAGCGGCCGCAGCTCCACCGATCAGGGCGCGGCGGCTCGGCGAGGGGAAAGCGCGCATCACGGCTTCCGCTGCTCCGCGAACCAAGCGGCGATGGCTTGTGATTCCTGCGCGTCGAACCCTTTGGCGATGCGGTTCATAATCGTCGCCGGGCGCGAGCCCGAGCGGAAGGCTTCGAGCGCGCCGACGATCTCCGCCTCCGGTCGCCCCGCGAGGACGCCCATGGCGGAGCCCTCGGCATGGCAACCGGTGCACGACGAGGCGCCGGGCGGCGGCCGCATTCCGGCCGCGCTCGCGCCGGTGCCCCAAGCGAGCATGGCGGACAGTGCGAGCGCCGGAAGCAGGCTCCTCATGCCCGGCGCAGATCCGTGTCCTTCAGCGGAAGCTGGCGCACGCGCTTACCGGTTGCCGCGAAGATCGCGTTGAGCACGGCCGGCGCGGCCACGGCGATGGTGGGTTCGCCGACGCCGCCCCAGAACCCGCCGGAGGGCATCAGGATCGCCTCGACCGCCGGCATCGCGTCCATCTTCATGACGGGATAGCTGTCGAAGTTCGTCTGCTCGATCCGCCCGTCCTTCACGGTGCAGGCACCGTAGAGCGCGGCCGAAAGGCCGTAGACGAAGGAGCCCGCGATCTGCCGTTCGATCTGCGCCGGGTTGACGGCGTAGCCGGGATCGGTGGCCGCGACGATACGGTGGATCTTCAGCTCGCCCTGGTCGGAGACCGAAACCTCGGCCGCGCCCGCCACGTAGCTGCCGAAGCCCATCGTCTGGCAGATGCCCCGGTAGACGCCCTCGGGCGGCTTGGAATTCCAGCCGATCTTGTTGGCGACCGCCTGGAGCACGGCCCGGTGCTTCGGGTGTTTGTCCATCAGCTTCAGCCGGAACGCCAGCGGGTCCTGGCCGGTGGCGTGGGCCAGCTCGTCCATGAAGCATTCGAGGTAGATGGCGTTCGGGTTCAGATTCACGCCCCGCCAGAAGCCCGGCAGGATGTGGGGGTTGCGCATCGCGTGATCGACCAGCAGGTTCGGGATCGTGTAGCCGATCGCAGCCTCCGGCCCTCCGGGATTGAGCCCCTGGAAGGTGACGGGGTCGCGGCCTTCGACCATGCGTTGAGGGGCGATGGCGGCCAGGATCGACTGGCCGGAGATGCGCATGTGCAGCCCGGTCAGGTTGCCGTCCTGGTCGAGGGCGGCGCGCATCCGGCACTGCGTGACCGGGTGGTACCGGCCATGCGTCATGTCCTCCTCGCGGGTCCAGAGCAGCTTGATCGGCGTGCCCGGCATCTGCTTGGCGATCAGCACGGCCTGGCGGACATAGTCGGTCTGGCCGCGCCGGCCGAAGCCGCCGCCGAGATGGATCTTGTAGACCTCGCAGGACGTGGCCGGCAGCCCGGCGGCATCGGCGGTGGCGGCCAGCGCGGCCTCGCCGTTCTGGGTCGGGCCCCAGACCTCGCAACGATCGGCCGTCCAGCGCGCGGTCGCGTTCATCGGCTCCATGGTGGCGTGGTTCTGGAACGGCACGCCGTAGACGGCCTCGACCATCTTGGCGGCACCCTTCAGCGCCCCCGCCACGTCACCGGCCTTGTTGCCGACGAAGGCCTCCTTGGCGTCGAGCCCTTCCCGCAGAACCGCCGCGATGGTCTCGCTGGAGACCTTCGCGTTCGGCCCCTCGTCCCAGACGATGGGCAGGGCGTCGAGGGCGGTCTTGGCCCGCCAGAACGTGTCGGCCACCACCGCGACCGCGCTGTCACCGACTTGGATCACCCGCTTCACACCGGGCATGCCCGCCACCGACGCGGCCTCGAAGCTCTTCACACTGCCCCCGGTCACTGGACAGTCGCGGATCGCGGCGTTGAGCAGACCGGGCAGCTTGAGATCGATCCCGTAGACCTGGCTTCCATCGAGCTTGGGCAGCGTGTCGAGCCGCTTCAACGGCTTGCCGGCGATGGTCCAGTCCTTCGGGTCCTTGAGGGTGACGTCCTTGGGCGGCTCGATCTTGGCCGCTTCCGAGGCGACGGCGCCGTAGGTGGTGCTGCGGCCGGACGGACCGTGGGTGATGACGCCCCGCTCGACACGACATTCGCCGGGCGGCACGCCCCATCCCTTCGCGGCGGCGGCGACCAACATGGTGCGGGCGGCGGCGCCGCCCTTGCGCACGTACTCGTGGGAATCGCGCACGCCCCGGCTGCCGCCCGTCGAGTAGTCGCCCCAGACGCGCTTGCGGGCGAGATTCTGCCCCGGGCTCGGATACTCGGTGGTGACCCTGGCCCAGTCGCAGTCGAGCTCCTCGGCGACGAGTTGCGCGAGGCCGGTCAGGGTTCCCTGTCCCATCTCCGAACGCGCGATGCGGATCACCACGGTCTCGTCCGGCTTCACCACGACCCAGGCATTCACCTCCGGCGTGGTGGGCGGCGCATCGAGCGTCGCGGCGCGCGCGGGGAACGGGATATGAAAGCCCAGGGTGAAGAGACCGGCACCGGCCAGCAAGGTGCGGCGGGTGGGGCGGGCGGCCTGCGAAGCGGCCTTGGAGTCGAGGCTCATCGTCTCTCTCCCCCTCAGCCGGCCTGGCCGCGCTCGGCGGCGAGCTTGATGCCCGCCAGCACGCGGTTGTAGGTGCCGCAGCGGCAGATGTTGGTGATCTCCTGGCGGATCTGATCCTCACTCGGGCGCGGGGTCTGCGCCAGCAACGCCGCCGAGGCCATAATCATGCCGGGCTGGCAGAAGCCGCATTGCGGCACGTCGAGCTCGGCCCAGGCCTGCTGCACCGGATGGGCGGCGCCCGGCGCCAGCCCCTCGATCGTCACGATCTTCTGCCCCGGCTCCACCGCCGAGAGCGGCATCGAACAGGAGCGGACGGCCGCCCCGTCAATATGCACGGTGCACGCGCCGCACTGCGCGACGCCGCAGCCGTACTTGGTGCCGGTCAGCCCGATCTGCTCGCGGATGACCCAGAGGAGAGGCGTGTCCGGCTCGGCATCGACCTCGCGCACGACGCCGTTCACGTTCAGTCGTGCCATCCGACCCTCTCCCGAGCGAGCATTATATATCCAATATCCCCAAAACGGGTTGGCCCTCAAGGGAGGGCGTGAGCGACCTTCGACAGCCTTTCCCCGGCGCTCAGACTTGCCGACCTCTGTCACCCAAATGTGCCGGACCTTTGGATGTCATAGGCGTGACCTTCACTGCCATCGAACAGACTTCTGCTTACTTGCAGAGGCCGCCCGCCAGGCGTGCGGCTCCAGAAAGGCGGCTCGGCCGATCGCATGACGTGCTGGACTGCATCGTTCCATCGCCGATCACGGAACGCACGCCTCAAGGCCGCAACACGAGGCGGTCGCGCGTGGCACCGAGCACCGCGCGATAGGCCGATGCGGCATCGTCCAGTGTCCGAATGGCCCTCGGCTGGATCGGGAAGGGGCGCAGGACGCCGGTTGTGAAACCAGGCACCAGAGCGCGCAGCACATCCCCCGTCTCCGAGGACGACAGCGCCAGCGTATCGACACCGACATAGGTGTGCGCGCCGCGATAGAAGGCGAAGACGTCGAACGGCACCGGCGCACGGGTCGATGCGATGAACACCTGCCGTCCGTACCGCGCCAGTGATGCTGTGCCGACCGCATAGTAGGGTTCGCCGACCGTGTTGAACACGAGGTCGGCGCCCCGCCCGCCCGTCAGCTCGCGCACCCGCGCCGGCACGTCCTCCGTGGCGGCGTCGAGCGTAACGACCGGGGCGGCAGCGTATCTGGCGTAGGGCTCGGCCCGGCGTACGACGCCCAGCACGTGGCAACCACGCCAGGCCGCGATTTGCGCCACCGCCTGCCCGACCTTGCCGTTGAGCCCGAGCACCAGCACGGTCTCGCCCCCACCCGCAAGGCCCGCCCGGCGCAGGCCTTCCTGGGCGGTCACGAACGGCACGCCGAGGGCCGCCGCCTCGTCCATGCTCATCGTGGGGGGCTTCTCGACCAGGGCGGCTGCCTCGACGAGCACGTGCGTCGCGTGAGTGCCGTCGCGCCGGATGCCGAGTTCGCCCGACGAGCCGAACACGGCCTTGCCGACCCATTCCGGCGGGCCCTCCAGAACGGTACCGGCGAAGTCGCGGCCGGGGGTGCGCGGGAAGACCGCGTGCGGCATCAGACCGATCGCGGCCTTGGCGTCGGACGGGTTGACGCCGGCCGCCGCGATGGCGACCAGCGCCTCTCCGTCGCCGGGGCGGGGCGGGTCCAGGCGTGCGACGCGGGGCGCGATGGCCTCGGCGCTGGCCGCGGCGGCATCGAGCCGGGACCGCGCGGGGCGCGGATCCTCCGTCCCTCTGGTTCACGACGTCGGGGGTGGCGATCATGACCGTCCTTTCGCGATGTTGAGTCCCGGGTGCGGATCGTCGAAGCCGACGGCACGCGCGACGGTCACTTGATCGGGGGCTTGGGCAGCTTTGCCTCGCCCGGCTCCATCACGAAGTCATAGTCCAGGCGGTACCACGGTCCCGCGATGTCTCCCTCCGGGGATGGTCCCTCGCCGAGCTGGAAGTCGCCCACGAGGTGACGCGTGACGCCGAAGACGACATCGCTCTCCAAACGCTCGTCGTCGTCGACGAAGACCTGGGTGATCAGTGTCTTGTAGCCGGGCTTGAAACCGAGGATGTGCAGGTGCGCCGGGCGGTAGGGATGGCGCCGCTGCGCCCGCAGGAGCTCGCCGACCGGGCCATCGGTAGGCACCGGGTAGCCCGCCGGCTTGACCGACCGGAAGGCGAAACGACCCTGCGCATCGGTGATGAACTTCCCACGCAGGTTCATATCGGCCTGGGTCGGATCCTGGTTCTCGTAGAGCCCGACCGGCGAGGCTTGCCAAACATCGACCTCGACCCCCGCAATCGGTCGGCCTTGTGGGTCCGCGATGCGGCACGACGCGGACAGGGCCGGGCCGGGTGTCTCCGAGCGAAGGATCGAGCCGCCGTTCGGAGTGAGCGGCGAGGCCATCCGCCAGAATGGGCCGAGCAAAGCCGCTGCGGTCTCGATGGCACCCGCATTGCCGTTGTTGAGCAGACAGACGAGGGTCGAGAGGCCCAGGGCGTCGGAGCACAGAATTGCCCTCGTTATGCGCATCGTTCGTCGCCTGCCCGATCCGGTTGACGAAGTCGATGCCACGTTCGAGCTCGTCCTCGGTGAGGCAGACCTCGCGGGCGAAGGCGTGCAGGTGGCGCACCAGCGCGTCCATGATCTGGCGCAGCCGGGCATCCGGCGCGTTGGCCATGGCGGACAACACCGCGCCCGTCACGTCGTCCGCCCCCTCGATGATCGACGAGGCTGGCTTCGCAAGCGCCTCTCGGCCTGCCGTTTTCCATCGCGCGCTCCCTGTCTTCGCCGGGTCTCTGATCAGCTTCTCGGCGCCGACCGCTCATGAGACAGCCCTTTGCGGCCGGCGTAAACTCGTCGCTCTCTGATCGAAGACGGCCGGACGGAGATCGTCGGCAGGTCCTCGAACGGCGCGAGGTTGGGCGATGACGGCAGGGAAACGCGCCTCTCCGGCGTGGAGAGGCGGCTCCCGTCAGGGTTGCTTCCGGAGAGGCGCGAGGATCTCCTCCGCATGCTCATTGAAGCCCGGCGGCGATCGGCGGATCGTCGCTGGCGTCCGCGAGAGCTTCACCGGCGGCCCGAGGCCCGTGTAGCCGTCGCTCTCCACCACCATCCCGCGATGCGTCGTGTGAGGATGGGACAGGACCGCCCCGATATCGCAGACGGCCGCCGCCGGGACCCCGGCTTTGAGGAGCGCGGTCGCCAATGGCGCCGCCTCGTGGGCGACCAGACTCTCGGTGAGCATCGCCCGCAACCGTTCCCGATTGGCCAATCGCGCGGCGTTCGAGGCGAAACCCGGATCCTGCGCAAGGGATGGCGCGCCGAGGTATCGGGTGAGCGCCGCGAACTGGCGGTCGTTGCCGATCGCCAGGAAGATGTCGCCTTGTCCGGTCGGCAGGGTCTCGTAGGGGGCGATGTTGGGGTGGGCATTGCCCGTGCGGCCCGGCACGCGTCCGTTCAGGAAGAAGTTGGCCGCATGCGGATGCAGCAGCGAGACCGCGCAGTCGTACAGGGTGGTGTCGACGAACTGACCCTTGCCGCTGCGCTCGCGCTCGAACAGCGCGAAGGCGATTCCGATCACGGCATTGAGGCCGGTCACCATGTCGACCACCGGCAGCCCGACACGGGTTGGGCTCGCCGCCCGCCGCCCCGTTGACGCTCATCAGCCCGGCCATGGCCTGCGCGCAGGCATCGTAGCCGGGCAGGCCGCCGAGCGGACCGTCCGCGCCGAAGCCGGTGATGCGGCAATGGACGAGCCGGGGGAAACGCCTCCTCCAGGCTCGCGCGGGAGAAGCCCCATTTCTCGATCGTGCCGGGCTTGAAGTTCTCCACCAGCACGTCGGCCTCCGCCAGCAGCGCGCGGAGCATGTCCCGCGCGGGCTCGGTGGTGAGGTCGAGGGCGATGGCGCGCTTGTTGCGGTTCGCGCCGTGGAAATACGAGGCGGTGCCGTCGCGGAAGGGCGGTCCCCCAGCCACGGGTCTCGACGCCGCCCGGCGGCTCGACCTTGATCACGTCGGCGCCGAGGTCGGCGAGAATCTGCGTGCAATAGGGGCCGCCGAGCACCCGGGACAGGTCGATGACGCGGATTCCGGCGAGCGCGCCGGGGGCCGGCTCGCCCGTGCCGGGCGGGGCAGGGGCCAGGCCGCTCATGAGCGTACCATCGGGCAGCGGCCCTCGTTCATCGGCCGGTAGGCGCTCTCGCCGGCGTGGTGCTGACGAGCCGGTACAGGGTCCCAGGGGGATTTCGACTCGGCCGGCGTCTTGACCTGCATCAGGTACATGTCGTGGATCTTGCGGCCGTCCTCGCGCACGCGGCCCTTGCCGAAGACGTCGTCGTCGGTGGGCATCTGCTTCATCTGCCTGACCGCCGCCGCGCCGCTGGCCCGCGCGGCCTCGATCCCCATCGCCGAGACCGCCTTCAGGTAGTGGAGCACCCCGGAATAGCAGCCGACCTGGATGGTGCAGGGCATCTGCCCGTCCATGCGGGCACCGTAGCGCTGCGAGAAGGCCCGGGTGCGCTCGTTCAGGTCCCAGTAGAACCCCTCCGTCAGCAGCAGCCCTTGCGCGTCGGCGAGCCCGATGCCGTGGATCTGCGGGATGAAGCACAGGAGCGACGCGAGCTTCTGGCCGCTATGCGTGAGGCCGAATTCGCCCGCCTGCTTGATGCAGTTGGCCGCGTCCGCCCCGGCATTGGCGAAGGCGACGACGTCGGCGCCGGAAACTCTGGGCCTGCAGGAGGAAGGACGCGAAATCCATCGTCTGCGGGAACGGGTAACGCACGGTGCCGACGACCTTGCCGCCCTGGGCCTCCACCACCCGGCTGGTGTCGGCGTTCAGCGCCGCGCCGAAGGCGTAATCGGCCTGGACGAAGAACCACGAGCGCCCCCCTTCCGCGACGATGGCGCGGCCGGTGGAGTTGGCGAGCGCGTAGGTATCGAAGGCCCAGTGGATGTGGTTGGGGCCGCAGGCCTTGCCCGAGAGGTCGGACGTGCCGGGATTGAGGATCGCGACCTTGTCCTTCTGCCGCGCGATATGCGCCACGGCGAGCGCGGCCGACGACACGGGTAGGTCGATGATGAGGTCGATCGCATCGCGGTCGTACCATGAGGAGGTGAGGGCGGAGGCCACGTCCGGCTTGCCCTGCATGTCGCCTGACGTCAGCTCGACCTTCAGGCCGGGATTGATCTTGGCGAAGTCCTCGATCGCGAGCTGGGCGGCCGTGACCGAGCCGCGCCCGGAATCCTCCGAATACGGCCCGGCCATGTCGGTGAGCACGCCGATGCGGATCGGCGGGGTGGCCGCCCGCGCCCGTCGCGGCAAAGCCGCACCGAGGAGGGCGGCGGAACCGCCGGCGAGGAGCCCGCGGCGGGGGAGGGCGAGGGGTCATGGCGGAAGCCCTTTCGGGAAAGGTCGCGGTCAGGCGGGCAGGAGGGCGCCGTCGAGGGCGGCATCGACGAGGGCGGTGTCGTCCGGCGGGGCGAGGGGATCGCGCGGGCCGAGGCGGTGCAGCAGGACGAGGCGGGCGAGCGCGGCGCGATGCGAAAGGCCGGCGGCCCGCGCCTCCCGCATCATCCCCGCCGCCGTGACCCGCGTGGTAGAGGCCGGAGGCGGCCTGACGCGCGAGGGGTGTCGGCCTTCGTCTCGGCGCAGGAGGCGGCGAAATCGCAGGCCCGCGCCACGAGGGCGCCGGCCGCCGCGCGCTCGTCCGGGTCGAGCCCGGCGGCATCGAGCAGCGCCCCGGCATGGGCGCGCAGGGCGGGCAGGGCGTCGTCGCGGCTGACGGCGCGCAGGACATCGAGGGCGACGATGTTGGATGTGCCCTCCCAGATGGAGCCGAGATGGGCGTCGCGGAGCAGCCGGGCGTCCGGCCATTCCTCTATGTAGCCGCAGCCGCCGCGCACCTCCATCGCGTCGCCGGTCACCTTTCGGGCGTCGCGGCAGGCGCGGAACTTGAGGAGCGGAGTGAGGATGCGCGCGAGCCGAGCGCTCTCCCCATCGCCGCCGTTGGCGCGGTGCAGGGCGTCGGCCGTAAGGAACATCATCGTGCGCGCCTGCTCGGTCGAGACCAGCATCTTGGCGAGCTGTCGGCGCATCAGCGGCAAATCGATGAGGCGGCGCCCGAACGCCTCGCGGCGGCTTGCCACGAACAGCGCCTCGGTCACGGCCCGGCGCATGAGGCCGGCGGCGCGGACGCCGTTGGAGAGGCGGGAGTTGTTGACCATGTCGGCCATCTGCTTGAAGCCGCGCCCGCGCTCGCCGACGAGGTAGGCCTCCGCGCCCTCCAGCCGGATCTCGCCGCTGGCCATCGAGCGCGTGCCGAGCTTGTCCTTCAGCCGGAGGATCCGGTAGGCGTTGGGCGTGCCGTCGCCCCGCACCTTCGGGAGCAGGAACAGCGAGATGCCGCGATGGCCAGGCTCCGGCCCGGAACGGGCGAGGACCATGGCGAGGTCGGCGTCGGGGTTGGAGCAGAACCATTTGTCGCCGGTGAGGCGCCAGAGGCCGTCGGCCTGCGGCTCGGCCACGGTGGCGGTCGCGGCGACATCCGAGCCGGCGCCTTGCTCGGTCATGAACATCGCGCCCTGGGCCAGCTCATCGAAGTCGAGGCTGGTGAGGCGGTCGATGAAGCGGGCGACCAGCGCCGGGTCGCCGTAGCGCTTGAGCGTACGGGTGAGCGAGTCGGTCCATCGAGACTGGGCAGCACAGGCCGAACTCCACCTGCACGAAGAGGTAGGTCAGGGCATATTTGGCGGCCGGGTGCATCGGCCTCCGGCCAGCCGAGGACGCCGCCCCCGGTGCGAGAGGGCGGCGAGTCCGAATTCGGAATAGGCAATGCGCTCCAGCTCGACATAGGCCGGGTGCTTCTCGATGACCGCGCGATCCTCGCCCGTGCGGTGGCGGGAGCGCAGGACCGGCGGGTGGCGGTCGGCGGTCAGGGCGAGGTCGTCGAGCCGCTCGCCGGCGAGGGCGCCGAGGCGGTCGAGATGCGGTTCGAGATGGGCGAAGAGCGGACCGGGGATGTGTAGAGCCCGAAACAGGGCGGCGGCGTCCCGGTCGGCGCGGAACAGGTTGATCCCACGCGAGTCGGGGATCGCACCTGCGATCCGGGCGATGGCCGTCATCGGCGTTCCTCCCTGGGAACTTTGTCGTTGGCCCGGAGCCTGAGGCCGGGGATCGATCCCGTCCAATACCGTTTGCGTCCGGATCCATTCGCGCAACATACGTGATGCGGCGTCTCGGGCAGCTGACGCGGGAGGGAAGCGGTGGACCTTCGTCGCCTGCGTTACTTCGTGATCCTCGCCGAGGAGAAACATTTCGGCCGGGCCGCCCGGCGCCTGTCCCTCTCCCAGCCGCCGCTGAGCCACGCGATCCGGCAGCTGGAGGACGACCTCGGCGCTGCCCTGTTCGAGCGGACGAGCCGCCGCGTCGCGCTGACGCCGGCCGGCCGTCGCTCTTCTCCACGAGGCGCGTGGCATCCTTCAGCGCACCGAAAACGCCCGCGCCCTGGTGCGCGACGTGGCCGGTGGGCGGCGGGGTCGGCTGCGGATCGGGTTTTCAGGGCGCGATGATCTATCGGGGCTTGCCGCAGCTCCTCGACGCGTTGAGGGCGCGTGCGCCGGACATCGAAGTGCAGCTGCACGAGATGAACTCCGCTGAGCAGATTGCGGCCCTCCGGCACAACGAATTGAGCCTCGGCTTCGTGAATGTCAGCGCTCTGCCCGACGGATTGCGCGGCCCTGCGCTATCGCTCCGAACCGTTCGTCGCCTGCTTGCCGAGCGATCATCCCGCTTTGGGGCGGGGCCGTGGGCGAATCCGCCTGCCGGACCTGCGCGAGGAAGGGTTCATCCTGTTCTCGCGGCACGTTTCGCCCGATTACTACGAGTCGATCATCGCCCTGTGCAGGGAGGCCGGCTTCCTGCCGCGAGTCCGCTTCGAGATGCGCCAGTGGCTCAGCATCGTGGCCCTGGTGGCGAATGGCGGCGGCGTGGCCCTCGTCCCGCAAGCCCTCGACCGGTCGGGGCCGGCAGGCGTGGTCTTCGCTCCACTGCCAAAATCCCCGATCCGGTCCGAGACGTGGTGCGTCTGGCCCGGAGAGGGGGAGGAAGACCCCATCTTGAAGCCGTTTCTGGAGATCGTCCGGACGTCCATCGCCTCTTGAAAGCGTGGTCTCACTCAGTCGGAGCGAGGCGAACGCCTGCCCTGTAGTCTCGCGGACTTTGATCGTAAAACTTCCGGAACGAATGGCTCAGGACGGCACTGCTCTCGAAACCGAAGGCCGCGCCGATTTCGCCGATGGTCCGCCGCTCGAACGGATCGTCCAGCGCGGAGCGGACGGCCGCGACGCGCTGATGGGCGAGGAAGCGTGCCACCCCGCCTTCCGGCTCGAACAAGCGGTAGAGTTGCGAGCGCGACATGCCGAGTTCCTTCGCCATGTCATCGATCCGGAGCGGCTTCGCGAGATGGCTGCGGATGAACCGTTTTCGCGGCTCTCAGCCGGGCCGCGTGGAGCGGTGCGCTGGCTCGGTCCAACGGCATCGACACTGGGACGGACATAGGCCGCGACCATGTGGAGCGTGGCTTGAGCGATATCGGCGGCGTCGTGCGTCGCGATGGCGTGACTGTGGGCGACCAAGCTTCGCAAGTGGTCGGCGAAGAGCCGCCCCACACCGCCGTTTATGACCAGCCCGTGGAGCACGTCCTCGTCCGGCACGACGGAAGCCACGGACGAACGCGGAAGGACGAGGATGAGCGAGTCCGTCTCCGGGACTCGGCTGCGGCGATAGGGCTGGGAGAGGTCGTTGAAGCTGATCGCGCCAGCAGGCACGTCGATGGTGCCGCGATCGGTCTCGACGCGATACGCATGCTGGCTCAGGTGGAGGACGAAGCTGTCTTGGCCATCACGCCGGATCCGGGATCGGGAACGGGAGGGGCCCTGAGCGGCGGCGTTCATGACACGCAAGGCCATCGGGCCGATCAAGGTCGTTTCGATATGGCCTGCAAATCCCGTCCGGTCGGCGTCAAGGTCATGGGCGGAGAACAAGGCACGCCATGCATCGAAACGGTCACGTTCGGGCAGGCTATCGGTCGTGAAGATGGATCGTGGTACGACGCTCACGGCATCATCTCTGCTGCCCTTTGATGCCAAGCATATTCAACCTCATCCGAGCATATCGCCAGATTCTTTCCGGCCACGGTCAGCGACTTCTTTCGTCGAGGCCGTGTGATCGTCCGGCCGAGCCGCCGCGTTCATCGAAGGACCACCCCATCCGGCTCCTTCGCGCGGGTTGGCGGCCCTCTCGACGGACGCATGCCGGCTTCAGCCAGCCGCTGTGTGAAGCGACCCAGCGGCATCCTCCCCGACCTAACCGTTCGAAGGCCGCCACTCACACGGCTGGAGTTGGCCGAAAGCGAAATGGCCGCTCTGGAGAGGGATTGCCGGAAAAGCGGGCAAGCTCCTCCCGACCCTGATGAGACCGACGGGAATTCAGGCGATTTGCGGGACAGCGGCCATCAGTGACTGTCCTGCTTCCGTAGGAGATTGGGACTGGGAATCCCCTTGCCGCCTCTCCTACGGTGAATGCAGTTCAAGTGAGAGCGAACGGACTCGAGGATATAGACTGATGAACCGTGTCGCTCGGTGCGGGGGCGGCCCGGCCTTGCCCGTCGATCCGACGACCGGTGAGGACCTGCCGGGCGCAGCGCCTTGCTGCGGCTCAGCCACGGCAGCATTTCGTGCCGTCGCAGGAAGCCCGCGTGCCGGATGATTGCGCGGAACTCCGGCGTTTCGGCCGATGATCCGGTTGTTCCGGTCTCATTATGGCGCCCGCTACGATCCTTCACGCCGGCCTCCTGCATGCCAGCCACCCTGTCCGAATTCTCGCCCCTCGCGCCGCCCACCTCGCGCGAGGCCGGATCCCTGTCGCAGCATGTGGGCCGGCCGTACGGGCACGGCGCTCCTGACGTCTCTCTACACGAATTGCACCATCACCATGGTGATCGCGCCCAGAGTCCGACGCGACCGTGGGCTCCGCAGCAGCGTGATGCCGGCGGCCCCTACCGCGCAGTGGCCGACTCCTTCACCACCTTTTCGCGCGCCAACCAGACCCTGGGCTGAGACGGAGTTCGACCCATGCTGACCAACTCGCTGATCGAGCTCGATCGCGCTCATCTGGTCCATCCCGTAGCGTCCTATCGCGGCCACGAAAAGCAGGGCGTACGGGTGCTGACGAGCGCCAAGGGTGCCCGCGTGCGGGACGCCGGGGGGCGCGAACTCGTCGATGGCTTTGCGGGTCTGTGGTGCGTCAATGCAGGCTACGGCCAAGAGAGCATCGTGGAAGCCGCGACGCGGCAAATGCGCGAGCTTGCCTACGCCACGGGCTATTTCGACCTCGGGTCCGAACCGGCCATCCGCTTGGCGGCGGAACTCGCCGAGCGCACACCCGGCGACCTCAACCATGTCTACTTCACGCTGGGTGGATCGGACGCCATCGACAGCACGGTCCGCTTCATCAAATACTATTGGCATGCCCGCGGTTTGCCAGGAAAGACGGATTTCATCTCGGTCGAGCAGGGCTATCACGGCTCGTCCACGGTCGGCGCGGGTCTGACGGCACTGCCGGTCTTCCATGCGGGCTTCGAGCTGCCCTTTGCGTGGCAGCACAAGATCCCCTCGCACCATCCCTACCGCAACCCCGTTGGTACGGAGGGCGGTGCCATTATCGCCGCCTCGCTCTCGGCGCTGGAAGCCAAAATCGCCGAATGCGGCGGCGCGGACCGCGTGGCCGCCTTCTACGTGGAGCCGATCCAGGGGTCCGGCGGCGTGCTGGTGCCACCGCCCGGCTGGGTGAAGGCGATGCGGGAATGCTGCCGCAAGCATGACATTCTTTTCGTGGCCGACGAGGTCATCACCGGCTTTGGCCGCACCGGCCCGCTCTTCGCCTGCGAGGATGCGGACATCGTCCCCGACCTGATGACGGTCGCCAAGGGACTGACCTCCGGCTACGTGCCGATGGGCGCGGTGTTCATGAGCGAGCACGTCTATGGCGTGATCGCCGACGGCGCCGGCATGGCCGCGATCGGCCATGGCTACACCTATTCGGCGCACCCGGTCTCGGCCGCCGTCGGCCTCGCGGCCCTGAGACTCTACGAAGGCGGTCTGATCGAGAACGGCCGGCGCGCCGGCGCACGGCTCATGCAGGGGCTCGAGAGCCTGAAGGACCATCCGCTCGTGGGCGACGTGCGCGGCCGGGGCATGCTGGCGGCGCTCGAACTCGTCACCGACAAGGCCCGGAAGACCCCTCTGCCGAAGGAATGCGATCCGGCGCGCCGGATCTTCGACCGCGCCTGGAGCAACGGGCTCGTGGTCCGGGCCTTCCCGCAGGGCGTGCTCGGCTTCGCGCCGCCGCTCTGCTGCACGGATGCGGATATCAATGCGATCGTGGAGCGCACCCGCACGACCCTCGATCAAACGTTGGCCGACCCGGATGTGCGCCACGCCATGGCATGATCGCCCTGCGCGGGCGGAGCCCGCACCAAACGCTTCGCCTGCGAACCGGAAGGCTGCCTCTTGCCCATCGGGCAGGTCGAGCACCGCCACCGGGGCGAAGGCCCCCCGCCGGGACCGCCTGTGAGGGAAGTGGAAAATGCCGCCACAACGAAGAAATCAAACTTTTCTGCTGGCGGCAGGGGCTGTTTCGATGAGCTAAATTTATAACGACGTTCGATGCTCGAAGACGGGAAGAAGGGCCACCATTGGGATCTCGGATTGTAATTTTGCATCGGTTAAGCAGACAAAAGATCGTTGATGGCGCAATAATTTCGTGGAGCAGTATAAAACTTTCAACTTTTCATTGCGCCCACGGGCGTGTTGTCACAAATTGAGATATTTCAATCCGCGTCCCTAAGGCCGTGCTCCTGCGAGCGCTGCGTTCAGCATTTCGTTGATCTTGGAGGTTGGGAAGTGTCTACACGTCAACGCAGCATCGCCGCACTCACCGTGATCGGTGCCATCGTCTCATGCACTGCTGTCGAAGCCGGTGCCTCCGTCACCTTCGTCTCGCAGGGCGGGGCCTACCAGGAAGCCCAAACGAAGGCGATCCTCAATCCGGCTTCGAAGGAACTCGGCATCACGATCAAGCAGGACAGTTCACCGAACGCCTATCCGATCATCAAGACGCAGGTCGAGAGTGGCAAGGTGGTCTGGGACCTCGTCGATGTCCCGAGCGGCGCCTGCATCCGCGGGGAATCCATCAACCTCTACGAGAAGATTGATCCCGCCCTCGTTCCCAACGCCGCGTCCCTCGACCCGCGGATGCGCGACGACTATTCGGTCGGCTACATCACCTATTCGACGGTCCTCGCCTACCGCAGCGACAAGTACGGCAAGAACGGGCCTCAGAGCTGGGCTGACTTCTGGGACGTGAAGAAGTTTCCCGGCAGCCGGTCCCTGCGCAATTTCCCGCGGCCGACCTTGGAGATCGCCCTCCTCGCGGATGGTGTCCCGCGCGACAAGCTCTACCCCCTCGACGTCGATCGGGCCTTCAAGAAGCTCGAACAGATCAAGCCCTACATCACGGTGTGGTGGACGTCGGGCGGACAGTCGGCACAGTTGCTCCAGAGCGGCGAGGTCGACATGGAGATGGCCTGGAACGGCCGGGTCAGCGCCGTGCAGAAGGCGGGGGGCGCCGTCGCCTACAGCTACAACGACGCGATCCTCGAAACCAATTCCCTCTGCATCCCGCGCGGCACGCCCAACAAGGTTGCGGCGATGAAGCTGATGAATGCCGCGATTTCGCCGAAGCTCCAGGCAGCCCTTCCGCTGCTGATCGATTACGGTCCGGCCAACCCGGCGGCGTTCCAGACGAACCTCATTCCGGCCGATCGCCTCGCCCAGCTGCCGTCCTCGCCCCAGAACCTCGCACAGCAGGCCGTGCTTTCGTCGGAGTGGTGGGCCTCCCCCGAGGGCGTCAAGGCCGAGGAGCGGTGGTTCTCCTTCATGCAGAAGAAGTGACGGGCACGCCCTTCGCTTGGGCGAAGGGCCCTCCCTCCGAAACCGAGACGACAGGACGAAGCCCATGCCGTCGGTATCCGCCCTTCGACGGGCCGCGATCAAGGAAGATGCCCTCGTCCTGTGCCTGCTCGCACCGGCCATGGTGGTCGTGGGCCTGCTTCTGCTGCTGCCGCTCAGCTGGCTCGCCGTGCAGTCCATCCATAACGAGCAGGGCTTCACGCTGGAATACTATCGCCGCTTGGTGGAGGACAGCACTTACCTCGACACGTTCCTGACGACGTTCCGCATCAGCGCTCTGGTGACGCTGCTCAGTGTCATCCTTGGATACCCGGTCGCCTACGCGGCGGCGCGGCTGCCGCGGTTCTGGGCGACCCTGGTCCTGGCCATGGTGGTGATTCCGTTCTGGACCAGTGTGCTCGTGCGTTGCTACGCGTGGCTCGTGCTGTTGCAGCGGCGCGGCTTGGTCAACCAAGTCCTCACCGGATCCGGCCTGATCGACGGGCCGCTCGCCCTCGTCAACAATATGACCGGCACCGTCATCGGCACCCTCCACGTGATGCTGCCCTTCATGATCCTGCCGCTCTACGGGGTCATGCAGAAGATCCCGCAGGATCTCCTCGTCGCCTCGAGCAGCCTCGGCGCCAAGCCAATGACGACGTTCCTGCGAGTCTTCTTGCCTCTGTCCGGGTCCGGGGTCATCGCCGGCGCGGTGCTGGTCTTCGTCATCTGCCTCGGGTTCTACATCACGCCGGAACTGCTCGGTGGCGGGCGAACTATCCTCGTGTCGATGCTGGTGCAGCGCGATGTCGAGATCTTCAATCAATGGGGCCCGGCGAGCGCCGCATCGGTCGTGCTCCTGGCGGTGGTCCTCGGGATCTTCTGGCTGATCAACAAGCTGGTCCCGGTCGAGAAGATCCTGGGGGTCCGCTGATCATGACGAGCCGGTTCACCCTGCCGAGGATCGCCTTCGCCCTCGTCGTGGCGCTCGTCCTCCTGTTCCTGATGCTCCCAGTGCTGATCGTGGTGCCGATGTCCTTCTCGGACGCTCGGTTCCTCCAGTTCCCGCCGAAAGTCTGGTCGCTTCGGTGGTACTGGTCCTATTTCGAGAGCGATGCGTGGATGGAGGCGACCCGGGTGAGCCTGCTCGTCGCGTCCCTCACCACCGTCATCGCCCTGCCGATGGGAGTCGCCGCCGCCTACGCCCTGAATGCCACGACGTGGCGCGTCCTGCGCTGGTGCCAGCTGATCCTGCTGATGCCGCTCATGGTGCCGATCATCATCGTGGCGTCCGGCGTGTTCTTCGTCTACGCCCGCGTCGGCCTCGTCACGACGATCACCGGCCTCGTTCTGGCCCACACGATGCTGGCACTGCCCTACGTGCTGATCGCGGTCCTCGCCGGCCTGCGCAACTTCGACATGCAGCAGGAGATGGTGGCCCGGAGCCTGGGGATGAACCGCTTCCGGGCGTTCCTGGCGGTCACCCTGCCGCAGATCAAGCCGAGCCTCGTCTCCGCCGGGCTGTTCGCCTTCATCACCTCGCTCGATGAGACCGTGGTGGCGCTGTTCATCTCGGGCGGCGACAACCAGACCATCACCAAGCGCATGTTCACCGCCCTGCGCGACGAGATCGATCCGACCATCGCGGCGATCTCGTCGCTGCTGATCCTGTGCTCACTGGTTCTCGTCCTGGCCGCAGGCCGACGGACCGCCGAGGCCTGAACCCCGCACCCTTCCGACGCCAAACCGCGGGCCGCCTCTCCCAGGCGAGCAGCCCGGAGGAGCCGCCTGCTGTGACCGTCGCATTCTCCTCCCTCGAGTTCCTGCTGGCCGCGCTGCGCGACGTCGTCGGCGAGGGCGGCCTCGTCACTGATCGCGACCTGACCGTGCGCTACCTCATCGACCAGCGTGAATACCTGCGGGGCGAGACCCCGGGCGTCATCCGCCCGTCGAGCACGGCGGAGGTAGCGGCGGTGGTGCGCCTCGTCGGCGAGGCGGGGTTCGGCCTCGTGCCGCAGGGGGGCAACACGAGCTATTGCGGTGGGGCGACGCCCGATCGATCTGGTCGGCAGTTCGTCCTGAGCCTGGAGCGGATGACGCGCATCCGGGCCGTCGATCCCCTGGGCTTCACGATCGCCCTCGACGCGGGCGTGATCCTGGCCGATGCTCAGGCTTCCGCCGAGGCCGCCGGGCTGATGCTGCCGATGAGCCTCGGTTCGCAGGGAAGCGCCCGGATCGGCGGGCTGCTCGGCACCAATGCCGGCGGCCTCTCGGTCCTCCGCTATGGGATGATGCGCGATCTCCTCCTCGGGATCGAAGCGGTGATGCCGGACGGCAGCGTGTTCAACGCCATGCGACCCCTGCGCAAGAACAACACCGGCTACGACCTCAAGCAGTGTTTCGTCGGCAGCGAGGGCACGCTGGGCCTCATCACCGGGGCGAGCCTCAAGCTGATCCCGGCGCAGGGCTGCCGCGCGACGGCATGGCTTCAGCTCGCCGCCGGCGCACCGCTCGCCGAGATGCTGGCCGTGGTCCGCCGGGGAACCGCCGATCTCGTCTCCTCCTTCGAGTACATCACCGCGACTTCCCTCGGCCTCGTGGGAGCCGGCGGTCCCCTCCCGGCAGGAGCGGGCGGCGTCCTGCTCGTGGAGCTGTCGGCCTCCTCGGCGGCCGTTCCGCTGGAGGATCTCCTCATCGCGACCGTCGAGGAACTCTCCGCCGCCGAATGGATCGAGGATGCGTTCCTGGCCTCGAGCGACCGCCAGCGGAACGAGATGTGGGAATTGCGGGAATCGATCCCGGAAGGCGAGCGCCGGGCTGGCGGCGCGGTGAAGCACGACATCTCCGTGCCGATCCCGGCAATGGGCCGCTACCTCGCCGAGGCCGGCGCGGCGGTGGCCGCCTACGATCCGGCGCTGAAGCTCTCGGTCTATGGCCATGTCGGCGACGGTAACCTCCACTACAACGTCCTTGTGCCACCGGGGCGGGACCGTCTCGCCTTCTCCGCCGAGATTGAGGCGAACCTCGCCCCCCGCCTCTACGAGATCGCCCTTGGGCTCGACGGGGCCTTCAGCGCCGAGCACGGCGTCGGACGTCTCAAGCGCGGCCTCCTCGACCGCTACGCCGACCCCACCGGCCGGACGCTGATGCGCCGCCTGAAGGGCGCTTTCGACCCGGCCAACACGTTCAACGCCGGCGCCGTGGTCGATCCCATCAATCGCGGCGCGTGACCCTTCACCGGGATCGGCAGCAAAGCCTGCCACTCAGTCCCCTCACGGCGACATCTCACGCGGCCAGCGGGGTGCATACGGCAGCGACTGCCGGGGGGCGGCCTTACACTCCGCCACGATACCGGCGCGTCAAAGGGCCGGACCCACACGCTCAATCATCCGCGAGAGGTCTCACCATGCTCAGGCAGCGCCTCAACGATCCCGCGCTCCTCGTCGAGCGGGCCTATGTCGGAGGCGCCTGGATCGATGCGGATGACGGGGGCCGTCTCACGGTCCTCGATCCGGCGACAGGCGAGGCGGTGGCGAGCGTCCCGGCGCTCGGTGCCGCCGAGACGAAGCGGGCGATCCAGGCCGCCGAGGCAGCCTTTGAGGCGTGGCGCGCCACCCCCTCCGCCGCGCGGGCGCAAGTGCTGGAGCGCTGGGGCGCCCTGATGCTCGAGCACAGCAACGACCTCGCCGCGATCATGACCGCCGAGCAGGGCAAGCCCTTCGCCGAGGCCCAGGGCGAGATCCGCTACGGCGCCAGCTTCGTGAAGTGGTTCGCCGAGGAGGCCCGGCGCGCCTATGGCGACGTGATTCCGGCCCCGGCTGCGGACCGGCGCATCCTCGTGATGAAGCAGCCCGTCGGCGTCTGCGCGGCCATCACCCCCTGGAACTTCCCGAACGCGATGATCACGCGCAAATGCGCCCCGGCGCTGGCGGCGGGCTGTCCGATCATCGTCAAGCCCTCGGACCTGACGCCCCTCTCGGCGCTCGCCCTCACGGTCCTGGCGGAGCGGGCCGGGATCCCCGCCGGCGTCTTCAGCGTCGTGACCGGGATGCCCGACGGGATCGGTGGGGAGCTCACCGGCAACCCGGCGGTGCGCAAGTTCTCCTTCACCGGCTCCACGAAGGTCGGCCAGATCCTGATGCGCCAGTGCGCCGACACGGTGAAGCGCGTCAGCTTCGAACTCGGCGGCAACGCGCCGTTCATTGTCTTCGACGATGCGGACCTCGACCTCGCGATCGATGGCGTGCTGGCGAGCAAGTTCCGCAATGCCGGCCAGACCTGCGTCTGCGCCAACCGGATCCTCGTCCAAGATGGCATCTACGATCGATTCGCCGAGCGGCTGGCCGGGGCGGTCTCCCGGCTGAAGGTCGGCAACGGCTTCACGCAAGGCGTCACCATCGGCCCGTTGATCAACCGGGCCGCCGTCGAGAAGGTTGGCCGCCATATCGACGACGCCCTCGCCAAAGGGGCCCGCGTGCTGACCGGCGGCCGGTCGGAGGGAGAGGGCCTGTTCGTCACGCCCACGCTGCTGACCGACGCCCATGTCGACATGGCGCTTGCCAGCGAGGAGACGTTCGGGCCGGTGGCGCCGCTCTTCCGGTTCCGGGAGGAGGGGAAAGCTGTGGCCATCGCGAACGCCACGCCCTACGGTCTCGCCTCGTATTTCTACACCAGCGACCTCAAGCGCTCGTGGCGGGTGGCCGAAAGACTCGATTTCGGCATGGTCGGCCTCAACACCGGGTCGGTTTCCATGGAGGTTGCCCCGTTCGGCGGCGTGAAGCAGTCGGGGCTGGGGCGCGAAGGGTCGAAATACGGCCTCGACGAGTATCTGGAAATCAAGGCGTTCCATATCGGCGGCCTCGACGCCTGACCGGCAAGCCCCTCGCACCCCTTCTTTTCAGCCTGAGAATCTGGCGGAGAAGGGAGAAATTCCCCTCCCTCCGACGGACCTCGGGCAGGCCCAACTTCGGGCGGGGCGAGGGGCGATGCATCACGTTCCCGCCGGACCCTCAGTAACCGCGCCCACGATCGACAAGACCGATGAGGGGCTCCCGACCGGTGGCAGCGCAGGTTCTCGATCACCGCCCGTGCCGCCGTCTCGGGCCGGGACGTGCTGGCGACGTGCGGGGTGACGATCACCCGCGGATGCGACCGGAACGGGTGGTCCGGCGGCAGCGGCTCGGCGGCGAAGACGTCGAGGATCGCCCCGGAGACCTGGCCCTCGTTGAGGGACGCCAGGAGATCGGCTTCAACCATGTGCCCGCCCCGACCGACATTCACCAATCCCGCCCCCCGGGGAAGCGCCGATAGCAGTCTCCGGTCGACGATGCCGGCCGTATCGGGCGTCAGCGGCAGCAGGCAGACGAGCACGTCGCAGCCCCGCGCGAAGTCCAGCACCTCGTCCATCCCCGCATGGGTCGTCACCCCCGGAATTGGCTGGCGAGAGCGGCTCCAGCCGGAGAGGGGGTAGCCAAACGGGCGCAGGCCTTCGAGGGCCGCCCGCCCGAGGGTCCCCAACCCCATCACCCCGACCCGAGTCACCCCGGCGAGCGCCGGGATCCGCGGCGCCCACACCCCCGCCGATTGGTCGCGCAGGTATCCGATCAGGTCTCGGTGCAGGGCCAGCACCGCCATGGTGACGAACTCGGTCATACCCGCCGTGAGGGCCGGCTCGATCATCCGCACCAGGGGGATCCGCTTCGGCAGGCCGAGCCGGAGGAACTGGTCGATCCCGGCACCCGACGAGAAGACGATCTCCGCGCCGGGATAGCGGGCGAGCAGGTTCGGCGGAACGTCCCAGGCCACGAGGGCCCGGACCTCACCCGGATCGAACGCCTCGCCGAGCTGGACGAAGGCGATATCGGGGGCTTCCCGGGCGAAGACCGCCCGCCATGCATCCGCCCCCTCGGGCTCGGCGGCATAGAGGAAGCTCATCGGTTCTCCCCTGGGAGGTCAACAGTGCGTCTAAAGCCGACAGCCTGATCGGCATGCCCGCGTGGTGTTCGAAGCAAGCCGATATCCGCCGCCTCGGAGGAATCGGCCGGACGGCGGATGAGGGCGGCCGGCAGGACGGACCCCATGGCAGCTATGGAGCCTTGCGGCCTCACACGCCACGGCGTTGGTCGACGCCGCCCATTCGAAGCTGCGGAAAATCCGACACCTTCGACATTTCATGCTGTCCGCCCCCGCCCTGCTCCTCCCGAATAGGTTGAAACTCAGCCATTGTACCCTGTCCCCCTGCGCCATTCCGCGGTCCGGCACGGCAGCCTATAGGCGCGGCTTCGAGGAGTACTTGCGATGTCGAACGACAGCTTCGTGCCGGTGTCGATCCGCCACTTGTCCAAGCTGTACGGCACGCTCAAGGCGCTCGACGACGTGAGCCTGGAGATCGGCGCGGGCGAGTTCATGTCGCTGCTCGGCCCCTCGGGCTCGGGCAAGACCACGCTGCTCGGCATGCTCGGCGGCTTCAACCGCCCGACCTCGGGCAGCATCTTCTTCGGCGAGCGCGACGTGACCCTGGTCCCGCCGCACAAGCGTGACATCGGCGTCGTGTTCCAGAACTACGCCCTGTTCCCGCACATGAACGTCGGCGACAACGTGGCCTTCCCCCTTCGGGCGCGGGGCATCAAGGGGCCGGGGGCGCAGGAGCGCGTGAGCCGGGCACTGGCGACCGTCGAACTCGGCGGTTACGAGGGGCGCGGCATCCACCAGCTGTCCGGCGGCCAGCGGCAACGTGTGGCGCTCGCCCGCGCCATCGTGTTCGAACCGCGCCTGATCCTGATGGACGAGCCCCTCTCGGCGCTGGACAAGCAGCTCCGCGAGACCATGCAGCTCGAACTGCGCCAGATGCACAAACAACTCGGCGCGACGATCATCTACGTCACTCACGACCAGCGCGAAGCCCTAACCATGAGCGACCGCATCGCCGTGATGCGCAATGGCCGCCTCGTCCAGGTCGACACGCCCCAGCGCCTGCACGATCACCCCAGCGATGATTTCGTGGCGAGCTTCATCGGCGAGAGCACGCTGCTCCGCGTGGAGCGGGCCGGGGAGGATGCGGTGCGCTTGTCCGACGCGATCCTGCGGACCACCCGCGCGATCCCGAACGAGGGTGAGATCCTCCTGGCGATCCAGTCGGAGAAGCTGATCCTCAACGACGGCGCGCTCAATCAGGACTGGAACCACATCACCGGTACCGTGAAGGACATGATGTTCCAGGGCGAGAGCCTGAAAGTGTTCGTCACCCTGGCCGACGACCGGATCATCAGCTTCCGGCGGGCCCGCCACCACATCGGCAACCAGGGCCTGCCCCAGTTCGGCGCGCGGGTCGCCCTTGGCCTCCATCCAGCGGATACGATCGTCGTGCCGCGGGCCAACTGATCCGCCGTTCCGCGCACGCGATCGGACCCGACCTGCAACGGCTCTAGCCCTGGTCGGAATGCGAGCGGTACAACCCCCGCTGCGCCTCCGGCGCCGACGAGGGCATCGCCGGTGCGAGGGCTAGAGTCACGAGGTTTCGAGCGTCAATGTTGCAATCTCCCAAGCTCGACCGGATCGACATCGCTATTCTCGTCCAGCTTCAGAAGGACGGCCGGATGACGAATGTCAGCCTCGCCGATGCGGTGGGGCTGTCGCCGAGCCCATGCCTCCAGCGGGTCAAGCGCTTGGAAAGCGCGGGATACATCGTCGGCTACGGCGCCCACATCAACCTTGCCAAGATCACCGAGACGGTCACGGTCTTCACCGAGGTCACGCTGTGCGATCACCGTCGCGAGGATTTCGTCAAGTTCGAATCGAACATCCGCAACATCGACGAGATCATCGAGTGCCACCTCATCAGCGGCGGCTACGATTATCTGCTACGGTTCATCACGCGCAGCATCACCCACTATCAGACCTTGATCGACTCGATCATCGACCGGAACATCGGCATCGAGAAGTATTTCAGCTATATCGTCATCAAGTCGCCGATCAACAAAAGCGCCCTGCCGCTTCAGGCGTTGCTGAAGGACTCCTGACGGTCGGAGCCCATACCGCCGCCTCCCGCCTCGCCGAAGGAAGAGCGTCGCTCGGCGAGACCACGCGACGGTGGCGAGATTCAACCGACGATGCAGAAGATTTTGCGGACGCGCTCGTCGCTCGTCCAGGCATTGGTCGCCCCGGCGGGCACCATCACCATCTCGCGGGCGGCGACCCGCAGTCCGGTTCCGGCTGGGTCCGTCAACGTCACGGCGCCGGACAGGAGGACCATCAACTCGGCCTGGGCCGGGGTGACGCTGCGGCGGCGGTAGGGGGTGCTGTCCCACAGGCCGATGCGGATACGGGCCGAGCGGGCCGAGAACACGCGGCGGCTCACGACGTTCGGCGGCGGCGTGAGCAGCAGGTCCGAGGCGGGGGGCGGCGCCGGGTCCAAGGGCGATGCGGGGTCGATGAGGACTACCTCCCGCCGCCCGTCATCGGCGGCGTCGGCGAAGACGAGGAAGCTCCGCACCGCCAGCCCCGCCTGGACCCAGCGCAGGGGCGTCCCTGCCGGGATGACGGCGCAGTCGCCGGGATGGAGCTTCAGCACGGTCTCGTCAGGGGCCTGGAGGGTGATCTCGCCCTCCCAGACGGCGACGAATTCGGTGTGCGGCATCGACTCGACGCGCAGGTCGCAGGCCTCGCTCGTCGCGAGGCCGACCCCATACCCGAGGACCTCGTCGGCGACGTGCCAAGTCCGGCCGGCGGAGAGCGGATCGCTCTCCGCGGCGAGGAAGGCGGGCGGCGCCATTGCCGCGATCGGAACGCCGTCGCGGACGACAAAGCACGAGGTCTGGGTCACCGGGTTTCTTCCCTCTCGAGCAAGGTCTCGGCCCTCGAGCGTCTTCCGTGCTCCTCGGATCGCAGACGACGGCCTTATCCCGTGGGGCTGCCGCGCTAGTGCAGTGACGCACTCACTCCGTTCATGCGCTTCTGCACTAGATCATTGTTTTTTGCATCAATTTTCCTAGACACGGCTGACGCCTCCGTCTGGATCGATGCACTGCCGTCCGCCGAACCGGCATCCGCTCCTTCGCGGGGCGCTCAGCGGCCGAAAACATCCAGAAGTTGCTGCCAGCCCGCCGCGACCCGGACACCGGGCGTGCGGAAGGCGTGGAACGGAATGGGGTTGAGGGGCACCGAGTCGATCAGGCCGAGGTCGGTTGTTCGTCCGGCCGTCTTCTCGGCGAGGGCGCGGCCCATCAGGCTCGCCATGGCGACGCCGGTCCCGTTGTAGCCTGCGGCGAAGACCGTGCGGTCGTCGAGCTGGCCAAGTCGGGGCAAGCCGTCGAGGGTCATGGCGACGAGCCCCGACCACCGGTAGGCGATCGGCGTGTCGGCCAAGAGTGGGAACACCGTGACCATGCTGCGGCGGAGCGCCTCAAAGGCGCTGGCCGAGTCCGTCTTGCCGAAGGCGCCGCGGCCTCCGAAAATCAGCCGGTTGTCGACGAGGCGGAACCAGCGCAGCATCCGCTTGGTGTCGCCGCACAGACGGCCGCCCGGCAGGATCTGGGCCCGGACGTTGTCGGTCAGTGGCTCCGTGGCGATGATGGCGCTGCGGAACGGCACGAGCCGTCGGTGGATCGGCAGTGTGGCTTGGGTCACGTCGGAATAGCCGTTCGTCGCGATGACGAGCTGGCGCGCGCTCACCTGCCCGTTCGGCGTCTCGACGACGACGCCACTTCCCGCGTGCCGCACCGAGATTGCCGGACTCTCGACATAGATCGGCACGCCCTTCGCCCGGAGGCCCCTGGCGAGGCCGCGGGCGTAATTAAGCGGATGGATGCCCCCGGCCTTGGCGCTGAGCAGGCCGCCGAAGAACTGATCGGATCCGACCTCATCGCGGACCTGCTCAGCGGTCAGCATCACCGAATGGCCGAACTCTGCCTTGATCCAGTCGCCGCTGACAGTCAGGCTGGCGAGCGCCCGGGGGGTATGGGCCGCCGCGATGTGGCCATAGCGGCCGAACCCAGCACTGGTTATTGACAGAGCATCGACGAGTTTCTCGACACAGTCACAGGACTCGTAGGCGAGGTTGTACATGAGGCGCGCCACGTCGCGGCCGTGCGCAGCGGCAATGGCGGGGAAGCTGTGCCGAAACTTCGGCGAGACGACGCCGCCGTTGCGGCCGCTCGCCCCCCATCCGACGCGGTTGGCCTCGACGACCACGGCGGATCGGCCGCTCGCCGCGATGTGGTAGGCCGCCGAGAGGCCGGTATAGCCGGCGCCGATGATCGCCACGTCATCTTGCACGGACCCATCCAGGCGCGGGAGGGCAGGCTCCTCGTCCGCAGTGGCGGCCCACAATGAATCCACGTGCATGGAGTGTTCCTCGTGCGACGCCGAAGGGGCGATGCGACCTAGGGCTTTGGCCGAGGTCGCATCGCCCGTGGGGCGTTCTCCATCCGGCCCCTGGCTCTGTCTCAGCGTCCGGTGCCCAGCTCCGCTTCGACGGCGTCGGCGAGTTCGGCCAAGGTCGCGAAGTGGTAGTCGGGCTTGGTCAGTTCCGGCACCTCCAGGGTGCCACCGAAGCCTTTCTGGTTCTTGCGCCGCTCGATCCAGGTGACGGTGTAGCCGAGGCGCTTGGCGACGCCGATGTCGTGGTGCTGGCTCTGCGCGACGTGGAGGATGTTCTCGAACTCGATGCCCGACAGGCTCAGGCGCCCCCGGGCAAAGGCGAAGAACTGCGGATCGGGCTTCTCGAAGCGCACGTCATCGACGGTGACGCGGTCATCGAAGGGCTGGTCGAGGGTGGCCCGCCATGTGATCGAGCGCCCAGCGCCGGGCGTTGGTCATCGCGACGAGACGGAAGTGGCGGCGCAGGCGCTTCAGGGCCTCGACCGAGTCCGGGAAGGCCGGCCAGTCCTTGATCGAATCCTTCAGGCCTTCCGCGGCGCCAGGGACGTGCGGCAGATCGAGTTCCGCGGCGATGTCCTTATAGCAGCGCACGAGATCGTCCGGGTAAAGGCCCGAAGACTTGTCCGCCCGCGAGCGCCGGTAGATGGCGAGGATGTCATCGTCGCTGTGACGCGCGGCAGCGTCGCCCCCGACCTTGCGGATGTGAGTGAGCATGCCCTGCTCGAAGTCGATGAGTGTGCCGACGACATCGAAGGTCAGGGCTTTGAAATTGCGAAAAGACATGGACCAGCGATCCTCTCATGCCGCGGCCGCTCCGCCGGCGAGCCGGGGGTATGAAGCCAGCGATGCACGCACTTGTCCGACGATTTAGGACCGATCCAAGCGCAGAAGATGTCGTTTCACCCCCCCTCGGCAGCAGCAAGGGCCGCCCCGATGGGTCGACCCGGTTCGCTCGGATTGCCGCTGGCTTGGACCGCGCTTGGAGGAAACGATCGTCCCCGCGAGGAGCTATCAGATCACGACGGAGGCTCTGCCGCCGGACCTCGCCGCACGCATCCGGACAATTGGCGCGGTGGTCTCGGATAGCCGCCGATCCGCCAACGACTTCCGGGTCGGACCGGGCGGGACCCGACGATCGGGAGAAGGGGCAGCCTCGCCGGGCCGAGGAGTCCGGATTTCATCCGGAGACTTCGGCTACGGATGGAGAGTGGCCCGAAGCTTGGGGCGCGCTACACCCTTCGGAGCAATGTTCTCAGTCTGGTGGGCTCCTCCACCCCGTACCCTGATCGCGCGTGGAACTCGATTGTTGAAGCGTTTGAGGCTACGACTTGCAGGTTGACCTTGGTGCGGCCCAGACCTGCCAACCGATGCTCCGTTTGCCGCAGCAATTCTCGGCCGACACCCTTGGTGCATGGTCTTTGAGTACGGCTATCCGAGAAATCCAGCCACGATGTCCTTCTTAACCCGCCATGATCGAGCCGATTGGGATCGTGAGCGACTGGGGGGCAGTGTCCGCTCCCTTGCCATTACCGCCCAGTAGCGGACCGGCAGAAATCAACCCTGTGGGAGCTTCCTTCTTCCCAGCCCGGCTGCAAACGCGTGGCATGATCGCCCTGCGCCATGAAGTGACGCTGGATCGCCCACCGTATCGGGATACGCGGCCGCCTGCCGTCTGAGAGTGCGCGGGGCCCGTCCATAGTCCATTGCAGCCCGATCGGCCAATTGCTTCGACCGGGCTGGGCTACATCGCCAACTTCGGGGCGGTCAGAAGGAGATCCTTCAGCTGCTGCTTGTAGAACTTCGCGAAAGCCGTGGTTCCATGGCCCGAAGTCTCGGGGCTGGCCGGTATCAGGTACAGGCGTCCGTTCTTCAGCCGCTTGATGTCGCGCTCCATGATCCCGGTCTCGGGCGGATTGCGTTCATCATCGGCGGAGTTGATCGCCAGGACGGTGGCCCCGATCTTCTCCAGCCCCGGCGAGGGATCGTACCCCCGGGACGCCTCCCATTGGTAGATGTAGTCGTTGGCATCGGCACCGAACGGCGCTCCCAGACGGGTATCCACGAGCTTGTCGGCAAGGTCTCCTGTCGGGGCCTGCTTCTGCAGGGCCAACGTCCCGCCGCTGGAGGCGAGGGCGAAGAAGACATTGGCGACCCGTAATGACGGCGGCTGATGGGTGTACTCGCCGTTGGCGTAGGTGGGGTCGCGCTTGATCGACTCGACCAGCAGGCGCCGCAGCATCCAGTTGCGGCTTGCCATCTCGCTCGGCTGCGACGCCATGGGGACGAGGATGTCTGTGTAGCCGGGATGGGTCACGCCCAGGATCCAGGCGTGCATGCCCCCCATCGAATTGCCAATGATGAGGCGGACGTGCTCCAGACCGAGATGCTGCGTCAGCAGCCGATATTGCGCCTCGGCCATGTCATCGTAATTGTATTTGGGAAAGCGCGTCTTGAGCCCATCCGACGGCTTCGACGACTTTCCGTGGCCGATCGCGTCCGGGATGACGATGTAATACTTCGACGCATCGAGCGGCTGGCCGGGGCCAAACAACTCCCCGGCGAAGCCGGCCGTCAGCATGCTGGCTGTCGAACCGGTGGTGCCGTGCAGAACCACGACCGGCTCACCCTTCGGATCTCCGATGGTGACGTAGTGCAGATGGAGTTCCGGCAGGACTTCACCCGTGTGAAACTTGAAGTCCTTGACCGTCCAGTCGCCGTCCTTGGGAACGGGATAGTCCGCTGCCTGTACTGCACACGCGGCCCAGGAGAGAGCCATTCCTATGGCTGCGGCCCGCAAGAGTTTCAGCGCTGGCATGTGGTCTCCCCTCGATGCTGCGAAACGTCGATGCTCTTTTTGTGAGGTCGCACCCAATTCCCACCGAGGAGACGGCAGGTCTCGCCTCCTCGGCCCATCTAAAGACGCGCGATATAAGCGGCGAGATCGCGGATCTCGTCGGCGGTGAGGTCCTGGGCGACCTCGTTCATGGCCGGGTCGTAGCCCGGTCGCGCGTTAGACTTGTAGGCGGCCAGGGCCTTGGCGAGATATTCCTCGCGCTGGGCGCGGATCCGCGGGATCGCGTCGTGCCCCGCCAGGTCGGCCCCGTGGCATGACGCGCACTGATGTTTGCCGATGATCGCCTGGGCGCGGTCCTTGAGCGCGGCATCCGGTGCCGCGCCGGACCAGACGGGCGGAGGCAAGGTCGCGATGGCGTCCGCGTAGGCCCTCAAGTCGTCGTCAGAGAACCCGGCGGCGATGTCGTTCATCGGAGCCGCCTCCCGCTGCTTCTCCCGGAACTGGAAGAGCTGCGTCACGACATAATCCGCCGGCTGCGCCCCGAGGGAGGGCACCCCCTCGGTCGTGGAGGTTCCCGCGCCGTGGCAGGCGACGCAGACCTCGAGGCGCTCCGGCACGGGTGCCTCGGCAGCCGGGGCTGCAAGCGCAGCCCCGCTCGAGCTGGCGGCGAGGCAAAGCAGCACCCGGACCGGAGTCCCCAAGCGCCTCATCGGGCGTAGCTCACGCGATAGATCGCACCGTTGTAGTCGTCCGAGACGAGGAGCGCGCCATCCTTGGCAACGAGGACGTCGACAGGCCGCCCGATATACTTGTTATCCTGCAAGAAGCCCGTCACGAACGGTTCGGTCGAGGCGATCTTGCCATCGGATCCCGTCTTGGCAAGCAACACGTCCCCACCGAGTTTGGTGGTGCGGTTCCAGGAGCCGTGCTGGGCGATGAAGATCTGATCCCGGTAAGCCTCCGGGAATTGCGTGCCGGTGTAGAACCTCATGCCGAGGGAGGCCGTGTGAGGCCCGAGCAGCGCAGCGGGCGCGGTGAATTCGCTGCAGGAATGGCCCCATCCGTATTCCGGATCGGTGAAGGTCCCCTGGTGGCAGAACGGATAGCCGAAATGCTGCTTTCCCGGATCCGTCAGGACGTTGAGTTCGTCGTTGGGGATGTCCTCCGACACCCAGTCGCGGCCGTTGTCGGTGAACCAGAGCTCCTTGGTCTTCGGGTTCCAATCGAAGCCGACGGAGTTGCGGACCCCCCTGGCGATGACCTCGGCGTTCTTCCCGTCGAGGTCCATCCGCCTGATCTGGGCATGGGTCTCGGGCGGAAGCTGAATGTTGCCCGGCGCGCCAACCGGAACGTAAAGCTTGTCATCGGGGCCGATCGAGATGAATTTCCAGCCATGCGCCTCGTCCTTCGGCAGATCATCGTAGACGAGCTGAGGCTTCTCGCCGCCATCGAGATGCTTGAGGATGTCATCGTATCGCCAGATCTTGGACAGTTCGGCGACGTAGAGCGTGCCGTCATGGAAGGCGACGCCGTTCGGGCGGTGCAGGCCCGAGGCGATGGTCTTGACCTCGTGCGAGCCATCCGGCCCGGCCTGCGGGAGGACGGCGTAGACCTTGCCGACCGTGCGGGTGCCGACGAACACGGTCCCGTCCGGCGTCTGGGTCATCGAGCGGGCGTTGGCGAGCCCGCTGGCATAGACCTCGACCTTGAACCCGTCCGGCACCTTGAGCTTGTCGAGGGGCAGCGTGGCCACGGGCGTCGCGATCGGCGGTCCGGCGACCGGGGCGAGCTTCGCCGCGCCGCCCCCCTCCGGACGACCGTAGAGCGCCGAGCCCTTGTCCACCTGGACGGTCGCCGGTGGGGCGGCGGTCGCCTTGGTTTCCTGGGCCATGCCGGGCAACGGCCCGAGGGCACCGAGCCCAAGGCAAGCGACCGCGGCGGCGAGACCGCGAGACAGGTTCGGCGTCATTTTCACTCCCGAGCACACTGAAGGCGACAGGTTGTCCCGGCCTGCTCGACCTTCATATGTCCGAATGTCCGCGCTGGCCATGCGCTCAAACTCTACTGAGGCGACAGCTTTTTCCTATCGTCATCGGCGGCACCGCAAGATCACGGTTCCGCTGCACTCGGCTGCGCCAGATAAAGCTCGCTGGCGTTTCACGAAGCCAACGGAAGCGGCGCCCAGAGCATTGTTTCTGCCGCATTTTCTCGCGCCGAACCGGCATCCACTTCGGCGGAAAATGCTCTAGCACGACGCCGTCACGACTGGGGCAGTCCAGTCCTTGCGGTGCGCGAAGACCGTGGTGAGGAAGTCCACGAACACGCGGATGCGCGGGCTGAGATGGCGCCGGCTGCGGTACACCGCGGAGATCGGATCGATCTCCCGAGTGTTGAAGGCTGGCAGCACCTCTACGAGATGCCCGGCCCGCAGGTCGCGGGCGACCTGATACTCCGTGAGCTGAACGATCCCCGCCCCCCGCCGCGCCAGCTCGAGGAGCATTTCGCCGTGGTTGGCCATCAGCGGCCCCCGGGGGCGGAGCGTCCCGGACCCGCCCGTCGCCGCCCCGCACGGCCCAGGGGCGAGCGGGGATGGTTCGACAGGAAGCCGAGGCAATCGTGCCGGGCGAGGTCGTCCGGCTGCTGCGGCGTGCCCCGGCGGGCGAGGTAGGACGGGGCGGCGCACATCAGCCAGCGGGTGCCCGCGAACCGGTGCGCGACGAGGGACGAGTCGGCGAGCGCCCCGACATGGATCGCCACGTCCGCGCCGTTCTCCAGCAGGTTGCCCGGCTCCATCGTCAGTAGGACCTCCAGCCGGAGGCCCGGATTGCGCTGGTGGAAGGCGGGCAGGACCGCCGCGAGCTGCGCTGTGGCGAAGCTCGGCATGGTGCGCACCCGCAGCGTGTCCTGGATCCGGCTCGCCATCACCGCCGTCTCGGTCGCCTCCAGGGCCTCGATCGCATGCAGGGCGGCCTCGTGGAACGAGCGCCCCTCCGCGGTCAGGGACACCTCCCGGCCCGACCGGCGGAACAGCATGGCGCCCACCCGGTCCTCCAGGCGGGCGATCAGCTTGCTGACGGCCGAGGGGGTGAGCGACAGGCTCCGGCCCGCCGCGGAGAAATTGCCGTCCTCCACAACCCGCACGAAAACCTTCAATTCTCCGTAGCGGTCCATCGGCGGCCTGTGACGCGCGTTCACACGAGCTGTGAAAACTGAACGATAGTTCCTGTTTCCGCAAGCTGATAGCGTCACGCCCTGTCGGACGACACCAACCGCCGGGCACGGCGCGCCGACCATGGGAGGACAGTGATGCCGGTCACCTCGACCGATCGCGGGACCACGCCTGCCCCCTACGACGCCATCGTCATCGGCGCGGGCTTCTCGGGCCTCTACCAGCTCCACCGCCTGCGCGACGACCTCGGCCTCTCGGTGGTCGTGCTCGAGGCCGGCGCGGATGTCGGCGGGACTTGGTACTGGAACCGCTATCCGGGGGCGCGCTGCGACTCGGAGAGCTACTACTATTCCTACTCGTTCTCGGACGCCCTGCAGCAGGAGTGGAACTGGACCGAGCGATACCCCGAGCACGCCGAGATCCGGCGCTATCTCGGCCATGTCGCCGACCGCCTGGACCTTCGACGCGACATCCGCTTCGACACTCGCGTGCACGCCGCGACCTACGACGACGCCTCTGAGCTTTGGCAGGTCGAGACAGTGGACGGAGGGCGCGTCGCGGCCCGCTTCCTCATCACCGCCGTCGGCTGCCTGTCCTCCGCGAACGTGCCCAAGATCCCGGCCTCGAGGACTTCCAGGGCGACTGGTACCACACCGGCCGCTGGCCGCACGAGGGCGTGGATTTCACCGGCAAGCGCGTCGGCCTGATCGGCACCGGCTCGACCGGTATCCAGGCAACCCCGGTCATCGCCGAGCAGGCCGCCCACCTCACGGTGTTCCAGCGCACCGCCAACTACAGCGTGCCCGCCCGCAACGGTCCGGTGAGCCCCGAGACGTGGAAGGCGATCAAGGCGGATTACGCGGCGATCCGCGCCAAGTCGCGGGCCTCGACGAACGGCCACCCCTTCGACATCACCGATGTCGGCGCCTCTCCGTCACGGAGGAGGAGCGGCTGAAGCGCTACGAGGCGGCCTGGGAGGCCGGCGGCCTGCGCTTCCGCGCGGTGTTCGGCGATCTCCTGCGCGACGAGGCCGCCAACGCCACCGCTTCGGACTTCATCCGGGCGAAGATCCGCTCGCTGGTGAAGGACCCGGAGACGGCCGAGAAGCTCGTCCCGAAGGACCACCCCTTCGCCTCGAAGCGCCCGCCGATCGATACGAAACTATTTCGAGACCTACAACCGCGACAACGTCTCCTTGGTGGACGTGAAGGCGACGCCGATCGAGGCGATCACGCCCACCGGCCTGCGCACCAGCGAGGCGGAGTATCCCCTCGACGTCATCGTGTTCGCCACCGGCTTCGATGCCCTCACGGGCCCGCTGCTCGCCCTCGACATCCGCGGTAGCGAAGGCCGGTCGCTGAAGGAGGACTGGGCGGCGGGGCCGCACACCTATCTTGGCCTCCAGACGCCGGGCTACCCGAACTTCTTCACCATCACCGGTCCCGGCAGTCCCTCGGTGCTGACCAACATGCCGACCGCGATCGAGCAGCACATCGACTGGATCACCGACTGCATTCGCTACATGCGAGAGCACGACCTCCGGCAGATCGAGGCAAAGCCCGAGGCGGCGCTTGCCTGGGTCGCCCCACGTGAACGAGGCGGCGCACCAGACCCTCCTGCCGAAGGCGAACTCCTCTTGGTATCTCGGCGCCAACATCCCCGGCAAGCCGCGCGTGTTCATGCCCTATGCCGGCGGAATGGCCCGCTACGCCGAAACGTGCGCCGCCGTGGCGCGAGACCATTACGAGGGCTTCGCCCTGCGCTGATCCCCAAGGACCGGCGCGAGCGAGGGAGGAGCAGCGCGTGCGAGCCGTCAAACCCCGACGTGGCCAGGATGATCGAGGCCGCCCGCGCCGCGAACGCGCCCGCCTGGGAGTCTCTCCCGCCCGCCGAGACGCGGCGGGTCTACGCCGAGGGCCGGCGGCGCCTCCAGCCGCCCCACGAGCCCGTGGCCGAGATCCGCGACCTCACGGCCCCGGGGCCGGGCGGCGCCATTCCCCTGCGTCTGTTCCGGCCGGAGGCCGCCGGGACGGCTCCGCTCCCGGCCCTCGTCTTCCTGCACGGCGGCGGCTGGATGCTCGGCGACCTCGCCTCCCACGAGGGGATCTGCCGCCGGCTCGCCAATGCCGGGGCCTGCTGCGTCGTCGCGGTGGATTACCGCCTCGCTCCGGAGCACCCCTTCCCGGCGGCCGTCGAGGACGGCATCGCCGCCCTCCGCTTCGTCGCGGACCACGCCGGCGACCTCGGCCTCGACCCGGCGCGGATCGCGGTGGGGGGCGACAGCGCCGGGGGGAACCTCGCGGCGGTGCTGGCGCTGATGGGCCGGGACGGCGCGGTGCCCGCGGCCTGCTTCCAGCTCCTCCTCTACCCCGTGACCGATGCCCGCATGAGCGGCGCGAGCTACGGCACCACCGGGCCCGGCATGCCGGTGACGGCCGCCACGATGGCCTACTTCGTCGACCACTATCTGCCCGAGCCCCGGGACCGGGGACGACTGGCGGGCCTCGCCCCTGAAGGCGGACAGCCTCGCGGGAACGCCGCCGGCCTTCGTCGTGACCTGCGGCCACGATCCCCTGTGCAGCGAAGGGCGCCTCTACGCCGAACGCCTAGAGCGCGAGGGCGTACCCGTGACGGCCCTGCACCTGAGCGACCAAGCTCACGGCGTGCTCAACCTCGGCGGCGCCATCGGCGCCACGGCAGGGGTCCTGGCTTTCGCCGGGGCGGCCCTGCGGGAAGCGTGGCGGCAGGCCGGGAGCGAGCCCCCCGCGACGGGCTGACATCACAAACGCATTGGACGGTGAAGCCCCCGTGAGCGGGGCGCCGGTGAGGGAGGCAAGGGGCATGACGAGTTCGACAACCGCCGATCGGTCGCCGGGCAATCCTCGGCGGGGCGGGGGCCCTGGCCGCCACCGCCATCACTGGGTTCCCCCACATCGCCCGGGCCCAGGCCAAACCCATCCGCATCGGGATGCCGACGATCCTGTCGGGGCGGGTGGCGATGCTCGGCACAACGGCGAGGGCCGCGGCCAAGCTCGCGATCCAGCCCTTCAATGAGGCTGGTGGGGTGAATGGCCGGACCATCGAGCTGATCGACCGGGATTCCCAGGGTCGGCCCGACGCCGCCGCCAAGGTCGCCCGGGATCTCATCAACAACGACGGCTGCGAGATCCTCCTCGACGGGGAGGCCTCCTCTGGGGCCTTCGCGGTGCACGAGGTCATCCGCGACCTGCCGGTGCTGTGCGTGCACGTCTGCTCCGAGACTTCCCAGCTCACCGCCGACCCGAAGCTGCGGATCAAGACCGCCTTCCGGGCGGCCCGCCAGGGCATCCACGACGCCGTCGCGGGCGGGAGCTACGCGGCCAAGATCGCCAAGGAGAAGGGCCTCAAGCGCTGGATGACCTGCTCGCCCGACTACGCCTACGGGCGGGACAACACGGCGGAGTTCATCGCCCTCATCAAGCGCTTCGAGCCCTCGGTCGAAGTCGTCGATCAGGTGTGGCCGAAGCTCTTCGCCCCCGATTACACAGAGAGCGTCACCAAGATCCTCCAGGTGCGCCCGCAGGCCCTCTATTCCGCGGTCTGGGGCGGGGACCTCGTCGCCTTCATCGAGCAGGCGAGCCTCTACCAGCTCTTCCCGCAGATCGGGTTCTTCTCCGCCTCCCTCGGTGACCCGACGGTCTTGAGCGCAATCAAGCAGATCCCGCCCGGGCTGCACACCGCCTACCGCTACAGCCGGGAATACCCTCACACCCCCGAGAACACCGCCTTCGCCGACGGCTTCAAAGGGATGGCCAAGTCGGACCCGACGAACTGGGCGTGGCAGGCCTATGTCGGCATGAGCTTCATCCTCGAAGCCTTGAAGCGCACGAACGGCAAGACCGACGGGGCAGCGCTCGCCGCCGAAATCGCCGGCATGACGATCAAGTCGCCCGTCGGCGTCGACGGCAGCATCACCATGCGCGCCGACGACCACACCATCATCGATTACCCCGTCGCGTGGTCGCGGACCGTGCCGAAGGCCCCCTACCTCACCGACTTCACGCCGGTCCCGTGGCCCCTGATCCTCGAACTCGAAGCCGAGTGGAAGAAGTCCAAGGGCTACGCCTGAACCGCCACACGGGGAGGACCCGCGATGAACCTGTCCGCGCTCGCCGAGTGCCTCGCGACCACCGCCTGCGCCGTGACCCAGGTCTCGACCGCATTGATTGTGGGTTCGCTCCTGTTCCTCGTGACCTCCGGGCTCTCGCTGATCTTCGGCGTGCTCGGCGTCATCAATTTCGCCCACGGCGCCATCTACATGCTCGGCGCCTATTGCGCGCTCTCGGTCTACACCCTGACCGGGAGCTTCGCCCTGGCGGCCCTCGGCGGCACCCTCGGCGCCGCTCTCTTCGGGGTGCTGTTTCGAGCGTCTCGTCATGAGCCGCACCTACGGCCGCAACATCCTGATGCAGCTCCTGGTCTGCTACGCGATGACCCTGATCCTCGACGACGCCGTCAAGCTTCTCTACGGCGCCGAGTACCGGATGATGGGCATGCCGGCGGCCTTCGCCGTGGCCCCCCTGCAGATCGCGGGCGGCTTCGTGCCGGCCTACTACGCCTTCATGGTCGGGATCTCGCTGACGGCGGGCCTCGTCCTGTGGCTCGGCATCAACCGGACCCGGCTCGGCAAGATCGTCCGGGCGCTGGCCGTCAACCCGCAGATGGTGGGCGTGCTCGGCATCAACACCACCCTGCTCTATGCCGGCGTGTTCGGCGTCGGCAGCGCACTGGCGGGGCTCGCCGGAGCGCTCGCAGCGCCGATCCGGACCCTCACCCCCGGCATCGGGGTCTCCTTCCTGATCGATGCCTTCATCGTCACCGTGATCGGCGGCATGGGATCGATCGCCGGGGCCTTCATCGCTGCCCTCCTGATCGGCTTCGTTCGGGCCTTCGGGGCGATCGGCTTCCCGCTCTTCGTGGACGGGTTGATGTTCGGGCTGATGGCCCTGGTCCTCGTGGTCAAGCCGACCGGATTGCTCGGACGGGAGACCGCCTGACATGAAAGCGATCCTGCGCGACACGCTGGCCGGAGCGGCCCTGCTGGCGGTCCTCCTCGCCGTCCCGATGCTCTTTCCCTCGCCGGCGCTGCGCGACTTCCTGATCTACGTCATCGCCTACGGCCTCCTGGCGATGTCGCTGAACCTCCTCATCGGCCTGACCGGCCTCGTGGCCTTCGGGCACGCGATGTTCTTCGCCTCCGGCGCCTACGGGTTCGGCCTCCTGATGCAGTCGGGCAAGACCTCGGTCCCGGCGGCGATGCTGGCGACGGTGGCCGGGACGGCCCTCCTGGCCGTCGTGATCGGGGCCATCTGCGTGCGACTGAAGGAGATCTACTTCTCCTTCATCACTTTGGCCTTCCAGATGTTCTTCCACAGCATCATCCTGACCTGGGTGGGGCTGACGGGCGGAGACCAGGGTTTGCAGGGCGGCATCCCGCGCCCGCCCTTCCTCGGGATCGACCTCAACGATGGGCGCACGCTCTACGCCTTCTGCGTCGTGGTCTTCGTCGCCTGCCTCGGTCTGCTGCGGCAGGTCTCGGAATCGCCCTTCGGCTACACGCTACGCCTCATCCGGGACAACCCGACCCGGGCGGCCTTCCTCGGCGTCGACGTCTTCCGCATGAAGCTCGCGGCCTTCGTCCTCGCCGCTTCGGTGGCGAGCGTCGGTGGGATGGTGCTCGCCCTGTTCGTCTCGGGCGCCTACCCGGAATTCGCCTTCTGGACCACCTCCGGCGAGGCGATCTTCATGCTGATGCTCGGGGGCACACAGGTCTTCCTCGGCCCCCTCGTGGGCGCGCTGCTCCTCCGGGCCCTCGACTCCTACGTGGTAACCTTCACCGAGTACCACGGCTTCGTGATCGGCGGCGTCATCCTGTTCGTCGTGCTCGGCCTGCGCCAGGGCCTCGCCGACGCCCTCGCCGGCCTGCTCCGGCGGCGGGTGCGCCCCGCCCCGGTCCGGGAGAGTGTGGCGCTCGCGCCTTCGCCCGAGCGGGAGGCCGCCTGATGCTGAAGGTCGAGCATCTCGCGAAGTCCTTCGGCGGCGTGAAGGCCACGCAGGACGTGTCCGTGACCTTCCCCACGGGCTCCCTCACCGCGATCATCGGCCCGAACGGCGCGGGCAAGACGACGTTCTTCAACCTGATCTCCGGGCACATCGTCCCGGATGCGGGGCGGGTCGTGTTCGATGGGCAGGACATCGTCGGGCAGTCGAGTCTCGCCATCGTGCGACGGGGCCTCGTGCGGGCGTTCCAGGTCGCCGCCCTGTTCCCCACCCTGACCGCGCGCGAGGCGCTGGCGGCGGCGGTGACGTCGCGGTCCAGGGGGTCGGGCCGGATCCTCGGGCGCTTCCCCCTTGGGCGGACGCGAGAGGAGGCGGACACGATCATCGACCTGCTGGGCCTCGGGGCCGTGGCGGAGACCATCTCCAGCACGCTCTCCCACGGGGATCAGAAGCTCCTCGACATCGGCCTCGCCCTCGCGATGCGGCCGAAGATGCTGCTCCTCGACGAGCCGACGGCCGGCATGGGGCCCGAGGAACGCTGGCGGATGATCGAGAAGGTCCGCAGCGTCTGGAAGAGCCAGGACCTGACCATCGCCTTCATCGAGCACGACATGGACATCGTCTTCGGCACCGCCGAACGGGTTTCACGTCCTGCGCTATGGGGCGCTGCTCGCGAGCGGCACCCCGGACGAGATCCGGGGCAACCGGGAGGTGATCGACGCCTATCTCGGCACTGACCATCACCTCGCCGTGACCGAGTCTCCGGCAGTGTCCCTCGCTCCGGCGGAGGTCTGAGCCGTGGGCGAGATCCTTCTCCGGGTCGAGGATGCCGACGTCTTCTACGGCGCGAGCCAGATCCTGTTCGGGATGGACCTGTCCGTGCGCAAGGGGCAGGTGATGGCCCTCCTCGGGCGTAACGGCGCGGGCAAAAGCACCACCTTCAAGGCCATCGCCGGGCTCGCCCCGCCCCGCCGGGGCCGGATCCTCCTCGACGGCGAGCCGGTCTCCGGGCGGGCGCCCTACCGCATCGCCAGCGCCGGCATCGGCTTCGTGCCGGAGGATCGGCAGGTCTTCCCCGAGCACACCGTGCACGACAACCTCGTCATCGGCGCGAAGCGGGGGCCGGGAGGCACCTGCACCTGGACGGCCGAGCGGATCTACGAGGTCTTCCCCATCCTCGCCTCCATGCGCGCCCGCAAGGCGGGCCGGCTCTCGGGCGGGGAGCAGCAGATGCTGACCATCGCTCGCACGCTGATGGGCAACCCCGCCGTCCTGCTCCTCGACGAGCCGAGCGAGGGCCTCGCCCCGATCATCGTGCAGGAGATCGGCAAGCTCATCGTCTCGCTCAAGGAGCGCGGGGTGACCATCCTCATCGCCGAGCAGAACCTGCATTTCTGCCTCGCCATCGCGACGCACGCGACGATCGTGGACCGGGGGCGTGCCGTCTATCACGCCTCCGTCGAGGACCTGCGGGCCGACGAGGCGGTGGCCAAGCGCTACCTCGCACTCTGAGGACGGGAAGGGAGATCCGAAATGATCGAGCGAGACGAGGGACGGGGCCGGATCGCCCTCGTGACCGGCGGGGCGAGCGGCATCGGGCTCGCCATGGCGGGCGTGCTGGCGCAGCGGGGCTGGCGCGTGGTGATCGCCGATCTCGACCGAGCCCGCTGCGAGGCGGCGGCCGGGCCCATCGGGGCCGAGGTCGCCGTCTTCGACGTCGCGGACGAGGCCGCCACCGAGGCCGCCGTCGACGAAATCGAGGCGCGGTTCGGCCCGGTCGAGGCCGCGATGGCCAATGCTGGCTTGATTCAGACGCCGACCCCGCCCGAGGACTTCTCCCTCGACGCCTTCGATCGGATCCTCGCGGTGAACGTCCGGGGCGTCTACGTGACCGCTCTCGCCGCCGGCCGGCGCATGGCCTCACGGGGGCGCGGCAGCATCGTCATCACCGGTTCGATCACGTCGCTGCGCACCGCACCGCTGCACGCCTACGCCCCCTCGAAGGCCGCCGCCGTGCAGATCGCCGCCTGCCTCGCCGCCGAGTGGGGCCGTTCGGGGGTGCGGGTGAACGCGGTTTCGCCGGGCTACGTCGCCACCCCGGCGCTCCAGGCCGCCATCGACCGGGGCGAGCGTGACCCCGACCTCCTGGCCGCCGCCTCCGCCCTGGGGCGGATGGTCGAACCAAAGGAGATCGGACGCGCCGTCGCGTTCCTCCTGTCGGACGACGCGAGCGCGATCACCGGCATCAACCTGCCGGTGGATGCCGGCTGGCTCGCCGCCGCCCACCTCTCGACCTACGGTGGTGTCCGCGCAGCTCGATGACCGCTCATTCGTCTCATCGCGCTGCAGCAGGCGACCGGATGGTAGAGGCGCAAGGATTGGATCCAGCGGATCCAGCGTCGTGAGGGGGGCTGCGTGCGAGTGCGGGCCGCTCCATCGCAACCACATGTGCCCGCATGGCATGCCGCGGAGAACATCCGCTGCGACAACGGCCCGGAGATGATCGCAAAGGCGCTGCGTGGGGTCGGTAGGGGGCCGTGCGCTTTTCCCTATCTACGCTCGACAGCGGATCGGCGGAAAACATCCGACCCGGTCATTGCGCATCCGCCGCAATGGATTCACATTGGGCCGGATGAGGCGCTTGCGGAAGCCGACATCTCTTCCGCTGTCTCACAACAGAGGCGTCCATCGAGAGTGAGGTGTCGCAGAAACCCGGTCCATCGCGCCATCGCCGTCAGGCCGCCATGCTGCGCGAGGCGTCGCGGACCAGGCTCGCCGAGGCCTCGACCTCCTGCAGGGAGGTGACGATCAACGCGACGCTGCGGCTGAATTGCCGATAGGCTTCGCCCTCGCGCTCGGCGGGGTCGACGAACATCGAGTGATGCCGCTCCTTGATCTCCTCCAAGCGGTAGCTCAAGGCGGCAAGGAAGTTTGCGTTGGCGATCATGACCTTGCCGTCGAGATCGAACGCGATGTGCGCCTGAGACGCCTCTAACGCATTCAACTTGAACTTAAATTGTCTGTAAGCGAGCAGAATTCGACATCCCCATGTGGCGGAGTCTCTTCTCTCTTTCAACAACGGTAAGCTCGGCAAAATTCCAGCGTCTCAAGCTGATCGCCGAAAGATAGGGCTATCGCGCGCTTTCTATTTCAGATTTTCTGCCATTCGCGGGCGCGGGCGTAGTCTAGGTGAGAATCTGGCGCGTTTCCTCTGAATTCGTGGCATCCCTCGGCTGTAGGAGGAACCGAAACTTACCAAGGTGCGGCGCTCGGAATGCCCAGCCCGGTCCTCTGCCCTACCACAACCACGGGGCGAGTGGCGTCGACGACGCTGTGCCGTGCCCCTTGCTCGGCGAAGGTTGCCCCACTGCGAGACCGGAGCGCCATTTTCGATCGGGCCTTACGTGTCCCGGACCGGAATAGCGGGCAGTCCGGCCCCGACCACCATTACGAGATGGGCGATCGAAGTCATGCGGAACACGGCTTCGCGCAAACCGGCACAGAATGGGATCACCCTCGGGTTGCACCGCCACCGCCCGCCCGGACGCGTCCTTGAGCTCCGGCAGCGAACGAGACAGCGAGGCGGTCAGGCGCTCGATCTGCCCCCGCGCTGGCCGGTGTCGACGCCCGCCCGGGCGTCGCGTTCCAGCCGGGCGGCTATGCGGAGGCATCCGTCCGACGACAGCGTGACGGGTAGCGTCAGAACCTTCGTCATTGCACCCTCACGCCGCGCGGATCTTGGACAGGAACCGGGCGACCTCGCCGCCGAGGTGCTCGGACTGCCGCGACAGGTCGCAGGCCGAGGTCAGGACCTGCGTCGCGGCCGCGCCTGTCTCCTCCGCCGCGCGGGCGACGCCGGCCACATTGCTTGTCACCTCGCCGGTTCCCATGGCCGCCTCCGTCACGTTGCGCACGATCTCCTGGGTCGCCGCGCCCTGCTCCTCAACGGAGGTGGCGATGGACGAGGCCACCGAGCTGATCTCCTGGATGCGCTTGCGGATGCCGTCGATGGCGCCGACGGCGCTGCCGGTGGCGCCCTGGATGCGATCGATCAGCTGCGTGATGTCCTCCGTGGCTCGGGCGGTTCTGGCCGGCCAATTCCTTGACCTCGGCCGCCACCACGGCGAAGCCTTTGCCGGCGTCGCCGGCGCGCGCCGCCTCGATGGTGGCGTTCAGCGCCAGAAGGTTGGTCTGCGAAGCGATCTCGGAGATCATGGCAACCACGTCGCGGATCTTACGCACCGCCTCGCTCAGCTCTTGCACGAGTGCGGCTGTCTCGTCGGCCTCCCGCACCGCGTGCCCGGCGAGTTCTTCGGAGCCCGAGACCTGCCGCGCGATCTCCGAGACCGAGGCGCCGAGTTCCTCGGCGGGCCGCTGCCACGGTGCTGACGTTCGTCGATGCTTGATCGGCGGCCGCCGCCACGGCCGTCGATTGCTGCGCCGTTTCCGTCGCGATGCCGGACATGCTGGAGGCTGTGGCCTGCAAACTCCGTCGTCGCCGAGGTCACCGAGGATAGCACCGCGCCGACTGTTTGCTCGAAGGAATCGGCCATTGCCGTAAGCTCGGTCTTGTGGCGCGCCTCGGCCTCGGCGCGCCCCCGTGCGGCCTCCTCCTCCATCTGCCGCACGCGCTCGCGCTGCTCGACCTGCGCAGTGACGTCGATGGCGAAACTTGGTTACCTGCACGGGCCTGCCGTCGGCGTCGAGAACCGGGTTGTAGCTGGCCTGGATCCAGACTTCCTTGCCGCCCTTGCCGATGCGCTTGAACTCGCCCGCCTGGTAGTCGCCCCGGCGCAGGGCCTCCCAGAATCGGGCATACTCGGCACCAGCGCGGTACTCGGGGTCAACGAATATGCCGTGGTGCTGGCCGACGACTTCGACGGCCGAGTAGCCCAAAGCCTCCAGGAAATTGGCGTTGGCTTCCAGGACTCGCCCGTCGAGGTCGAAGCTGATGACCGCCTGGGACTTGCGGATGGCCTCCACCTGTCCCCTGAGCGCGGCGGCCTCGACGGTCTGCGCCGTAATGTCGGTGGCGTACTTGACGATCTTGGAGACCTTGCCGGAGCCGTCGCGGATCGGGTTGTAGGAGCCCTTGATCCACACGGCATTGCCGGCCTTGGTCATCCGCTTGAAGTCGGCGATCTCGGCGCGGCCTGCGCGCAGCCCCTCCCAGAACACGGCGTAGTCGCGGCTGGCGCGATAGGCCGGCTCGGCGAACATGCCGTGGTGGCGGCCGCGGACCTCGGCCAGCGCGTAACCCATCAGGTCGAGGAAGGCGGCGTTGGCGACCAGGATGGTGCCGTCGGGGGCGAACTCGATGACCGCCTGCGAGGCTTCGATCGCGGCGAGGCGGCGCGTTTGGTCCTCCCGCTCCAGGCGCGGGGCGGCGTCGGCCCACTCGAGAATGGTGCCTGCCCGCTCACTCGTGCCGGTCAGGGTCGACCCGACGACGTCGAAGTGACGTCCGCCGAGCGCGACCACTGCCGGGCGATCTCGATCGGGCCGGGCTGCGAGAGACCGACCCTCCTCGTCTCGGCAGAGCCGTCGACGTGGCGGCCCACGACATCTTCTACCCGAATGCCGGGGGAGCCGTCCGCCGAGCCCCGGAGAATGTCGGCCATGGCCGGGTTGACGGCGGTGACGACGCCGTTCGCGTCGAGGCCCATCACCGGCGTTTGGAGGGCAGCGAGCGTCGCGGCCGCCGTTTTGATCCTGCGGCGTTCACCCGTGAAATCGAGCATGGCTAGTCCTTGTTCGTTCCGTCGGCCCGGTACCGGTCGATGAAGACGGGCGGTTCGGGCGATGCGCCATGATCGGGCGCCGGCACTTAGGGAATCCTGAATTTGATCGCCCAGGTTCCAGCGACAACAGATCTTTCGAGGGCAATGAGTCCTTAACAAATCCTGATTTACGGTTCCGGCACACAATTAAGAGAGAAATCGTGCCATGGAACTCACAGATCTTGTGAGGATGTTCGCGGAGAGCCTCGACGTGGCGGTAGTGCTCACGGATGTCGACCTGGAACGTCCAGGGCCGACGGTGCTCTATGCCAACCCGGCCTTCTCGCGCCTGAGTGGATACGCCCCCGAGGAGGTGGTCGGCAGCACGCCGCGTTTGCTTCAGGGACCTGGTACCAACAGGGAGGCGACGCGCCACCTCCCCCGGATGCTGCTGTCGGAAGGGCGCTTCCTCGGCTGCTTCCAGAACTACCGCAAGGATGGTGGGGAGTACCTGTGTGAAATCGACGTCCGGGCCGTACTCGGTCGTAACGGCATCCCGCAGGCGTTTATCGCCTTCGAGCGGGAGGTCGTCCGGCGCCGGGGTAGGCCTTCGGACGGGGGCACGCGGCGCTACCGGCCGACCGTTGCGGCACCGCCGCCACTGTTGAGTGCTGGAATGCCGCTGTTCGCCTGACGTTATCCCGGTTCGGCGCGGCGACCGGGCATGGCGCGCGTGGACAAGCTCAGGCGGGCGCCACGAGTTACCCCTCCGGTGCGAACGGCTTGGCGGTCGAGGCGCCTGAGCGAGGCGGATTCATCGTCCTGTGGACAGGTAACGACTGTCGTCGGCAGAGGACGGAGGATCGCAGATGTTTCTGCAGGGCACTTGTTCCGGTTCTATGGCGCAGAGCTCACTGCAGCGCCACTCCAATGCTGACGTCATAGCTCTCGTCAGCTTTCGAGAATTTGGATGAGCATGAGAACAGCCTTCGCTTCCGATCTTTGTGGTTCAGAAGCAGAAAATCTTCAATTCACTCAAGCCAGCCATCCAAGCGCGCTTGATGCTGAACCTCTATCTGGCTGAAAGCAGCGACTACGGTTCGGCGGCGATCGGCAGATGAAGGCAGACGGGTCCCGACCCTTCTCGGTCGTAGCGGCCTGCCTTCGTCCTTTCGCAGAAACACCACTTCAGGCTCGGAACCGAACTCGATCGTAGGCCGTCTCTGGCTCGTCGGCGTCTCCAGGGCATCTCTGGGGCGACCGGGCTGTCTCGGGGTGGCGCGGCATGATCAACGACCTTTGGTACAAGAATGCCGTCGTCTATTGCCTGTCGGTCGGCACCTTCATGGATGCGGACGGAGACGGCGTCGGTGACTTCCTCGGGCTGGAACGTCGGCTCGATTACCTCCAGGGGCTCGGCGTCACCGCGATCTGGCTGATGCCCTTTCAGCCCTCGCCGAAGCGCGACGGCGGCTATGACATATCCGACTACTATGGCGTCGATCCGGACTACGGTTCGCTCGGCGACTTCGTGGCCTTCACCCATGCCGCGAAGCAGCGCGGGTTGCGCGTGCTGATCGACCTCGTGGTGAACCACACGTCGGACCAGCATCGGTGGTTCCAGTCCGCCCGGTCCGACCCGCATTCCCGCTATCGGGACTGGTACGTCTGGTCGAAGAAGCGCCCTGCGAACGCCAACGAAGGCATGGTGTTTCCCGGCGTTCAGAAGTCGACCTGGACCTACGACGAGAAGGCGAAGGCTTGGTACTTCCACCGGTTCTACGAGTTCCAGCCCGACCTCAACACCGCCAACCCGGAGGTGCAGGCGGAGATCCTGAAGATCATGGGGTTTTGGCTGCAGCTCGGCGTGTCGGGGTTCCGGATGGATGCGGTGCCGTTCGTGATCGCGGAGAAGGGCGTGGACGTGAAGGGCAAGCCACGCGAGCAATTCGACATGCTCCGGGACTTCCGCGAATTCTTGAGTTGGCGCCAGGGCGACGCCATCATCCTCGCGGAGGCCAACGTCCTGCCGAAACAGGATTTCGACTATTTCGGCGACGACGCTGACCGCATGAACATGATGTTCAACTTTCAGGTCAACCAAGCGACCTTCTATGCCCTGGCCGCTCACGACGCCCGGCCCCTGGTGAAGGCGATCGAGCGGACGAAGCCGCGCCCGCTCTCCTGTCAGTGGGGCATCTTCCTGCGCAACCACGACGAGTTGGATCTCGGTCGGCTCACGGAGACGCAGCGGCAGAAGGTGTTCGCCGCGTTCGGGCCCGACAAACGGATGCAACTCTATGACCGCGGCATCCGCCGCCGGTTCGCGCCCATGATGGACGGTGATCAACGTCGCATCCGTCTCGCGTACTCGCTGATGTTCTCGCTCCCCGGCACGCCGGTGATGCGCTACGGCGACGAGATCGGCATGGGCGACGATCTGGCGTTGCGGGAGCGGGAATGCGCCCGCACGCCGATGCAGTGGACCGCCGAGGCTCACGGTGGTTTCACGCTCTGCGACCGGCCCGTCAGTCCCGTCATCGAGAGCGGCCCGTACGGCTATCCCCATGTCAAACGTCGCCGACCAGCGCCACGACGCCGGGTCATTGCTCAACTGGATGCAGGGGATCATCCGGCAGCGGAAGGAAGCGCCGGAGATCGGCTGGGGCGACGTCGTTGCGCTGCCGACCGGCCACCCGGGCGTCCTGGCCCTGCGCTACGATTGGCGGGGCAACTCCGTGTTGTGCCTGCACAATCTCGATGCGAAGCCGGTCGAGTTGAGATTGGATTCCGGGGTGCCCAAACCGTCAGGGGCGGTCTTGGTCGACCTTCTTACGGGAAAACGGAGCGCAGCAGGCGCTGATGGTTCCCACACCCTCATGATCGATGGCTACGGCTATCACTGGTTCCGGGTCGGGGGATTGGACGCCCTCATGCGACGGCACACGGTCTGAGCTGTGACACCACCCACCATCATGATCCGGCCGACTTCAGGTCGGTGACACGCTTCTGAAGGGGATCGCGATGCCGGCTCGGACGTGGTGGAAGAACGGGGTGATCTACCAGATCTATCCGTGGTCGTTACAAGATATGAACGGCGACGGTATCGGTGATCTTGCCGGCATTCGCGCCCGTCTCGACTACATCGTCGATCTGGGTGTCGATGCCATCTGGGTTTCGCCAATCTACCCGTCGCCGATGACCGATTTCGGCTACGACGTCGCCGATTACTGCAACATCAACCCCATCTTCGGCACGCTCGCCGATTTCGACGCGCTCATCGCCGATGTCCACGCGCGCGGGCTGAAGCTGCTGCTCGATTTCGTGCCCAACCACAGCTCGGACCAGCACCCCTGGTTCCGCGAGAGCCGCGCCTCGCGCGACAATCCGAAGCGCGACTGGTATATCTGGCGCGACCCCGCGCCGGGTGGCGGGCCGCCCAACAACTGGATCAGCGATTTCGGCGGATCGGCGTGGGAATGGGACGCTGCGACCGGGCAATATTATCTCCACGCCTTCCTCGGCAAGCAGCCGGATTTGAACTGGCGCAATCCCGACCTTCGCGCCGCCATGTTCGAGGCCCTGCGCTTCTGGCTCGACCGAGGCGTGGATGGTTTCCGCGTCGACGTGATCTGGCACCTGATGAAGGACGCGGATTTCCGCGATAACCCGCCGAATCCGGCTTGGCATCCCGGACGCCCCGAGATCGACAGCCTGCTGCAGGTCCATTCGGCCGATCAGCCCGAGATCCACGAGGTGATCGCCGAGATGCGGCAGGTGCTCGATGCCTATCCGCAGCGCGTGCTGATCGGCGAGATCTACCTGCCGATCGAGCGACTGGTCACCTACTACGGCCGCGACCTCACGGGCGCGCACCTGCCGTTCAATTTCCAGCTGATCCAGACCGCCTGGAACGCACCCGCCATCGCCAAACTGATCGGGGAATACGAGGCCGCGCTGCCGGCGGGCGGCTGGCCGAACTGGGTGCTCGGCAACCACGATCAGCCGCGCATCGCCGCCAAGGTCGGCGACGCCCAGGCCCGCGTGGCCGCCATGTTGCTCCTCACCCTGCGTGGTACACCGACGATGTATTACGGCGACGAGATCGGTCTCGCCCGCGTCGACATCCCGCGCGATCGGATACGGGACCCCTGGGAGAAGTCCGAGCCCGGCCTCGGCTTCGGCCGCGATCCGCAGCGCACGCCGATGCAATGGGATGCGAGCCCCGGCGCCGGATTCACAACCGGAGAGCCCTGGCTGCCGTTGTCGGCGGATCATACCGTGCGCAACGTCGAGGCCTTGTCGGCCGATCCCGAATCGATCCTCACCCTTTACCGGCGCCTTCTCGCGCTCCGCCGCAGCTTGTCGGCCCTGTCGATCGGCGACTACCGGGCCATACGGAACGACGGCGCAGTGCTCGGCTTCGAGCGAACAGGCGCGGAGGAGACGATCGCGGTGGTCCTTAATTTCGGGGCCGAGCCGATCGACTGGATCCTGCCGGACGGGCGCAAGGGACACGTGCTTTTGACGACGATGCTCGATCGTGAGGGCAAACCGGTCGGGCCTGGGATCCGGCTGCGTTCAAATGAAGGTCTGATCATTCGATTGACTGAGTAGGGCCTCCATCGGGTCGGTCGACGCGCGGAGCGGACGGCATGGAGACGACATGGCCCTGGATGCGCGTCCTATCGGGCTCGTTTCCCGCGTTCCTGCTGCTGCAGGGCGCGCTCTACGCCGCCTATGGAACGGAATCCCCCTTCCTTCCGAGCTTCCTCGGCGAGCGCGGCCTGACCTCGGGCGAGATCGGGATCGCGCTCGCGGCGGGGACCCTGATGCGCCTCGCCGCGGGCCCGGTCGCCGGTCATCTCGCGGATCGCTACGACGCGACGCGAGGGGTCCTCGGCATCACCGCCGCTGCGTCAGGTCTGATCGCCTTCGCCTATCTCGCCGGCACGGGTTTCTGGCCGATGCTGGTGGTCAGCGTGCTGCACGCCAGCGCCATCGCAGCCCTGGCACCCCTCGCCGACGCCCTGACGCTCGCCGCCGCGGAGCGGGAGGGTACCTTCTCCTACGGCTGGGTCCGGGGCGCGGGCTCCGCGGCCTTCGTGCTTGGAACCTTGGCCTCGGGTCTGCTCATCGCCTGGACTGGGTTGGCGAGTATCATCGTGTCATGCGGCCTGCTGTTCCTGCTCACAGCCGTCGCGATGGCCTGCGTACCGCGCGCGCCAGAACGGGAAGCGCGTCCCGGCCTCGGCTTCGGCGGCATCCGTGAACTCCTGGCCTTCCAACCCTTCCGGCGGATGCTCGTAGTCGCGGCGCTCGTCATCGGCAGCCACGCCCTCAACGACGGCTTCGCGGTCATACGCTGGCGCGAAGCCGGCATCGGGCCGGGGGCGATCAGCCTGCTCTGGTCGGAGGCGGTCGCGTCCGAGGTGCTCGTCTTCGTGTTCGCCGGACCGTGGCTGCTGGCGCGCCTCGGGACAGCCTCAGCCGCGATGCTGGCGGCCGGGCTGGGCGTGCTGCGCTGGTCCATCATGGCCACGACGACCTCTGTTCCCATCCTGGCCATAATCCAGCCGACGCACGGGTTTACCTTTGCGCTGCTGCACCTCACCGCCATGCATCTCTTCGCTCGGGTCGTTCCGGAGCGCCTCGCAGCCAGCGCGCAGACGTTCTACGGAAACCTTGGGCTCGGCGTGGCGTCGGTGGTCCTGACCGCGACGAGCGGCCTGCTGTACGGCGCGTTCGGCGCCGGGGCGTTCTGGTTCATGGCCGCCCTGTGCGCCCTCGCCATGGTATTCGCCCCCCGCTTGCGCGAGGCCGAGACCTCGGCATGACCCCATTCTCGCCAAAGCGTAAGCAAGGCGGCCGTCCTGTGTGGATGGCTCCCGCATTGCAAGTGGCGAATTGAGCTTCTGGCGCGTTGGTCGGGTGCAGTCTTGTGTCCGGCCTGTCGATGCAGTCGTTCATGTTGACCGCTGGCCCTGATGGTATCCGCGAGCTGGGTCCCACTCTGCTTTGCGGGCTATGCCGCCCTGGACAGACAGCGGGGTGTCCCAGCTCCCGGTCTGACCGGTTCGCCATCAACTCTCATCGTCCTCGCAACCTGGAACCGTCTTCTTTGCGTACTGTCAGGCAGCCGTGGCCGCCGGTGCGCGGTAGGTGCCACCGCGGGTCATGATCGCCCAGGCGACTCGAGCGGTGCGATTGGCCGCCGCAACAGTCACCACGCGCACCGGCTTGCGCTGCAGTAGCGTCGGCAGCCGCGGATCGACCGAGGTCGGCATCGCCTTCGCGCGCCGGACCAGAGAGGTCATGCCGACGACGAGCAGCCGGCGCAGGTAGCGATCGCCCATGCGTGAGATACGGCCCAGGCGCTCCTTGCCGCCGCTGGAGTGCTGCAGCGGCGTCAGGCCCAACGAGGCCGCGAACTGCCGACCGGAGCGGAAGCGTTCGGGCTCGCTCACCGAGGCGGCCAACGCGGTTGCCGACACGATGCCGACACCCGGGATCGTCGCCAGGCGCTGCGACAGGTCGCTGGCTCGATGCCAAGCGAGCAACTCCTTCTCCAGGCGGTTGAGCTGGATCTGCAAGGCACCGATCTGATCGGCCAGCCCGGTCACCACGCGTGGCGCCAGTGGTGGCACCTCGGCTGCGTCTCCAGCCGAGAGCCGGGCTGCCAGTTCGAGCGCGTGCCGCAGGCCCCGCGCCATCTCGATCCCGAACTCGGCGAGCAGGCCGCGGATCATGTTCACCAACTGCGTGCGTTGCTTGACCAGCAGGTCGCGCGTCCGGTGCAGCGCCAGCGCCGCCTGCTGCTCGGTCGCCTTCACCGGCACGAAGCGCATGCTTGGGCGCGTGACCGCCTCGCAGATGGCAGCGGCGTCGTTCGCATCGGTTTTGCCACGCTTCACGTACGGCTTCACGGAAGCCGGCGGCATCAGCCGCACGTCGCGGCCGAGCCTCATAAGCTCCCGGGCCCAGTGGTGCGCCGTGCCGCACGCCTCCATGCCGACCGAGCAGCGCGGCAGCTTGGCGAAGAACGGTACGACCTGCGCCCGCCTCAAGGCCTTGCGCACGACGACGTGCCCAACTGCATCGACGGCGTGAACCTGAAAGATGCTCTTGGCCAGATCGATGCCGACGGTGGTAATCTCCATGGGGATGGCTCCTGCATCTGCGTGGCTGCTGCTTCGACAGCGACCACATCTTGGCATCGAGATGCCGTCAGTCGGAGCGGGAGCCATCCACCCCATCTGCTTTGGAGTTATGGCCGCGAGCCGCCGACCGACCGGGTTGGACGCACAGCCGAATGTCTGGTTTCGAGCAGATATCGGCTCGTGGCGCCTTGCTGACCATACCTCATGCATGACCAAGGCTTGGAGCATCGGTAGGCTCGCCCCGGGTTGCCGCGCAACAGCGCACTCCGAAGCCCACAACATCAGAAATGACGTTAGCACAGTGGGTTAGGGGGCAACTGGCGGAGCGGGAGGATTCGCCGCACGCCATAACTTATTGCAAAATAAAGGATTTTGCTCGCTCCAAGTTCGCATTTTCTCAGCAACATTTCGGGGCACCGGTCAAACCCTGAAAGGGGGTTCGATAGCGCGCGATCGGCCGCTGACGGAGCCGGATAATATGGGTGCGCAAGGCAAAGTCGCGCGGGGTGACAGCGCTGTCAGCCGACAAAAATCTCAGCGCACGAGCCTATCAGGCGTCTACAAGCGGACCTGCACCTTGCGCCCATTACGGATTGTGAGTGTGGATTTCTGAAACCCCGAAAGCAGATTACACTTTCGAGATAGCGATAGGCGGCGCCTCGCCTTCGGGATCTTCCGGAGGTTCTGCGCGACGTGTCCCCCGCTCAACCTCATGTGCGCAACCTCACCCTCGCGGGCCGGCAACGGCCTTGACCGCAAACATGACGGTCATCATTTTATTCTGACATGATGACCGTCATGTTTGAGCGATGGGAATTCCGGCCATGAGCGACAAGCCCACCATCCTGATCACCGGCGCCTCCTCGGGCATCGGCGCCACCTATGCCGACCGCTTCGCCCGCCGCGGTCACGACCTCGTCCTCGTCGCCCGGGACGCTGCGCGTCTGGCGACGCTGGCGGACCGCCTGCGTGCGGAGACGGGCGTCGCCGTCGACGTGCTCCCCGCCGATCTCACGGTCGAGGCCGATCTCCTGCGCGTGGAGGCACGGCTCCGGGAGGATGCGCGCATCGGCGTGCTGGTGAACAATGCCGGGGCGGCCGGCCACGGGGGCTTCCTCGATCAGGATCCCGCCGCGGCCGCCGCGCTCGTCGCCCTCAACGTCACCGCGCCGACCCGTCTCGCCAGCGCCGTCGCGCCGCGCTTCGTGCAGGCGGGCTCGGGGGCGATCGTCAATATCGGCTCCGTGGTCGGCCTCGCCCCCGAGTTCGGCATGGCGGTGTATGGCGCGACGAAGTCCTACATGCTGTTCCTGAGCCAAGGCCTTCAGCGCGAGCTCGGCCCCAGAGGCGTCTACGTCCAGGCCGTGCTGCCGGCGGCGACCCGCACCGAGATCTGGGAGCGCTCCGGGCGCGACGTGAACACGCTCCAGGGCGTGATGGAGGTCGGCGAACTGGTCGATGCGGCGCTCCAGGGCTTCGACCGCCGCGAGGCCGTGACGATCCCGCCCCTGCCGGATGCCGGCCAGTGGCAGGCCTTCGAGGCGGCGCGGATCACGATGGTCCCGAACTTCGCCCAGTCCCATGCCGCGGAGCGCTACTGGACACGCTCATGACACGGAACCGGAAGACGTGTCCCGGCACGTTGAGTCACTTGCATGATACAAGTGACTCGGCCATGTTAGGCCGATGCAACGCACGCCCTTCGACCAGATGCCCTGTCCCGTCGCCCGGTCCCTGGACCGGGTCGGCGAGTGGTGGAGCATCCTCATCCTGCGGGACGCCTTCTACGGGCTGACCCGGTTCGACCAGTTCGCGCAGAGCCTTGGCATCGCGCCGAACATGCTGACGCGCCGGCTCAAGGCCCTGTGCGAGGCGGGGCTTCTGGAGCGGCGGCCCTATCAGGAGCGGCCGCCCCGGTACGAATACGTCCTCACCGACAAGGGGCGTGATTTCAGGCCGGTGCTCTGGACCCTGTTCGCCTGGGGCAACCGCCACCTCGCCCCCGAGGGCGCGAGCGTGATCCTGACCGACCCCGCCACCGGCCTGCCGGTCGATCCCGTCGTGGTGGACCGGCGGACGGGCCGTCCTCTCGAAGAGGGTGTCCGCGTGGCGGCGGGTCCGGCCGCCACCGACAAGCTCCGGCGCCGCTTCGCGCGCCAGACCACGATCTGACACGGGAGGGCACGGGATGAGCGAGGCCGCGACGATCGACGCCTTCGTGAAGGGGGACGGCGAGGCGCCTCTCGCGGCCCCCCGGCGGCGCCTGACGCGCAAGCGGGCGGCCCTCTCGGGTCTCGCCCTCCTGGCCCTGGCCGGCGGCGGCCTCTACGGCCGGTACTGGTGGGAGACCGGCCGGTTCATCGAGAGCACCGACGACGCCTATGTCGGCGGCGACGTCACGGTGATCGCGCCGCGCGTCTCCGGTTTCGTGGCGGAGGTGCTGGTCAAGGACAACCAGCGCGTCCGCGCTGGCGATCTCCTCATCCGCCTCGACGATCGGGATTACCGCGCGGCGCTGGCGAAGGCGGACGCCTCGGTGGCGGGCCAGGACGCCACGCTCCTCAACCTCGCCGCCACGCGGCGCCTGCAGGAAGCGGTGATCGCGCAGAACCGCGCCGAGCTCGCCGGGGTCGAGGCCGAGGCCGCCCGCACCCGGTTCGACGTCGACCGCTACCGCCAGCTCTCGGCGAAGCGTTACGCCTCCGAGCAGCGTTTCCAGCAGGCCGACGCGGAGGACAAGAAGGCTACGGCCGCTGTCGCGAAGGCGAAGGCGAGCCTCGAGGCCGCCGAGCGGCAGATCGCCGTCATCGACACGCGGAGCCGGCAGGCCGAGGCCGCCCGCGCGCAGGCCGTGGCCGAGCGCGACGCGGCCCGGCTCAACCTCGGCTACACGGAGATCCGCGCGCCGGCCGACGACGTGGTCGGCAACCGGAGCGCCCGCGCCGGCTCCTATGCCATGCCCGGCGCCGGGCTCATCGCCCTCGTGCCGGCGCGCGGCCTGTGGGTCGACGCGAACTTCAAGGAGAGCCAGCTCGCCGCCATGCGTCCGGGCCAGAGCGTCGGCATCGTGGCGGACGTGCTGCCGGGCGAGACCTTCACGGGCCATGTCGAGAGCCTCGCCCCGGCGACCGGCGCGCAGTTCAGCGTGCTGCCGCCCGAGAACGCCACCGGCAACTTCACCAAGATCGTCCAGCGGGTGCCGGTGCGCATCCGGCTCGACGGCGAGGGCGGACGCCTCGGGCGCCTGCGCCCGGGCTGTCGGTGACGGCCTCGGTCGATCGCCGGGGCGGCGTCCCGGAGGCCGACGCGCCCGCATCCGGCGCCGGACTCGTCGTGGGAGCGCTCGACCGGTGAGTGCCTCCGGCCGCGCTGAGCTGAGCGAGGGTCGGAAGGTTTTTCGCCTTCGCGGTGATGTGCGTCGGCTTCTTCATCGCGCTGCTCGACATCCAGATCGTCTCGGCCTCCCTCAAGGAGATCGGCGGCGGCCTTTCGGCGAGCCCCGACGAGGTCGCCTGGGTGCAGACCAGCTACCTCATCGCCGAGATCATCGTGATCCCGATGTCGGGCTTCCTCGCCCGGGTGATGTCGACCCGCTGGCTGTTCTGCGTCTCGGCGGCCGGCTTCACCGCCACCAGCCTGCTCTGCGGCTGGGCCTGGGACATCGAGAGCATGATCGCCTTCCGGGCGCTCCAGGGCTTCCTGGGCGGCTCGATGATCCCGACCGTGTTCACCACGGCCTTCGCGTTCTTCCCCGGGAAGAAGATGGTGGTGGCCGCCGCGACCATCGGGGCGCTCTCCTCGCTGGCCCCGACGCTGGGGCCGACGGTCGGCGGCTGGATCACCGACAACTACTCCTGGCACTGGCTGTTCTTCGTGAACCTCGTGCCGGGGATCTTCGTCGCCATCGTGGTGCCGCTGATGGTGCGGGTCGACGAGCCCGAGCCGGCCCTCATCAGGACCGCCGACTGGCTCGGCATCGCCCTGATGGCGCTGTTCCTCGGCTGCCTCGAATACACCCTGGAAGAGGGGCCGCGCTGGAACTGGACCGAGGATGCCACGATCCGCACGACGGCCTGGATCTCGGGGCTCGCCGGGATCGGCTTCCTCTGGCGCAGCCTGACCTACGCCCACCCGATCGTCGATCTCACGGCCCTCCGGAGCCGCAACTTCGCCCTGGGCTGCCTGTTCTCCTTCGTCACCGGCATCGGCATCTTCGCCACGATCTACCTGACGCCGCTGTTCCTCGGTCGGGTGCGCGGCTTCTCGGCCCTCCAGATCGGCCTCGCGGTGTTCTCCACCGGCGTGTTCCAGGTGATGGCGATCCCCGTCTACGCGATCCTTGCCAAGCGCATCGACCTGCGCTGGCTGATGATGTTCGGGCTCGGCCTGTTCGGCGTGAGCATGTGGTCGTTCACGCCGATCACCCACGAATGGGGCTGGCGCGAGCTGCTCTGGCCGCAGGCGATGCGGGGCTTCGCGCAGCAATTCGCCGTGGCGCCGACGGTGACGCTGACGCTCGGCGGCCTCGCCCCGGCCAAGCTGAAGCTCGCCTCCGGCCTGTTCAACCTGATGCGCAACCTCGGCGGCGCCATCGGCATCGCGGCCTGCGCGACGCTCCTCAACGACCGCACCAACCTGCATTTCCTGCGGCTCGCCGAGCACCTCAACCCGGCCAACCCGGCGATGCGCGCGAGCCTGCGCGGCATGGAAGCGCGGATGGCGACCGGCTTCGCCGGGGACCCGGCCCACGGGCACGCGGCGGCGCTCAGGCAGCTCTGGTCGCTGACCTACCGGGAGGCGCAGACCATGACCTACGCCGACGCCTTCGTGGTCATCGCCGCCTGCTTCGCCCTCGCCACCGCCCTCGTCCCGCTGATGCGCAGGGTCGGACCGCCGAAAGGACCCGTCGCCGATGCCCACTGACACCGCTCCGGAGCCTGCGCCGTCCCGCCGCCGCGTCGTGGACTGGTCCGACCCCGCCATCGTGGCGCCGGCCGGCCACGGCCTCGACGGGCTCGCGTTCCTGCGCGCGATGCTGGACGGGTCGGTGCCCCCGCCACCGCTGATCGCCCTGCTCGGCATCGCCCTCGTCTCGGCCGAGCCCGGCCGGGTGACGATGCGGATGGAGGCAGGCGAGTACCTCTACAACCCGCTCGGCTCGGTCCATGGCGGGGCAATCGCCTCGCTGCTCGACAGCGTGATGGGCTGCGCCGTGCATGCCACGCTGCCGCCGGGCCGCGGCTACACCACGCTGGAGATCAAGGTGAACTACCTGCGCGCGGTCACGGCCGCGTCGGGGACGCTCACGGCGGTCGGGGCGATCGTCCATGCCGGCCGCCGACAGGCGGTGGCCGAGGCTCGGCTCTCCGACGGGGCGGGACGTCTCTGTGCCACGGCGAGCACCACCTGCCTGCTGATCGACCCGCCAGCCCCGGCCGTGGATCCGCTCATCGAGGCATGGACCCGGATCTCATGACCGGCGCTCAGCAGCGCTTGGACACCGGATCCGGGACCTCTCCCGCTCTGCACGATGCGGGTAGCGGAAGGCCCTTTTCCCGGGACGCGCGGACGGAACGCCTGCTGCAAGGGTCTGTCCTCGGCACCTTGGTACGCCTCGCCGGACCCAACGTTCTGATGACCACGGCCCAGGCCTCGACCGGCCTGATCGAGACCTACTTCATCGCCCGCCTCGGCACCGATGCCCTGGCCGGCATGGCCCTGGTCTTTCCGATGCTGATGCTGGTCCAGATGATCTCGGCGGGCGCGGTCGGCGGCGGCATGCTCTCGGCCGTCTCCCGGGCGCTCGGCGGCGGACGGGTGGCGGAGGCGAACGGTCTGGTCTGGCACGCGGTGGCGATCGCCCTCGGCCTCGGCGCCCTCACCACCGTGGCGGCCCTCCTGGCGGGCCCCCACCTCTACGCCGCCATGGGCGGAAGCGGGGCCTCGCTCGCGGCGGCGCTCGCCTATTCGGACGTGGTCTTCGCCGGCGCCGGGCTGCTGTGGCTGTTCAACGCGCTCGCCGCCGTGATCCGCGGCACCGGCAACATGCTGCTCCCGGCCGGGGTGATGTGCGCGGGGACGGCGGCCCTCATCCCGCTCTCCCCCGCGCTGATCTTCGGCCTGGGTCCGCTGCCGCAGCTCGGCGTCGTCGGTGGGGCGGTCGCGGTGCTCGCCTACTACGCGGCCGGAACGATCGTCTTCGCCGTCTACCTCTGGTCCGGCCGCGGGATCCTGCATCCGCCGGTCCGGCCGCCGGCCCTGTCACGCCGGGCGCTCGGCGCGATCCTGCGGATCGGCGCCGTCTCGGCGATCGTCAGCGCGACCACGAACGTGACCATCGCGACGGCGACCGGACTCGTCGGCGTGGCCGGGCCGGCGGCGGTCGCGGGGTACGGCACGGGGGCGCGGCTCGAATATCTCCTCGTCCCCATGGTGTTCGGCCTGGGGGCGCCGCTCGCCGCGATGGTCGGGACGGCGGTGGGGGCGGGCGACGTGGCCCGCGCCCGGCGGGCGGCCTGGACGGGGGCGGTGATCGCCGGCCTCCTCGCCGAAGCCATCGGGCTCGGTGCCGCGCTCCGGCCGGAGGTCTGGCTGCGCCTGTTCGGCACGGACGGCGGCATGCTCGCCGTGGGCGCCCAGTATCTCCGCGTCGTCGGCCCCTTCTACGGCCTCTTCGGCGTTGGGCTCGCCCTCTACTTCGCCGCCCAGGGCGCCGGACAGGTCGGCTGGCCGCTGATCGCGGGCCTGCTCCGGGTGACGGTCGCCCTCGTCGGCGGCATCCTCGCCCTGAGGCTCGGCTACGGCCTGACCGGCCTGTTCCTCGCCCTCGGGGCGGGCCTCGCCACCCTGGCCCTCGTCAATGCCGGTGCCCTGGCGTCCGGGGCATGGTTGGGACGAGCCCGGACGACGACCGCGGTGCCCCCGGCACCGCGCAGGGCGTAACCGACCGTCGGCGATGCCGGTTCGTCAACCGCCGGCCGCCATCAGGCGCATCGTCAGGAGCAGCTTGCCCCGCCGCCTAGACGACGAGATCGGTAAAATTTCCCGGCGTCTCGGTCGGCATCGGCGAAGCGATACGCCAGGCACACGTCCTCCCCGGTGGCAGGCTCACCGCGTGACCGACGCGGTGGCCGCTTCGAGCAGCTCCTTCGCCAAGGCCGCGTCATCGACGGCGCGCGCCAGGACCACGGCGCCCACGAGCGTCGAGACGGCCGCCAGGGATTGCTGGCGCCGTCGCTCCCTCGAGAGCCGGGGCATCAGCCCGGCGAGGATCGCGGCGAGGCTCTCGACGCCCTGCGTGAAGCGCGCCCGCACGGGGCTGCCCGGCGGCTCCCGCGCGACGTCGTTCGCCAGCGCGGCGAGCGGGCATCCCTTGCCGGGATCCTGGACATGCGCGAGCGACAGGTAGTTCGCGATGAGAGCGTCGCCGTTCCCCCGGCGCTCCTCCGCCAGGGCGGAGTCGAGGGCCTCGACCGCCAGGGCGTCCTTGTTGGCGAACTGGCCGTAGAAGCCGCCATGGGTCAGCCCGGCGGAGGCCATGATGTCGGCGACCCCGACCCCGTGCAGCCCGCGCTCGCGGAACAGGGCCGCCGCGACTTCGACGACCCGCTGCCGGTTCTGTCGGGCCTGTTCCTGGGAGACGCGGGGCATGATCCGCTCCTTCGATTGGATCACTTATATAGATGCGTAGCGTCATTTAAAGAAGATGCCAGGGGCAACGCTCGGTCATGGCGCGAGGCCGGCTGGCGCTCCCGCCGCGGCGGCGACCTCGCTCGGGCGGGGCGCACGCCCCACCCGGAACCAGAGCGCGTAGAGGGCGGGCAGGAACAGCAGGGTCAGCAGCGTCCCGACGCCGACGCCGCCGATCAGCACGTAGGCCAGCGCCCCCCAGAACACCGAGTGGGTCAGCGGGATGAAGGCCAGCATCGCGGCGGCCGCCGTGAGGATCACCGGACGGGCCCGCCGCACCGTCGACTCGACGATGGCCTCGTAGTCCGACAGCCCCGCTGCGCGGTCGTGGTGGATCTGGTCCACCAGGATCAGGGTGTTGCGCATCAGGATGCCCGAGAGCGCGATCAACCCGAGGATCGCGTTGAAGCCGAAGGGCTGGTGGAAGGCGAGCAGCGTCGGGACGGCGCCGACGAGGCCGAGCGGCGCGGTGGCGAACACCATGAACATCGTGGTGAACGAGCGCACCTGCAGCATGATGACCGTCAGCGTCACGATCAGCATCAGCGGGAACACCGCCACGAGCGCGTTCATCGCCTTGGCGCTCTCCTCCACCGCGCCGGCGGTGTCGATGCGGTAGCCCGGCGGCAGCTTGGCCTTGATCGCGTCGAGCTCGGGGAAGATCTGCGCGTGGACGTCCGGCGGCTGTTTCCCGTCGAGCACGTCGCCCTGCACGCGGATGTAGGTCTCGCGGTTGTAGCGCTTGAGCACCGCGTCCTCGTTGCGGCTCTCCAGGTGCGCGACCTGCGAGACCGGGACCTGGCGCCCGTCATGCGTGGTCAGGGTCAGGTCGCCGATGTCGCCGAGCGAGCGCCGCTCCGGACCGGGGCTGCGCAGGAGCACGTCCACCGAGCGCAGGTTCTCGCGCACCTGGGTCGCCGGCGTGCCGTTGAGGTAGCTCTGCAACTGCTGGCCGGCCTCCTTCGGCGTCAGGCCGATCAGGCGCAGGCGCTCCTGGTCGAGGACGAGGTGCTGGCTCGGGGTCTTGTCGCCCCAGTCGAGGTGGACGAGGCGCATGTTGGGGTTCGCCATCATGACGTCGCGGACTTGATCAGCGATGCCGCGGATGACGTCGGGATCGGGTCCCATCACGCGGAAGGCGACGGGGAAGCGGATCGGCGGGCCGAACACGATCTGCAGCACGCGCACCCGGGCCTCTGGGAACAGCCCGTCGCTCACGAGCTTGCGCAGCTTGATGCGGAGCGCGTCGCGGGAGACCGCATCGGAGGTCTGGACGACGATCTGCGCGAAGGCGGGATCCGGCAGCTCGGGATCGAACGAAAGCACGAAGCGCGGCATACCCTGCCCGATGTAGCTCGTGATCTCGCGCGCCTCCGGCAGTTCGCGCACGGCCGCCTCGATCGTCTTCACGCTCGCCTCGGTGGTGGCGAAGGCGGAGCCGGTGGGCAGCGTCACCTCGACGATCAGTTCGGGGCGCTCCGAGTTCGGGAAGAACTGCTTCTCGACCTTGCCCATGCCGACGACGGCCGCCGCGAACAGCCCGACCGTGATTCCGGCCGCCAGCCACTTGTGATCGACGGAAGCCCGGACCACGCGGCGCAGGCGCTCGTAGTTCTTGGTGGCGTAGATGGCCTCATGGCCGCCCTCGACCTTGTTGATGTTGGGCAGGAGCTTGACGCCCAGGTAAGGCGTGAAGGTCACCGCCACGATCCACGAGATGATCAGCGAGAAGCCGACCACCCAGAAGATGTTGCCGGCGTACTCGCCCGCCGTGGAGGCGGCGAAGCCGACCGGCAGGAAGCCCGCGATGGTGACGAGCGTGCCGGTCAGCATCGGCGCCGCGGTGGCGCTCCAGGCATGGGTCGCGGCCTCGACGCGGTCGTAGCCCTCCTCCATGCGCACCACCATCATCTCGATGGCGATGATCGCGTCGTCGACGAGCAGGCCGAGCGAGATGATCAGGGCTCCGAGCGTGATGCGGTCGAAGTCGCGGCCGGTGAGCATCATCACCACGAACACGGCGGCGAGCGTGATCGGGACCGCGAGCGCGACGACGATGCCGACCCGGAAGCCCAGCGCCACGAGGCTGACGACGATCACCACCGAGAGCGCGGTGAAGAACTTCACCATGAACTCGTGGATGGCGTCGTCGATCACCTTCGCCTGGTCGGTGATCTTGGTGAAGGTGATGCCGGTCGGGAGCTCGTGGTGGATCGCCACCTCCTCGGCGTTCAGCGCCTCGCCGAGCGCCAGGCCGTTGAAGCCGGGCTTCATCACCAGCCCGAGCATCAGGGCCGGCGCGCCGTCGTTGCGGATCGCGAAGACCTTCGGATCCTCGTAGCCGCGTTTCACCGCGGCGATGTCGCCGAGCTTGAGGCTGCGCCCGCCCGCCGCCACCGGCAGATTGCGGATCGCGTCGAGGCCGTCGATGGCGCCGTCGAGGCGCAGGTAGACCCGCGGGCCGTCAGCCTCGACGAAGCCGGCCGGCGTCACGTCGTTCTGGTTGGCCAAGGCAGCCAGGAGCTGCTGGCCGGTGATGCCGAGCGTGGCAAGGCGCTGATAGGAGATCTCGACGAAGATCTTCTGGGCCTGCTCGCCGAGGATGTTGATCTTCTCGACGCCAGGGACGCGCAGCAGCCGCTGGCGCAGGTCCTCGGCGCGCAGCACGAGGTGCCGGTGGGGCAGGCCCTGCGCCTGGAGGGCGTAGAGCGCGAAGTAGACGTCCGAGAACTCGTCGTTGAACAGCGGGCCCAGCACACCGCGCGGCAGGGTGGAGGCCTGGTCGGAGAGCTTCTTGCGCGCTTGGTAGAACTGCTCCTGCAGCTTCGCCGGCGGCATGCTGTCCTTGAAGTAGACCTTCATCAGCATGAGGCCGGGGCGGACGGTCGTCTCGACCCGGTCGTAGTAGACGAGCTCCTGCAGGCGCTTCTCCAGGGGGTCGGCCACCTGCCGCTGGATCTCCGAGGTGGTCGCCCCGGGCCACGCGGCGGAGACCGCCATCGTCTTCACGGTGAAGGCCGGGTCCTCGGCGCGGCCAAGCTTCTGGAAGGCGAAGACACCGGCGGCGGTCACCGCGATGATGAGGAAGAGCGTGACGGCCCGCTCCCGGACCGCCAGGGCGGAGAGGTTGAAGCCGCTCATCGGGCGACCCCCGTCAGGCTTGAGGGCGCCTGCCGGACCGCTTGTCCGGCCTTCAGCAGGTGGGCGCCGAGCGCCACGATCCGGTCGCCGGGCTTGAGGCCGGAGACGACCTCGGCCCCCTCCTCGGACAGGCGGCCCAGGGCGACCGGCTGGGGGCTGACGGTCTTGGTATCGGCATCGATCTTCCAGACGGCGGTGCCCTGCCCGATGTCGAAGAGGGCCCCGAGCGGCACGTCGACCGACGCCGTGCGCCCGGCCTCCGCGGGCTTGAGCCGGAGCGTCACGGTCGCCCCGAGCGGCGCATCCTCGCCCCCGCCCGACAGGATGTAGCGCGCCCGGTAGGTGCGCGTGGCCGGGTCGGCCGTGGCGGACAACTCGCGCAGCCGGGCCGGATAGGTGGCCTCGCCCTCGGCGTAGAGCGTCGCCGAGGCCGTCCCTTGGGCCAGGCGGCGGCTCGCCTCGGGCAGGAACACCTCGGCCTCGCGGGCGCCGTCGCGCGCCAGCTTGACGACGGTCTGCCCGGCGGCCACCACCTGCCCCGGTTCGGTCGGGACCTCCATCACGACGCCGTCGGCATCGGCCTGGAGCTCGGAATAACCGGCCTGGTTGGCGACCTGGCTCGCCTGCGCCTCGGCATTGGCGAACTGGGCGACGGCGGCATCGGCCGCGGCCTTGTTCTGGTCGTAGGTCTGCTTCGAGGTCCAGCCGTCCCCAACGAGCCTGCGGCTGCGCTCATCGTCGGCCTTCGCCTTGATCATCTGTGCCCGGGCCGCCTCGACCGAGGCGCGGGCCGCGTTGAGGGCCAGGGTGAAGTCCGTCCGGTCGAGGCGCATCAGCGGCTGCCCCAGGCGCACGTGGTCCCCCGGGTCGACGAGGCGCTCGAAGATCTTGCCGCCGACCCGGAAGCCGAGGTTGCTCTCCGTGCGGGCCCGGATGACGCCGGTGTAGCGCACGATACTCGCCGTGGCCGGCGTAACCTCGACGATCTGGACCAGGGGCGGTTCCGGAGGGACCGCGGTCTCGGCGGGCGAACACGCCGCGAGTGCCAGTGCAGGAAGCCCCAGCCACCATCTCGTGTCCATGGCCCGCCTCCCGGGTTGGGGCTTTAAGATTACGACCATAATCTATATGGCCGTACGCATCCGGTCAACGAGCGCATCCGCAAGCCGTGTGGAGCCGCACTTGCGCCGTACACCCCTGACGGGCCTCTCGGCTGCGTCGGCACGCTTTGGGTCGGATCCAAGCTGACGGGTTGTCGGGCGGACCAGCCGCCTTCGGCCAGCGTCGGTTTCCTCGGTAGGACCGTCGGGATGACTGGGGTGGGTGGATTTACGCCGGTTCGCTTTGGGTCATAGACTCGTTGAAGCCGACATTACCCTCGCGCCTATCTCCTACCCTCTGCGAAACTATTCGCTCACGACCTCATATGGCTCGCCGCGAGAGATAAACGCCGAAGCATATCAACAGCGACGCCACAATGACTGTCGATGACAATTTCTCCGACAGCAACGTGATGGCAATGATAAGACTTATCATCGGCTGCCCAAATTGAAGCGGCGCAATCGAGGATACGCTGCCCTTATCGAGGGCCCAGAACCATGCCGCGAAGCCGATCAATGTGCAGAATACCGCAAGAAAAATGAGGGCGACCCAGCCAATTGGGGTGATCTGGCCGAACCCAGCCACAAGCGCTGGAGCAGCAGGCAACGCAATCACTGCGGCGAGGAGAAGTGACCACGTAGTCCCGGGGAACAGCCCAACCCTGGCCGATAATTGCGCACCAGCGACATAACCAATGCTGACGGTGATCGAGCCGGCGAGAACGATGAGGTCGCCTGAGAGCGTGGGCGCAGGACCACCCCCAGTCAGATCGCGACCGAGGATAAGCGTCGCCACACCCGAGAGTGCGATGACGCTCCCCACCCACCACAGCCGCTTTGGCCAGCGTTGCGATAGGAGGAACTGCACGATCGCGGTGAAGACGGGTGGCAGGGTGAGGATGAGGGCGGCATGGGTGGTGCTAGTGCGCGGAATGCCGAGCCCCTGCAACATGAACGATCCGAAGAACCCAACGACAGAACTGATTATCAATGCGATCCATCCGCCCCGATCCGACGGCAGCGGTGGCTTTAAGATCGCAGCCGTCGGGATGAGGAAAGCTGCGCAGGCGAGCAGCCGGGCGACGCCAATGAGCTCAGGAGGAACCTCATTCGCGAGGATGGCTGTTGCGGCTGGGGTTGCTCCCCAGATCACTACCGCCAACCCGCCAGCGAGATAGGGGGTTGGCGGTCGGGAATGGTTCATCGATCTCCCGCCCGCATGTTGCATTGCGAGGAGATTTTTGAGGGAAGTCCCCTAAGCGCGCTAGAGCGGGTGAGCTACAGAGGCAGTACTCCACCTCGATCCGAGGTCGCCGGGCGGCAGGCGGACGACCGCTTGCGGGCATGGAGCCGATGTCTACTCATGGCGCAAAGCAGCACTCACGAATGAGTGGGTAAATCCTGCCCCGCACTGTCGGTGGCAAATGCCTCGAAGCTGACATCTCATTGTCTTCGCACCGCGTCTGAGGCGGGCTGTCGTGTCAACCGGCGTTCGTCACACTCCAGTTGCTTGGAGGCGCCTCCGAATGGCCGGGGTGGGTGATTTCCCGCCTGTCGGGTCTTGAGAGGCAGTTCCGAGCAACCAGACCATCGCATGGATCACGGTGGCGGCAGCTCGGATCAGATCACCGTCCTCGCTCTGCCAGAAAGTCGTCCCGCGCCGCCTTCAAGATGCTGATGAGCTGCCCAGCCAGCCGCCCTTGAGGTCGGCCCGCCGGGCGGATCATCATGGACTCGATGGGGAGGCTCGGCCGAAACGGGCGCAGCACGATTGGAAGATGGGCCAGTTCGCACGCCGGAATGGGGTCGACAATGGCCAATCCGGCCCCTTCCGCCACCAAGCCGCAGCGTGCCGCCGTGTATTGAGCCATGTGCAGGAATCTCGGCTCGATGTCCGCCTGACCAAAGGCGGCCTCGACCGATTGCTGGAAAACGCCGGGCGCGCCCGCGATCAGGGTCTCGCCCATGAGATCCCGCACCGTCACGAATGGGGCCTTCGCCAACGCGTGCCCGAGGGGCAGCGCACAGACGGCGTCGACCGACAGGAACGGCTCGCTGTCGACGCCGACATAGCCGGAGCGTGGTCGCCCGATCCCGAGGTCGCATTGGCCGGACGCCACCCAGGACCAGATCGTGTCGGGCGCGGGGACGTGGAGCGCGACACGCGCGCCCGGGCATTCCATGCCGAGGCGGCGGATTGCGCGCGGCAGCATACGGGAGGCAAGCGACGGCTGGCACGCCACCTTCAGCGGTCCCGTTCCCAGTTCCCGGATCTGGCGTGCCGCGTCTCGCAGGTGATCGAGCCCGGCATAGGTTCGCTCCACCTCGCGGGCGAACGCCTCGCCCTCGACGGTCGGCGTCGCACTGCCGTGGCCGCGAAGGAAGAGCGAGAACCCGAGTTCGGCTTCGAGCTGCGCGATCGCCCTGCTGACATGCGGTTGGCCGATGCCGAGCGCGGCTGCCGCCTTGGTCATGCCGCCATGTCTTATGAACTGCGCGAAAAAGGTCGAGATGCCCCGGGTTCATGATGCCTGATCTGCATGGACATGCGCGTTTCAGGCATTTGACGGCATGCGGGGAGGATGGTTGTCAATGCGCGGCGCGCCGAACCGGCGGACGCGACCACGCCGGACAGGGCTATCCGCGATGCTCAACGTGCTTCTCCCATCAGCCCTTGCGGTCGTGGCTGGTATCAGCATCGTCGTGCAGCAGGTGCTGAACGCGAACTTGCGCACGGCTCTCAACTCGGCCGCGTGGTCAGGCTTCATGAGCTACTTCGTCGGCGTGGCTTGCATGGTCGTGCTGGCTATCACCTTGCGCGACCCGGCCCCGTCCGTCGCGGTCGCCGGCCGCATCCCGTGGTGGGCTTGGAGCGGCGGCATGTTCGGCGCGATCTTCATCGGGCTCGCAATCTTCCTGGTTCCGCAACTCGGAGCTGCGACCTTCATCGCCCTGCTCGTCGCCGGTCAGATGCTCGGCTCCGTCACCTTCGATCACTTCGGCTGGCTTGGTCTGACCCAGCGCCCCATCGACCTTCCGCGTCTGCTCGGCGTCGCCTTGCTGATCGGCGGTGTGGTGATCATCCGCCGCTGACGAAAAGGCAGAGGACGTTCGGACCATGCGACGGACAACCAACGGCTGGCTGAGCGGCCTGATCGGCGTGGTGATCTTCAGCGCCTCGCTGCCGGCGACGCGCGTCGCCGTCGGCGGCTTCACGCCCTTGTTCCTGACCTCGGCGCGGGCCGTGATCGCGGCTATGCTCGGGGCGGTACTCCTGCTGCTGCTCCGGCAAAGGCGGCCGATGGCCAGCGATCTCGGGTCTCTCGCCCTCGTCGCGGTTGGGGTGGTGGTCGGCTTTCCGCTGCTGACGGCGCTCGCCCTGCAGCACATCACGTCCGCCCATTCCATCGTGTTCATCGGCCTCCTGCCGCTGGCAACGGCGACCTTTGGTGTCCTACGCGGCGGCGAACGTCCCAAACCGGCCTTCTGGCTATTCTTCCTCATCGGTGCCGTGGTGGTCGTTGGCTTCGCGCTGTCCCGGGATGGCGAAGCGTCGTTGATGGGCGACCTGCTGATGGTCGCGGCCATCCTGCTCTGCGGGCTGGGCTACGCAGAAGGCGCGACCCTCTCCCGGCGCCTCGGGGGCTGGCAGGTCATCTCCTGGTCTCTGCTCTTATCCCTGCCGGTCATGGGCGCGATCGCGCTGGCCACCATGCCTGGCACCTTCGCCGGGATTGCAGCGCCGGTCTGGGCGAGCCTCGCCTACGTGTCCGTGTTCAGCATGCTGGTCGGCTTCGTGTTCTGGTATCGCGGGCTGGCCCTTGGTGGCATCGCCGGCGTCGGTCAGCTCCAGCTGCTGCAACCCTTCTTCGGATTACTGCTGGCCGGCCTGCTGCTGCACGAGCCTGTCCCGGTGAGCATGATCGCCGTCACCGGCCTCGTCGTGCTTTGCGTGGCGGGCGCCAAGCGGTTCGCCTGAAGTCTGCTCGCGGGCCAAGCTTGCGTCACGCTTTGCGACCGAGCCAGGTCGGCGCAAGGATGGCCGCTATGAGGGGGGCCGCCGCTCCGCTTTCTGTCTCGACCGTGCCGATGCGGACAGCACCATGCCGGCGATTTGCCCTCCGGATGACGGTCTCCGTTGTTCTCGCGGCATTTTCAAAGGCCTTCGGAGGCCTTGCGAGCATCAGGGTCGAGGGGCTGTGAGCAGGCTTAAATACCCACACTCGCTGCGCCGGCTTCCGCCGCCTGTTTTACCGAAGCTCCGTTCCGAAGCGCCATGGCTATCGCGATCGATGCAGCATCGACGGCAAGCGCGCGATCCTCCCCATGATCGTAAGGACTGTTCTCACCAGAACTCAATCGCGCGTGGTAATTGTCGGGAAATTTCTTATTCATGCGGAGCTTGAGCATATAGGTGGCCGAGCGATAATCTTCGTCGAAATTTCTGATCTTCTCTGACGCTGCGTCAGCATAATCGCCAGACTCTTTTTGTCTTATAATTTTATCCATCTTCTGCTCAGCCTTGCTGGCGAAGAGAAGCAAAAAGATTTGCGCAAGTAGCCATCGGATTGTGTTCATCAGGGTTGTCCTGCGCTGGCGGCGATGGATGTGCCCCGGTGCTCTGGACAACGCCTGCCAAAGACTTTGGACCCAAAGCTGTCTCGATGTGGCGTCGAAATCCGTCGGCCCTCGAGCGCATTCCGACGAAGCCGATACCGGTTCGTCGCAAGAATGCGCGTTCAAACAACAACCTAGAGCCGTTGGCCTGATTCAATCAGGTCGGATACAGCTCTAGCTCGCCCCCACTGGCATTTCAGACCGGGACCGTTTCGTCAGGGCGACAAAGACACCACGGGCTGGACTCCGACAGGAGCATAGTCCGGCGGCGCAGCTCAGCGGGCGTTAAGCCACCGCGCGGTGATATCCCGAAAGGCGGCGTCACCGTTCGCCTCCGACGCTCCTTCCGAGCCGAACGATCGAATCGAATGGCGCACGACGACGCCATCGCGCGTGATCGACCAATCAAACCGGCCGGGCTCCTTCGCGGAGGGTGTCACACGCAGCGTGTGAGGGTTTGGCTTGAAGATGATCATGGCCAGTATGTGGGAGCTGGAATGGACAACCGCGTGGGTACGTAGCGACTTGACCCTCTCGTGAGCCTGAGGGGCCACCAGGCTATACTCATCCGGTCGAAGATCGATTGATACTCAGCCCTTCTGAAACGGCGTGTTGCCCTTTGAATTTTTGATCCGTTGCTCGGCCTTGCGTGGATCCGGCTTGTCCGCGAGCAGGCGCTTCACCCGCTCGTTGAAGTCTTCGGTCGTGACCGCCTGAGCTTTGCCCGTCGTGAAGTCGCGTGCCATGTTTGCCTCTATCGAAGCCCAAAGCACGGGATCGCGCGAAGGGATGAAACTCGTGAGCACTCGTTCGTCAACTCTCAGAGTGCTCGCGCCAGACCTGCTTCTAGATTGAGGGCGCTGGCTGTCTGCTGAGAGAGCCGAACGCCTGTCGGTTCGACAATCGCATCCGCCTTCACCGCATGGCGGACGACTGTAAGCGCCTCATCCTCTGAGGTGGTAATCGCGGCATAAAACATCACCAACCACCCGGATAACTCCGCATCATCAGGGCGCGTGACCTTGAGGATGAAAGCCGTCTGATTGGGTTCGATCAACGCCACGTCGGCCGAATGGCTATCCGTGCTCGTGGTCAAGGGTCGCAATAACCTTGCTTTCAGGCTGTCCGTAGCCCACGCGAGGCAAGTCACAAGACGCCATTTTTCGTTAGTCTGTCCGTTCGGCGAGGATCGTTCAGGCCGCGTGCGAGAGCTCGCTTTCGCGCACAGCACGCTCACCGCCTGCGGACTTGATCCGATAAGTTGGCTCGCCCGAGCGATCATCAGGCATCAGACGAACGATTTCGAAGAGGCCATTGGTGACACTCTTGTTGCCGAAATAGCTGATGCCGGATTGCTGGACATGCTGGCCGATCTTGAACTTGTGAGACATGAGGCGCTCTCCAGAGTGACGCTGATCGCGGGCAGGATGTGACCTACCTTCGAGCCTTGGCCTTCGCTTTGCGCGCAGCAAAGCGAGCGTCCCGCGCAGCCTTCTGCTCGGCGGCGAGTGCTTCCTGTCGCTCCGCCTTCTCGGCAGCGTGCCGGACGAGTTCCGCTGCAGCACGATCCCTTGCAGCCAGCGCGTCAGCCTCCCGCTCTGCCTCGGCTGCGAGCCGAGCAATTTCCCGCTCGGCGATACGCACTTCTCGCGCCTGAACGACAGCACGCCGGGCAGCATGCCGGGCGAGGACTGCCGGATCATTCGCGGCGGGACGGGCCCGGAAACGAGCGAGCGTAGCCTGTCGCGCCTTAGCGGTCGCTTCGAGACGGTCGGTGAGTTGGTTGGCTTTGAATTGACCCACGTAAATTCCTTTTGCGCACCGCGGCTCGGCCGAGGTGGCGAGAAAACACCAGAGGCCGCCCTGGGTGAACGGCCTCCAGATTTGTCAAAAGCAGATGAGCCAAGCTCAAGCGGCCTGAAGCTGACCGGCCGACTGCTTACCGCTGCGACGGTCGGTTTCCATCTCGTAGGAAATCTTCTGTCCCTCGGTCAGCCCTTGCATGCCGGCGCGCTCTACGGCCGAGATGTGGACGAACACATCTTTGCCGCCGTCCTCCGGCTGGATAAAGCCGAAGCCCTTGATGTCGTTGAACCATTTAACGGTGCCGATGGTCATAGGTATCTCATGAAGGCGAATAAATAGGTCAGGCGCATGGGTCACACGCGCCCGGTCGCTAATTGTCGAAAATGGAAGAGATGCACAGCGCTCGCCCGGATCAGGCGATACGGCCGAAAATCTGGCCAAAACTCGATTAGTCAAACTGTACGCCATCCGCACACTGCTGACAACCGTGCAACAAATAAAATCAATCGATCATAATTGGCGGCGAAATAAACTACTTTCCGATCCGGTTTAGCTCACTCCCAAGCTGCTGTGATGAGGCGCTATTCCGCTCCAATCAGGCTTCGCGGTTGCCCCCTGGGTAATCAGCTCTGAGGATGAGGGAACGGCGTAACGTCGAGTAAGCCGCTCGTCTGCGTACGACCCTTTGGCAGCTCCATCGAACTTTTCTGCGGAGTCAGGCTGGACCCCACCCTGCCCATCCCAGCACCGCAGAGTGTTTCTGCATGGTCTTCCGGCCTGCCGTTCAAATTCAGAGGGGAGAGGTACAGATGTCTGCTTACGAGCGCGGATCGCCGCATCTTTTGCGACCGAGTTGGGTCGCTTGCGGAACGTACCAACCTGTCTCGCAGGCCAGTGTCTTTCTCCGGCCGAGCCGCCTTCGTCCCACGACCGCAGGAAAGCAGGGCTGCGGTTGATCGAGGATGGGCCTGACATCTGCCCGTCCGCTCGCGGCTCTCAACCTCAGGCCGGCAGCAGGCCCGAGGCGCGGTAGTTCTCGATCAGGTCGTCGAACTGCGAGACGTCCGAGCGGCTCCGTGCGTAGAGTTGGGCGCCGGACACCGCGGCGAAGATGGCCCGCGCCCGCGCCTCCGCTTCCCCAGGCTTCACCGCCCCGGCCATCACCAGCACCTTGGCGAGCCATGCGATGTGGACGTCGGCAAAGGCCTGCGCCTCCGCCTGCACGGCCTTCGGCAGATTGGCGTATTCGGCCGACATGAAGCTGCAGAGGCATAGCCTGTTCCCGTCCTCAAGCGACCGGCGGAAGGTGCCTGGATAGAGCCGCAGGCATTTCATCGGGTCGCCGGTCTTCTCCAACATCGCGTCGAGCTCGACCGCGATGTCCTCTGAGTAGCGCCGCGCCACGGCCGCGCCGAGATCCGCCTTGCTGGCGAAATGGTGGTAGATGCTCGCCGCCTTGATGCCGACCTCGGCGGCCAGGTCGCGGTAGTTCAGGCCGCCGTAGCCGTGCGCCTGCGCGGTCTTCCGCGCGGCGGCCAGGATCGTCTCCTTCGCGTTCGTGCTCATCCCTGCCTCCGGCCCGCAATCAAAAAACTACCAACCGTTAGTTAGGGGTTGACGGCGGCAAAATCCAGACCTAGCTGGTAGACTACCGAACGTTAGGCAGGGAAAGCAGCCATGACCCAGGACATTATTTTCTCGGACGCCACCAAGCTTGCCGAGCTCATCCGGACGAAGACGCTCTCGCCCGTCGAGGTCGTCCGGGCGCACCTCGACCGCATCGCGGCCGTCGACCCCAAGGTCAACGCCATCGTCACGGTCGCGGAGGGGGCGCTGGCCGCCGCGAAGGCCGCCGAGGCGGCCGTCCTGGCGGGCGGGGACCTCGGACCGCTGCACGGCGTGCCCTTCACCGTGAAGGATTCCATCGACACCGCCGGCGTGATGACCCAGCGCGGCTCGCCGATCTTCAAGGGCCGCACCCCCGACGCCGACGCGACCAGCGTCGCCCGCATGAGGAAGGCCGGCGGCATCCTGCTCGCCAAGACGAACCTGCCCGAGTTCTCCTACTGGATCGAGAGCGACAACCTGCTCTCCGGCCGCTCGAACAATCCCTGGGACCTCGACCGCACACCCGGCGGATCGAGCGGGGGCGAGTCGGCGGCCATCGCGGCCGGCCTGTCGCCGCTGGGCCTCGGGACCGACCTCGCCATCTCGGTGCGCGGCCCGGCCGCCCAGACCGGCATCGTCTCGCTCAAGGCCACCCACGGGCGCGTGCCGATGACCGGCATCTGGCCGCGGGCACCCCGCCGCTTCTGGCACGTCGGCCCGATGGCGCGCTCGATCCGCGACCTCGCGCTCGCCTTCGCGCAACTGGCCGGCCCCGATGGGCTGGACGCCTTCGCGACCAGCACCGTTCCGTTCGATGCCGGCCTCGGCGCCGCGCCGGACCGCAAGCTCCGCGTCGGCTGGATGGTCGGACCGGGCTTCGGGCCCATCGACACGGAGGTCGCGGCGACGGTGAAGGCGGCGGCCGAGGCCCTGAAGGGCGAGGGTCACCACGTGGAGGAGGTGCGCATCCCGGCGCTGGAGCGCGACTTCGCCCTCGACGTGTTCAACAAGCTCCACGTCATGGAGATGAAGCCCGCCTTCCGCGAGGCGACCGCCGGGCTCGAGGACCAGATGTACAAGATGGCCAAGACCATGCTGTCGCTGCCCGACACCTCGATGGCGGACTACGTCGCCGCCGAGCAGGCGGCGGAGCGGCTGCGGGACGGCTACGCGGCCTACTTCCGCAATTTCGACGTGCTCCTGACCCCGGTGCTGCCGGTCCCGGCGCACAAGCACGGCATCAAGGACCTCGTCGTCAACGGCGAGACCGTCGACCTGACCTACCTGCAGGGCGCGACCGTGCCCCTCAACGTGACCGGCCTGCCGGGGCTGTCGATGCGGTTCGGCACGAGCCGCGAGGGCCTGCCGATCAACGTGCAGTTGGTGGGAAGCTGGCAGGCGGAGACGACCCCCCTGCGCGCCGCGTCGGTGCTCAAGGGCGCAAGCCCGGTCCGCTGGCTGCATCCGAGCCTGTGAGGGGGACTTACCGGGGGCGCGCCAGCATCCCCGGGCGGGCTGGGTCGGCTGCGGTGGCTAGTCAGGCCCGGGCCGCGATCGCGATTAAGGGTTTGAAGTAATGGTCCTGGGCGGCACACACATCCTCTACTCAAAGGTGACGGGATTCAGCGACTCCTTCTGCGGATGCTTTGGCTTATGGCCAAGCGATGTCCCCTCCGAAGATTGCGCTCAAAGCCACCAGACGACCAGGTTGGGTCACAAGCCGTAGGACCGCTTGGGGTCGCTTTCTGCCCGGGGCGCTTGGGTCAGTCGAAATGACGACACCAGACGTTGGCTCGTTTAGGCGGATCGACTGGAGATGCCGACTCCCTACCGGGAGGCTATTGACGCACGACGCTTCAGCACACGGCCTGGTTCGAATGAAGCTAAGCCGCAGTGACTGGCCGACTGCCCCTGACCGACCGCGGGTGAAGCAGATCGCGCCCATAAATACAGGCAAGAAATTTTAAGAAGAAAATAACCAGATAGGGCTCTGTCCATCTAGAATTATGTGCTTTGTATTCATTTTAACGGGTCGAAAAGCTTACGCCTTGTAGAGCTGCCTCACTGAAGAGGGACCTCTCTCATGCTCAAGGTTGTCGGCTGTCTGACCGGCTCTCACGATTTCTGGCTTGTCGGATTGGCCGCGACAATCTGTGCACTCGCCGCCATAGCTTGTGTCGAGCTGCTGCGTCACGCTCGAAAGGCAGCTCGACGCATGCGCACGGTCTGGCTGTCGGTCGCCGCCGTCGCCGGAGGATCCGGCATATGGGCCACACATTTCATCGCCATGTTGGCGTTTGAGCCGGGCCTGCCCAGCGCTTACAGTATCGGGCTGACGGGTCTCTCCCTCGTCTATGCCATCGCTATTACTGGGCTTGGCCTGGCACTATCGCTCGCGTCGGCCATCCCGTTTGCACCGGCGGTGGGCGGGGCAGTGCTGGGAATGGGCATCGCGGCGATGCACTACACCGGCATGGCGGCCTTTGAGATCGCCGGCCACATCGCTTGGGACCCGACGCTTGTTGGAGCTTCCCTCATCTTTGGCAGTCTGCTTGGGGGCCTCGCCCTACCGGTCGCGATTTCAAGTGATACGGTTCTGAAACGTGGCTCTGGCTCAGCTCTGCTGTTGCTGGCGATCTGCAGCCACCACTTCGTCGCTATGGGCGCTGTCACGATCACGCCCGATCCGCAGATACTCATCTCGGAGAGCGCAATCCCGGCTCGCTGGCTCGCCGTGGGTATCGCGCTTGCGAGCCTCGTTATCTTGTTCATTGCGTGCGCAGCAGTCGCACTTGATGCGCGCGATCGCCGTCATGTGGCGCAGGCGCGGGAGCGGCTGAACAGCCTCGCCAACGCCGCCGTCGAGGGGCTGATTGTGTGTCGAGGAGATCTCATCGTCAGTGCCAACGAGAGCTTCGGCAAGCTGGTTGGCCTTGAAGCAGTTGATCTAGCCGGGACCGCGCTGTCGCGGTTCCTGCCCGAAGCAGCCACCCGCCTCGCACTCGTTGGCGACACGGATCATCTGATCGAGGCGGAGTTGACCCCCGCGTACGGTTCCACAATCCCGGTCGAGCTAATTCTTCGGCCCATAAGCTACGATCACCAACCCCACTACGCCCGTTGCAGTTCGCGACGTGCGTGCGCGTCGCAAAGCTGAAGGACAAGTGGAGTTCCTCGCCCATCATGACGCCCTAACCGGTCTTGCCAATCGCACGAACTTCGCCAGGCGACTCGACCAAGAGCTGAAAGTGGCGGAAGCGACCGGACGCAAACTCGCTGTACTTTGTCTCGACCTCGACAGGTTCAAGGAAGTCAATGACCTATTCGGCCACGCGGCTGGTGACACCATGCTGACCACCGTTGCCCGCGCTGTCACAGGCCTCCTAAATGAGACCCAGTTGATGGCCCGGCTCGGCGGTGATGAGTTTTGCAATCCTCATACCATGCAAACAGGCGCTTGAGGCAGGACGCCTCGCCGAGCAGATCTTGGAAATTCTGCGCAACAGCAGCGGGGATACTACAGGACCGGTGATTGCCTCCAGTATCGGTATCGCCCTCTATCCTGACGATGCGGAGGAGCGCGCCTTACTCCTTAATTACGCCGATACTGCACTGTACAAAGCGAAAGCGGAAGGGCGCGGTACCTATCGCTTTTTTGAGGCCAAGATGGGATTGCAGGTCCGCGAGCGTCGGCTTCTGGAACACGATCTCCGCCATGCCGTAGCGCGGGGCGAGATGCATTTGGCTTATCAACCACAGAGCGACGTTAAAACGGGCGCGGTGATCGGCTTCGAGGTTCTGCTGCGTTGGCAACATCCAGAGCGTGGGACGATCTCCCCGGCAACGTTCATCCCGATCGCTGAGGAGAGTGGCGCGATCCTACAGATTGGCGAGTGGGTGTTGCGAGAGGCCTGCCGCGAGGCAGCGAGCTGGCCGAACCCCCTCGCCATCGCGGTAAATGTCTCCGGGATACAGCTCCACGCGCCGCATTTCTCAGTGCTAGTCCAAGAAATCCTATTCGAGACGGGCTTGAAGCCGGAACGGCTCGAAATCGAAATCACTGAAACAGCGCTCATTCGCGATCCCGTTCGCGCCCAGCTTACCCTCCGCCAGCTCAAGATGCTTGGTCTACGCATCGCGATGGACGATTTTGGAACCGGTTATTCGTCCTTGTCGAATCTACGGGCCTATCCATTCGACAAAATCAAAATCGACGGTTCCTTCATCCGCTCGGTGGACGACAACGAGCAAACGGCAGCGATTGTCCGTTCCGTGCTCGGGCTCGGCCGTGGGCTTGGACTGCCTGTGCTGGCGGAAGGCGTTGAAACGCAAGCGGAGCTGCGCTTTCTGGCCAGAGAATGTTGTCACGAGGTGCAAGGCTATCTTATGGGCCGTCCCGCAGCGATCAACACGTTCAGCAAGCACACGCACGCGGGGCAGCTTGAGGATGGGTGTACGTCAAGAGCGGCCTAGCACTGCGCCGCTCAACGTTGACGTAGTTATAGTCCGCAAAATGATATCGCTTCGTCCCTCTTGATCCAAAGCTAGAAGAACGAAGCTGTGACTCTCATGGTCGAGGCGCCTCCGCCCAAAGCATTTTAACTGCATGCAGAAGCTGTTATCTCGACAATGAATGGCCGCTTTTGGATAGTGCTGAGGCCCTTCAGCATGATTGCTTTGGGTCGGATGCGGATCGCCCGCTTCGGGCAGACTGCCAGCTTGCGCTCTCGGCGAATGGCGGGCCCACCGCCATTCGCCCAAGACGTGGAGCGCCCCAGAACGAGCGTTGACCAAGGTCCATTCCGATGGTCCATTCCCCAGGTCCGATGCCGCGCGAGATGGGTGATCGAGGGCCTAACCCTTGATGTCGTACCCCTTTGGTTCTGGCCGAGAATCCTGGCGCCCCAGCAAAATTGCGGAAATTATTTATTATAATCCCTTTGGCACGGGTACTTTATCAATTTCTGAAGCCGGCGTGCTGATCCAAGGGTCTTTGACGTAAATCTCGCTGGCTTGGCCGCAACTATATTCCAACAGTCTATCTCTCATCTCCGATGGAGCGTGAAAGCTTTTGCATACTGTTTGAAATCTATGCCTGCCGGCATCGCCGACGGTCCTCATGGTATCGATATGGAAGTGAGTGGCGCCGCAATCGCCGCGCGCGTTAGCGTCGCGCAGTTCGGCTTCTCTCGATGCGATGGCCTGCTCCAGGGCTCAAACGCTTCGCAACTAAGCGCTTCAGTCCCGCGTCGCTGCGCCTCATCCGCCGCGAGTTTACGATGGCGAAAAGTCTCGACCAAGCCCTGTATGGTCACGTCGTCAAGTTCCGAGATTTTTCGGCTTGGCGCTCAGTGTCAAGCGACACGTGGCGATACGGAACAAAGCGTCAGCTTCGCCAGCCAGCCGGCGAGCTCGGCTTCGCGCCTCATTTTCATCCCAGGTTGCGAGGCTGACACAGAATTCCCGCCCCGCCCGACCCGGCTCCGCTTGAGCGAGACGGCGGCGCTTCCGTCGAAGATCCCGGGCCCTGCCGTTCCAAGCACGGCCGGCATGTCGGCGCGCAGCGCTTCCGGAATGGTGCGACGAAAATAGAAGATTCCGCGACGCTAAACCAAGCCCGCCATCTGCCTCATGGCTTCGTAGCACTCCTCCGTAGCAGGAGCGCACTCAGAAGCCCGCGATATCAGAAAGATACTGTTGTTGCAGTGGGTTGGGGGGTAGCTGGCGGAGAGGGGGTCCGCCGATCCGTCAGTAAAAGCTTTTGTTCTGCGCATGTTTAGCTCTGTCGAGTGTTGCTCTACCCACATATCAACCCACATCTCGTTCGCGGATGCAGGGTATGAGAGCGAGCGGTGACGAACAATGCAGCCCGCGCCGGATGCGCGAGCGGCGTTCGTGAGGCCCGGCCGGGCTCGGCAATCTGTACACAATGTGGATACTTTCGACCGCGCGAGCAGCCGGGCCTAGGCATCAGTGACGCGGATAGTCGAACGAATAGCCGGCGCGGTGAGCGTATCTGTCCGCCTGCTTCATGCGAGCGCGGGAGCGGTCTATAGCCGCCTCCGCGTGCGTCATGAGCATGTCGGATCGCGCCATCTCAAACCGGGCCATCCGCACTTCGCGGAGGGCGAGGAGCCAGAGGATCACGCGCATAGCGTGCCCTCCTCGGCCATCTCGCAGTACCGGACGACGAGACCGACGCGGTGGGAGTTGGCGCCCTCTATGATGGCGTGGCGAACCATGGCGACTGTCATGACCGGATCGCCCTTGCAGGCGACCGAGAAGACCGCCTGCATAAGCTTTTCAGCCTCCTGAGCGCGAGCTTGCGCCTTCTCGGCTTCGGCTCTGATGCTGGCAAGGCAGCGGCGAAGACGGGCAATCTCGATATCTGGGCGGGCCGCCGCTCGCCGAACTTTCGAGATCCGGGAGACAGACTTGCCGTTCTGCGTAGCGAGGGTCAGGCGCATGGCACAGCCTCCCAATCGCAGCCGACCGCGCTGAGAACGAGTGCAGCGCGGGTTGATGGCGGCAAAGCGGGAGCGTTTCTCAAACCTGTCGTGCCGAGGGTTCAGCGTACGGTTGTCCTGAACCCAATCGCGTCGGAATTTCATAATCGCGAGCGAATGGGCGTGGCTGGTGCTCGGCGCTAGTGCGCACCGCTCGATGAGGGCCTCGCCATACTCGACCGCCAGCCAGTCGGTGTAGCGATCCAACAGTCCCAGACTGCATGGCTCGGCGACGGCGGTCGGCGAACCGATGAGCGTCACGCCACCCTCCAATAAGGGGAAGCGAGACGAGGCCGCGCAGGAAGCCACGGCGCTGCAAGGGGGCTACCATATCCCCCTCCCTTCCCATTCGCAGCCGACAGCGCTCAGGACGAGGGCCGCGCGGGTCGAGGGCTGACGGTGAGGGTCACGCCAATGGCCGGGACCATCGAAGTGATAGGTATGTGCGCCCGTGTTCGTCGGACGGAAGTTTTCGCGACTATCATCTCCGGGGCACTGCTCAAGGCAGAGCATCCGCCGTTCTATAAATAGCCACTCATCATAGGCCATCAGCAAGCCGGTCGTGACGGGCTTTGCTACGGCAGACGGAGCGCCGATCAGGGTAATGCCGCCGCCGATCAGCGGCAGGGTGGTGAGGCCGCGCAGGAAGCCTCGACGGGATGCAGGGTCGCTCATGCAACCCTCCCAAAGCTACCGGCATGGAAGGCGCCGCCGCCCATAAAGACGGGCTGAGCGGCGTACTCATCATCGAACTGCGCGTCATGCAGTTCGTCCTGAACGTCGCCGCCGTGTTCGTTCTCGGCTTCGAGTTCGTCGTCGTACTCAAAGTCGGTATCGCCGTCCAGCGCGTCGAGCAGGGCGATGTCCGCCTCGATCCGGTCGGCGATCCGGCGGCGCAGCTCGCGGATGCGCTCACGATCCAAATCTGGATCGTCGGCCCGCATTGCGCGGATGGCCTGTGTGACCGGTCCTACCTGTGTTGAAGGCAAGCGCGGGCGTTCACCGCCGCTGAGGGGCGGTGTAGGGTGGTGGATAGCCATGACTGTGATGCCCTTCCAGTTCGTGGTCAGGCTTGGCGCGAGGCTCCTAACCCTCACGCCAAGCCGTTGCAATTTGTGTGCAACTGAGTGCAATATGAAGACATCGATTTTGGATGTCAACTGCACACATTTGCACTCATGGCAAAGACCTCTGCGATCTCCGTCCGCGTGGCCGATGCTGTGAAGGCAGCGGCAGAAAAGGCTGCGGCAGAGGACAGCCGCTCGGTTGCATCCTACGTTGAGAAGCTCCTCACCGAGCATCTGAAAGCGAAGGGCTACCTGAAATGATCAGCGTCCGGACTGCTGCGCTTGCGATCTTAGCAATCGGCGCGGCTGTGCCGGCAATTGCGTCGGGCACAATCGGCTACGGCTCACGGGCCGGCATGGAGGTCGACATCGTTGCGATGAGCGGCATCGATACTGACCACGCCATCATCCGGACGAAGCACACCCGCAAGAACGCTATCGCTTTCTGCCGAGAGTACGTCGGGAAGGTCACGGCCGATTGCATCCGCCAGGAGCTTGCGGTGCCTCTGAACGATCAGGTCACTGCCAATTGCACGCGCGGCGAGTTCACTGACTTTCAGGGTGGCCGCTACCGCTTTGCCGGCCCGTCCCGCGACAAGAATAGTATGGCTAAGTACGCTGTCATCAGCCTCCCGTCAGGCGAGGTCGCTGATGGATCGATGGCGAGCGGTTACCCCGTGAACATCATGATCTTCAAGGCGCTATGTCCGAGCCACGCACCCGGAGATTACTAGCGCTCAGAACCGACGCTGACCTCATTCCCCGCCTCGCGGAATAGGCACCGTAGGCGAAGCAGACGTGAAAAATCAGGATCCGAACGAGCGGTACGTTGTGCTTTGAGGGCGATGAGTGGAATGAGTAATATTTCTGATCCGCCCGATTATTGGGTTGATCTATAGTGCCTTCTTGTTGGTATATACTCGACCCGATTTTCTTCTAATGAAGTGATCGTGCAAATATCGATCCATCGACAATTAATATCTCTAAAAGCGCATTTTACAAAATCTTCAATGTGGGCCTCTGTCATTGGAGCTTCGATGAGAGAAAATATTTCACGTCCTACTCTCGTGAGAGGCATTAGATTTAAGGGAATAATCGGCTGATTGATTTCACCCACAACAAATCCCGTTCGAGGCCCGGCAAAAATTTGTCTTTTATCATCTGTCACAGAAATTCGCCTGACTACATGTTCAGATATTAGCCCGTAATTTCTTAGCAGAAGTATTTCGTCAAAAACAGCCGTGAAATCAAATCTAGATGGGAATGGAATAAAATCTTGAGCAATGACATGGGGCGCAACCGCACTGAGTGACTCCGCAATTTTTGTGTCAAGAACACTTATAAAATGTAAAGTTGCGAATGAAAATTTGCCTGGCTTCCTAATCTCTCCAGCTAAAACTTTTCCCAATAACTTACGAATTCTCTCTGAACTTGCGTCGCCTGAGATGCCCTCGAACTTATTGAGCCAATCGTCATCTAGATCAGGCGGCTCATCCAAAATTTCGGGACCATTATTTAGTTCTTCAGCAGTGTGCCGCAACACCTCAACCCTATTCATATGCTTTCTAACCGCCGATGATCCCAGTTGCTTCAAAGCGGATTGGACAATCGCAGGATCTGCCGCGCCCAACTCCGCCGCAGCTTTCGATAGCGCCTCAGTGATCAACTTTGAGCCTGCCGTTTCTGCTTTGATCCTTTGCTGTATTTGTTCGCCCTTCGCAGTCGCAATGCTTACCCAGGCGCTTCCAGCGTTGGCTGTATCTCCTACTAGTTGCGCAATCGCTTTAGTAGCCCCTGGGATCTTACCATTTGCGATCCAATCGGCGAACCAACCATTCGAGGCGGGAACTGGCAAATCTTCGGGCACAGCGCGAATCCTCGTCTACCGAGGTCAGGCTACACCCAAGGTTCGACCGAACCAAGCTACGAGCACGATGATTAAGTACGCCAATCCAGCATAGAATGTGGCTACGAAGCCCAAGGCTGCGCACACCGCCAGAATTGCGCTTGCTGATTTCAGGGGCATTCTCACGTCACTCCTATCATGCTGCTCGCTGCCCTCGAGAACGCTCGGCAACAAGTTGGCTCACACCACCGCGCTCTGCGCATTCGACAGCGCGAGGCTGTGAACCCGCGCCAGCGAACTCTCCATAATCCGCCCCGCCATCCGCGCATCGCCCGCGCCTTGGATGGTGACATTGTTCTCAATCTTCTGAGATACCGACCGGCTGTTGGTCGTGTTGTTCGTCGTCGGACTCGCGGATGCCGGAGCAGGTTGAAGCAGGTTTTTCGGGTCGATGTTGTTGGGATCAAACCCGCCGGGCGTTATGTTGCGGGGGAGCGCTGGAGCGGCGCTTGGAGGTTGGACACCACCCGCCCCGAGTACGCCCGCCCAGTAGTTTGCGCGCAAACCCCGCCGATATGCTTCGCCGGGTTTGTCCGAAGGGCGTTCAAACTTGTAGACGCCAGCCGAAGTTGAGGCACTCGGCGTTTTTGCGCGTCTAATTGCTTCCCATGCTTGCCTTGCTTGTTTGTCGGGTCCCTGCGTCATCTCCCAATAGGCTGCCTCAAGTTGCTGAAGGTGTGTTGCACGGTCAATGTCGATGCCGGTTCGTCGGAGGATGTCGCGCCTACGATCAGGGTGATGCTGGAAGGCGCCATTGGCCGCGCCACCATCTCCAACGGCACGGGGGTTGAAGTTGCTCTCGCCCTCTTCCATCGCAACCAGACCCGCTGCCTGGGCATGGTCCAGCCCCTTGCTGCGCCAGAAATCGTAGCTCTCTTTGGCGCCAGCTTTGTTCTCGCCCTTTTGGCGGGAAGAACGCCCCCCGGTCGTATCGCCAGGATCCGGCGCATCCTTTCCGCCAAGAAACTTTGGCATATTGCGCTGCCAAATGTTGCGCTTGTCGTTCTGCATCTCTCCGAGGATGCCAATGGTGCGATCCGGATTGCCAGGGATACCGGAATACTCGCGCACGCCGCCATTGCCGATCAGGAACCCGGCGACTTTCGAGATGGTCTCTACGCCCTTCGCGACCCGCTCAACACGCTTGGCGAACTCGTCCCAACGCTGAATGAGACGGTCTCCGCCTTCTCCGATCATCCAGTCGCCGAACTCCCCGAACTTCTGCGCTACGAAAACAAGCGCTTTCGAGATGTTTGATAGTATCTTGTTGACCTGCTCGGGGTGAGTCTCAATCCAATCCTGAAACCGTTGAGCGATGTTTTGCAGCGCGGGGGCGAGGCTGATCAGCAGCTTGTCGCTCAGCGCCGAGATCGTCGCCTGCAACTTCGTGAGCGTGCGCTGGAAGGATGCCGACGCCTTGGCTGCCGCCTCCGAGTCCACGCCGAGCGACTTCGTGGTCGCGTTGTACTCGTCGCGATACCGCTTCAGCGCGTCGCCTTGGCGGATGTACTGGTTGAAGGTGTCCTCGTTGATGCCGAGCATCGCGGCGTGCTGGACGCCAACCTCGTAGGGCTCCTTCTTTAGCGCATCCAGCGTGGCGATGAGCTTGTCCGCGCCTTGCAGACTGCCATCCACGCCGAGGTCTTTGACGAACTGACGCAGGCCGGGGTTGTTGCGCAGAGCCGCCGTGAAGCTATCGACCGCCGCGACGGCCTGCTGTGCCGAACCGCCGGTCTGAGAAAAGGCGTAGCCGAGCGCCTTAAGGCTCTGGACCGACGTGTTGCTGCGCTGCGCCTGGAAATACAGGTTGTCAAAGGAACTGGCGATCTTGCCGACCGCGTAGCCGATGGCCGTGGCCGCCGCTGTCGCGGCCAGAGCCAGCTTTTCGAAATCGGCCAGCAGCTTGCGGTTGTGCTCCTTCCGTTTGTCGGCCCGCGTCCTTCTCGCGCTTCTCCTGATCCTTGGCGTTCTGCAACGCCTCGCGGGCCATGCGAAGGTTGGTTTCGCGGGTGAGCTTGGCGATCTCCTCCTCCTCACTCTTCGCACCGGCCCAGCGAGCATCTTCGATGCGCTTCTCGGCATCCTTCACCGCCTTCTCATAGTCAGCGATGGATTTCTTCGCCGTGTTCAGAGACGCGGTATTGACCTCAAACCCGAGGGCGACGGCGAAGGAGTCCAGCCAGTTTTCCGGCCATAGGTGTCGTCCTCAGTGAAGTTGGGTCATGACGGCGCGGATCTCGGCGGGTAGGGCGTCGCCTCCACCGGCCATCCATCGCTTGACGATGAAGCCGAGCACCCGGCCCATCGCGATCTGCATCACGGCGCCGTCGATATCGCTGAAAGCAGGCTCAGCATCGCCCTTCGGCCACACAGGAAGCCACTGACCGCAAGCCTCTCGGCGAAGAGCGCCGAGGGTCGCTCTCTCGATGTAATCGAGGTCGTCGTCGGACAGCGTGCCCCACCCGCTGAACGCAACCTTCGCGATCCTCACAACGTCAAGGTCACGTCTGACGATGAGCTTCGCGCCGGGCGTCAGAACGAGTGGAATGGCATCAGCAGCCAGCGGCAGCAGACGCCGCGTGATCCTAGTCTCCGCCTGAGCTGGCATACCTTCGAATCGATAGCGGTTGCCGTTGATCTCGAATTCGTTCGCCATCATTGGCCTCGTCTCAGTAACTGCTACCGGCCAACGGACGTGGCTGGATCGTGTACGTGAAGGACCGACGGTAGGCCCCGGTGTCGACCAATGGCTTCGTGCCGGTGCGGCCTCGACGGATGCGGGCCCTGATCGTGCGCTCGGCAAGGGGAGCAAAATCGCCTTCGGTGATCTTGGCCTGAACGGCGCTAGTCCCCATTAGGCCGACCTTGTGAAGTGCCCTCTCCGGAGCGGACAGATCGCCTTGAAATGCCGCCCTAGCGCCTGCCTCCAAGACTTTCGCAGCAGCATCGCCGATGCTCTCGACACCTGGAATGAGATGAGGACGAGCCGGTAGGTTCTTCTCGGGCTGGCCGTATTCGAACAGGTAGCCGAGGACGGCGTTGCTGATCGGTCCCTCGCCCTTCTCACCGGGATGCATACTCTCGGCCGGGATGCCGATCAGGACCCGCTTCTCAAGAGCGCGGATCAGTTCGCGCGAGAATGGGTCGAGCTTCGTCTTCGGCTTCTTATGAACGCGAGTGGTCATCGGCATCAGAGTGGTCCCGTCGGGATGCCCCCGGCACGTCGGCGCCGGGGGCATTGTCTCGGGACGCGGGCCATGGAGGGGACCCCGTTCCGTGCCGATGGTTACTTAAAGGACGCCACTCAACGGCTTGGCGCCGCGCGGGGTGAAGCCCGTGAAGGCCCCGCGCTAGCTTCGCGGCCGGACCCCGCCCTGTCAGGCAATCCGGTGATCGCGCTGCGTCAGGCGGCCGAGCGCGGTGACGGCTCGGCGAAGACCTCCTCCGGCATCGGGAGGCGGGCGTCGGGGGTCGGAGGCGAGACGGTCCCGAGCGGCCTGCCATGGGCAGGGAGGCAGAGTTGGGACCGCTCCAACGGTATGGTGCTCGGCCATGGTCTTAGCCTTGCCGGGCAACCACACGGTCAGCGCACCGTCGATGGCGCGATCCAGCATCCGCAGCCGCGTCTTCAGCTTGGCGTACTCGGCAACTGCCGCTGCCGTGGCGGGCTCGGCGACGATGACGGCGCCTGCTGCCTCCCTCACGGTATCGGCCGCCATGCTGTGCGCGCTTTCCAGCAACTGGAGATCGCTATCGATCACCCGCTCCTGTTCGCGCAGTCGGTCCACTTCGGCATTCACCTTCTCAAGCTCGGCCTGCATCGCCTCAAGCGGCGCAGCCTCTGGCGGCGTTTCGCCACTCAAAAGCGCATTCAGCCGAGCCGTGTCGCTCGGCGGGGCTCGGCGGTACTTCAGATCGTCCTCAAGCACGAACCGCCGTGACCAGAGCGGCTGATACTTGTCCATGTGAGCCGCCTTCTCAGCGCTCTTGGCTTGAACGAGTGCGGCTCGGCGGTCGCGCTCAAGGATAGCGTCGGCCAGCTTCTGCCGCTCGGGCGTGCGGGCCGGGGGGATGAGGGTGAAGGATGCCTTGGCCATCGGCTCAGTGCTTCCTGAGCCTGGACATGTTCGGGAATGCCTTCTCGGACGACGCGACCTCAGTCTCAGTCATCCGATGGGGCTTGGTGCGCGACTTCACCCGGCCCTCCGGAACGGCGCCGACCTTCGACCCGCCTTCCATGCGGAACATGTGCGGGGTCATCGCAAGGATGATGTCGCGATCTGCCACGATGGCCTGCGCAGCGCGCTTTCGCTGGACCCGGTAGCCTCGCGCCTGACAGTCCATCGCCAGTTTGACCCGGCGCTTGATGGCAGCGTCGGCAGCGATCTCTCTCGCCGGAACCTGCTTTGCCAGCATCTCCTCCAAGGTCATCAGATCCTCGTCTGGGATCTTGCCGAGACAAAATTCGAGGATGTTTTCCATAGTCTCAGGGGTCATCGATCTATTCCTTCGATTTGAGCATTCAGTTGGTCCACGAGACGAAGTTCGCGGTGGGCACGTCGCTCGGCTTTTCGGTGATGGGGTAGAGTTCGATCACGCCGCCGTCGGCGGGGTTGCCCGTGACGCGGGACGCCGCCGCCCAGGCCGGAGCCATGAGGTCGGTCGGGCTGATGATTAGGAATGAGCGGGTGTCGCCCGCGATGCCGGTGTAGGCGGCAGCGTTGAAGCGACGGCCACGGCGGCCATCGGCGGTGAGGGCGGCGACATCGTAGAGACAGACGCGGTAGGCCATCAGATCGTGCTCCCGTAGCGGTTGCGGTCGCGGTTTCGGCCTGGACCGGGGCTTTTGAAGAAGGCGGCTGCCTCGGCGGTGATGATCAGGGGTTTGGGGCCACTGCCTGCCAACACCACCGCGCCCGCCGCCGCATTCGCCACGTCGTCGTGCGCGCCCTTCACCTGCGGATGGTCGATGATGTCTCGGCCTGTGCCGCGCGTGGTGCGTCGCTCCAACGAGACGATCTGCGCCTCAAGCTTCGGCGCCTCGATTAGCCGGGCGCTCTGCGAGTTCAGGATCGGCAGGAAGGCCGCGTAGATCTCGGTCTTACTCTTGTCCGAGATCTCGTAGGTGATGCCCTGCTTAGCGAACTGCTCGCGGGGCCACTCGCCCGCATACTTGTCGCCCGTCACCTTCCGAACGCCGTAGGCCTTCAGCGTCTCGGCGAAGCGCTCCACCACCAGCGCGGGCGATGTCCCGACCGTCTCCTCTCGGATCACGTCGAGGAAGGTCAGATCCTTCTCCCGATGCGCGATGCCGAGCGTCATGCTGTCGGCGCCGCCACCGGCTGGGTCCACGAAGGCGACGTAGCGGGTGCCCTCAGCGGGAGGCCGCTCCCGGATCCCTAGGTCCATGCACGCCTGCACTGCCTCCAAGGTGATGAAGGCTTCCACGTCCCGCCGGAACTCGGCGCCGTATTCGGCCGACGCTGCCGCCGGATCGCGGGTATAGGCGCGCTTCACCACCGCAGGGTCGAGGCTCGGGTTCATCGTCTGCGACGGGGCGCGGAGCACCAGCACTGCCGGATCGCCGTTCGGCCCGAAGTCCCGCTGATGGGTGCGGTAGAGTTCGCCCTTGCGCGCGTAGGGGCTCGACAAGACACAAAGCGGGCCGCCGGTCGTCGCCAGCCCCGGCCGAACCGCGTCGAGGATCAGCGTGTCGGGATTGGCGCTATTTTCGAGGTGCCAGAATGCCACCTCATCGCAGAGGCACCCTGCCAGCGTCTCGCCGCGGATCGTCTTGTAGTTCGCCGGCCGAACCTCGATGTCCACGCCCGCCCGCAGGCGGATCGTGTCGACGGTCGGATCCCCGTCCACCATGTCCTGCATCTCGGCCGAGTGCTCGAACACGCCGAGCATGTAGCTGAAGATCTTGGCGGCCTGGACCGTGGTCGAGGCCATGATCGGGAGCTTGATCCGCTCGCCGGGGGCCTGGACGCCGCTGTAGTCCACCAAACCCGCGAGGTAGGCGCCCAGCACGCTGAAGGCGCGGGACTTGCCGCCGCGACGACCGACGATGCCCCATAGCTCGTCCACGGGGTGCTTGGGTTCGCGATCACGGCCGGTCAGCGCGGCGAACATCACGCGCTCGTCGTCGGTCAGCAGCTCGCCCCGCGATGCGATCAGGATGGCCCGCCACGGCGCCCACGTATCGCCGGGCAGGATCTCCGCGAAGATGGCGGGATCAGCCAGAGCTTCCCGCATAGTGCAGAGAGGGCGGCAGGCCGGGTTCATGCCGTGCGGCCCTTGGCGTAGCGGTCGCGGACGGTCTGCCGCTCCGGCGCCTTCGGTGGCCCCATCCGTCGAGCCTGCCGGTCCATGCGGTCGCCGATCTGGCCGAGGGCTTCCAAGTCCACGTCCTGGCCGCCAGCCATCGCGGCGTGGAGCTTGGCTAGCTCGACTGCGAGTCCCGCATAGGCTCGGGCCGCCTCTCGTTGAGTGACGCTCATGGCGGTCCTGCCGCCCCCGCTCGGCCTCCACCTCATCCAGCACTGACTTGTAGTGCCGGGCCGCTTCGGTGCTGCCGGGCACGGTCACGAGGAACGGGCGGCTGCCGTTGGCAAGTGCAGAACGCTGTTGCGGCGAACGATGATTGGCGGGTTGAACTTGGATCGACATTCGAACACCGATTTGATGACTCGAATATAAGTCAATGCATCGAACAAGTCCAATTATTGCCTGTATAGTTCGTCGCAGTTCCCCGGCGTTCGCTGCCGTTCATTTTGGTTTTGAGTGGTAAAGACCATGCGCGCAACTTGCACCCGATTAGCAGGGGGTTTGCTGAGTGTGCCCGGATGCGTTTGGTGTTACTGACAGTCTCAGCCCCGCAGCTTATGCCGAGCTGACTGAGGCTTTTGCATGCGACTCGATCTTAGACAGGGAGGCGATTGGCTCGTTGATCCCAATGAGTTAGCAGCCCGCTTTGGTGTAAGCACCACGCATCTAAAGCGTCTCAAACTTCTGAATCAGGTGGAGGCTTTCGTGGAGCCTACGGACCCAAACGCGCCGCAAGAGACGCGCATCAAAGTGCGCATGCTGAGCCAAACGTGGCGCGGCATCTTCGATAAGAACGGCGAATTGATCCGCGAAGAACTGTTCTGAACCCTGCCGGTTCTAAGCTCGTGCGCGTCAGAAACGCTCCCAATCGTGGGCGGGAACGTGGGTAGCGCGACGGCTGCAATCTTAACATATTGTAGGCGCGATGCTTTCCGCCGCCGATGGCGGATGGCCCTTCCGCCTCCTGGGTTTCCGGCGGGACGCGCTGCCCGCGATAGATTTTTTGAAGGTAGCGGTCTGAGCGTGCCGCCCTCTTCAGCCCCCATTCCCAATCTTCTCCCCACAGCGCTTCGCTCTTGGTGGGCGCCAAATAGCTACCCTACCGAGCTCTCTACATAGCAATGGCTATAGCCGAGCACCCTGGCCTCATTAAGCCTGCTATCTCGGCACGTTCCGGCTTGGGCGGATACCAGCGGGACATTCGGGACATTCGGGACATTTGTCCCGGTTGTCCTGGGTCCGCAGCGGGACAAACGGGACAGGGACACTAAGAAGTGTCCCGTTTGTCCGGGCGAATGTCCCGGTCATACACCGTCCTGCTTCAGCCAGAGGTGGTCGACACCAGAAAGCTCGACTGAGCCTACAAGCCCGCGCCCCGTCACGCCGGCTAAGGCACGGTTGAACGTCCGTCTTTTGGTCTCGGCGCGCTTGGCCTCATCTGCGCCATCGGCAGGATAGGTCGCGTAGAAGGCGTCCCGCACACGCTCTACGGTCACGGCTCGGACCTCCTGCGCTGCCTCACCAAACGGCCAAGCTCTGATGCCGTGGTCAACAAGGCTGCTGTTGATTGCTTCTCGGAAGACCTTCAGCGACGTGGGCCAGCGCTCTTTCGCAGCAGACGTAGCGGCGCCAGAGACGCGATCCGTCTGCCAGTTCACGACGCATGTCGTGATCGGCTCGCGGTCGTAGGTCTCGCCGACGGTGATCACCTCCAGCGCATAGGGGATCTCATAGCCGCAGCGCCCTCCCCGCACTTTCCGGATCGCCATGCGGGTATTGCTGATGGTGCCAGCTTCGTCACGGCTGGCGAGCATGGCCAGCACCACGTCGGCTGCGGCCTCCTTCGCCGAGCTACCCCGTGTGCCTGTCTCCACGGCCTTGCCGAAGTGATCCACGCCGAGGACGAAGGCGCCGGTCTGATGACTTAGCGCCTCCATGGCGTTCATCACCCGCTGTGCCTCGGCGGCTGAGTTCTCGTCCATGAAGCCGGCGCCGGCCGCGACGGTGTCGATCACGATCAGGGCGAGCGGGAGATCGAACGCCTCGGCCAAGTGCTCGGCCGCCATAGCGGCGACCGCTACCAGTTGCGGCACCGCGTCGGTGTCGAGAAGGCGCGGGCACTCCTCGATCCAGGCGAACGGCAACCGTTCCGGTGCGTCCGGTCCGAGCTTGCCCTGAACGATGCCCCGCAACCGGATCGGGATCTCATAGGCGCCCTCGGCGGCGATGAAGAGAACGCCCCCCTGGCGGATGACCTTCCGTCCTGCGAACGGCTGTCCAATCATCACCGAGGCGCCGAGATCAAGAACCGCAAAGGTCTTGCCGGCTCCCCACTGTCCGGAGGCGAGCCCCTTGCCGGTTTCGGGGATGAGATCCCGTATCAACCCAAGCTCGATCAGCGTTCGGGTCGGCGTCGCCATGCCAACGAAGCGTAAGGGCTGCTCCGGCACGGGGCCGATCAATAGGACGTGGCTCCGGCCGCATCTTAGGTCGGCGAAGGGTGGCCGGGTCCGGTCCCGGCCACCCATGGTAGGGGTCCGGCACGTCCAATGTCGGGCCGTTGTATGCGCGCTCCGACATCAGGCGCCCCCTCGTCGTCCGGCGGGCTGGCGCAGCATCTCAACCGCTTGGATCGCGGTGTGGATTGAGGCGCCGGCACACCCAAGGGCGTAGGCGGCGCCGCGCGCGTCGTTCACAGCCGCGAATCGCACGGCCATGTCGGCGTAGGTGGCCGCGAGATCGGCCGCTTCACTGAGGGCCTCGAAGTTGAGGTTAGTTAGGGCGATCCGATCAGGGTTAGGGATCGACTGCTTCATGCGGCCTCTCCCTTCGCGTTGATGTCGGCGCCGTAGCGGGCGAGCAGGGCGGCATCGCTGCGGCCGTGGTGCTTCTTCAGGCTGAAGCTCTCGGCCGAGGCGGGGAACAGCCTGATCGCGAGTGCCCGGCTGGCCTCTTTCGGATCGGCGGCGCCGAGGATGCCGTGGTGCCGCTTCCAGACGGCCGGCGTTACAAGATGGATCGGCAGGTGGCAGAGCGCGGCGACGGTCTTCACCGTGGCGAAGGCCGAGCCGATGCCGAAGGCTTGCCGACAGCCATCGCGCGGCTGCGGCCCCTGCCGTTCAATGATCGCCATCGTCGGTCCAAGTTGCCGGATCCGCCGCTCCAAGGTGTGCGGGTCTACCTCGCCGTTCACTACCGGCATGTCGTCCACCGCGACACGCTCCTGGTTGCTTGGGAAGTAGAAGGCGACCGCGCCAGTCAGGCCGGGGTCAATCGCCATGATGCAGGTTTCGGGAGGCGTGCTCATGCCTGACCTCCCTCGACGATCCAGCGCGGAAGATTGAAAGAGGTAGCAAGGCCCCGCGCAAAAGCGGTGTAGCGCGGGCGCCCCGCACACCAGTCGCGGAACCAGGTCTCCCGGAACGGCTGAAGCCAAGCGATACCAGCCCGACGCCATTCGACGTGCTCCGTCAGCGCGTAAAGCGCCGCCGCCTCGATGCAGTCGATCTCGGTTTCGCAGAGATGTTCGAGTGCGGCTGTCATCACGGCGCACAAGCCGAGGGCACCGATCTCTTCGGTGAGTGTGCTGGTCTCCCAGCCTCTCGCCAACTCCTGATTTGCGCCGACGATATCGAGCAGGCAGTCGGCTTGGTCGCACCACCGAGAATAGTCGAGGATAGCCGTGGTCCAAGCCTCGACCGGGATGTCTGCCTCCATACCGGCTAGTCCCGGATAGGCGGGCTGTCGCGGCTTCGGCAGAGTGACCCTCGGTACGCGGTGCCCGCCGTAATCCTCAAAACGGGGGCAGCCACGCAGTCGATTGGCGTCAGCGACGAAGCGGCGGCGCTCACTCTCGTCGTAGATCCCAGCGAAGATCGCAGTCTCCTCGAACCCGAACAAGACATGCTCAGGATTGTCGGGATTGACGCCAGCAGGGAGGTAGACAGGAACCGTGACGCCGTAGGGAGTGGGGAAAGTGCCGTAGGGCTGCTTGGGGCTCATCGCTGCGCCCTCCATGAGTCGAGGACGGGAAAAAGCGAGTTCGGCCAGCATTGCCGCCGTGGCGGGCGAAAGACCGAACCGATGGCTCAGAATACGGGCTTGAAGAGGGGCGTGATCTGGCGCATATCTCTCAACGCTGACTTGCCGGAAAGCATTGAGACCCGCCGTCGCCCCGCGATGCGCGGGTTTCTTCATGGTTCAAAGCAGCCTCCATCTCAAGCGATGCCGTGAAGGCGCGCAATGACTCGTCGGTGATCCGCGTCGAGGTACCGATTTTGACGGTCTTGAGTTTGCCCTCGCCGATCAGCCGGTAGAGCGTGGTCGTGCCGATGCCGAGTGCCTCGCGGACCTCATTGGGTCGATGCAAAAGCTTCAGCGTTGACGGACGCAGGTCTGCCTGCGCCGCCTGAAACCTCTCGGTGTTCATGGCTGCTGTCCTCTTATTTCGCTGGGTTGCCAGCGAATACAGACGAAATCTAGGACCCAATGATCTGGGCCTCAAATGGAGTTATTGGGGGTGCAATTCATACCCCCTTTTCTCCATCGATCTTCGAGTACGTCTCTACGGCGTACCTTGCACAGTCTTCGGCGCTCGCCTTGATGCCGGCGGCGCGAAAGACCTCCTCTACAAGGGCAAGAAATTTCCCGTAAGCTCTACTCTTTTCCCAATCGTAGGCTCTAGTTGGGCGCTCGCCGGTGATGTTGGCGTATGTAATCGCCAATCGCTCCGCGATGTTTCGTTCCCTCATCTTTGATTGGCCGCGGCCAGGATTGTCGGGCAAGAAAGAGGTATCGATGCTCTCAATCCTATTGATCAGGTTCTCGCAGCGCGTCCGCTCAAAGAATGGACCAAGGCCGATCATGGAGAGAATTTCGTGGGTTGGCTGATGTGCTTGGTTCATTTTACTCGCGAGCTTCCTGTAAAGCTCAGCGATTTCGTCTAGTTCTTTCTGCGCCTTGTTTCGACCAAGCGGCTTGCGCCAATTCAGATCAAGCTCGCCGTCAATTGTTTCGACATAGGCCATGATTATGCCTATGCCGCTTTCGATCCACATCTCTCCCAGCCCAGGCTTTTCCTCGCTGTCTGGGATCAACTTTCGCAGGGCAGCTACGATTTCGGACTGAATTTCATTCCGCTCTGTCTCGGTCATCACGGTTGCTTCGAGCTTTGATGAGAGCAGTGCGCGGCCCACGCGGCCATCAACTCGCGCCGCTTTTCGAACAGGTCGCCCCGCCGGTAAGCCCGCTCGACCTTGGACTCGACGGTATGGGCGAGCGCCATCTCGACTACCTCGGACGGGAAGTCCGTTGTCTCCGAAGCCCAATCCCGGAAGCTGCTGCGGAAGCCGTGGACCGTGAGGTCGGTGCGCTCCATCCGGCGCAGCAGCATCAGCAGCGCCATGTTGCTTAGCGGCTTGCCGCGCCGACCGCCGGGGAAGACGTAGGTGGCGTCCAGGCCCTTCATCGCCTTGAGGATGGATAGCGCCGCCGTCCACAGCGGCACGCGGTGTTCTGTCCCAGCCTTCATCCGCTCGGGTGGTACGGTCCAAATCCCCGCCTCAAGGTCGATCTCGTCCCACCGGGCACCAAGCGACTCGCCCGTGCGGCTCGCCGTCAGGATCGTGAAGGCCAGCAGCTTTGCCGCAATGCCCTCCTGGGTGGCCAGCGCCTTCATGAAGGCCGGAACCTCCGCGAAGGGGAGGGCGGCGTGGTGCTCGACTTTAGCCACCCGCGACCGCTTCGGTAGCAGGTTTGCGAGGTGGCCCTTCCAGCGGGCGGGGTTTTCGCCCCTGCGGAAGCTATGGGTCGTCGCCCAATCGAGGATCGACTCGATGCGGCCGCGCACGCGGGACGCGGTCTCGGCCTTCGAGGTCCAGATCGGCTGCAACGCCTGCATTACCAGCCCGGTATCGACCGCCTGAACCGGCAGGTCCCCGAACACAGGGTAGGCGTAGGCGTCGAGGGTCGCCGTCCACTGCGCGGCGTGCTTCGCATTGCGCCAGCCCGCCTTGTGCGACTCGATGTACCGCTCAGCGCAGGTTTTAAAGGTGATCGCCTTGGCGGCCTCAATGGCGGCGTCCTGTCGTTGGCCGCGTCGCATCTCAATCGGGTCGATGCCCTCGTAGAGAAGCTTCCGATAGGTAATCGCCTTGTCGCGTGCCTCGGCCAACGAGAAGGTGGCCGCCGATCCCAGGCCCATCTCCCGTGATTTCCCGCGCAGGGTAAAGCGGAAGATCCAGCTTTTGGCGCCGTTGCCAGTCACCTGCAGCCAGAGGTTGCCGCCATCCCCGTACATGCCGGGGTTCTTCAGCCTTGCGACCCCGAGCGCCGTCAGCTTACCTGCCATGTCAGCCTCACCCACGCGGCTACCCACATGGTAATCGCGAATTTGAGCGAACGCCAGCGAACCCCGGCGGTTCCCCGTCGTGGCGAAATGCTTGTGATTTGAGGGCTTTAATGAATGCTGGCGAACGTCAGCGAATGGGTAAGTGGCGGAGAGGGGGGGATTCGAACCCCCGATGGGCTTGCACCCATGCCGCATTTCGAGTGCGGTGCATTCAACCGCTCTGCCACCTCTCCAGCACGGTCCGGCGCGGGGCCGGTGTGCGTCTGGGTCTCGGTCGGCGCGCGGTAAGGCGTGCGCGTCGAGTCCGCAGATGATGCGCTCATAATCGGCCGAGGCGGCGAGGGCAAGGCCTTGTGTCGGTCGCGTGTGGGTTGGTCTCTCGCGTCCCGCACAGGTTGCGGCCGCTCTCGGGTGGGGGCCTTGGGCACGCTGTCCGGGGCGCCAGTCCCTCGGGCGCGTCGGAAAGTCCCGGCCGGAACGGCGACTTACGCCGCCGTTCTGGCCTTATTCAGGCCGATGGGACTAGGACATGGTTGCAAGGCCGCCGGAGGCGAGGCCGGGTTGGGAAACCGGGTCCGTCTGACGGCGGTGGCATGGGGGGATTGATCGGTCGGCTTCCGGCGGCGCCGGAGGTGCGGGATCCTCGTCCCGTGCCGAGCATCCCGTTCCACCGCGCCCGCCGCCCCCGCGGCGCGCCGTTCGCCGCCTCGGTCGAGTTTCCTGGCCATGTCCCACCGCGCTCCGCTCATCTCCGCACCCGAGGCCGGACAGCGCCCCAACCCAGCGCAGGCGACACTCCTGCGAGAGGTCTGGGCCGGATCGCCCCGGGTGCTCGTGGCCCGGCGTCTCGCCCTCGCCGTGCCGACGCTCGCGACGATCGTCGCCCTCATGGGGCTCGCCGCGACGGCGTTCCCGGCCATCGATGCCGTGTCCGCGGCGGTGCTCGCAACCTTCTGCGCCGTGATGGGCTGGCAGGCCTTCACCGCCTGGCAGTACCTGTACGGCTTCGCCGCCGCCGGCCTCGCCGCGTGGCGGGCGTCCACGGTGAAATCCAGCCTGGAGCGCGCCTCGGAGGCGCCCGCCCCGCCGCCGCCGGGCGAGGGGCGCACCGCCGCCATCGTGCCAATCTATGCCGAGGATGCCGTCGCGGTATTCGCCCGGCTGCGTGTGATGGCCAAATCGCTGGCCCGCGAGGGCGCTGGCGACATCGATCTCTTCGTCCTGTCGGATACGCGCGACGGTGCCGTGGCCGCCGTGGAGGAGCACGAATTCACCCGCATCCAGGCCTGGGCGGCGGCCGATCCCACTCTGCCGCGGATCCGCTATCGCCGCCGGGCGGAGAATGTCGGGCGCAAGGCCGGCAACGTCGCCGAGTTCTGCGCGAGCCACGGCCACGACTACGCGTTCATGATCGTGCTGGATGCCGACAGCCTGATGACCGGCGCGGCGATGACCCGCCTCGTGCGGCTGATGCAGGCGAGCCCGAGTGTCGGCCTGATCCAGACCGTCTCCTACGCCGCCGGCCGCGACACCCTGTTCGCGCGGGTGCAGCAGTTCGCCGTGCGCCTCTACGCGCCGCTGGCCCTGCGTTGCCTGGAGACATGGCAGGGACCGGAGGGGAGCTACTGGGGGCACAACGCGATCCTGCGCATCGAGGCCTTCGCGACCCATGCCGGCCTGCCCGTCCTACCCGGCAAGGCGCCGCTCGGCGGCGAGATCCTCTGCCACGACATCGTGGAAGGGGCGCTAATGGTGCGGGCGGGCTGGGAGGTGCGTCTTCTGCCGGAATTCGGCGGCACCTGGGAGGAGATGCCGACCAACCTGATCGACCTCCTCGGCCGGGAGCGTCGCTGGTGCCAGGGTAACCTGCAGCACCTGCGCGTCCTGCCCTGGGCCGGGCTCACGGGGGCGAGCCGCTGGCACCTCTCCGTCGGCATCCTCTCCTACGCGATGCTGCCGCTGTGGATCGCCTTCCTCGGCCTCGCCTCCTGGCAGGCCGCCCGCAGCGGCGATCTCGGCCTGCTGGCCTATGGCCTCACGGGGACCGGCCTGGCGGCCCATGCCCTGGCGGCTCTCAGCGTAGCGCTGCTCGCGGCGCCGAAGGTCCTCAGCCTCGCCCACGTTCTGATCAGCCGGGAGCGCCGGGCGGCCTTCGGCGGGACCCGGTCGCTGCTCGCCAGCGCCGCCCTGGAACAGCTCGTATGGGTGTTCCTGTGGCCGGTGATGACCCTGTTCACCGCCGGAGCGGTGGGAGCGACCTTCCTCGGCAAGGTGGTCCGCTGGGAAACGCAGGCGCGCGACGACCGGCAGGTCTCCTGGGCCGAGGCGTTCCGCCTCCAGGCCGACGCGGTGGTGGTGGGCGTGACGATGCTGCTCGGCCTCGTCTGGGCGGGCAACCTTTGGCTCGGCCTGTGGCTCGCCCCCGTCGCGCTGGCGCTCCTCACCAGCCCGGCCCAGAGCGTCTGGACCAGCCGCTCCGATCTCGGCCGCGCGGCGCGGGCGCGGGGCCTGTTCCTGAACGCCGACGACACCGCGCAGGCGCCGGAACTCGCCGAACTCGCACAGATGCGGAGTACGGTCCCGGCGCCCGTCCGCCCGCCGCTGCGCGAGCCGGCCGTTTGGATCCCCGCCGCCGACGAGGTGTGAGGGGCCCGATCAGGGGTCGTCCGCCTCGAAAGAGACGGCCAGCGCCGCGAGATCGCGCCCGCCGTAGAGGACGCGGCCGATCTCGACGCTGTCCGGGTTCACGCGGAACATGATCGAGGCCTGGCGGCGAAAGCCGCGTGTTCTGAGAGTCTGACCGGATCAGATACAGGCACCTCCGTCTTTGCGAGCGGAGCGAAGCAATCCCAGGAACACGCCACGTCCGGAGATGGCCCGCTGCCCTGGATCGCTTCGCTGGTTTCGCCCCAACGATGAGGACTAGCGAACGACTCGGTTTACGAAATCGACTACGGCCAAGCTGCCATAGTGTTGCCATACGACAACGGCGGGGCCGGAATGGCCGTCGGGTCGGCTTTCAGGCTTGGCTTTGGGGCCGGAGCGTTTAGGCCTTGGTGAGGATCGGCACGGCATCGTGCTTGCCAGTGTTTGTCGCGTTCTCCCGCACTTCCGCGCCTGCCCTCGTGAGGCTTCGATGCGTCGTTTTCTTCCCGCCCTCGCCGGCCTCGCCGGCGCGGCCGTTCTCGCCGCGCCCGCCTTCGCCTACGAGATCGATCCGCTGACCCGCCAGCCGATCGACAACGTGCTCACCGTCCGCGTCCGCCCGCAGGCCACCGATCCGGTGGCGGTGCCGGTGGTCAACACCGCCCTCACCACCGCCGACCCGCTGCAACAGAGCGCGGCCGTGCCGCAGATGTCCGCGATCCCGCGCGAGACGGTGGCCTATAACGGCCCCTACGGCGCCGGGACCATCGTGGTCTCCACGGCCGAGCGGCGGCTCTATTACGTGCTCGGCGGCGGCCAGGCCCTGCGCTACGGCGTCGGCGTCGGCCGTCCGGGCTTCACCTGGGGCGGCGTCCAGACCATCACCATGAAGCGTGAGTGGCCGGATTGGCGCCCGCCGGCCGAGATGATCCGCCGCCGGCCCGATCTGCCGCGCTACATGAAGGGTGGGGTCGAGAACCCGCTCGGCGCCCGCGCCATGTATCTCGGCGACACCGTCTATCGCATCCACGGCTCCAACGAACCGGAGACGATCGGCCACGCCGTGTCCTCCGGCTGCATCCGCATGACCAACGAGGACGTCACCGACCTCTACACCCACGCCAAGGTGGGCACGAAGGTCATCGTCCAGCGGTAACGCCCGCCCGCCCCAGTTCATCGCCGGGGCGGCGTGCGGCCTTGCCTGATACGGCGCCTGCGGGGAATGCTGCGCCATGCGCCCGGTCATCCCCCTCTCCGCGATCCGCATCTTCGAGGCCGCCGCGCGTCGCCGGTCGTTCAAGGCGGCGGCCGGGGAACTCGGGCTCTCGACGAGCGCCATCAGCCACGCCATCCGCAAGATCGAGGAAGGCCTCGGGGTGGCCCTGTTCGAGCGGACGGGGCAGGGGGTCAGCCTGACCGCCTCGGGCGAGACCCTCCTCGACCATGTCGGCCGCGCCTTCGAGGTGCTGGACCGGGGGCTCGACCTCGTGACGAGCCGGGGCGGACAATTGCTCCGCCTGCACTGCGCCCCGAGCTTCGCAGCCCAGTGGCTCACGCCGCGCCTCTCGCGGTTCCTCCACGAGCATCCGGGCATCGAGGTCCGCCTCGCCGCCGGCATGGACTATGCGCGCTTCACCAACGACGATTTCGATGCCGATATCGTCTACGGGCCGCATCGGGGCGAAGGCCTCGTGCGCATGGGGCTCGGCGAGGAGACCGTCACGCCCCTCTGTGATCCGGCGCGCGCTGCCAGCATCCGCTCATCAGCCGACCTCATCGGCCAGACGCTGATCCAGAGCGACAACAAGCAGGTGCGCTGGCCGCACTGGTTCGAGGCGAACGGCCTTGCCGCTCCCGCCACGGCGGGCCTGCGCTTCGACCGAAGCTTCCTGGCCCTGGCGGCCGCCGTGGACGGGCTCGGTATCGCCCTCGAGTCGACCCGCCTGGCCGAGCGCGAACTGGCCGCCGGGCGACTCGTGGCGCCGTTGGCCGGGAAGGCCGAGGATCTGCGCTACACCGGCCACCACCTCGTTTTCCCCACCGTTGCCCGTCGCCGGGCACCCTTGCGGGTCTTCGCCCGCTGGCTCGCGGGGGAGTTGGGCATCCCGCTCGATCCGGCTTTGGCGTAAGGGGCCGCCCTCTCCACCATATCCCTTCCCCCTCTGCGGGGGAGGGGATGTCCGGCTGAAGTCACCGCAGCCCGTTGAATCAAATTCACCTGCCGTTGCACAATTCGCGTTTGCCTCGGGGCATTCGGACGGCGCATCCTCCGGTCAACGAGAGATGTGAGGAAACAGCCCGAGGCACAGCCGGCGCACCCCTGCGTCCTGGTTGAAGCGCCTTCATGCGTCTCCTCTCCCTCGGCATAGGACAAGGCGGGCCGTGTCGAGCCTGCCGGGAGGACAGGATGCAGCTTCTCGCCGACAAGGTTTGCCTCATCACCGGGGCGGCATCCGCCCGCGGCATCGGCAAGGCCACCGCCAAGCTCTTCGCCGCCCACGGCGCACGGATCGTGATCCTCGATCTCGATGCCGGTCAGGCCGAGGCCGCCGCCCGCGATATCGGCCAGGGCCATCTCGGCCTCGCCTGCGACGTCACCGACAAGGCCGCCTGCCAGAAGGCCGCCGACGAGGCGGTCGCGCGGTTCGGCCGGATCGACGTGCTGATCAACAATGCCGGCATCACCCAGCCGGTGAAGATCATGGATATCGGACCCGAGAACTACGATGCGGTGACCGATGTGAACCTGCGCGGCACGCTCTACATGAGCCAGGCCGTGATCCCCGGGATGCGCCAGCAGCAATCCGGCTCCATCGTCTGCATGTCCTCGGTGTCGGCGCAGCGCGGCGGCGGCATCTTCGGCGGCCCGCACTATTCGGCGGCCAAGGCCGGCGTGCTCGGCCTCGCGAAGGCGATGGCGCGCGAGTTCGGCCCCGACAACGTGCGGGTGAACTCGGTCACCCCCGGCCTGATCCAGACCGACATCACCGGCGGCAAGCTCACCCCCGAGCTGAAGGTCGAGATCGCCAAGAGCATCCCGCTCGCCCGCCTCGGCGTCGCCGACGACGTCGCCAATGCCTGCCTGTTCCTCGCCTCCGACCTGTCCTCGTACATCACCGGCGCGGTGATCGACGTGAACGGCGGCATGCTGATCCACTGATCGGGGAGACATCCATGTCCACCGAAACGAGCCACGCGGGCTCGAACGTCTCCCTGCGGGAGCGGGCCTACCGCATCCGCCGCAACGCCCTGCTGATGGGCGAGGTCCAGGGCCAGGGCTACATCGCCCAGGCGCTCGGCATCAGCGACGTGCTGGCGGTGAGCTACTTCCACGCGCTCCGCTACCGCCCGGAGGATCCCGAATGGGAGGGCCGCGACCGGTTCTGCCTGTCGATCGGCCATTACGCGATCGCGCTGTACGCGGCGCTGATCGAAGCCGGCATCATTCCCGAGGATGAGCTGGAGACGTATGGGTCCGACGACAGCCGTCTGCCGATGTCCGGCATGGCGAGCTACACGCCCGGCATGGAAATCAGCGGCGGCTCGCTCGGTCAGGGTCTGGCGCTCGCGGTCGGCTATGCGCTCGGCCTGAAGCGCAAGCAATCCGACAGCTTCGTCTACACGCTGTTCTCGGATGGCGAACTCGATGAGGGCTCGACCTGGGAGGCTGCGATGTCGGCCGGCTCGTTCAAGCTCGACAACCTGATCGGCATCGTCGACGTGAACGGGATGCAGGCGGACGGCGCCTCGACCGGGGTGCTCAACTTCGAGCCCCTCGCCCCCAAATTCGAGGCCTTCAACTGGTTCGTGCAGCGGGTCGACGGCAACGATATCGACGCGCTGGTGCAGGCCTTCGACGCCGCGCGCCGTCACCCCGGCCCGCAGCCCCGGATCATCATCTGCGACACGCGCATGGCGAAGGGCGTGCCGTTCCTCGAGGCGCGCGAGCGCAACCACTTCCTGCGTGTGGAAGCCGATGAGTGGCAGAAGGCGCTGCAGATCCTGGACGAGGGGAGGGGCCAATGAGGCGCTCGAAATACGAGAAGCCCGCACCGCGCGTCGGCGGAGGGTTGAAGACGTCGGCGATGATCGCCTCGCTCGCCGCCCCCGGCCAGCGCACCAAGGCGGCCCCCTTCGGCCACGCCCTGGTGGAGATGGCGAAGTCGAGACCCGACATCGTCGGCCTCTCGGCGGATCTGTCGAAATACACCGACCTGCACATCTTCGCGCAGGCCCATCCCGACCGCTTCTACCAGATGGGCATGGCCGAGCAGCTACTGATGGCGACGGCCGCGGGCCTTGCGCGCGAAGGCTTCACGCCCTTCGCGACCACCTATGCGGTGTTTGCGTCGCGGCGCGCCTACGACTTCATCTTCATGGCGATTGCGGAGGAGAACCTGAACGTCAAGATCGTCTGCGCCCTGCCAGGGCTGACCACCGGCTACGGCCCGAGCCATCAGGCGACCGAGGACATCGCGATCTTCCGCGGCACGCCGAACATGACGATCATCGATCCCTGCGATGCGCACGAGATCGAGCAGGTCGTGCCGGCGATGGTGGAGCACCAGGGCCCGGTCTACCTGCGGCTGCTGCGCGGCAACGTGCCGCTCGTGCTCGACGAGTACGACTACAAGTTCGAGCTCGGCAAGGCGAAGATGCTGCGCGATGGCAGGGATGCGCTGATCATCGCGTCGGGCTTCATGACGATGCGCGCGCTCGAAACCGCGCAGGCGCTCGCCGACGGCGTGGCCGACGTGGCCGTGCTGCACGCGCCGACCATCAAGCCGCTGGACGAGGCGACGATCCTGGCCGAGGCCCGCAAGGGCGGGCGCCTCGTGGTGGTGGCCGAGAACCACACGGTGATCGGCGGTCTCGGCGAGGCGGTGGCCGGGCTGCTGATGCGCAACGGCGTGATGCCGGATCGCGGCTTCCGGCAGGTCGGCCTGCCGGACGAGTTCCTGGATGCCGGCGCCCTGCCGACGCTCCACGACCGCTACGGCATCTCCTCCGAGGCGATGGCACGGAGCATCCGGGGATGGCTGTGAACCGCGTCACCTTCATCGGGCTCGGGTCGATGGGCATGCCCATGGCCCGGCACCTCGTCGCCGCCGGCCTTGAGGTCCGCGGCTACGACATCCGGTCCGAGAGCCGGGCCGCCCTGGTCGAAGCCGGAGGCAAGCCGGGCGAGACCGTCGCCGAGGCGGCCTCCGACGCCCGATGCCATGCTGCTGATGGTCGTCAACGGCTCCCAAGCCGAGGACGTCCTGTTCAATGAGGGTGGCCTCGATGCCCTGGCCCCCGACGCCACGGTCGTGCTGATGGCGACCTGCCCGCCGCAGGCGGTGACCGACATCGCCACCCGGGTGCTGGCCACCGGCCGCCGCTTCGTGGATGCCCCCGTCTCGGGCGGGGTTGTCGGGGCCGAGGCCGCCAAGCTCACCATCATGGCGGCGGCGCCGGCCGAGACGCTCGAAGCGATCCGTCCGGTCCTCGACCGGCTCGGCGACCGGGTCTTCCATGTCGGCACGGAGCCGGGGCAGGGCGCCACCGTCAAGGCGGTGAATCAGCTCCTGTGCGGCGTCCATATCGCGGCCGCCGCCGAGGCCCTCGCGCTGGCCAGGCGGGTCGGGGTCGATCTCGACGTGGTGCTGGAGATCCTCTCGGGCTCCTCGGCCGCGAGCTGGATGCTGCGCGACCGCGGCCCCCGCATGCTGGAGGATGTGCCCCGCGTCACCAGTGCGGTCGACATCTTCGTCAAGGATCTCGGCATCGTCCTTGATGCCGGACGCGACGCCAAAGCCGCCCTCCCGCTCGCCGCCGTCGCCCACCAGCTCTTCCTCGCCGCCTCCGGCCGCGGCGAGGGCGCCCGCGACGACAGCCAAGTCATCGGCGCCTATCGCGCCCTCAACGGCACCAAGCGCTGAACGGCAGCGCAGTCCGACGAAGCGGAGGCCGGTTCGTCGCAAGAGGGCGTGTCTTCAGGAACGAGAGCCACGGGCCCAAAGCAGTCGGGTCGGCGGCTCTCATTGAAGGCCGGAGAACCGGCCCCGCCATCGATCATCAGAGGGAGTGAAACCATGCGGGAATTTCGCCCGAGCCGCCGTACGCTCCTCGCGGGCGCGGCCGCCGTTCCAGTCTTCGGCATCCTGACCCGTCGGGGGGATGCGGCCGAATTCAATTACAAGCTCGCCACCGGGCAGGACCCGACGCACCCGGTCAACATCCGGGCGCAGGAGGCCATCGACCGCATCCGCGAGGCGACCTCCGGCAAACTCGACATCAAGTTGTTCCCGGCGAACCAGTTGGGCTCCGATACGGACCTGTTAGCCCAGGTCCGCAACGGATCCGTCGAGATGTTCAACCTCTCGACCTCGATCCTCTCGACCTTCGTCCCGGCGGCGAGCCTGCCGAATACGGGTTTCGCCTTCAAGGATTACGATACGGTCTGGCAGGCCATGGATGGCGGGCTCGGCGAATACGTCCGCACGGAAATCGCCAAGACGCCGATCCTGACCGTTTCGAAGGTTTGGGACAACGGCTTCCGGCAGATCACCTCCTCGAGCCGCGAGATCCGGACGCCGGAGGACCTGAAGGGCTTCCGGATCCGCGTCCCCCCGGCGCCGATGCTGACTTCGCTGTTCAAGGCGCTGGACGCGGGCGCCGCGCCGATCAACTTCAACGAACTTTACTCGGCCCTGCAGACCAAGGTCGTGGAGGGCGAGGAGAACCCCCTACCGATCATTGCCACGACGCGCCTCTACGAGGTCCAGAAATCCTGCAGCATGACCGGACATGTCTGGGACGGCTACTGGATTCTCGGCAACAAGAAGGCCGTGGCCCGCCTCCCGGAGGACGTGCGCAGCATCCTCTCGCGGGAGTTCGACCGCTCGGCGATGGACCTGCGCGCTGACGTGGCCAAGCTCAGCGTCTCGCTTCGAGAGAGCCTCACCGCGAAAGGCATCACCTTCATCGACGTGGACCGCAATCTGTTCCGCGACGCGCTCGCCAAGACCAGCTTCTACAAGGACTGGAAGGCCAAGTTCGGCGAGGCCGGTTGGAGCCAGCTGGAAGCCGCGTCCGGCAAGCTGGTGTGAACCGGTCGGCCCACTGCCCTGGATGCATCTTCGTCATTGCGAGCGGAGCGAAGCAATCCAGAGCAGCGGGCGGTTTCAAGATGTGGCGGACCCCTGGATCGCTTCGCTCCGCTCGCGATGACGGCGAGAGTGGCCGGGTCCGCCTGTAACGCTGCTTCCCTGCCGAGGGGGAGGGCTAACCCCAACCCCTCGAGCCTGCCCATGCCCGACCCCGTCCTCACCGCCCGTATGGCCGATGCCATCCGGTTCCTCGCCCTCGATGCCATCGAGCGGGCGACGGACGGGCATCCCGGGGCGCCGCTCGGCTGCGCGGAGATGGCGGTGGCGCTGTTCACCCGGCATCTGCGCTGCGCTCCGCACGATCCGCGCTGGCCCGACCGGGACCGGTTCGTACTCTCGGCCGGCCACGGCTCGATGCTGCTCTACGCGCTGCTCCACCTCACCGGCTATCCGGGCATGGAGATGGACCAGATCCGTAACTTCCGGGTGCTGGGCTCGAACACCCACGGCCATCCGGAGATCGCGCCGGAGCATGGCATCGAGACCACCACCGGCCCGCTCGGCCAGGGCATCGCCAACGCCGTCGGCATGGCGGTGGCCGAGGCGCATCTCGCCGCCGAGCACGGGCGGGATTTCGTCGATCACCACACCTATTGCATCGTCGGCGACGGGCTGCCTGCAGGAGGGCGTCGCCCACGAGGTGATCTCGCTCGCCGGCCACCTCCAACTCGGCCGCCTCATCGTCCTCTGGGACGACAATCTCATCACCGATGACGGCCCGACCACGCTCTCGATCTCGGAGGATGTCCGCGCCCGATTCCGCGCCGCCGGCTGGCAGGTGCTGGAGGCGGATGGGCACGATGTCGAGGCGGTCTCGGCCGCGATCGACGCCGCCAAGGCCGATCCGCGCCCCAGCATGATCGCCTGCCGCACGGTGATCGGCCGTGGCCTGCCGCGCCTGGAGGGCCAGCGCGGCGCCCATGGGGGGCGCGTGCTCGCCACCGATCTGGAGGAGGCACGGGAGGCCAAGGGTTGGACGCATCCCACCTTCACCGTGCCGGAGGACGTCGCCGCCGCGTGGCGCGAGGGAGTCGGCGGCCGCAACCGAGCCGCCTACGAGGCATGGCGGCACCGGCGCGAGGTGGCGCCGTCCGCACGGCGTGCCGCCTTCGACCGGGTGAGCGCGGGTGTCCTGCCCGAGACGTGGCGCGACACCCTGCGGGCGATCCGCGACCGGCTGGCCGAGGCGGGACAGGCCCGGCCGAGCATCGAGGTCTCCGCCGAGATCGTCGGCGAACTCGCCGCCGCGATCCCCGAGCTGTTCCCCGGCGCCCCCGACCTCGAAGGCCCGACCAAGCACAAGCAGGCGCTGCCCGCCTTCACCGCTCAGGACCGGTCCGGCCGCTACCTGCATTACGGGATCCGCGAGCACGCCATGGGCTCGATGATGAACGGCATCGCCGCCCATGGCGGCCTCGTGCCAGTGGGGGCGACCTACCTCGTCTTTTCCGATTACATGCGTCCGTCTCTGCGCATGGCGGCTCTGATGAACCTGCCGGTGATCACCGTCTACAGTCACGATTCGATCGCCATCGGCCGTAACGGCCCGACCCATCAACCGGTTGAATATCTCGCGAGCCTGCGGGCGATCCCCAACATGCTGGTGCTCCGCCCGGCCGACGCCACCGAGGCCGCCGAGTGCTGGGAGCTCGCTCTCGCCAACCGCACCGGCCCGACGTCATTGGTCTGCTCGCGGCAGGACCTGCCCGTGGTGCGCCGTGCCGGCGGGGGTGAGAACCTCTGCGCCCGGGGCGCCTACGTGCTGGCCGAGGCCGAGGGCGAGCGCCGCGTCACCCTGATCGGCACCGGCTCGGAGGTCGCCCTGGCGCTTGCCGCGCGGGACGCGCTCCAGCGCGAGGGCATCCCGACGGCGGTGGTGTCCATGCCGTCCTGGGAACTCTTCGCGCAGCAGGATGCGGAGTACCGGGCAAGGGTGATCGCCAAGGACACGGTGCGCGTCGCGGTCGAGGCCGCCCTGCGCTTCGGCTGGGATCGCTGGATCGGCGAAGAGGGCGGCTTCGTCGGCATGACAGGCTTCGGCGCCTCCGGCTCGCCGGAAGACCTTATCCGTCATTTCGGGCTGACGGCCGAGGCGGTGGTGGAAGCGGCCCGCTCACGGTTGGGTGAGACTCTTTCGATACTTCACCATCTTTGCTTCGCTGCGCTCGCAATGACGAGAGGGTTCAGGCCATCGCCGCCAACCGCTCCACCTCCGCGACGATCCGATCCTGGTGGAAGTGGTGCAGCATGTGCCCGGCCCCGTGCACCCAGTCGAACCGGGCGCCCGGCATCATCGCGGAAGCCGCCCAGCCGTGGAGCGCGTTGTTGACGACGATGTCGGCCGTGCCGGCGAGGATGCGCACCGGCACCCGGCAAGAGCCGTAGGCGCCGGCCGCCCGGATCAGGGCCGTCGTGAGGCTCATCGAATCCTCGCCCTCGGCGATCATGCGGGCGGCGCCGGAGGCGCGCTCCCAGGGAAACCGGCGCGCGCGAAGTCCTCGGGCACCGCCTGCGGCAGGAACATGGCCCGCCACAGGATCGGCAGCAGCACGGGGTCGAGGAGGCCGGAGAGGAGGAGCGCCAGCGTGTCGCCCGCCCCCGGCACGGCACGGAAGCCGAACAGGGCCTGTTCGAGGCGTGGTTCGGGGAAGCACAGCGGCGCCAGGGCCACCACGCCCGCCACCGAATCGGGATGGGCGAGGGCGTAGCAAAGGGCGATGGTGGCGCCGAAGGAGTGGCCGACCAGCACCGGCCGTTCCACCCCCAGCGCGTCGAGGCCCTCCCGGATCAACCGCGCCTGCCGCCAGGGCGAGGCATCGGTGAGGCGCTGCCGCACGCTGAGGCCGTGGCCGGGGCGGTCCACGGCCACGACCCGGTGACGGCCGGCGAGTCGCGGCGCCAGGGGGAACCACAGGTCTTCCAGCGTCATCACCGCGCCGTGGATCAGTACCACGGGCGGCCCGGCTCCGGCCTCGGTATAGGCCAGGGTCCGTCCGCCGGAGAGCGGCAGGATGGTGCGCTCGGCGCCGCCCCGCGGTCCCGTGGCGGCGGTGATCGGCGTCAGGGCGTTCAGGACAGCTGTCCCCGGCGCGGACGCAGCAACGCGGCGGCCGCGATTCCGAGGCCGATGGCGGCCGAGGTGGCCGGCGACGGGATGGAGACTCGCTCGGGTGTAGGCGCTCCGGCGCATCACGTAGCCCGGTTGGTCGCCCCGAACGTGGCCGGTATCGTCGGTCTGCGGCGCGTGGAGTGCCCCCTGCGGCCGACGGGGCCGACCGGGCCGCTTCTGCATGGCGATGATCGGACCGGCGAGGTGGTCGTAGGCCCCCGGCGCGAATTCCTTGCCGGCAGTGAACAACTTGCCCGCGCCGCCGACCACGATGTCCCGGAGGGGATGCTCGGCGGCGAAGAGGATCGCCTCGGCGACCTCCGCCGGGCGGTAGAGCGGCGGCGGCAGGGTCGGCTCGCGGTCCATGTAGTTGCGGGCGCGGTGCGGCAGCGGCGTGTCGATGGAGGTAGGCTTGATCAGCGTCACCGACACCGGAGCCTCGTCATGACGCAGTTCCATGCGCAGGGCATCGGTGAAACCCTTCACCGCGTGTTTCGAGGCCGAGTACATCCCCTGGAAGGGGAAGGCGAGGTCCGAGGCGATGGAGCCGACGTTGATGAGGGTTCCGCCCGCCTTGCGCAGGTGGGCGACGGCCGTGAGCGAGCCGTTCACCGTGCCCCAGAAGTTGGTGCGCATCAGCCGCTCGTGATCCTCCTGGCTGACCTCCTCGAGGCGGCCGTAGATCGTCAGGCCGGCATTGTTGACCCAGGTGTCGAAGCCGCCGAAGGCCACCAGCGTCCGGGCCGCCACCGCCTCGACCTCCGCCCGGTCGCCGACATCGGCCGCCACGGCGATGGCCTCGCCGCCCTCGCGGACGAGGTCGGCGGCGATCCGGTCGAGGGCCGCGCCGCTCCGGGCCGCCAGCACGACCCGCGCGCCCTGGGCGGCGGCCCTCCGCGCCGTGGCCAGCCCGATCCCGGACGAGGCGCCGGTCACGACGATGACCTGCTGGGCGAGGGGTTTTCTGGGTCATGTCCGTTCCATCCGCGTGGCCTTCAGGGCCGCAGCCCATTCTGAAGGGGCTACTCGCGGGGGAACGGCTACGTTTCCGGGGGGCGTGCGCGCGATGACGTCACGCCCCGCCGGATGAGGGCGCCGAGGCCGCGCCTCAGGCGGCGGAGGCCCGCTGCACGGTCGTCTCGCGGCTCCAACCGGCGTACCACGCCTCGAACAGGCGCAGCTGCGCCTCGACGTAGCCGCGCTGGCTCTCGCTCAGCGCGTCGGTCTCGTTGAAGTGCAGGGTGTACTCAGGCTGCCCCTTCAGCACCATCATGTGCTTGAAGTAGAGCACGAGGTCGGGCCCCTCGTCGAAGGACGAGAGCACGGCCAGCGCCGATTCCAGCTCCTGCGCGTGCCGGCGGGCGGCCACGTCGCCCTTCGCGGCGGCCTGGGAGAGGGCGCAGAGGTGCAGCACTTCGCGCGGCAACGCGTTGCCGATGCCGGTGATGGCCCCAGTGGCCCCGCAATTCACGTAGCCGTGGACCACCGCCGTATCGACGCCGATCATCAGGGAGACGTCGTCGTCGCGGCTGGTGATGGTCTCGGCGGCGTAGCGCAGATCGGCCGGGCCGCCGAACTCCTTGAACCCGACCAGGTTCGGATGCTCGGCCCGCAGCGCCGCGAACAGATCGGCCCTGGTGGCGAAGCCGTAATACGGGCTGTTGTAGATCACGGCCGGCAGTTGCGGCGCGGCCGACAGGATCGCCATGAAGTGGGCGCGCTGGGCGGCGGGCGACGATCCGCGCGACAGGACGCGGGGAATCACCATCAGCCCTTTGGCGCCGACCTTCGCGGCATGGGCGGCATGGGCCACCGCCGAGGCGGTGTTGACCGCGCCGGTGCCGACGATCACCGGGATGCCCGCTTCCACGAGGCGCGCCACGCCTTCCATGCGCTGCGCATCGGTGAGTAGCGGCCAGTCGCCCATGGAGCCGCAATAGACCACCGCCGACATGCCGGCCGCGATCAGCTCGCGGGCCTTGGCGACCATGGCGTCGAAGTCGGGGCTGCGGTCGGCGCGGCAGGGGGTCATCAGCGCGGGGATCACGCCGGAAAAGATCGGGGCCTTCATCGCGGACTCCTCGGAGCGTGGCCGGCAAAAGACGAGCGCGAGGCGCGGGCTCGGCCGCCGCGCCGAATTCTTCTCGCACGTTGCATTCTTTTTGTCGACAAGAATTGTGCAGGGCGTCACAGCGCGATGTCGACGTCTCCCTTCCGGGTCAGAAGCTTCTGGACTTGCGAGGTGATTTGTTCCGCATGGGCCTTCGCGAGGCGGTCGGCGCTTTCGACGTCCCGGGCCGCGATGACCCGAATCAGCTCCTCGTGCTCGTCCACGAGGTGCATCGGCAGCTGGTCGTCGTAGCTGTCGTAGTAGAGCCGCAGGATCCGCCGTCCCTCCCCGAGGAGGCGCTTCGACAGGCCGGTGAAGTACGGGTTGCGGCCCGATTCCGCGATCGCGATGTGGAAGGCCGCGTTGATCGCGATCATCGCGAGGGCATCCTGATCCCCCACCGCGCGGGCGTACTCGAACTGCAGGGCGCGGATCTCCTTGAGGTCCGCCGGGCGGTGGTTCTGCGCCGCGAGCCGGGTGGTGACCCGGTACATCAGCGCCAGCGCGTCAAAATAGGTGTGCAGGTTGAGGAAATCGATCTGCGCGACCATGGTCGAGCGGTTCGGCAGGGTGCTGACGAGGCCCTCTTCGGCGAGCCGCACCAGGGCCTCGCGGATCGGCGTCCGCGACATGCCGAAGCGCTCGCCGAGCTGCACCTCGTCGATGGGCGAGCCGGGCGCCAGGGTGAGGTTGAGGATCTCGTCGCGCAGGAGGTCGTAGACGATCTTCGCGCCCGCGCCACGCTTGCGCTCGGGGAGGGAGGCGACGGGCGCGTCGGGCATCGGGAGTCCTGCGCGGGGGTGAAGGCTGCGGGGAGACGAAGCCTTGTGCGCGCGGACGATGGTGCCCCGCAAGTGACGACGGCGCCCCGCGAGGGAGGCGCCGCCAAGAGATTCAGGTGGCGGGCCGGATCCGCGGCAGGAAGGCGGCGAACAGGCCGATCACCGGGAGGAAGGCGCAGAGGCGATAGACGAAATCGATGCTCGTGTGGTCGGCGACCTCGCCCAGCACCGCCGCCCCGAGCCCGCCCATCCCGAAGGACAGGCCGAAGAACAGGCCGCCCACCAGCCCGACGCGGCCGGGCAGCAATTCCTGCGCGTAGACCAGGATCGCCGAGAACGCCGATGACAGGATCATGCCGATCGGCACGGTGAGCGCCACGGTCACCCAGAAGTTGGCGTAGGGCAGGGCGAGGGTGAAGGGCGCCACGCCCAGGATCGAGCCCCAGATCACGCGCTTGCGGCCGATGCGGTCGCCCACCGGGCCGCCGACCAAAGTGCCCGTCGCCACCGAGCCGAGGAACACGAACAGGCAGAGCTGCGAGGTCTGCACCGAGACGTGGAAGCGGTCGATCAGGTAGAACGTGTAGTACGAGTTGAAGCTCGCCATGTAGAAGAATTTGGAGAAGATCAGGACGATCAAGATCGCCACCGTCGCGACGATGCGCCCCTTCGGCAGGGTGGGGCCGCCCAAGGCCGCCTTACCGCCGCGCCGCCCGCTGGCGGCGAGCCGCGCGCTGTACCAGCGCCCGACCCAGGCCAGGACGGCGATGCCGGCGAGGGCCGCCAGGGAGAACCAGATCACGCTGTGCTGCCCGTGCGGCACCACGATGAAGGCTGCCAGCAACGGTCCCAGAGCCTGCCCCGTATTGCCGCCGACCTGGAACACGGATTGCGCCAGCCCGTAGCGCCCGCCGGAGGCCGCCCGCGCCATGCGCGAGGATTCCGGGTGGAAGACCGAGGAGCCCATGCCCACGAGGCCGGCGGCGATCAGGAGCACGCCGTAGGACCACGCGCTGGCGAGCAGCACGATCCCGAGCAGCGAACAGGTCATCCCTACCGTGAGGGAGAATGGACTGGGACGCTTGTCCGTGTAGTAGCCGACGACCGGCTGCAACAGCGACGAGGTGAGCTGGAAGGTGAGGGTGATGAGCCCGATCTGCCCGAAATCGAGGGAGAAGCTCTGCTTCAGGAGCGGGTAGATCGCCGGCACCAGCGACTGGATCATGTCGTTGAGCAGGTGCGACAGGCAGAGCGCCGCCAGGATGCCGTAGGTGGTGGCCTCGGCCTGCCTGGCTTCGGCCGGGACCGGAGTGCCCGTCACCGGCACCACCCCGTCCACCGGCGCGACCGGCCCACCGGCCAGCACCGCACCTTCGATCCTCTGCGCGTCCATCTCCCGCCTGTCCCGTTCCGCCCACACCCCCGTGCAGGACGCCTTATGCTCTTAAGGCTGCCGCTTCGAAATGATCGCGGGTGCAGATCAGCTTTGCGGCCCGGGACACACGGCCGGTTCTTCGGGTCACGACTTTGCGAGCGTGGAGCAAAGCCATTCGGGTCAGCGGCACGTCTTCTGCTGGGGCGCGTCCCCGGATCGCTTCGCAATTGCTCGCATGGGGCGCCCTCTCTCGGTTTTGCGCCGCAAAACCGGATGTTGCGCCGCCGTTCAAATTTTTTCTTCGCACGGCAAAGAATTATGCCGAATACCAATCGATCATGGCCAGCTCTGGCATATTGTATCGCTTAGTCTCTGCTTTAGAACTCGCTCGACTGGAATAACGCATTCAGAGGAGCGCGAGCTTCATGGCCACGCCGTTTGCCGATCCCCTTCCGGGCCCGCCCGGGTCCGCTGCGGTGGCCGCTCCTGTGGGTGTGGATGCTCCGGTCCTCGGGCGGTGGGGTCAGCTCGCCCTCGGCGTGCTCTGCATGTCGATGATCGCGAACATGCAGTACGGCTGGACGCTGTTCGTGAACCCGATCAACGACAAGTATCAGTGGGGCAAGGCGGCGCTCCAGGTCGCCTTCACGATCTTCGTCGTCACCGAAACCTGGCTCGTGCCGATCGAGGGCTGGTTCGTGGACCGCTACGGCCCGAAGATCGTCACGCTGATCGGCGGCGCTCTCTGCGCCATGGGCTGGACGCTGAACGCCTACGCCGATTCCCTGGCGATGCTCTACCTCGCGGCGGCCATCGGCGGCATCAGCGCCGGTGCGGTTTATGGCACTTGCGTCGGCAATGCGCTCAAGTGGTTCCCGGACCGCCGGGGTCTCGCCGCCGGCCTCACCGCGGCCGGCTTCGGCGCGGGCTCGGCGCTCACCGTCGTGCCGATCGCCGCGATGATCCGCGACAGCGGCTACGAGCACACCTTCCTCGTCTTCGGCCTCGCCCAGGGCGTCGTGGTGATGATCGCCTCGTTGCTCCTCACCGCCCCGGCGGCGGGTTACAAGGACCGGATGCTCGCCGGCCGCCCGACGCCGAACGCCGTCACGCGGCGGCAGTACAGCCCGTCCGAGATGGTGCGCACGCCGGTCTTCTGGCTGATGTACCTGATGTTCGTGCTGATGGCCGCCGGCGGCCTGATGGCGACCGCCTCCCTCGCCCCCATCGCCAAGGACTTCCAGGTCGACGGCGTGCCGGTCTCGATCCTCGGCCTCACCCTGCCCGCGCTGACCTTCGCCCTCACCATCGACCGGATCCTGAACGGCGTCACCCGCCCGTTCTTCGGCTGGGTGTCGGACCGGATCGGGCGCGAGAACACGATGTTCATCGCCTTCGCGATGGAAGGCTTCGGCATCCTGGCGCTCGGGATGCTCGCGCATAATCCCTTCGCCTTCGTGCTGCTCACCGGCCTCGTGTTCTTCGCCTGGGGCGAGATCTACTCGCTGTTCCCCTCGACCTGCGCGGACACCTACGGCGACCGGCAGGCCACGGCCAATGCGGGCCTGCTCTACACCGCCAAGGGCACGGCCTCCCTGCTGCTGCCCGCCTTCCTGGCGATCCAGACGCAGACCGGAAGCTGGCAGAACGTGTTCTACCTTGCCTCCGGCATGGCGTTCTTCGCGGCCTTCCTCGCCCTCTTCGTCCTGAAGCCGATGCGGGCGCGGTTCGTGGCGAAAAGCCTGTAGAGGGCGGCCGCGGATCGTTCGGTGCGGGGCACCGTTTCCGCTGGCAAGCGGGGCGGCGCTCCCCATAAAGGAGGGCGGGCATCGTCCGCCCTCGGTGGACCCCTCAACTCAGACGGAATACGGGCCACATGAGTATCGCGATCGTCGGCGCCGGCGCCATTGGTGGATTTCTCGGCGTCAGGCTTGCCGAGGCGGGCGAGGCCGTCACCTTCATCGCCCGCTCCAACGCGGAGGCCATCGCCCGGGACGGCCTCAAGCTGATCGAGGAGGACGGGAGCGAGCTTCACGCCCGCTCCGTGAAGGCCACCCGCTCGATGCAGGAGGCCGGGCCGCACGACCTCGTGCTGCTCACGGTGAAGGCGCATCAGGTCGGCCCCATCGCCGCCGACCTCAAGCACCTGATCGGCCCCGACACCACCGTGGTGACGATGCAGAACGGGATCCCGTGGTGGTACTTCACCGGCGGGCACGGCGGTCAATACGAAGGCACGAAGCTCGAGACCGCCGATCCGGGCGGGCTGATCGCCCAGCACCTCGATCCCCGGCAGGTGGTCGGCTCGGTGGTCTACCCGGCGGCGGTCCTCACCGATCCCGGCACGGTGAAGGTGATCGAGGGCAACCGCTTCGGCCTCGGCGAACTCGACGGCTCGAAATCCGAGCGCGTCCTTGCCATCTCGCAGACGTTGACCAAGGCGGGGTTCAAGGCCCCCGTCACCAGCGACATCCGCGACGAGATCTGGCTGAAGCTCTGGGGCAACCTGTGCTTCAATCCGATCTCCGCGCTGACCCATGCGACGTTGGAGGACATCTGCCGCTTCCCCGACACGCGGGCGCTCGCCACCGAGATGATGAAGGAGGCCGAGACCATCGCGAACATGCTCGGCGTCACCTTCCGCGTGGGCATCGACCGGCGCATCGCCGGGGCCGAGAAGGTCGGCGCCCACAAGACGTCCATGCTGCAGGATGTCGAGGCCGGTCGACCCATCGAGCTCGAGGCGCTGGTCGGGTCGGTGATCGAGCTCGGCCGCCTCGTCGGGGTGGCGACGCCGCATATCGACAGCGTCTACGCCCTCATGCGCCTCCTGGCACAGAGCTTGGAACGGGCGAACGGCCGGCTGGCCATCGCCGGCGCCTGACGCATTTACACGAGACAGACCAGTCGAGGACGCCCCCGTGGCCGCATCCGCCCAGACCCTTCGTGACCTCATCGCCTCCGGCGCGGACGGGGTGCCCGCCCTGTCGAGCCCCGGCGGTGTGCCGCTGACCTTTGGTGCCCTGCGGGCGCTCGCCGACCGCACCGTCGCCGATCTCAACGACCGCGGCATCGGCCGGGGCGAGCGGGTCGCCATCGTGCTGCCGAACGGTCCCGAAATGGCCGCCGCCTTCATCGCGGTGGCGGCGGGCACCACCTCGGCCCCGCTGAACCCGGCCTACAAGGCGGACGAGTTCGAATTCTACCTCACGGACCTCCGGGCCCGCCTGCTGATCGTCGCCGAGGGCAGCGACTCCCCGGCCATCGCGGTCGCGGACAAGCTCGGCATGGCGGTGGCCCGCCTCCGCCCGACCCCGGAGGAGGGCGCGGGCAGCTTCACCCTGTCCTTCGCGGGCGAGGCGGGTGCGCCCGCTGCTGAAGGCGGCCCCGCGCAGCCGGGCGACGTCGCCCTCGTGCTGCACACCTCCGGCACCACCTCGCGCCCGAAGATCGTGCCCCTCAGCCAGGGCAACGTCTGCGCCTCGGCCCGGCACATCCGCACGAGCCTCGCCTTCACGGCGGAGGATCGCGGCCTCAACATCATGCCCCTGTTCCACATCCATGGGTTGATCGCGGGCATCCTGGCGCCTCTCTCGGCGGGTGGGCAGGTCTGCTGCACCCCGGGCTTCAACGCGCTGAAATTCTTCGCCTGGATGGAGGAGGCCAAGCCCACCTGGTACACCGCCGTGCCGACCATGCATCAGGCGATCCTCGGCCGGGCGGCACGCAACCGCGAGATCATCGCCGCGACGCCGCTGCGCTTCATCCGCTCGTCCTCCGCCTCCCTGCCGCCGCAGGTGCTGCGCGAACTGGAGGAGACCTTCGGCGCGCCTGTGCTCGAGGCCTACGGCATGACCGAGGCGGCGCACCAGATGGCCTCCAATCCGCTGCCGCCGAAGCCGCACTACCCCGGCTCGGTGGGCATCGCGGCCGGCCCGGAGATCGCCATCGTCGACGAGGACGGCGAGCCGCTGCCCGCCGGCGAGATCGGCGAGATCGTCATTCGCGGCGCCAACGTCATGGCGGGCTACGAGAACAACGAGAAGGCCAACGCGGAAGCATTCCGCAACGGCTGGTTCCGCACCGGCGATCAGGGCGCGCTCTCGGAGGACGGCTACCTCACCATTACCGGGCGCCTCAAGGAGATCATCATCCGCGGCGGCGAGAAGATCAGCCCCCGCGAGGTCGATGAGATCCTTCTGGACCATCCCGCCGTCCTGCAATGCGTGACTTTCGCCTTGCCGCACGACAAGCTCGGTGAGGAAGTCGCGGCCGCGATCGTCCTGCGGGAGGGCGCCGCCGCCGAGGAGCGGGAGATCCGCGGTTTCGCCTCGGAACGTCTCGCGCCCTTCAAGGTGCCCGCCAGAATCCTCATCCTCGAAGAGATCCCGCGCGGCGCCACGGGCAAGCTTCAGCGCATCGGGCTGGCGCAGAAGCTCGGGCTGGTGTGACCGGCTACTCCCGCAGCTCGAACACCGTGAGTTGCCCGCCCGTCGCGGTATACTGCGACAGGGCGGCGTAGCCGCCGACGGCGCCCGAGCCGTCGGCAGGGTCGGTGAGACCGGCCGCGAGGCCGATGCCTGCCCAGCCGCCAACGCCGGAGAGCACGGCGATGTACTGCTTGCCTTCGAAGCCATACGTCGTGACGTTGCCGACGATGCCCGAGGGCGTCTTGAACCGGTAAAGCTCGCGCCCGTCGCGGGCATCCACCGCCTTCAGGAAGCCTTCGAGCGTCCCGTAGAACACCACCCCGCCCGCCGTCGCCAGCGCCCCCGACCAGACGGAGAACGGATCCGGCTTCGACCACGCGATCCGCCCCTTGACGGCGTCCCAGGCGATGAACGCGCCGGTATGGGTGTCGCCCTCGGGTGGGTGCAGGGTCAGCGTCGCGCCGACATAGGGCTGGCCCGGCGTGTAGGTGACACGGAACGGCTCGTAATCCATGCACATGTGGTTGGTCGGCACGTAGAACAGGCCCGTCTGCGGCGAGTAGGCGGCGGGCTGCTGGTTCTTGGCGCCGAGCGCCCCGGGGCAGATGCCGGTCGTGGTCTCCTCCTCGCCCTTCTCCTCGGGGGCGAACCTGTTGTCGAGGACGGGCCGCCCGTAACCGGGCTTGGCCGGGTCCTGCGCGATCCCCTTCGCCCAGTTCACCGAAGGATCGAACTTCTCCGCGACGAGCAGGGCGCCGGTCGCCCGGTCAAGGGTGTAGCCGAAGCCGTTGCGGTCGAAATGCGTCAGCACCTTGCGCCGCCGGCCGGCGATCTCCTGCTCCGTCAGGATCATCTCGTTGACGCCGTCGAAGTCCCACTGGTCGTGGGGGGTCATCTGGTAGACCCAGCGGGCGATGCCGGTGTTCGCGTCCCGGGCGATGATCGCCTCGGCCCAGGCGTTGTCGCCGGGGCGCTGCGCCGGGTTCCAGGTCGAGGGATTGCTGGTGCCGTAGTAGACGAGGTTCAGGTCGGGGTCGTCGGAGAACCAGCCCCAGGCGCAGCCGCCGCCGAGGCGCCACTGGTCGCCCGCCCAGGTCTTGAGCGACGAGTCCTTGCCCACCGGACGGCCCAGCGCCGTGGTGGTCTCGGGATCGAACAGGATGTCGGCGTCCGGACCGACGGCGTAGGCGCGCCACAGCCGCTTGCCCGTAGCCTGATCGTAGGCGGTCACGTGGCAGCGCGCGCCGTACTCACCGCCCGAGAGGCCGACGATCACCTCGTCCTTCACCGGCAGGACGGTGGCGGTGTTGGTCTCGCCCCGGCCGGGATCGCCGTTCTTGACGGACCAGAGCAGATGGCCGTCCTTCGGATCGAGGGCCACCACCGTCGTGTCCGCCTGCTGCAGGAACAGGCGCCCGTTGGCGTAGGCGAGGCCGCGATGGACCGTGTCGCAGCACATCACCGCGATCACGTTCGGGTCCTGCCGCGGCTCGTAGCGCCACAAGATCTTACCCTCGTGGGCGAGGTCGAGGGCGTAGACCGTGTTCGGGAACGGGGTGTGCACGTACATCACCGAGCCGACCACCAGCGGCGCGCCCTCATGGCCGCGCAGCACCCCGGTCGAGAAGGTCCAGGCGACCTTGAGGCGAGCGACGTTGCCCGCGTCGATCTGGGTGAGGGGGGAGAAGCGGGTGTTCGCCTCGTCCAGCGTCTGCAACACGGTTTCGGCGCGGGCCGGGCCGAGGCCGAGGCATGCGAGGGCGGCGAGCAGGCGGAGAAGGGTCACGGAGGAACCTCGCGGATGGGGCCTTCGGCGAGCGCGTAGCATCCTCGAGAGAAGTCAGCGACACCCTCTGCGCCCGCGATGACGGCGGGGATGCAGCCCAGGCGGGCGTCCCGCGTTTCTCCCGCGAAGGATACGGGAATCGCACATGCAACCCTTCACCATCGCGTGGGATGCCGACAGGCTGGCGTGGATCCGCGAGCGCGTGCGCGCCTACCGCTGGCCGCCCCTGCCGGAGGGCGCGGGCTGGCGCTACGGCTGCGACCCGGCCTTCCTCGCCGACCTCTGCGCCCACTGGCTCGATGGGTTCGACCACGAGGCGGCGGCGGCCGAACTGAATCGCTTCCCGCAGGGCCTCGCCCGGATCGAGGATCTCGACATCCATGTCGTCCACGTCGTGGGCGAGGCGCAGGGCAAGCGCCCGCTGCTCCTCACCCATGGCTGGCCGGGCTCGGTCTACGAATTCTGGGGCGTCATCGAGCCGCTGGCGTACCCGTCGCGCTTCGGCGGGCGCATCGAGGACGCCTTCGACGTGGTGGTGCCGGCGCTGCCCGGCTTCGGCTTCTCGGGGAAGCCGACGGCGCCGGTCGGGCCACGCGAGACCGCACGCCTGTTCGACAGTCTGATGCGGGAGAAGCTCGGCTACGCCCGCTACCGGGCGCAAGGGGGCGATTGGGGGGCGGCCGTCACCGCCTGGCTCGCCCTCGACCACGGGTCGGCCGTCGAGGCGATCCACCTCAACTACCTGCTGGTCCAGCCCGCCGCCGAGGTCGAGACTTCCGAGGAGACGGCGTGGCGCCGGGAGGCGCAAAGCATTCAAGGGCATCTCGGCGCCTATGCCGACCTCCAGGGGACGAAGCCCCTTTCCCTCAACTACGCGATGGCCGACCAGCCGGCGGCGCAGCTCGCCTGGCTCGTGGAGCGCTTCCACGACTGGGCCGACCTGCGCGAGCGCCCCTTCGAGGCGGTCTTCCCCCGGGACAAGCTCCTGACCAACGCCCTGTTCTACATCCAGGCCCACTCCTTCGAGACGGCGACCTGGATCTATGCCGGTGCGCGGGCGGAGGGCGCCCGGCGGATGCCGGAGGGGCAGCGGGTCACCGTGCCGACGGCCTTCGCCTCCTATCCGGATCCGCGCACGGCGGCGCCCCCGCGCGGATGGGTCGAGCGTGGCTACGATGTCGTGCGCTGGCGGGACATGCCGCGCGGCGGCCATTTCGCGGCGATGGAGGTCCCCGACCTGTTCGTCGCGGACCTCCGGGAATGGGCGCGGGGCTGACGACGAACTTTACGCACCCCCCCGAACCCCATCCAGGAACAATCGCACCGCCGCCGCCCGCCGCCGTTCCTGCATCTCCGGGTCGACGGGCAGGCCGTAGAGCTGGGTCTGAGCGCTGCGGCCGATGATCAGGCTGATGAACAGGTCGGCGGCGACGTCCGGCTCGGGCACGGCGATCTGGCCGCGCTTCTCGAAGGCCTCGAGGATCTGCGCCACCGCGCGCACGCCGCGCATCCACCCCTCCTCGTGGGCGAGGCGGGCGAGGTCGGGGAATTGCAGCGCCTGCGCGACGAGGGCGCGCTTCAGCATCGCCGCCCCCGACGATTGCCCGTAGGACAGCATGGTGCGGCTAAGGTCGTTGAGGGCGGTCTCGACATCCTCCGGCCCCACCCGGGCCGCCTGCGCCTCGGCGGCGGCGGCGAGCGGCGCGATCCAGAGGGCGATCCGCTGGCGCAGGACCGCCTCGAACAACTCCCGCTTGTCCTTGTAGCGGGCATAGACCGTCGGCTTGCTCATGCCGGCGGCCTCTGCGATCGCGTCGATGGACGTCGCGTCGAACCCGCGCTCCATGAACAGGCGGGTGGCCACCTCGATCAGATACTCCTGGCGCCGGGCCGCCTCGGCGCGGGTCGGGCGCCCGCCGCCGCGCTTCGGTTCCGCCTCCGGCGCGGGGTGTGGGGCGGTCCTCATCGTGAAACTCCTTGCCAGACCGGCCAGTCCGCTATACAAAACGATACCGTATCGTTCAATAAAGTCGAAGCCCGATGGACGCCCGTCGTAGCGACACCTTCGCGCCCGCCACGCCGCTGCCTGCGGCGGTCGAGGTGCCCACCCTCCCACAGACGACCGCCCCCGTGCCGGTGGCGCCGCCGCCGGTCCCGGCCAAGCCCAAGCGGGGCCGGGCGCGCCTCGTCCTGCCGCTGATCCTGCTCGCCGCGCTCGGCGGCGGCGGGAGCTACGGCTGGCACTGGTGGACGGTGGGCCGTTTCCACCAGACCACGGACGACGCCTACCTCCAGGCGGACAAGGTGACGGTCGCCCCGAAGGTCGGCGGCCTCATCGCCACGGTGGCGGTGGGCGACAACCAGCCCGTCCGCGCCGGCGACCTGCTCGCTACCGTCGATGACCGCGACTACCGCAACGCCCTGGCCCAGGCGGAGGCCGAGGTCGAGAAGGGCGAGGCGCAGCTGGCCGGCTATCGGGCGGCGGTGATCCAGCAGGTGGCGCAGGTCGAAACCTCCAAGGCCGATGTCAGCAATGCCGATGCGGCGCTGACCTTCGCCCAGCAGGAGGCGAAACGCTACCAGGAGCTGCTGTCCACCGGCTCCGGCACAATCCCAGCGGGCGCAGCAGACGCAATCCGATCTGCTGCAGAAGCAGGCGGCGGTCACGAAGACCCGCGCCGCCCTCGACGCCTCGCAGAAGCAGGTCGCGACCTTCGAGGCCCTGGAGCGCTCGGCCCGGGCGACCATCGCGGGCGCCAAGGCCAAGGTCGAGAAGGCCAAGCTCGACCTCGACTACACCGCGATCCGTGCGCCGATCGATGGCGTCGTTGGCGACCGCTCGGTGCGGCCGGGCCAATACGTGCAACCGGGCACCGCCCTCCTCACGGTCGTGCCGATGGAGCGTGGCCTCTACCTCGTGGCGAACTTCAAGGAGACGCAGATCGGGCACATGCTGCGGGGGCAGGCGGTGACCTTCACCGTCGACGCCTTCGGGGATCACCCGTTCCGCGGCACCGTCGAGAGCTTCGCGCCCGGCACCGGCTCGCAATTCGCCCTGCTGCCGCCGGAGAACGCCACCGGCAACTTCACCAAGGTGGTGCAGCGGGTGCCGGTGCGCATCAAGCTCGCCGACGACCGGCTCCTGCCGCGCCTCCGGCCCGGCCTCTCCGTCGAGGCGACGGTGGAGACGAAGGGCGACGATATGGATGGCGACGGACGGACGCGGCTGAGCTTCGCCAGCCCGTAGCCGGTCGCGCTCCATTCACTTCGTCAATCCGGGGCTCGCCGAAGGCGAGAGCCCGGAATCCAGACCCGCCACGTCTCCGGCTGCGCGCGTGACGGATGTCCAGACCAGACCGGCGAGCGTCGCGGTTCTGGATTCCGGGCTCCGCTGCGCGGCCCCGGAATGACGAAAGCTGACGGCTTCACGGTCCGCCATGACATCCTCCTTTCCTGCCCCGGCACCCCAGAAGGCCACCGCTCGCGATTGGCTCGCCGTCTTCGGCCGCGATCCTCGGCGCCTTCACGGCCATCCTCGACATCCAGATCACCAACTCGTCGCTCAGCGACATCGAGGGCGCGCTCGGCGCGTCCTCGGAGGAGGGGAGCTGGATCTCGACCGCCTATCTCATGGCCGAGATCATCGTCATCCCGCTCACGGGTTGGTTGTCGTCGGTGATCGGGATGCGCCGCTACCTCGCGGTGAACACCACCCTGTTCACGGTCTTCTCACTGGCCTGCGCCCTGTCGAACTCGCTGCCCGAGATGATCCTGTTCCGCGCCGGCCAGGGCTTCACGGGCGGCGTGCTGATCCCCACCGCCATCACCATCGTGCGCACCCGGCTGCCCAAGTCGCAGCAGGCCGTCGGCATCGCGCTCTTCGGCCTCACCGCCACCTTCGCGCCCGCCATCGGGCCCACCGTCGGCGGCTGGCTCACGGACAATCTGTCCTGGCACTACATCTTCTACCTGAACCTGCTCTTCGGGCCGCTCGCCATCGCGGTGCAGCTCGGCGCCTTCGACCCCACGCCCGCTCGCTGGGAGGAACTCGCCAAGGGCGACTGGATCGGCATCGGCCTGATGGCCACCGGCCTGCCCGCCTTGACCTACGTGCTGGAGGAGGGCCAGCGGAAAGACTGGTTCGGCTCGCAGACGATCGTGAACGCCTCGCTTCTCGCGTTCGCGGGCATCGCCGGCTTCATCATCCGCGAACTCATGGCCGAGCGGCCCTTCATCAACCTACGGGTGCTCGCCAACCGCTCGGTCGGAGGATCGTGCGTGCTGATGACGGTGCTCGGTGCGGTGTCGTTCGGCTCGATCTACATCATCCCGGTCTATTGTGCGCAGATCCAGGGCTACAACGCCCAGCAGATCGGCTACGTGGTGATGTGGTCGGGCCTGCCGCAGCTGCTGCTGTTTCCGATGATGCCGCTGATCATGCGGGCCTTCGACCCGCGGATCCTGGTCGCCACCGGGACGCTGTTCTTCGTCGCGAGCTGCTGGCTGAACGTGGAACTCACCCACGACGTCGGGATGGACCAGCTGATCCTGCCGCAACTCCTGCGGGCGATCGGCCAGCCGCTCTTCACCATCCCCCTGTCGCAGCTGGCCACCGCCGGCCTCAGCCCGCGCGACACGGCGGATGCGTCGTCGCTCTCGAACGTGATGCGCAACCTCGGCGGCTCCATCGGCATCGCGCTGCTCTCGACGATGATCGACCGGCGCGAGCACATGCACTTCTCGGTGCTGGCCGAGGCAATCACCCGCAACGCCCTGCGCACCCAGGCCTATCTGTCCAGCGTGGCCGGCGCCCTGCACGGGCGCATCCCGGACGAGGCCGCCGCCAAGGGCGCGGCCCTCGGGATGATGGCGCAGCAGGTCCGGCGGGAGGCCATGGTGATGGCCTATGCCGACGGCTTCTGGCTTGTGGGCGCCGGACTCGTGCTGAGCCTCGCCGTCATCGGTTTGCTTCGCCGGCCGCCGCGGATGGCGGGACCGGTGGAGGCGCATTGAGGGGGCACCCGGACGGATTGTCCCTGTTTCCTCCCCCTGGCCCGGCCGCGCGCTAGCTCCGGGCCATGGACCGCACATTCCCCATGACCCGCGACGCCGGGCTCGACCGGCTGTCCGCTTTCCTCGCCGGGCCGGGGGTGGCCTATGCCGCCACGCGCAACACCGATCGCGGGCCGGAGGCGCGGCCGACGACGTCGGCGCTCTCGCCCTATCTGCGGCGGCGCCTCATCACCGAGCAGGAGGTGGTGGAGGCCGCCCTCTCGGCCTTCGGCGAGGAGGGCGCGGAGAAATTCGTCACCGAGGTCTTCTGGCGGACCTACTTCAAGGGCCATCTCGAAACCCATCCCACCGCCTGGACGGACGCCCTCGCGGGGGCGGAGGACGAGCGGCGGCGCCTCGAGGCCGAGCCCGGCCTGCGGCGCGCCGTCGAGGCCGCCATCGAGGGCCGGACGGGGATCGATGCCTTCGATGCCTGGGCGCAGGAACTCGTCGCCACCGGCTGGCTGCACAACCACACCCGGATGTGGTTCGCCTCGATCTGGATCTTCACCCTGCGCCTGCCCTGGGCGTTGGGCGCCGAATTCTTCATGCGCCACCTGATCGACGGCGACCCGGCCAGCAACACCCTGTCGTGGCGCTGGGTCGCCGGGCTGCACACGCGCGGCAAGCCCTACGTGGCGCGCGCGGAGAACATCCGCCGCTACACGAACCAGCGCTTCGAGGCCGACGGCCTCGACGAGGCACCCGATTCCCTCGACGAGCCGATGCCGCCGAAGGAGATGCCCCTGGCCACGGCGGATGCCGCGCCCGACGGCGAGGCGGCCCTGCTCCTGCATCTCGACGACCTGAACCCGGAGAGCCTCCCGCTGGCAGGCGCGCGGATCGTCCGGGTCGGCGGCCTCGTCGCCCATGCCCCCGGCGCCTCGGAGAGGGTGCGGGCGGCGGACGAGGCGGCGATGGCTGATGCCCTCGCGCGGGCGGCGGCGCATTTCGGCTGCGAGGCGGCACCCATCACGACGGGCTGGTCGGGCGACCGGCCCGTCGTGACGGCCTGGGCGCCGGTCGGTCCCTCCGCAGAAGCCTTGCCGGACGGGTGCCTTCGCGTGCGGCGGGCCTGGGACGAGGCCACGTGGCCGGTTTCCCGCCGGGGCTTCTTCAAGGTGCGCCAAGCAATCCCGGCGATCCTTGCGGATTTGGGTTGAGCGGCATCTCCGACGTCTTCGCGAGCGTCGGCGAAGCAATGACGGGGCGAGTGGTAAGGCCCTCTACTTCACCAGCACCACCGCCTTCTTGCAATAAGCCTGCTGCGCGATCTCGCCCACGATGAAGTGCGCCACGTCGGCCCTCCCAATCAGCCCGTTGTGCCAGGAGGACGGGTCGGTGAGCACCTTGTAACGGCCCGTGGTCGAGCCCGGCGTGAGGATGCCGGGGCGGACGAAGGTCCAGTCGAGGGAGCTGCGGCGGATGCGCATCTCCTGCACGTCCTTGTCGTCGTAGGCCCGGCCGAGGATGAGGCGGAAGGGCACCCGCTGGAGGAGGCCGATGGCGTTGCGGCTGTCGCCCGTGCCGAAGCCGGTGACGGCGAGGATCCGGCTCACGCCCGCGCTCTCCATCGCCGGCACAAGCACCGCCGTCGACCGCGAGAACAGCGTCACCGGCCCGAGCAGGTCCTTGCCCGGCACGCCGAGCGCCTGCACCACCACGTCGATCCCGTCGAGGGCGGCGGCGACGTCGGAGGCGTTCAGGGCGTCACCCGCGATGGGTTCGAAATTCGGGCTCGCCATCTCCATGCGCCCGGCGGAGCGGGCGAAGCCCCGCACCCGGTGTCCGGCGGCGAGCGCCGCCTTCACCGTTTCCAGGCCGATACCCTGGCTGGCGCCGATGACGAGGACGTGGGGCCATGGACGAGTCCCGCAGTGAGAGGATCAATCGAGGGGCACGGTCATCGTGAACCGCATCCCATCCTCGGTGATGGTGCGCTCGAAGCGGCCGCGCAGGGTGCGCTCGATGGTCAGCGTGAGGAGACGCGAGCCGAAGCCCGTCCCGTCCGGCCGCCCGGTCCTGGGCGGGACCGAGGTTTCCTCCCAGTTCAGGAGGAGGCTGTCATCCGCGACGCGTCCCGTCACGGTGAGATGGCCGCCCGCCGCCAGCGCCCCGTACTTGGCCGAGTTGGTCGCGAGTTCGTGGAAGATCATCGCGTAGTCGTTGGCCCGGTCGGCGCCGACCACGACACCGTCGGGGATTGTGACGGCGATGGCCGCCCCGGATTCGTAAGGGGAAAGGATTCGCTCCGCGAGGTCGTGCAGCTTGATCTGGCTATGGTCGAGGGTCTTCGCGCGGGCCGCCAGGATCGTCGCCTGGTGCAACACGCCGAACCGCTGGGAGAGATCCTGCACGAAGCCGTCCACCGTCTGCGCGTCGCGCGCCACGATGGAGGTGAGCGCCCGGGCGACGGCGAACATGTTCGAGACCCGGTGGGCGAGTTCGGCGGTCAGCAGCCGCTCGGCCTCCTCCGCCCGCTTGCGCTCGGTGACGTCGAGGAAGATCGCCTGGATCCATTCACCGACGCTGCCCTCCTCGCCGCCGACGCCCCGCGCCGAGATCCAGCGCGCCTGCGGCCCTTCGCCGATGCGGAAATCGAAGCTGTAGGGATGGGCGTCGGAAGCGCTCGCCATCCACTCGCTCATCATCGTTTCGCGGTCCTCCGGGTTCACCCGCGCGAAGAGGTCATCGAGGCCCACGACGGTCTCGTCCGTTCCCCAGAACGAGCGGCACAGGCTGTCGAGCTGCGCCAGGCGGCGCGGAGGGGACCACGCCCAGAGGCCGACTCCGCCCCGGTGGATCGCCCCCGTGAAGCTGTCGAGCGTCCACTCGTCTCCGCGGAGTTCGGCGTCGTCGCCCATGGTCGCCCACATCGTCGGTTCGGTCAGTATGATGACGACGTATGACCGAAGGTTCGAGCGCGGCAAAGGTTGCCCCCGCCCCCTGCGGCATCGCGGCGAAGGAACAGCCGCGTCAGGGTGTCAGCTACCGGGCTGGCCGGGCGACGGCCCGACCCGTTGCCCCACCTCGCCCAGGCCTTGCTTCATGGCCTGCCGGTTGACCAGCCCGTGGCGCATCACGACGCGCTCCAAGCCGTCGATGGCCCCGGCGAGGCGCTGGCGCGCCTCGTCCATCTCGTCGTCCTCGTCGGTGGGCGTCTCGGCGAGCTTCACGGCGGCGATCAGCACGCGGTCGCGCTCATCCTCGATGCGCGGGTCCCGGGCGAGGTTGCCGCGCACGTCGGCATCGAACGCCTCGATCACCGCCCAGGGCAGGGCATCCTTCGTCAGCGCGCCGGGAAAGCGCAGGGCCTGGCGATGGGCCGCGGCGGTCGCGCGGGCGACGAGGTCGGCGAGGGTTGTGGCCATGGCTCGCTTGCCCGGGTCGAGAGGAGGGGAAAGGGTGGGTCGTGCACGCTAACATCTTGCCGAAACGCGAAATTCCGGCGGCCGTCGGCGCGGGATATCGTTGGCCTGGCGGGCCGTCAAACGCCATGGCCTTTCACGCCGCCATCCGGGTCGATGGGTCGCCGGGGGGCGACGGTCTTGGGGAAGTGTAGTCCCTGGCCTGCCTACGAGGTTTGACCTGTGGCGCGGGTTTTGTAACCCCCGCCGCCACGGGCGGCGCTTCGGCCCGCATCTTGTCTTAAGTGGTTTGGTGATGGATCGATTGACCCACGGTGGCCTCGCGATCGCGCGGGAGCTGCATGACTTCGTCGCGGACGAGGCCTTGCCCGGCACCGGCATCTCTCCGGAGGTGTTCTGGGGCGGGCTCGGCGCCATCGTGCGCGACTTGACGCCGAAGAACCGCGCCCTGCTGGCCAAGCGTGATGCGCTCCAGGCCCAGATCGATGCCTGGCACAAGGAGCGGGCGGGCAAGCCCATCGACCCGGCGGCCTATAAGGCGTTCCTGACCGAGATCGGCTACCTGCTGCCGCCGCCCGGCGCCGTCGAGGTGCGCACCGAGAACGTCGACGACGAGATCGCGCGGATCGCCGGTCCGCAGCTCGTGGTGCCGGTCTCGAACGCCCGCTACGCGCTGAACGCCGCCAATGCCCGCTGGGGCTCCCTCTACGACGCCCTCTACGGCACCGACGCGGTGTCGGAGGAGGGCGGGGCGGTGCGCGGCGGCGGCTACAACCGCGCCCGCGGCGCCCGGGTCGTCACCCGCGCCCGCGGCACGTTGGACCGCTTCGTGCCCCTGGCCGGCGGGCGCCACGCCGACGTCGTGACCTACGCGGTGGAGGACGGCCAGCTCGTCGGCAACATGAACACCGGCGAGACCGTGCCGCTGGCGCGGCCGGAGCTGTTCGCGGGCTATCGCGGCCGGGCGAGCATGCCCTCGGCCCTGCTCCTGCGCCACCACAACCTGCACATCGAGGTCGTGATCGACCGCACCCACCGGATCGGCCGGTTCGACGCCTCGGGCGTCGCCGACATCCTGCTCGAATCCGCCGTGTCCACGATCATGGACCTGGAGGATTCGGTGGCGACGGTGGACGCGCAGGACAAGGTCGTCGTCTACCGCAACTGGCTTGGCCTGATGAAGGGCACGCTGTCGGCCTCCTTCCAGAAGGACGGCCGCACCCAGGAGCGGCGCCTCAATCCCGACCGGCACTACATCGCGCCCCATGGCGGCGAGGTGGTGGTGCCCGGCCGTTCCCTGATGCTGGTGCGCAATGTCGGCCACCACATGGACACCGACGCGGTGCTCGACGGGGAGGGCCGCGAGATCCCCGAGGGGATGCTCGACGCCGCCGTGACGGCGATGATCGCCATCCACGACTTGAAGGGCGATTCCGGGCTGCGCAACAGCCGGAAGGGCTCGGTCTACATCGTGAAGCCGAAGATGCACGGGCCGGAGGAGGTGGCGTTCGCCGCCGAGCTGTTCGACCGGGTCGAGCAGCTGCTCGGCATGGCGCCCGCCACGCTCAAGATGGGCATCATGGACGAGGAGCGCCGCACCACGGTGAACCTCGCCGCCTGCATCGCGGCCGCCGCGGAGCGGGTGGTGTTCATCAACACCGGCTTCCTCGACCGCACCGGCGACGAGATCCACACGTCGATGGAGGCGGGCCCGGTCATCCGCAAGAACGACATGAAGTCGACGCCCTGGATCAAGGGCTACGAGGAGAACAACGTCGATGTCGGCCTCGCCTGCGGCCTGAAGGACCGGGCGCAGATCGGCAAGGGCATGTGGGCGGCCCCCGACGCCATGGCCGAGATGCTGATGCAGAAGGGCGGCCACCCGAGGGCCGGTGCCTCGACGGCCTGGGTGCCCTCGCCCACCGCCGCGACGCTGCACGCGCTCCACTATCACGAGACCGACGTGCGGGCCCGGCAGACGGAACTCGCCCGGCGCCCGCGCTCGGCGCTCGACGAGATCCTGGAGATCCCGCTCGCCCGCTCGAACTTCGCCCCCGACGACGTGCAGCAGGAGATCGACAACAACGCGCAGGGCATCCTCGGCTATGTCGTTCGCTGGGTCGATCAGGGGGTCGGCTGCTCCAAGGTGCCCGATATCGACGATGTCGGGCTGATGGAGGACCGCGCGACGCTGCGGATCTCCTCGCAGCACATCGCCAACTGGCTGCGCCACGGCGTGGTCAGCCACGAGCAGGTGATGGAGACGATGAAGCGGATGGCCAAGGTGGTGGATCGCCAGAATGCCGGCGATCCGCTCTACCGGCCGATGGCGCCGAACTTCGACGGTCCGGCTTTCCAGGCGGCCTGCGACCTCGTCTTCAAGGGCCGCGAGCAGCCGAACGGCTACACCGAGTGGATCCTCACCGCCCGCCGCCGCGAGGCCAAGGCGGGCTAACGACCCTCACCGTCATCGCGAGCAACGCGAAGCGATCCGGGGATGCGCGACGTCGAGAACCGCCCCGTTGCCCTGGATTGCTTCGCTTCCGCTCGCAATGACGGAATCGCCTACCCCCCGGCCGCCCGCCGCTCGGGGATGAGGTCGTTGGCGATGATCTCGCCGAAGGGGCCGTGGTTGCTGGCGCGGTTGGCCGGGCGGCCGGTGGTGGCCCGCAGCGGCAGCTTGGGGAAGACGAGCTCGGCGAAGCGGTGGGCTTCTTCGAGGTGGGGGTAGCCGGACAGGATGAAGCGATCGATCCCGAGATCGATGTATTCCTTCATCCGGTCCGCCACTTGGTCGGCCGAACCGACGAGGGCGGTGCCCGCGCCGCCGCGCACCAGGCCGACGCCGGCCCAGAGGTTCGGCGCCACGACGAGCCGGTCGCGGCGGCCGCCATGCAGCGCCATCATCCGGCTCTGACCGACGGAAATCCTGGCGCTTCAGGGTCGCCTGGGCCCGCGCGATGGTGGCATCGTCGAGGCGGGAGATCAGGCTTTCGGCCGCCTCCCAGGCCGCCGCCTCGGTCTCGCGGGCGATGACGTGCAGACGGATGCCGTAGGAGAAGGTCTTGCCCTTGGCGGCGGCCGCCTCCCGTGCGGTGGCGATCTTCTCCGCAACCTGCGCCGGGGGCTCGCCCCACGTAAGGTAGACATCGCAATGCTCGGCCGCCACCGCGACGCCGGCGGGCGAGGAGCCGCCGAAGTAGAGCGGGGGGTAGGGCTTCTGGACCGGCGTGAAGATCACGCGGCCGTCCTCGACCTTCAGATGCCGGCCCTCATAGCTCACGCTCTCGCCCGAGAGCAGACGGCGCCAGATGTGCAGGAACTCGTCCGTAACGGCGTAGCGCTCGTCATGGGCCAGGAACACGCCGTCACCGGCTAGTTCGACGGGATCGCCGCCGGTCACGACGTTGATGAGCAGGCGCCCGTCCGAGATCCGGTCGAGGGTCGCGGCCATGCGCGCGGCGGGCCGAGGGCTGCTGCAGGCCAGGGCGCACGGCCACGAGGAAGCGCAGGTTGCGGGTCAGTGGGGCCAGCGCCGAGGCGATGACCCAGGAATCCTCGCAGGACTGCCCGGTGGGCAGCAGCACGCCGAAATAGCCGAGCTCGTCGGCGGCCTGGGCGATCTGGCGGAGGTAGGGCAGCGAGACCTCCCGCGCGCCCTCGGAGGCGCCGAGGTAGCGCGAGTCGCCGTGGGTGGGGAGGAACCAGAGGACGTCCGCGCGTCCGTCGTGTGTGGCTTGAGTCATGGGGTCTTCCTGCGCTCAGGCGGCCTGGGGCGTGCCGAGCAGATGATCGAGGGATGCGGCCTTCCAGCCGCGCGAGGTCGGGGTCGCCCCGGCGCCGCGGCCGCGGCACGTCCACCCGGAGGTCGAGGGCGATGCGGCCGCCATCCACCACGAGGATGCGGTCGGCGAGCGCGATCGCCTCGCCGACGTCGTGGGTGACGAGCAGCGCGGTGAAGCCCTGGGCCAGCCAGATCCGCTCGATCAGCTCCTGCATGCCGATCCGGGTCAGGGCGTCGAGGGCGCCGAGCGGCTCGTCGAGGGCGAGGAGGCCCGGTCCGCTCACCAGGGCCCGGGCCAGGGCGACCCGCTGGCGCTGTCCGCCGGAGAGAGTGGCGGGCCATTGCCCCGCCTTGTCGGCGAGGCCGACCTCGGTGAGCGCCTCCCGTGCCCGGTCCCGGCGCTCGCCCCGCGAGCCCAACCCCGTCAGGCCCACCGCGACGTTGTCGAGGACGCGGGCCCCAGGGCAGCAGCCGCGGCTCCTGGAACATGATCCGGCGCGGGGGAACGGCACGCGGCGGTGTACCGGGCGGCGGTTCCACCGTGATCCGGCCGGAGGTCGGCTCCTCCAGGCCGAGGATGAGCCGCAGCAGGGTGCTCTTGCCGCAACCGGAGCGCCCGACGATCGCCGTGAAGCTGCCGGCGGGCAGGTGCAGATCGAGACCCCCGATCACGGGGTTGCCGTCGAAAGCTTTTGTGCAGGTCGCGCACGGTGACGGCGAGGCCCCGCTGGGGGCCTGCGGACGGGACTCGGCGACCCGTGTGGGCGTGGCCGGCTCCGGGAGGTCGCGGGCGGGCACGAGCGTGTCGCGGGCGAGGGCGTCGAGCAGCATCAGGCGCTCCTGTAGGCGGGATTCCAGGCGAGGCAGGCCCGCTCCAGCATCCGGGTGAGGGTGTCGGCCAGCTTGCCGAGCGCCGCGTAGATGGCGATGGCCAGCACCACGACGTCGATCTGCATGAATTCGCGCGCCTGCATCGCCATGTAGCCGAGGCCGGACGACGCTGCGATCGTCTCGGCGACAATGAGTGTCAGCCACATGATGCCCAGCGCGAAGCGCAGGCCGACGAAGATCGAGGGCAGCGCGCCCGGCAGGACCACGCGCCGAAAGAGTTTCGGCGCGGGTCATGCCGTAGACCCGGCCCATCTCCACGAGGGCGGGGTCGATGGAGCGGATGCCGTGCAGCGTGTTGATATAGACCGGGAAGAAGACCCCCAGCGCCACCAGGAACAGCTTTGCCGTCTCATCGATGCCGAACCAGAGGATGACCAGCGGGATCAGCGCCAGATGCGGCACGTTGCGGGCCATCTGCACGGAGGTGTCGGTCAGTCGCTCCGACAGGCGGGAGAGGCCGTTGGTCAGCCCAGCGCGAAGCCGATGCCGCCGCCGATGGCGAAGCCCGCCAGCGCCCGCAGGGTGCTGATGCCGAGGTTGGTCCATAACTCGCCGGTGGCGCACCGCCTCGCTCCCCGCCCGCGCCACGTCGAGGGGCGCGGGCATGAAGCGGTTCGAGACGAGGCCGGCCGAGACGGCGGCCTGCCACCCGGCGAGGATCGCCACGGGCAGGAGCCAGGGAAGGGCCGCGTCGCGGAAGCGGGCGGCGGAGGAGAGGGAAGCCATCGTTGCTCAGGCCTTGTCGGGGCGGGGCCACACCGCGTCCTCGACGCGCAGCGGCTTTGGCAGGAGACCCAGCGCGTGGAAGGCATCGGCCACCCGCTGCTGGTCGGCGATGGTCACCGCATCGAGGGGCGCGACGCCGTAGGCTTGCCGGTTGAGCGCCACGCTCAGGATCGGCGCCGGGATGCCGACGGCGGGAGACAGCTCCTTCGCCACCTCCTCGGCATGGCCCTCGGCCCAGCGGTCGAGTTCGCCGATGGCGGCCAGCACCGCCTGGACGATCTCCGGCTGCCCGTCGGTGATTGCCCTGCGGGAGAGGTAGAACTGGCGGTTCGGCGCCAGCCCCTGCCCGTCGGCGAGGATCCGCGCGCCCGTCGAGCGCTCGGCGGAGGCGAGATAGGGGTCCCAGATCGCCCAGGCGTCGACGGCGCCGCGCTCGAAGGCGGCGTTGGCATCGGCCGGCCCGAGGAAGGCGAACTTGACGTCCGCGTAGGGCACGCCCGCCGCCTCCAGAGCCCGCACCACCAGGAAGTGGACGTTCGATCCCTTGTTGAGGGCCAGCGTCTTGCCGCGCAGGTCCGCGACGCGGTGGATCGGGCTGTCCTTCGGCACCAGGATCGCCTCGCCGCGGGGAGCGGGCGGCTCGGTGCCGACATAACGGAGGTCAGCGCCGGCAGCCTGGGCAAAGATCGGCGGCGCCTCGCCGGCCGAGCCGATATCGATCGCCCCGGCGTTCAGCGCTTCCATCAAGGGCGGGCCGGAGGGAAATTCCGCCCAGCTGACGCTCCAGCCCTTGGACGCCAAGGCCTTTTCCAGGCTGCCCCGGCCCTTCAGCAGGGCCAGCGAGCCGTATTTCTGGAAACCGACGCGGATTGTGCTGCCGTCGGCTCGCGCGGGCCCGCGCAGGGCGAGGGCGGCGAGGCCGGCACCCGCCGAGAGGACGAGGCGCCGGTGGGGCAAGGGTCGCGCCGAGGCGGCGGAGGCCGCGTGAGCCTGCGGGCGGGTGGGGCGGGGTGTCATAGGCGGGTCAGCCGTTGCGGGGAGGGGCGGTCCAGACCGCATCCGCGACGCGGATCGGGGCCGGGATGAGCTTCAGGGCATGGAAAGCGGTCGGCGATCGCCTGTTGCGAGGCGACGACCCGGTCGTTCATGGGGCCGACGAGGTAGTCCGTCCGGTCCACCGCCCGCTTCGTGGCGGCCAGCGGCACGCCGGTCCCGGCCGAAAGCAGCTGCGCCACCTCGCCCCGATTCTGCGTGCACCAATCGGCTACGCGCCCGAGGGCATCGATAGCCGCCGTGAGCACGGCGGGGCGCTTCTCGGCCAGCGGGCGGCTCGCGAGGAAGAAGTTGTTGTAGGGTGCGATGGTCTGGGAGGTCGCGAGCACACGCACCCCCTCCCCCGCCTCCGCGATGGCGAAGTACGGGTCCCAGATCGTCCAGGCGTCGATGCTGCCCCGGGAAAAGGCCGCCGCCGCGTCGGCGGGGGCGAGCGTCACGGGCTCGATGTCGGCATAGGTCAGCCCGGCCTTCTCCAGGGCCGCCACGGTAAGGTTGTGGGCGCTCGAGGCCTTCGCGAAGGCGACGCGCTTGCCCTTCAGCTCCGCGATGGAGCGGATCGGCGAACCCGGCGGCAGCAGGATGCCGGAGCCGGAGCCGCCCGATTCCTGCGCGGCGGCGTAGACGAGGGTGGATCTCGCGGCCTGCGCGAAGATCGGCGGCGCGTCGCCGGTCTGGCCGAAATCGATCCCGTCGAGCGACAGCGCTTCGAGGAGCGGCGGCCCGAAGGAGAACTCGACCCAGCTAACGCGATGCCCGAGGGGTTCGAGCGCGGCCTCGATCGTCCTTTGCTGTTTGGCGACGACGAGGATGCCGTTCTTCTGGTAGCCGATCCGCAGGACGCCGGGCTCCTCGGCCCGGGCGGCACGCAGGGCCGGAACCGCCGCGAGGGCGCCCGCAAGCAGGGCGCGTCGATGAAGATACGCACCCATCACTCGGCCGCCGCGAGGGTCGGAACGTCGGAAGCGGCGCGATGGGCCAGCAGCGTGGCGAGCTGGCCGCCCGCTTCGACCGCCCGTGCCTTCACGCCGGAGTCCGCCAGCGCGCCATCGGCGAAGTCGGCGTCGGAGGCGTAGACGGTGGTGGGGATCTGAAGGGCGCCGAAGAACCCAAAGAGCGGGCGGAACGCGTGCTCGACCACCAGGGCGTGACGAGGCCCGCCCCCCGTGGCGACGATAGCCACCGGCTTGCCCACCAGCGCGCCCGGATCCACGAGATCGAACAGGTGCTTGAACAGCCCTGTATAGCTGCCCTTGTAGACGGGGGAGCCCACGACGAGCCCGTCCGCCGCTTCGATGGCCTCCAGCACGCGCCGCGCCTCCGGGGTAAGCTGGTCGCGGGTCCAGGCTGCGCCGAGGGCGGGGCCGGTATCGACGAAATCGAAATGCTGGACGTCGAGGGGCGAGGCGTTGCGGGCCGCTTCCCGGGCGACCGTCAGCACGGTCTCGACCAGCGCGTGCGTCTTCGACGGCCGTTGAAGGTTGGCGCTCACGCCCACGAGTTTCGGTCGGCTCATCACACTCTCTTTCATTGAGGCAGCCTCTCGCCGCCGTGTCGCCGGAGGCGGCCGCCATCACATGCTCAAAGGGTGTGGCCGAGGGCGCCTCCGGTCAATGAAACGTTTTCTCAAACACTGCGGCCGCTGGAGGCGATTGTTTCGGGTTGACCGCTGATGACGACAAGAAATCGCCTCTGAGGAATCGTTGCGGTAGTGGGAAGGGTTCGTGGGCACCGCCACCGCGATCACGGAATTATCCGTGATCTCCGTGGTTTCGAAGAATTGTTCTAGGAAGATGCTTCAAAAGAGAATGGACTGCTCGCGCGGCGCAAAAGGCGAGAAGCCACTTCCCGGCTGCCGTGAGTCGAGGGCACCCTGGCGGCGGATCGCCTTCGTGGCGGGGATCGGGTGCCGGGGCAGGGGGCGCTCCGTTTCCGCCCCGCGCGAGCAGGGATCACTCAGATGGAGCTCGGCTTACGGGGCGGCCGACCTGTCCTTGACGAGATAGCGGAGCAGCGCGTGCAGGTGACCGAGAACCTCGCCATCCGGTATGTCGCGCAGCGTTCGGGTAATTTCCTCCCGCCGCTCGGCCATGTGGCGAGGCGATCGTCGCTCAGCGGGAAGCAGCCGGGACATCGGCACGTCGAGGATTTCGCTCACGGCGCAGAGCGTGCCCACGGGGATGCGGCTGCGGCCGTTCTCGTATTTCTTCATCTGAACGACGGTGAAGCCGAGGCGGCGGCCGAGATCGTCGCTCGACATGCCCCGCAGTCGCCGTTCCACCGTGATCCTCGCGCCCACGTACCGGTCGATCGGGCCGGCCTGTCGCCTCGTCAGCAGCGCGGCGGCGGATTGTCCGCTCGAATCGCGCATATCCTCCGACATGCCGATCTCACCCCGTCCCGGTGGGCCCGTGTCTGCGGTACGCCCCCGCAAACGAGCCTTGACCATTCATAGTCGGGGAGTGGGGAAAGCCGTGACAAATCGGCTCCTACGACCTTTAGCACCGGAGCGCCTGGACATGCGTCGCAGGCTCCCCGACCCACTGGTCACGGATCGCGGCATCGTTGCGGCCGATGCCAAACCGTTCGTCATGGGACTCCCCAGTCCCGGGGCGGCGCGTACCGCCCCGGTGGGATGGTTAGGCCATGATAGGATCCAAATCCAGGCCATACCGGCCCGTAATCCACACTCGACGCACACGAGTCCGTTATCATCGACGTGTTGAGACAAGGACAGTTGCATATTGCGACTGCCGGTTGAAGTATAAATTCAAATTATAAATCGTCAGTTGCTTGAATTTGACTTGCTTATCCAATAAATAATGGCGATCGAAGCTTCGGACCCGTCGCATGCGACGGTCCTTCCAGTGTTTGGCTCACTCCCGGAGATTTGAGTGTCCGCCATCTGCGCGGAAGCCTGGAGAGTGTTGCCCCGCCGGAATATCGCGAATGCCGAACAAGGATTTGGGTTCAGTCGCAGGCCTCTCGGGTGAGGCCGATGAGGTCAACCACGCCATCGGCATCCGGCGCCGGACCTTCATCAGACACTGCGTCCTGACGCCGGTCGTCTGTGTCTGGACGCTTTACGGCGCGCTTCAACTGATGAACGTCGAGGGCGTGTTCGCCAGCGTCGCGTACCGGGCCCTGTCGCTGACCTTCTTCATCGGCTTTTCGTTTCTGCTGATCAAATCCGTCGTCAATTGCGTCCAGCTTCTGATGCACTACGGCATGTGCAAGGATTTCGGCTTCCTGGACGCCCGGCAGAAACACGACATGGCAACCGCCCTGTACGCGGCGCTCTATGCCAATCTCGTCTCCGTCGCCAACGTCACGCAGGTGTTCTACGCGGAGAAGGCGTGGGTCCTTCTGGGCGTCGAGACCCTCGTCTGGCTGTGCATGGAGCTGCGCTTCCGCGAGAGGGGTCATCCCGGCGCAAGCCGCAGCGGGCCCAGTGTGAGCCAAGGAGCGCGGCCTTTCGTTAACAGCAGGGCGACACCCTCATCATCGTTGCTTCGCTGACGATCGCAACAACGAGGTGGTGACGGGATCCCGGAACGACCAAGAGAGCTTCAGAGCATCTTTGCCGAAGTGGATACCGGTTCGGCGCAAGACGATGAAGGTAAAACAATGAACTAGGGTGTTTGTTGTGATCCAATGATGACAGACGATGCTCTAGAATAGCGGCTTCGCGCGGAAGGTGTAATCCACCCGCAAGCCGCCCGTGTACTGGTCGGGGTTGCCGTAGGGCCGGTCCACGAGGGGGCTGCCGCCGGAGGGGCCCAGGATCCGGCTGTAGCCGCCGAACAGCGTGTAGGACCACGTCTCGTCCTGGCGGAAGGTGACGGCGGCGAGGAGGCCGGCGGAATAGAAGCTGCCGGGATTGTAGGGCGTGACGCGGCCGTTGATGGCGGCCTCGATCGGGGTCACGCCGAAGTACTTCTGCGCGAAGCTCGCATCCCCGATGTTGAAGCGCGGCCCGACGGAGAACAGCCACCGGTCGAAGGGCATGAGATAATCGGCCGCGACGGTGCCCACCGTGCCGTGATGGCCATAGACGCCCTGGCGGACCTCCCCGCGCAGGCGGACGGTGGAGACGGGGTAGACCTCCATGAACAGCCCCGGCTCGAAGGCCATCCGCGCATCGCGGAAGCCGAACAGGTGCGCGCGGTCGTCGCCGTAATAGCGGCCGGGGACGAAGCGCAGGGTCGGCCCGGCCCGGAAGCTTTCCGTGTCGTAGAGCGTGAAGCTCAAATTATCGTCCGGCGCGGAGAAGCGTTTCGGCTCTCCGGCGCGGCGAATGTCGCCGCCGGGGTACACCACGACGGTGTAATCGGACGCGCCGGGATAGCGCGGAATCGCCTGGATCGTGCCGCTGCGCGTGATCTCCCAAGTCTCCGGGTCGACATAGGTGAAGGCCGGCTGGCGTGCGGGCGCGGGGGCGGGCAGATCGGCCGCGGAGGCCTGGCCGGCCGCGGCGAGGCCGAAGAGGACCGCTGCACCCATCGGCCATTGACCGGCCTTGAACGTGATACTCGTGCTCAAACGCGAACGCGGCCTCCGACGCCCGGCAGAATCCCGGTCGTGCGTTAACAAGCCAGACACATTTTCTCGATCTCGACTATATCCCCAAGGCCACATCCCTTTGGCCACGCTTGCGCGAAACGGCGGCGCCGACGTCGATCAGATGACGATGGCCGGGTGGAACGTGTCGTCGCAGAAGGGCAGCGTGAACCGGACGGCGACGGCATTTACCTCGAAGCGGACGATGGCCGCATGCCGCTTGCCCACCGTGACGGGGCTGCCGACCGAGAGCCAGCCGGGGCGGCGAGCGCGAGGAGGGCGCCGGATTTCGAGAGGTTCTCGATCCGGCCGTCGAGGGTGACGCCGTTGGACAGCCGCACCGCCACCTCCCTGTGCCGCGGCACGATCCGCGGGTCCGCCCGCTGGTCCACCGGAACCGTGTCCAGATCCTCCTGCCATTGCCGCCGGGCCGCGACGCGGGCCGCCCGGACCTCGCCCAGGGACAGGTTCAGGACGAAGCCGCGCGGGTGCGGTTCGCCGATCCGGCCGGGCAAAGCCCCGATCCTGGCGAGGTAGCAGAGAGCCTGCTGTCCGGCCCGGCCCACCAGGTCGGTGGCGATGAGCGCCCGGTCCGGCGCGAGGAGGACGGCCCGGCACGCGGCTTCCGCTCGCCGGGCGATCAGGATGCGCCCGGCGAGGGTCTCGTTGGAGGAAGCGAGGGGGGCGTCGGCCATCGGTCTTGCCGGTCGATCAGGCCGCCCGCACGGGGCGCGTGGCGATGAAGGCGCGGGCCTCCTGCGCCGGGAGGGGCTTGCTGAAGAGGAAGCCTTGGACCTCGTCGCAGCCTTCGCGCCTCACGGCCTCCAGTTGCTGCACCGTCTCGACCCCCTCGGCGACCGTGGTCATGCCGAGGCGCTGGCCGATGCCGACGATCGCGCGGATGATCGCGGCCGTGTCGGGATCATCGATGTCGCGGATGAAGGAGCGATCGATCTTGAGCTTGTCGAACGGGAAGCGGCGCAGATAGCTCAGCGACGAATAGCCGGTGCCGAAATCGTCGAGCGCGATGCGCACACCGATCGCGCGCAGCCGGTGGAGGCAGGCCAGGGCGCCGTCGGCGTCCTGCATCAGCACGCTCTCCGTCACCTCCAGCTTCAGGCGGCCGGGGGGCAGGCCCGTCTTGGCGAGGGCGGACAGGGCCGCCTGTTCCAGCCCGTGGCGGAACTGCACCGGCGACAGGTTGACGCCGACCCGGAGGCGCTGGTCCCAGGTCGTCGCCTCGCGGCAGGCCTCCTCCAGCGCCCAGGCGCCGAGCTGCACGATCAATCCCGTCTCCTCGGCCACGGGGATGAAGTCGCCGGGCGAGACCATGCCGAGCGTCGGGTGCCGCCAGCGCATCAGCGCCTCGAAGCTGGACACCTCGCCCGACGCCATGTCGATGACCGGCTGGTAGACGAGGAAGAAATCGCGCCGGCGGATCGCCTCCTTCATGTCGAGCGCGAGCCAGCCACGTGTCGAGTCCCGGGCGAGCACCTTGGCTTCGAGCAACTGGTAGGTGTTCCGCCCCGAGGCCTTGGCTTGGTACATGGCCATGTCGGCTTGGCGGAACAGCTCGTCGGCGGTGGCGGTCCCGTCGTTCACGAGGACGACGCCGATGCTGATCGCGATGTCGATCGTCCGGCCTTGGTGGCCGAGCGGCTCGGAGACGGCGGACAGGACTCGCTGGCAGGCCGCGTGGACAGCGGCCTCGTCGGCGACCGAATCGAGGAAGACGCCGAACTCGTCGCCGCCGAGGCGGGCGAGCGTGTCGTGCGGACCCAGGGTGGCCGCGATTCTGTCCGCCACAATGCAGAGGAGCCGGTCGCCCTGGAGGTGGCCGAACGTGTCGTTGACGGCCTTGAAGCGGTCGAGGTCGCAGGCGAGGACGGCGTGGCAGACCGGCGCGGGCCGGGGCCGCGCCAGCGCGTCGCTCATGCGCTTCTGGAATAGGATCCGGTTCGGCAGGCCGGTCAGAGCATCGTGATGCGCCATGTGGATCACATGCAGCTCGGCTTCCTTCCGGCGCGTGATGTCCATGAGGCTGCCCACGAGGCGCAGGGCGCGGCCGCTCTCGTCGAATTCGACGATCCGGGCGCGCAGCAGCACCCAGATGTAGTTTCCGTCGGCGGATCGGCGGCGATACTCGATCTCCATCGACGACACGCGGCCCTGGAGATGGTCGCGGAAATGGGTGACCATGTCGCGGCGGTCCGCCGGGTGAATGACGCCGAGGTAGTAACGGCCGCCGCGGCCGGAGACGTCGCTTCCGAAGCCCAGTCGCTCGAACCACTCCGGGGAAACCCAGACCCGGTTCGCCACGAGGTCCCAATCGAACAGGCCGTCCTGTCCGCAATCCAGGGCGAGGCCCAGGCGCTCCTCGCTGACCCGGAGACGCTCCTCGGCCAGGAAGGCCGCGCGCTGATAGCCCACTCGCTGGCGGACCAGCGGCGTCAGGAGAGCCACCGTGCCCACGACGGTCACGAAGGTGAGGAAGATCAGCCATTGGATCGACCGTACCAGCGGCGCGCGGAACGCCGCCTCGGTCATGCCTACGCTGACCATCCAGCCCGATTCCGGCAGGCGTTGATACGCCATGCGGACTTCCTGTCCGGTCTGGTTGATCCCGATCCAGATCCCCTGCGGGCCGGTGCGCTCCGGAAAGCCCGGAACGAGTTCGCCGGGGTTCAGCCGGTTGGCGTCGTTGGTGGCGACGATGTGCCCGTAGCGGTCCGCGATGCTGGCCAGCCGCTCGGGGCCGAGTGCGCTTTGATCGAGCACCGCGGTGAAAGCGCTGAGATCGATTTCCGCCTGCAGGACAAGGTGGACGGCGCCGTTCCGGAGGACGGGCAGGGTGAGGACGGCGAAGCCGCCCGTGCCGCTCCGGCGAGGGATGAAGTCGGAAAGGATCGCCCGCCCATCGTCCGAAGCAGGAATTGAGGGCAGGGCGCGGTCCTCGGCGGTACCGGTGCGGTGGAGTGTGCGTCCCGTCGCATCCCGCACGACGATGTCGATCTTCTGCTTCCCGTAAAGGCTGCGAACCTGATCGTTGAAGCGCACGACATCGAGCGGATCGAGGGCGGGCGAGGTGCCCAGTCCACGCAGCATCACGGATTGGGCGGAGAGGAACTGGTCAACTTGGTTGAGGGTGCGGGCGGTCTGCGCGGTCACATCGCCGATGAGGCGCCGCTGCTCGGAATAGACCCATGCGGCCGCGAAGGTCGCACAGAGCAGGAAGGAGGGAATGACGAGCCCGGCGGTGAACGCCGCCATGAAGCGGAACGAGCGTCGCCCCAGGTCCGCGGCGGTGGGCGGCGAACTCGAAGAGGCTGACTGCAGGAAACTCCTGCCCATGCTGTCGACCGGCGTCATGCTACACGATGCTCGTCTGAGTTCCGCAGTGTGAGCGGCTTGGACCATAGGGCGGTGACACGTCCCCCGATGGCCATGCCGGACCTTGGGAAAGGGAAAAGCTTACGGACGGAAGCACCCCAACCGCGCCGGATCGTGATCAGGCCCGGAAAACCCAATGCTTTTTGGATGTTCGGTACGGTGGTGCTCATTGTCGGGACTGTGAAGTTCTTGTTCGCGTTGAGTTCGGTGCAGAAGTATTCAGTCTTATTGTTAAGCAAGGCATGCGGGAGCAGGCCGGAATTGGAATTCGCTCTAATCCGTCCGCGGCTTTCCTTGAGGTCGACGCCAGTGCCCCCTGTGTTTGGCATCGTCAGTCCGAGTAAATGAGCGTATGAAGCGGCCCGCCCTTATGATTGTCTAAAAAGTCACGGCTTTGCATCTAAGCCTGTGAGGCAATAGCCTGATTTGCAAGTATATAATCGGGAACGCTCAATGCTTGCTTAACATAAGGAAATTTCGACGGAAGTTTGACCAGGGGCGGTAGGCCTCAGGTGAAATTTTACCGGTAGAAAAATCCTCGGCCGTCGCGGATGCCTAATAATAAGGCCAAACTTATTTGAGAGTTGGCTGCTGTATTGTATGAAATAACACAGAATGGGCCCTTCCGTCGGCCCAACCTGAAATTGCACGGCTCGGCGAAGTGGGCATTTGCCGAGCGCGCAGCTTCATTCGGCCGACAACTTCAGGGATTGTGAGGTTTTAAAACACCTGAACGGCGAGACAAGCATTTCTTAAAGACGGAGGTGAGTATATAATGTGGTATACCAGGGCGAACTCGCGATAGTTAGTATGCGACATACTTTCGCAAGCCAACTACAGCATAGGTTATGGCCTAACTTGAGGTGAGCCGAATGGCTCGCCGGTCTTGCGAAGGGAATCCCCGACCTTCGCCGCCATCCCGTCCGCGAGGAATCGCGGACGGGCTTTCAGGCGGACACACTAAAGAAGATGGTTCGCTCGGAGTAAGTATCAAACTCCCCGAATGGGCTCCGTTGCTCCGCTTTTGCGTGCGGAGCGAAGCAATCCAGGGAGCCGCCCGGTCCTGAGAAGTCCCGCTGCCCCGGATTGCTTCCCCGTCGCTTGCACAGACGAAGGCGCCTGCGATCCCAGTCGAATCGAAACAGCGCTAAGGAATCACCTTCATGGCGCGAAGGCGCGCGAACAGGTCGAAGAAGGCGTCGTCGGTGGGCTGATAGTCGGTGAAGCCCATGCGGCGGCTCTTGCCCATGTCGGTCACCACCTCGATGGGGCGACCGAGATCCGCATCGGTGTGCCAAGCCGAGGCGAGCCGCCCGAGATCCGGTTCCACCAATCCGTGCCGGGTCGCGATCTCCCGCCACAGCGGAGCCGCCCCGGCCATCTGCTCCTCCAGAGGCAGGATCGTCCCGTCGAAGGGCGCGGGCTCCAGGCCGAACCAGCCGGCGATCCGCTCCCACATCCAGCTCCAGCGGAAGACGTCGCCATTCACCACGTTGAACGCCTCGTCGCGCCCGGCCGGCGACGTCGACGCCCAGGCGAGGTGGCGGGCCAGCAGGCGCGCGTCTGTCATGTCCGTCAGGCCGTTCCATTGCGCGGCCGAGCCGGGGAAGCGGAATGGCCGGCCGGTTTCGCGGCACAGGGTGGCATAGGCTGCGAGCGTGACGCCCATGTTCATGGCATTGCCGAGCGCATACCCGATGATCGTATGAGGCCGGTGCACGCTCCACCCGAAGCCATCGCGCTCCGCCGCTGCGAAGACCTCGTCTTCCTGGGCGTAGTAGAAGTTCTCAACGTCGAGGCGGGGCTGGTCCTCTCGGAACGGCGTCGCCGGCAGGCTGCCCTTCCCGTAGGCCTCGAACGGTCCGAGATAGTGCTTCAGGCCGGTGACCAGCGCCACGTGGCGGACGCTACCCGCAGGCCGCAGGCCATCGAGCAGATTGCGGACCATCGCCCCGTTCACGCGGATGTTCTCCGCCTCGCTGTCCTGCCGCAGCCAGGTGGTGATGAAGACATGGCTCGGCTTGCGGGAGGCGAGGGCCTCGCGCAGGCTCGCCGGGTCCAACAGGTCTGCGGCGACGGGATCGACCCCCGTCAGGTCCTGGGGCGGTCGCCGCGCGAGGCCCTGGACCGCCCACCCCGACTCGACGAGGTGCCGGGCGAGATTGTTGCCGACGATGCCGCTGACGCCGGCGATCAAGGCCGTTCCGCTCATGATGTTCTCCTAGTCCGTCCAACGGGAGCTAGTCAGGCGGTCGAGGCACCGCTAGTCGGCACCATTTGGGGCCATAGTCACCATCAGGTAACCACGATGAAGCCAGGCAGCCCCGACGAGGAATGGCGCGAGGATTGCGCGCCGCGCCGCGTGCTGGAGCTGTTCGCGACCAAGTGGACCAGCATGGTGCTGCACACGCTCCACGCCCGCCACGACGGCGCCGCGCGGACCGGCGTGCTCCAGCGCAGCCTGCCGGGCATCTCCAAGAAGATGCTGACCCAGACCCTGCGCGAGATGGAGAACAGCGGCCTCCTCACGCGGCACGTCGCCGGCACGGTGCCGCCCGCCGTCGATTACCGGCTCACAGCCCTCGGCCACCGCTTCGTGGAGCCGGTCGAACTGCTCTACGCCTGGGGCCGCGCCAACGCCGACGCCCTCGACGCCCTCGGAGAGCGGCCGACCGCGCGCCGGTGATGTCGCGTCGCTCGTCTCAGACCTGTCCGAGTCTGGGAGGTGCGCCGATGGGCCCGGTGTCAGGGATTGTTTACGACACGGAAAGGTTGGGGAATTACGCCTGAGGGACCACACCGTTCGGCTTCACGAGTCGCCCTCACCCATGCCCAAGCCCCCGGCTGGCGCACCCTCCCTGACGATCAGGCCGCCGGCGCTCCGCCCGGATGCGGGTGGCGCCGACCGTGACCTGGGTAGCCTCGCGAACCTTCTCGGCGGCATCCTCGAACGCCGCACCCAAGCGGGGGAATGGGTCGAGTACGACCCGGCCTGCTGGCAGGATCGCGCGGAAAAACTCTCCCGGGAGGTCAACTGGCTGCTCGGCCGGGTGGACGAGTGCCTCGCCGCCGACGGGATCTGACCGGCGGACCCTAGGCCGCCTCGGCCGGTGCCTCCGGTGGGCGGGTGGCGAGGACCTTGTCGATGCGCCGCCCGTCCATGTCCACGACCTCTAGTCGCCAGCGTTCCGCCACGATGGCGTCGCCCTCCGCCGGAATGCGTCCGAGCCGGTAGATGATGAAGCCCGCGAGCGTCGTGAAGTCGTCCGTCTTCGGCGGATCGACGAAGGCGAGGCGCTCGAAGGCATCCTCGGCCGGCATCATGCCGTCGATGAGCAGCGAGCCATCCTCCCGCTCGACCACGGCGGGATCCTCGCCCGGCTCCGGGATGTCACCCGCGATGGCCTCCAGCAGGTCGGTCTGCGTGACGATGCCCTCCAGGCTGCCGTACTCGTCGACGATGGCGGCGAGTTGAAGGGGGTTGCGCTGGAAGCTTTCCAGTGCGGCCAGCACCGTCAGCCCCTCGTGGATGACGTTCGGCGGCCGCATGGCCGTGCCGATATCCGGGGCGAGCCCGTCGAGGATCTGGTCGAGCAGATCCTGCTTGCGCAGCACGCCGACGACCTCGTCGATGCCGCCGCGGCTCACCAAGACATGGGCGTGGCTGCAGGCGCGGACCGCCCGCGTGATCTCCTCGGGCGATCCGTCGAGGTCGACCCACTCGACCTCGTGGCGCGGCGTCATGATCTCGCGGACCCGGCGGTCCCCCAGCTTGAAGATGCGCTCGACCGCCTCCTGCTGCGCCTCGCGGATGAGGCCGGCCTCGCGGCTCGCCTCGACCAGGAGATTGAGCTCCGCCGTGGAGTATTGGCTGCCCTCGCCGTGGCCCGGTTGCAGCCCGCACAGGCGCAGGACCCCGTTGCCCAGGCCATTGAGGAAGGAGATCGCGGGGCGGAAGAGAAGCAGGAACAGGCTGAGGGGACGGATGACCGCCAGCGCCGTGCGCTCGCTCCGCTGGAGTGCGAGGCTCTTCGGCGCCAGCTCGCCGAGCACGATGTGCAGCGACGTGATGATGACGAAGGACAGCACCACCGCCACCGTGTGAGCGACCGCCGCCGAGACGAGGCCCGGCAGCCACGCGAGGGCGGGCTCGATCAGGTGGGCCAGGGCCGGTTCGCCGACCCAGCCCAGGCCCAGGGACGAGATGGTGATGCCGAGCTGCGTCGCGGCGAGGTGGGCATCGAGCCGGTCGGTGGCCGCCAGCAGCGCCTTGGCGTTGGCGCGTCGCTCCACCACGAGTTCGGCCACACGGGACCGGCGGACTGCCACCAGCGCGTACTCGGCCGCGACGAAGAAGCCGTTCGCCAGAACCAGGGCAAGGACAGCCACCAATCCCAAGGCTGTCGCCCAACCGTCGTCGTCCGAAATCGCCGCCTCCCGTCACACCGTCACCGGTCGCGCTTCATATAGGAGAGACGGGTTTCGTCCTACCGGGTTCCCGCCCCTCGGGTGTGCCGCGTCCCCGAAATCCGGCTGCGTGTCCGGCGAACGTCGGCCCCGCGCTTTTAATCCGGTCCCGCGGCGTTACCTTCACGCTTGAGAGCGGATGAGGGCGATGGAACGGTCAGGACATTCTCCGGATGCCGAGAGGCCGGACGCCCCCTCGTCGCGGGCCGACCGGAGGGACGAAATGGTCGAGGCCGCCGGCAGGCCGTCCTCGAGCCCCTGGCCGATTTTCCCCGCATCGACCTGCGCAACGGCGTGGAGCCGTGGGACACGCGCCGCACCGCCGGCAAGACCCTGCGGTTGGAGATTCCGCACGCGGCCCATGCCGACCTGACGCTCGGCGCGGACCGGCCCGATCCGGTCTCGTTGATCGAGGGCGCGCATGAGGGGCGGCAGCCGCATCTCATTCCCTTGCGCGTGGCGCGGATGGCCTCGTCCCCCTTTGCCTTCCTGCGCGGGGCGGCACAGGTGATGGCCTGGGACCTCGCCCAGGGACCGCGCGGCGCGATCGACGTGGTCATGAACGGGGACGCCCATATCTCCAACTTCGGCCTGTTCGGTTCGCCGCAGGGCGACGTGGTCCTCGACCTCAACGACTTCGACGAGGTCACGGTCGGGCCGTGGGAATGGGACCTCAAACGCCTCTGCGCCAGCATCGAGGTGGCCGCGCGGGACGCCGAGGTGCCGCGCTCCGAGCGCCGGGAGGCCGTGCTGAGCGCGGCGGCCGGCTACCAAATCACGATGGATGATCTCGCCCCCCGGGGATCGCTCGACGTCTGGCAGCGCGCGTCGCGGGCCGACGCCCTCGCCTTCGCGGGCGCCGTGATCGACGAGCGCTCGCAGGCCGTCGTGGACAAGGCCGTGGAGAAGGCGCGGCGCAAGAACAACCGCAGCCTGCTCGACCGGGTGGGCGAGCGCCGCATCGACGGCGGCTGGCGCTTCCGCGAGGAGCCGCCGATCCTCGTGCGCGTCGACGAGGCCACCCGCGAGGCGGTCACGACCGGCCTCGAGCGCTATGCCGAGACGCTGCCGCGGGAGCGGCGCTTCATGCTCAGCCGCTATCACGTGGTCGACGTGGCGCACCGGGTCGTCGGCGTCGGGAGCGTCGGGACGCGGGCCTACGTGGCGCTGCTCTGCGGCAACTCCGACCACGATGCGCTCTTCCTGCAAGTGAAGGAGGCGGTGCGGCCGGCCCATGCCCCCTACCTGCGGGGCATGCCCCGGCCCTATGCGCGCCACGAGGGCGAGCGGGTGATCTATGGGCAACGCCTGCTCCAGGCGGTGGGCGACCCTTTGCTCGGCTGGACGACGATCGACCGGCGGCCGTTCTACGGGCGGCAGATGAAGAACATGAAGGGCGAGATCCCCGTCTCCCGCATGAGGGGCCGCTCCCTCCGATACTTCTCCTACGCTTACGGGGCGCTCCTGGCCAAGGCCCATGCGCGGACGGGTGATGCGGCGGCGATCGCGGGGTATTGCGGCCATGCGGGCCGCACCGATCTGCGTGAGGCGATCGCCGATTGGGCCGCCGCCTACGGCGACCGCAACGAGACGGACTATCGCACCTTCCTGAAGGCCATAGACGCCGGTCGTCTCACGGCGGCGGACGATCCCTTCCTCTGACGTCGGCGACGGTCTCGCCGCCCCCGGAGCCGGAGCTCCGGGGGCGGTGGAGCGACCTCAGCCCTTCGTCGGCTTCACCTTGCGGATCGTGCCGTCGAGGGTGACGTGCAGTTTCGTGGGTGGTGCCGTCCTTCGCGCCGACGATCTCGAAATGCTTGGGCTTCCGCTTCGGCTCGCCCTCGATCGCGTAGCCTCCGGCCTTCACCGCAGCGAGGGCGGCGGACGGGTCGGCGTGCTCGTGCTCGTGCTTCTTCGGCCACGCGATGGCATGGGCGGCGCCGTCGCCGATGGTGATGGAGGTCACCTTGACCTCCGTCGGCTTGCGCTCACCCTGAACGGAGACCCGGTCTCCCACCGCCAGCCGGATGCCCTCCGCGCCCTTCGGGCCGAGGTCGGCGAGGACGCGCCCCCTGGGTCCCTCGATGGCCAGGCGATGGCCGAAGACGGCCCAGACCGTGCCGCTGACGTGCTGCGTGTCGCTCATGGGGATGGTCCTTCGTGTGAGAGAGGGGCGGGGCCGCCCTGCGGGCGCCCCGCGAGGTCCGGCGTCAGCGCGCGTCGGACGGCTTCAGGGTCGACAGCTTGTCGAGGAGCTGGAGGGTGAGGTCGGCGCAGGCCTTCATCGACTCGTCGTCTGCGCATTTCACGTCGATGCGGGCGTCACCGCGTTCGAAGCGGAAATGCGCGGCCTTCGACGGCGGCGGGGGCGGCGGCGGGCCATCCGGACCGCGCCGGGGGCCGCCGGGCGGCGGGGGCGGGCCGCCATCCGGACCCGCGCGCCGACCGCCGGGGGGCGGGGGAGGCGGAGGCGGAGCGGCCTCGGATCCGCCGCGCGGACCGTCGGGCGGCGGCGGGGCCGGCTGCGCCACGGCAGCGGTGGCGAAGAGCAGGGCGGTGGCACCGAGCAGGGCGGCTGTCTTGGTCATGGGAATCCTCGGACGGAGGGCGCATCGCTGCGCCGGGGTGTCGAACGTGTGGAGGCGCTTCGGGATGCCGGTGGGTCGTGCGGCTCGCAGCTTCGTGTTGGAAGGAACGGGCCTCGGTGGGGCGGACGGGGTCGGATCGGTCCGGGCCCGCCGCCCGTGCCTCCTTCGTAGGACACCCCCGGCAATCGGCCCTGAACCGCGCCGTTCAGCTCCCGTTAAAGCCTGGGACGCCCCATCCCGAGGGGCCGCCGGGAGGACACGCCCATCGACCAGCCGCGCCACCCGCCGCCGAGCTTGACGACGTCTGGCTGGCGGTACGGTCTCTTCACCGGACTCTACCTCTATCAGGGCCTCGTGGCGGGCTTTGCGCTGACGGCGCTGGCCAACCATTTCGCCGCCGCGGGGGCCACCACCGCCGAGATCGGGCGCCACCTTGCGGTGGTCGGCCTGCCCTGGGTGTTGCAGCCCCTGCTCTGGGGGCCGGTGATCGACCGCGCCACGCCCTATCGCATGGGCCCCCCGCCGCTTCTGGCTGGTGCTCTCCCTCGCTTGCGCGCAACTCTGCCTTGCCGGTCTCCTTCTGCTCGGGACGGCCCCGGGCCTGACCGCCGTCAGCGCCGTGCTGTTCCTGCACAGCCTCGCCGCCTCGCTCGCCGACACCGCGACGGACCGGATGATCGCGGGCAGCGTGCCGGCCGACGAACTGGGACGCACCAGCGCGGGCACGCGCGCGGGCTTCGTGATCGGCAGCGCGGCGGGGACGGCGATCTTCGCTTGGCTCCTCGCCGCCGGGGGCCTGCCCGCCGCAAGCGCGGCACTCCTCGCTTTGACCACGCCGCTGGCCCTGATGCCGATCCTCGTGCGGGAAGGACCCGGTGACCGGCTTCTCTCCCTCGGCCGCGAGACCTCCGCGACGGCGCCCGACCGGGGGAGGATGGCGGAGGCCGTCACCTTCGCGCGCACGCTCCTGGCCGCCTTCGCGACGCGCGAGGCAGCCCTTCTTTTGGCGATGTGCTTTGCCATCGATTTCGGGCTGGCACTGTTCCAGGTGCCGTTCGCCGTCGCGCTGGTGCAGGTCCATGGCTGGAATGCGGACGACCTCTCCCGCCTCCAGGCCGGACTGGCGCTGCTCGGCGGGACGATCGGCGCGGCGGGCCTCGGCGCCGCCGTCGATCGCATCGGGCCGGGGCGGGCGCTCGGCGGCCTGCTCGTCGCCTGCGCCGTGGCCTTCGCGGTCGCGGGGACGCTGATCGGCGCCGGATACGAGGCCGTCGCCGGTCCCTTCATCCTCGGGCTCGTCAGTGTCGTGCCGGCCCTGCTCTATGTCGCCCTGCTGCCGGCCGTGCTGCTGGCGAGCCGGGCCGGGCGGGCCTCGGCGACGCAATTCCAGGTCTACATGGCCGCGATGAACCTTGGGGACGTCGTCGGCTCGGCCCTGGCGGGACCGCTCGGCGCGGTCCTGGCCTCGACCGTCATCGCCTTCGCCGTCGCCGCTCTGTTTCTCCTCTGCACGCGGGCGGTTCCCGCCACGCGCCCCTGACGGGCCTCCCGGACAGGAGCGATGCGACATCCGGGCTACCCGTCCCGGCGGGGGCGGGCTAGACGACCGAGCCCGTCTCGACCCGGACAAGAGTATGCGCCTCCTGCTCCTCATCAGTATCGCCGCAGCAATCGCAGCCCTGGGAGCGGTGGCCTATCAGTTTCGCCCGCGCGGAGGACCCAGCCCGGAGGCGGCGCGGACGCAATCGGTCGCTCCGGCTCCGGCTCCGGCGCCCACGCCGACGCCTTCGGCCATCCGCTCCATCCCGATCCGCCCGAAGGACGCACAGGATCCCACCCCTGCCGCGACTACGGGCGGCGGGAAGGCTCCGGACGTGCTGGCGGACGTTTCCTCCACCCTCGTCGACCTTCGCAAGCGCGAGGACACGGGAGGCCGCGACGGACCCGCGGTCACGCCGAGCCAGATCGAGGCCCTGAAAGCCCAGGCCGAGCGTCGCCGTGTGAAGCCGGTGACGCGCATGAGCTTCCCCCTCGACGTCGGGACCATCGTGCCGCAGCAGGTCTTCCTGCACCCGACGCCGCCGGACGTGGCGAGCTTGGCCCCGGCCGGCGAGTCGCTCGGTTTCATCGTGGTCGGCGACAAGCTCGTGCTGGTCGGCATGGCCTCGCGCCGCATCGTGGCGGTGGCGAAGGGGTAAGGCGCCCCACAGCCAAAAGGCGCGCACGCACTGCCGGCGAGACTGTTGCGGCGGGTTGCTAGAAGACGGCGTGGTCGCCGCGCTCTGCGACCGCATCGCCACGGATCAGTCGGGCATAGTAATCGAACAATGTCTCGGACCCCGTCGAAGGGGTGGCCTGCGCATCATATCGCCCCGTCTTCGGGTCCAACACGAGCATGGACTCCGTTGCGTAATAGCGGCCGATCCGCGCGAGCTCCGCCTTGGCCGCGAGCGCCGGCGCCCACCGTCCGAGGGTCGCCAACAGGGCGACGATTCCATCGAGCAGCGCCACCGGAACGTGCCGGAAGCGCGGCTCGCGGCCCAGCAGGGCGAAGAGGCGCTCGCCCTGCCCCTTCGGCGTGACGGCGTCTCCCGGGCCGCCGATCGGCAGCACGCGGTTGCGCCGCCCCGCGTCGTCGAGGCACTCCGCGAGGTAATCCGCGAGGTCGTCGTCGCTGATCGGCTTGCAGGCCGTGAGCGTTCCGCTGCCGAAGACCAGAAACGGGTTGCCGCGTCTCACCCGCTCGATCTGCCCCGAGAGGGATTTGAAAAAGGCCGTCGGCCGCACGATCGTGTAGTCGAGCCCGGACGCGACGAGCGCAGCCTCGAATGCGAGCTTGGCGTGTTGAAACGGGAGCCTCGGCTTCTGGACGCAGATCGCCGAGAGCAGCACGACGTGCCCCACGCCGGCCGCCCGGCCCGCCTGAAGCGCGTTCGTGTGCGCCCGGTGATCGATCGCCCAGGCGTCGTCGGGAAGGCCGGTGCGCGAGGCGAGGCACGACACCAGGACGTCGAATGCCTCGCTGCGGATACCGTCGCGGGCGAGCGAGGCCGGGTCGGAGAGGTCCACGATCCGTTCGGTTACCGTCGGGGGGAGGGAAGCGCCGGATGGGGTCCTGACGAGGCAGACCACCGTGTGACCGCGCGCCGCCAGGGCGCGCACGGTCGCTTGGCCGATCGTGCCCGTCGCCCCCAGGAGGAGCACACGGCGCGGCTGGTCTCCACCCGGTCGATCGGTGGTCATGGACGCGTCACCCCGGCTTCATGCCATCCTCAGGCCGGAGGCGGTGAGGATTCCCGTCTGCTACCATTCCCCGGCCGCTTGGCGACGGCGGAGCGCGCGTTCATCCTCGCTCGGCGGCTTCGTGGCGAAGCTGCCGGTCTGGACCGCGCCGGCCCGTTCATAGACTGCAAACTGGACACCCTTGGCCGAATGGACCTGCTCAACCATCGTCCAGGCGCGGGCCGCCGCCGGATCCTGCGGATACCAGCGCTTGCCGTGTCCGAGCATGACCGGAAAGGTGATCAGGACGATCCGGTCGATGAGCCCGGCCGGGAGAAGCGCCGGATAGAGCGTGCTGCTGCCCTGGATCAGGAGATCCGGCCCCGCGCTCTCCTTCAGTCCGGTGACCGCCGCGACCGGGTCGCCGACGAGCCGATGGCTGTTCGACCAGCCGAGGGCCCTGTCCGAGGATGTCACGACGTGCTTGCGCACCGCGTTGAAGGTCGCCCCGATCGGCTGGTCGCCATTATGCGGCCAGTAGGCCGCGAAGATCTCGTAGGTCCGCCGCCCAAGCAGCAACTCGTAGTCGCCGGAAAACAGTTTGCCCATCGAAGCGCCGAGCGTGCCGTCGAAATAGGGAAAGGTCCAGCCTCCCTGCGTGAAGCCGGTCTGATCCTCTTCCGGGCCTCCCGGTGCCTGGATCACGCCGTCGAGGGACTGGAAGAGCGAGCCGGTGATTTTACGCATGGGTGGCGTCTCCTCTGACGGCGGCCTCGATCCGGGCTATGTCGATCCTGCGCATGGTCATCATCGCCTCGAAGGCGCGCCGCGCCGCGGCCTTGTCGGGGTGGCTGTTCGCGCGCAGCAGCGCGCGGGGCGTGATCTGCCAGGAGAAGCCCCATCGGTCCCGGCACCAGCCACAACGGCTCTCCGCGCCGCCGGCGGCGACGATGGCGTCCCAGTAGCGGTCGGTCTCCGCCTGATCCTCCGTCAGCACCATGAAGCTGACCGCTTGGTTGGGCCGGAAGGCGGGGCCGCCGTTCAGGCCGATGAAGGGACGTCCGAGGACGGTGAACGCCACCGTGAGTTCCGCCCCCGCCGCTCCGCCGGGGAAGTCCGACGGAGCGCGCATGGGGGCGCCGACATGGCTGTCGGGGAATGTCGCCGCGTAGAACTCCGCGGCCTCGCGGGCTTGCCCGTGGTCGAACCACAGGCAAGTGATCAGCTTCTCGCTCGCCATCGCCGTCCTCCCCTCACGCCGTCCGACGGGGTCCGGCGAGGCCGATCCGGTTGCCGGCGGGATCCGTGACATTCGCCGAATAGCTGCCGCCCGGGATGGGATCGGGGCCCTGGAGCACCGTGCCGCCCCTGTTCCGCACCGTCGCCACCGCGGCGTCGATGTCGGCGACATGGACGTACCAACTCCATCCTGCCGGGGCGCCGGTCGCCACACTCGACATCACCGCACCGGGGCGAAGGTCGCCGCGACCGATGAAGGCGTACTCGCCCATAGCGCCCATCGGCATGGCCCCGATCTTCTCCCAGCCGAACAGCACGCCGTAGAAGCGCAGGGCCGCCTCGGGCTCGGGGGTGGCGAGTTCGATCCACACGCCGTGCCCGAGGGTCCGCTCCGTCCCGAGGGGGACGGGGCCGAAGGCGCGGCTCTCGCTCGGCCTCGCCGCACTCATCGCGGCGAACACCACCCCCTGCGGATCGCGGACCATGGCGAACCGGCCCACATGGGGAATATCGACAGGGCCGAAGGGGATCGTCCCCCCGAGGTCGGTGACGCGGGCCGCCAGGGCATCGACGTCGTCCGTCGCGAGGTAGATCGTCCAGCCGGGATGGCCGGGCGCCTTGGGATTCGCCCCCCGTATCCCGGCGACGGGCATTCCGTCTGCCTCCGCGATCCGGTAGCCGCCGTGCTCCAGCATCGGCGACGGCACGACCTGCCAGCCAGCGACGGCCTCATAGAAGATCTGCGCCGCGTCCTGATCGGACGCATTCAACTCGAACCAGATCGGTGTCCCCTCGGCGGTCGGCATGCTGTGTCCCCTCCCTCTGACGGCGGCGCGGGCTCTGCGTCGCGACGCCGCTTGTCCAAGGCTCGCATCCTGGGTTACACAAAGCAACCATGAAGTTAGAAAAAATAACTATCGAAAACGGGGAGCCGCGCAGCCGCCGGTACGACGACGCCTGCGGCACGGCCCTGGCGCTGGAATTCATCGGAGAGCGCTGGTCGCTGCTGATCATGCGCGAGTTGGTCTTCGGCCCCCGGCGCTTCGGCGAGATCAAGGCCAACCTGCCTGGCATCAGCGCCAACGTCCTCACCCAGCGTCTGGAGAACCTGGAGGAGGTCGGTATCGTCCTGCGCCTTCGCCTGCCGTCCCCGGCCAACGTCCAGGTCTATGACCTGACGGAGTGGGGGCGCGAGGCCGCGCCGCTGATGCGCGATCTCGGGCGTTGGGCGGCGCGCTCGCCCCGGCATGATCCCAGCCTGTTCATGTCGGCCGCCTCCGCGATGATGTCGCTCCAGGCGCTGATCGACCCCGCGCGGGCGGGGGCGCGCTGCCACTCACGATCGCCTTCTACCTCCCCGGCGAGGATTTCTCCGCACGGGTCGCGGATGGCACGATCCACGTGAACCGGGGCGCCGTGGAGGCCCCCGACCTTGCTTTCACGGGCGACACGATGGCGATGCGTCGGACCATCTACGGCAAGGCGCCGCTCACCCGGGAGGGGGCGGGCGGCACCCTGGCCTTTTCGGGCGAGGCCGATCTGGCACACGCCTTCATCGACCTGTTCCACCTGCCCGCGAAGACCGGCTGATAAGCGGGTGCGGGGGCGAATGCGGCCGATCCTCACGATTTACTGATGCGATCACGCCCGCACCCGTCTCGAATCCTCACGCGACAAGGCCCAGCTGAGGGGCGCGGTCTCCTGAAGCCCGCGCCAACCCCAAGACCCACGATGTCTCCCACCGTTCACGCCGTCGCCCTCCATGCCGGTGCCGTCAGCCCGGAAGCGGCGCGTTTCATCGTCGGCCAGGATCCGGAGGGCCACTGGGTCGCCCTTGAGATCCACGGTCGCGCCGGGGGGCTGTTCCGGAGCCGGGAGGACGCCGTCGATTACGCGGAGCACGAGACCGGCCACCGCCCCGACGCCGTGCTCCTCTCCGGCGAGCGCATTGCCCTGCGTCTGTGAGAGGAGCGCCGCCCGCGAGGCTGACGTCGCGGTCAAGCTTCTCGGGTCCGGCCGGGGGCCCGACCAGCGGCGATGGCGTACAGGGCGGCGGCATCGCGGGCGCCGCGCAGGGCGTTCGCCGTCTCCGGGTCCCGCAGCCACCGTGCGACGGTGGCCAGCGCGTTCAGATTTCGGGTCTCGCCGTCGAGGGGGAGCAGCAGGAGGAAGACGAGATCGACCGGGCGGTCGTCCATCGCGTCGAACTCCAGCGGGTCGCGCAGGCGCGCCAGCAGGCCGAAGGGGCGCTCCAAGTTCTCGAGCCTGGCATGGGGCAGCGCCACGCCATCGCCGACGCCCGTCGAGCCGAGGTCTTCCCGCCTCACGAGCGGGGCGAGGATGGCGTCGGCGCCGAGGCCCAGCCGTTCGGCCGCGCGGCCCGCGAGGGTTTCGAGCAGGGCCTTTTTCGATGCCGCCCGCAGGCCCGCCAGGGCGTCTTCGGGGGCGAGGAACTCGCCGATCGTCATGGGGCCGGCCGGCGAGACGTCGTGGACGGCTTCACGCGTTCTTCTCCATCAAATCCGGTCTCGGGGTCGGCTCGTCGTCGGGCGCGCGAAGCCGGTAGCCGACGCCGGTCTCTGTCAGCAGGAGACGCGGGCGCTCGGGATCGGCTTCGAGCTTCTGGCGGAGTTGGCGCACGTAGACGCGCAGATACTGCGGGTCCGACGAGGCCGGGACGGACTGCATCAGCTGCGCGTGGGTCAGCACCTTCCCGGCATGCAGCACCAGCACCCGCAGGAAGTCGTATTCCCGCGGGGTCAGCTTCACCTCGGAATCGTCGACCTTCACGATCCTGCGGACGAGGTCCACGCTGAGACCGTCGACCCGGAACACCGGACGCTCGCCGCGCTGGGCGAGTTGGTGGCGCAGTGCCGCGCGCAGCCGGGCGAGGAGTTCCGCCATGCCGAAGGGCTTGGTGATGTAGTCGTCGGCGCCGAGATCGAGCGCCTCGACCTTGCCGCCCTCGTCGTCGCGGCTCGACAGGACCACGACCGGCAGGCCGGGATGGCTCGCCCGGATCGCGCGGAGCAGGTCGTGGCCGCGCATATCCGGCAGGCCGAGGTCGAGGAGGACGAGGTCCACGCCTTCGCGCTTCAGAACGTCCAGAGCGGTCGCCCCGTTGGGCGCCTCGAGGATGGCGTAGCCCTGGGTCGAGAGGCCCATGCGCAGCAGCTTGCGGATCGGCGGCTCGTCGTCGATCACGAGGACCGTCGGGCTCATGCGGCGATCTCCTTGGCGGCCGTCCGGGTCGGGACCGGCAGGGTGACGGTGAACACGGCCCCCGGCCGGTCCCGCCGGTTGCCGGCCGTGACGGTGCCGCCCATCGCCTCCACGAAGCCCCGCGCGATGGCGAGGCCGAGCCCGGTGCCGGCCCGGACGCGGTCGCCCTTGCGCACCCGGTAGAACTTGTCGAACACCCGCTCGACGTCCTCTTCGGGGAGACCCTCGCCCTCGTCCAGGATTTCGATGCGGAGGAGCGCCCCGTCCCGGCGGGCCCTCACCGTCACCGTCCCTCCCTCCGGGGCGTATTTGGCCGCGTTGTCGAGGAGGTTCACGAGCACCTGCTCGAACAGCACCGGATCGAGCTTCAGCGTCGGCAGGTCCGGGGCGAGGTCCACGACCACGCGGTGGGCGGCCAGCACCTTCTCCACCCGGCGCAGCGCCGTGTCCACGATCTCGCCGACGTCCTGGGGCGCGAGGTTGGGGGCCACCGCGCCCGCCTCCAGGCGGGTCATGTCGAGGAGGTTCGCGATGAAGCGGTTCAGCCGCTCCGATTCCTCGATGACGGTCGAGAGAAGGTCCGCCTTGGCCTCCGTATCGAGGACGGCGTCGAGGTCGCGCAGCGTGCTGGCCGCGCCCAGCACCGAAGCGAGCGGCGTGCGCAGGTCGTGGCTGATCGAGGTGAGCAGCGCCTGGCGCAGCCGGTCGGTCTCGGCGGCGCGCTCCGCCCGGTCGAGGTCTTCCACCAAGCGCACCCGCTCGATGGCGAGCGCCCCCATATCGGCCAGTGCATCGAGGAGGCGGCGGCCTTCGGGCGTGAGGATCGGCCCCGTCCCGTCCGCGTCGAGGCCGACCACCCCGATGGTTGCCGCGCCCGGTCCGCATCGGCAGAAACAGGCGCTTGGCGCCCGGCAGCGTGTCGGCGCCTCGCCCGGCCGGACGGTCGTTGTCGAAGGCCCATTGCGCCGCCGCCACGTCGGCCTCGTCCAGCATATCCTCGGGCGGGTAGCCGGCCCGGACCGTGACGGCCTTGCCCTCCGGCAGGAGGAGCACGACGCGGACCTTCAGCATCGCCGCGACCTGGGCGCAGGTGGCCCAGAGCACGTCGTCGAGCGTCCCGCAGGCGGCGAGCTTTCGCGAGAAGCCGAACAGCCGCTCCGTCGCCCGCGCCCGGCCCTGACTGACCACCGCGACCCGTCGGGCGCGGGCTGCGAGATTCGAGACCAGCACGGCCACCAAAGTGAAGAGCAGGAAGGCCGCCACGTTGGTCGGGTCGGCGATGGTGAGGGTGTAGACCGGCGGCAGGAAGAAGAAGTTGTAGGAAAGCGAGGCCGCCACCACCGCGGCCAGCGCCGGCCCCAGGCCCCAGCGGACCGCCACCGCGACCACGGCGGTGAGGAGGAACAGGTCGGCATTCTCGACGCCCGCATAGGGTTGCGCGAGGATCGCCGTGCCGAGGCCGGCCCCCACGGCGGCGAGGGCGACGAGGTAGGGCCGCGCGTCCAGGGTCGTGCGGGGCGCGGCGGTCGCCACCGCCCGCCGCGCGGGCTTTTCCGACGACAGGGCTTCGCCGGGTACGACGTGGACGCTGATCGCCCCCGAGCCGCGCACGAGATCGTGCACCACCGAGCCGTTGACGAGCTCAAAGAGCCACGAACGCGTCGCCTTGCCGACGACGATGTGATTCACGTTGGCCGAGCGGGCGTAGGCGATCACGTCGTCGGCGATGCGACGGCCGCCCGGCAGGGTCACGGCGTCACCCCCGAGCTTGTCGGCGAGCCGCAAGGCCTCGGCGATGCGGTCGCGCTCCGCCTCGCTCAGGGAGGCCGAGCGCATCCCCTCCACAGCCAGGGCCGTCCAGGGGGCGTGCAGGCGGTCGGCGAGGCGCTTGGCGTAGCGCACGAGGCCCGCCGAGCGGGGATCCTGGTTGACGCAGACCAGCACGCGCTCCCCCGCACCCCAGGGTCCGGGGATCGCGTTCGCTCGCATATGGCCGAGAAGTTCGTCGTCGACCCGGTCGGCTGTGCGGCGCAGGGCCAATTCGCGCAGCGCCGTGAGGTTTCCGCGCGAGAAGTAGTGCTTCAGGGCCCGCTCGGCGTTGGCGGGCACGTAGACCTTCCCGTCCTTCAGGCGCTGGATCAGGTCGTCCGGGTTGAGGTCCACCACCTCGATGTCGTCGGCCCGGTCCAGCACGCCGTCGGGCACCGTCTCGCGGACGCGGACCCGGGTGAAGCTGGCGACGACGTCGTTGAGGATTTCGACATGCTGGACGTTGAGCGTGGCGAACACGTCGATCCCGGCGCCGAGCAGTTCCTCGACGTCCTGCCAGCGCTTGGCGTGTCGGCAGCCTTCCGCATTGCTGTGGGCGAGTTCGTCGACCAGCGCTAGCGCCGGCGCGCGGGCGAGCAGCGCGTCGAGGTCCATCTCCTCCAGCACGGTGCCGTGATACGGCACGGCACGGCGGGGGATCGTCTCGAACCCGTCGAGCAGGGCCTCGGTCTCCGCCCTGCGGTGGGTCTCGACCACGCCGATAACGACGTCGAGGCCGGACTTCAGCCGGGCCCGGCCGATGGTCAGCATCTCGTAGGTCTTGCCGACGCCCGGCGCCGCGCCGAGGAAGACCTTGAGCCGGCCGCGCACCCGCTCCTCCCGGCGCGCCGCTTCGAGCAGGGCGTCGGGCGAGGGGCGGCTCGGATCTCGGCCTGTCTCGGGCATTCGTGCTCCTCAATGCCGGGCCATATCGTCCAGGGCGAGGTTCAGCGCCAGGACGTTCACGCGCGGCTCGCCCAGAAGGCCGAGCGTGCGGCCCTGCACCTGGGCCGCCACGAGCTCGCGGAGTTTACCCTCCGGCAGGGCGCGCGCTTTGGCGATCCGCGGCACCTGGAACAGGGCCGCCTCCGAAGAGATGTCCGGGTCGAGGCCGGAGCCGCTGGTCGTGACGAGGTCGACCGGCACCGGCTGGCCTGGGTTCTCGGCCTTCAGCGTGTCGAGGTCGCCCTTCACCCGCTCGGCCAGCGCCGCACTGGTCGGGCCGAGGTTAGAGCCCGCGGAGTTCGCCGCGTTGTAGGGCGCCGGCACGGTCTTGGTGGCGTCGGCGGGGTCGGCCGCCGTGGTGGCCGAGGGGCGGCCGTGGAAGTAGTTGGCTCCGGTGAAGCTCTGGCCGATCAGGCTGGAGCCGACGACCTTGCCGTCGCGCTCGATCAGGCTGCCGGCCGCCTTGGCGGGGAAGACGGCGCCGGCGAGGCCGGTCATGGCGAGGGGGTAGGCGAGGCCGGTGATCACCGTCAGGGCGACGAGAAGGACGAGGGCGGGGCGAAGCTGGTTCAACATGGGAGGTCTCCGGGACCTTAGGCGAGATGGAGGGCGCTGACGGCGAGGTCGATGGCCTTGATGCCGACGAACGGCACGAGGACACCGCCGAGGCCGTAGATCAGCAGGTTCCGGCGCAGCAGCGCGGCGGCGCCGACGGCCCGGTAGGTCACGCCTTTCAGCGCCAGCGGGATCAGCGCCACGATGATCAGCGCGTTGAAGATGATCGCGGACAGGATCGCGCTCTGCGGCGAAGCCAGGTGCATCACGTTGAGCGCCTGGAGCTGCGGGTAGAGGCCGAGGAACATCGCCGGGATGATCGCGAAGTACTTTGCGACGTCGTTGGCGATCGAGAAGGTCGTGAGCGCGCCGCGGGTCATGAGCAATTGCTTGCCGATCTCCACCACCTCGAGCAGCTTGGTCGGGTCGCTGTCGAGATCGACCATGTTGCCGGCCTCGCGCGCCGCCTGCGTGCCGGTGTTCATCGCGACGCCGACATCGGCCTGCGCCAGCGCGGGCGCGTCGTTGGTGCCGTCGCCGCACATGGCCACGAGCTTGCCATCGGCCTGCTCCTTGCGGATCAGCGCCAGCTTGTCCTCCGGGGTCGCCTGGGCGAGGAAATCGTCGACGCCGGCCTCGGCGGCGATCGCCGCCGCGGTCATCGGGTTGTCGCCGGTGATCATCACCGTGCGGATGCCCATCTGGCGCAGCTCGGCGAAGCGTTCGCGGATGCCGCCCTTCACGATGTCCTTCAGGTAGATGACCCCGAGCAGACGGCCGTCCTTGGCCACGGCCAGCGGCGTGCCGCCGGCCTTGGCGATCGCCTCCGCGATGGCGCGGATCTCCGCGACGGCCTGCGTCTCGGGTTCCGGCTGGAAGGCCAGAGCGACGTTCGACCCCCGGCTCGCCGCAGGCTGGCCGGAGAGCGATGCGATCACCGCCTCCACCGCGCCCTTGCGGATCGAGGCGCCGTCGAGATCCACCCCCGACATGCGCGACTGCGCGGTGAACGGCACGAAGGTGGCGTTGAGCCCGGCCATGTCGCGGGCGCGGATGGCATATTTGTCCTTGGCGAGGACCACGATGGAACGGCCCTCCGGGGTCTCGTCGGCGAGTGAAGCGAGCTGGGCGGCATCCGCCAGGTCCTGCTCGGAGACGCCGCGCACCGGCCGGATTTCGGTCGCCTGGCGGTTGCCCAGCGTGATGGTGCCGGTCTTGTCCAGCAGCAGCGTGTTCACATCGCCGGCCGCCTCCACCGCGCGTCCGGACACCGCCAGCACGTTGAACTGCACCAGCCGGTTCATGCCGGCAATGCCGATGGCCGACAGCAGCGCGCCGATGGTGGTGGGGATCAGCGTCACGAACAGCGCCACCAGCACCACGACCGAGATCGAGCCGCCCGCGTAACTCGCGAAGCTGGGGATCGACGCCACCGCGAAGACGAAGATGATGGTGAGCCCCGCCAGCAGGATATTCAGCGCGATCTCGTTCGGCGTCTTCTGACGTTCCGCGCCCTCGACCAGCGCGATCATGCGGTCGATGAAGGTCGAGCCCGGCGCGGCGGTGATGCGCACCTTGATCCAGTCCGACAGCACCTGCGTGCCGCCGGTCACCGCCGAACGGTCGCCGCCGGATTCGCGGATCACGGGCGCGGATTCACCGGTGATGGCGCTCTCGTCGACCGAGGCCACGCCTTCGATCACCTCGCCGTCGGAAGGGATCAGGTCGCCCGCCTCGACGAGCACGACTTCGCCGACCTTCAGGGACGTGCCGGGCACCGTCTCGAAGGCCCGGCCCTGCCGGTGAGGCGTTTGGCCGTCATCTCGGTGCGGGTGCGCCGCAAGCTGTCGGCCTGCGCCTTGCCGCGCCCTTCGGCCAGCGCCTCGGCGAAGTTGGCGAAGAGCACCGTGAACCACAGCCACAGGATGATCTGGCCGGAGAAGAGCAGGTCGGCGCCGCCGCCGATCAGGTCGCGGAGGAACAGCACGGTGGTGAGCGCGGCCACGACCTCGACCACGAACATGACCGGGTTGCGGATCATGGAGCGCGGATCGAGCTTCCGGACGGAGCCAAGGAGGGCCGGCCCGACGAGGGCGGCGCTGAACAGGGATGAGTTCTGGCGGGACATGGCTTGAGGTGTCCGGAGAGGGGCGGTGGGGCCCGGCCGCGAGGGCCGGGCCTGCCTTGGTTCAGGGCGCGGGTGCGCCGGACGTCAGGACGAAGGCAGCAGCAGCGAGGGCGAGGCCGCCGAGCATCACGACGCCGAGGAGCGCCAGGACGAGATCGGAGGTTCGCGGTGGCCACGTCGGACCCGAGCCGGTTCGCGGGACGATGCAGAGCGGGGAGGTGGCGCGAGGGGCGCCGGGGGGAGAGGGTGCGCGGCATCTCAGCCCCCCGTCGAAAAGTCTGGCCCATCGTGGCCGCGAAATGTTCGACCACGGGGCCTAGCGCCAGGGACGGGAAGAAGGTCAGCCCGCCCATGATGAGCACGACGCCGACGAGGAGCCCGACGAACAGGCCGCCATGGGTCGGGAAGGTGCCGGCCGAGGCCGGGACCGTCTTCTTGGCCGCGAGCGAGCCCGCGATGGCCAGCACCGGGATCTTCACGAAGAACCGGCCGACCAGCATCCCGAGGGCGAGCGTCGTGTTGTAGAACAGGGTGTTGGCCGTGAGCCCGCCGAAGGCCGAGCCGTTATTGGCCGCCGCCGAGGTGTAGGCGTAGAAGATCTCCGAGAAGCCGTGCGGGCCGGCATTGGCCGGACCGGCGAGGCCCGCCGGGATGACGGTGGCCAGCGCGGTGAAGCCGAGCATCATCAGCGGCAGGCAGAGGATGCCCAGCATGGCCATCTTCACTTCTTTCTGCTCGAGCTTCTTGCCGAGGTATTCCGGCGTGCGCCCGACCATCAGGCCCGCCACGAAGATCGCCCCGATGACGAAAATCAGCATCCCGTAGAGACCGGCGCCGACGCCGCCGATGATGATCTCGCCGAGCTGCATGTTGATGAGCGGGATCAGGCCGCCGAGCGCCGTGAACGAGTCGTGCATGGCATTGACCGCGCCGCACGATGCGGCCGTGGTGACGGCGGCGAACAGCGCGGAGGCGGCGATGCCGAAGCGGACCTCCTTGCCCTCCATGTTGCCGCCGGTGAGCCCGAACTGGGAGAGAACGCCGGTGGCGTTGGCCTCCGCCCAGTAGGTGATGGCGACGCCCGCCACGAAGAGCAGGCCCATGGCGCCGAGGATCGCCCAGCCCTGGCGCTCGTCCCCGACCATGCGGCCGAAGACGTTGGTGAGGGCGGCGCCGAGCGCGAAGATCGAGACGATCTGCACGAAGTTCGTCAGCGCCGTCGGATTTTCGAACGGATGCGCGGAATTGGCGTTGAAGAAGCCGCCGCCATTGGTGCCGAGCATCTTGATCGCCACCTGGCTCGCCACCGGCCCGACCGCGATGGTCTGCTTGGCGCCCTCCAGGGTGGTCGCGTCCACGTACGCGCCCAGCGTCTGCGGCATCCCCTGCGAGACGAGGAACAGGGTGTAGACGATGCAGATCGGCAGCAGCACGTAGAGGGTGCAGCGGGTCAGGTCGACCCAGAACGAGCCGAGCGTCTTGGTCGAGGCGCGAGCGAACCCACGGATCATCGCCACCGCGACGGCGATGCCCGAGGCCGCCGACACGAAGTTCTGGTGCGTCAGGCCGAGCATCTGCGACAGGTACGACAGCGTGGTCTCGCCGCCGTAGGCCTGCCAGTTCGTGTTGGTGACGAAGCTGATCGCCGTGTTGAACGCGAGGTCCGGCGCCACCGCCGACTGGTCGGCCGGATTATACGGCAGCACGGCCTGCAACCGCAGGATCGCGTACAGCAGCAAGAAGCCCAGCAGGTTGAAGACGATCATCCCACCCGCATAGGCGAGCCAGGTCTGCTCGTGGCGGGCGTCGATGCCGGCGACGCGGTAGAGCCCGCGCTCGACGGGTGCGAGCACGGGCGAGAGGAAGGTGCGCTCGCCGTTGAAGACCCGGGTCATGTAGGCCCCGAGCGGCTTCACGAGCGCCAGAACGACCGCGCAGTAGAGCGCGATCTGGATCCAGCCATTGGTTGTCATGGGGGAGTGTCCGAAGGGAGGCCGCTCAGAACCGCTCGGGGCGGACGAGGGCATAGGTGAGGTAGACGAAGAGGCCGGCGGTCACGATGGCGCCGAGGGCGAGGTCGAGGGTCATGGCGGCCTCCCTCACAGCCGGTCGCACAGCGCGGCGTAGCCGGCGGTGAGCGCGAAGAAGCCGAAGGTGCCGGCGATGAAGAGGATGTCGAGCATGGGGGTCGGTCCGGTTCGGCGGGCCGGACGCGGCCGCGCCGCGACCGGTCCCGGCCGTCGCGGACGATGGACCCGAACCGCGTTAGGGTTCGAGACGGGCCGAGCCCGGATCTTATAAGGATCGCATCAGGATCGGCCGGTCCGCGAAGGGTCTCGTCTTCAGGCAGGTGCCCCGCTACCCTGGCCGCACCGGGAGCGCGGACGCGACGCATGCGTGCCCCGGCGGCGGAGCGACGGTGTGATGGCGGGTGAGGGTCAGAGGGTCGCCTGTCTCGGCGAGTGCATGGTCGAGTTGCGCACCCGGCCGGACGGGCTCCTGGCCCGCGCCTTCGGCGGCGATACGCTCAACACGGCGTTGTACCTCGCGCGGCTCGGCGTGCGCACCGACTACGTCACCGCGCTGGGTGACGACGATTTCAGTGCCGGAATGATCGGCACCTGGGAGGCGGAGGGGATCGGGACAGGGCATGTCCTGCGCCTGCCCGGCAGCCTGCCGGGCCTCTACATCATCGAGACGGACGCGGCCGGGGAGCGGCGCTTCCTGCACTGGCGCGACAGCGCGCCGGTCCGCCGGATCTTCGATCCGCCCCATGTCGCGGCGGTGCAGGCCCCCCTGCTGGCGGCCGATGTGCTGTATCTGTCGGGGATCACGCTCTCGCTGTTCCAGGGCGAGGCCCGCGAGCGTCTGATCGCGACCCTGGCCCGTGCACAGGCGGCGGGTATCCGCGTCGTGTTCGATACGAATTTCCGGGGCGCGGGGATGGCCGGAGCGCGGAGAGGCGGCGCGGACCTACGACCGCGTGCTGCCGCTCTGCCATACGGTGCTGGCCGGGGTGGACGACTTCCGGCAGATGGGGGAGGAGGCCTCGCCGGAGCGGCTCCTGTCGCGGCTCGGCGATTGCGGCGTGGCCCGAGGCCGTGGTGAAGCTCACGGAACCGGGCTGCCTCGTGAGCCACGGGGGCGTCACGGAGGCGGTTCCCATCCCCGCCCCGGTGGTACCCGTCGACACGACCGCCGCGGGCGACAGCTTCGCCGCCGGCTATCTTGCCGCCCGCCTCGCCGGCGACGATCCCGCCGCCGCCGCCCGCGCGGGCCACGCCCTGGCGGCCTGCGTGATCCGGTACGCCGGCGCCATCATCCCGCGCGCGGCGATGCCACCGGAGCGCGGCCCCGCCGCGCGATTTTGTCCGGACGCATGAAAAGCGTGTCCCCAGGCACCATATCCGCCGGACGAACGACGCGAACGACGGATGGCGACGATGCAGACCGAAAAGGCGGTGTTGGCGGGCGGGTGCTTCTGGGGCATGCAGGACCTCGTCCGGCGCCAGGAGGGTGTGGTCTCGACGCGCGTCGGGTACACCGGCGGCGACGTGCCGAACGCGACCTATCGCAATCACGGCAGCCATGCCGAGGCGATCGAGATCCTGTACGATCCGGCGCGGACGAGTTTCCGGCGCATGCTGGAGTTCTTCTTCCAGATCCACGATCCCACGACCCCGAACCGGCAGGGCAACGACCGGGGTCCGAGCTATCGCTCGGCCATCTTCTATGCCGACGACGACCAGCGCCGCGTCGCGCAGGAGACCATCGCCGACGTCGACGCCTCCGGCCTGTGGCCCGGGAAGGTCGTGACCGAGGTCGCGCCGGCCGGGCCGTTCTGGGAGGCCGAGCCCGAGCATCAGGACTACCTGGAGCGCCAGCCCGGCGGGTACACCTGCCACTTCGTCAGGCCGAATTGGGTGCTGCCCCGGCGATCCGCCGCTTAGATAGGCGGGGGCCGTCACTCCGTGGAGGCTTGGCCTGCGGTCCGGCATCGGGCAGGCTGAGCCCGGCGCCATCCGCTCGGCGCACGGAGGGACGGATCGGTGGCCTATCGATGCGATCTCGGGGGCGAGCGCCATGGCTTCCCCGATCTGAAGGCGGTGCTCGCGGCGGCGTCCCCGCTCCGGTCCGGCGATGAGGTTGGCCGGGCTTGCGGCAGCCAGCGACGCCCGCGCGGATCGCCGCCCGCACCATCCTCGCCGACCTGCCGCTGAAGACCTTCCTCACCGAGGCCGTGGTGCCCTACGAGCACGACGAGGTCACGCGGCTGATCATCGACGGCCACGACGCCGCCGCATTCGCGCCGGTCTCGCACCTCACCGTCGGCGGGTTTCGCGATTGGCTGCTGGGCCGCGAGGCCGACGCGGGCGACGCTCGCCGCCCTGGCCCCGGGCCTGACGCCGGAGATGGTCGCCGCCGTCTCGAAGCTGATGCGCCTTCAGGATCTCGTGGCCGTGGCGCGCAAGTGCCGGGTGACGACGGCCTTCCGCAACACGATCGGCCTGCCGGGGCGGCTTTCGGTCCGCCTGCAGCCCAACCACCCGACCGACGACCCGCGTGGGATCGCGGCGTCGGTTATCGACGGGCTGCTCTTCGGTGCGGGCGACGCCGTCATCGGCATCAATCCGGGCCTCCGACGATGTCGAGACAGCGATCCGCGCTCACGACGATGCTGGACGAGATGCGCCAGCACTACGAGATCCCGACCCAGACCTGCGTTTTGACCCATGTCACGAACGCGATGGCGATCATCGAACGCGGCGCGCCGGTCGATCTCGTGTTCCAGTCCATCGCCGGGACCGAAGGCGCCAACCGGGGCTTCGGGATCGATCTGGCCCTGCTCGCCGAGGGCGCACGACGCCGCCCGGAGCCTCAACCGGGGCACGGTCGGCGACAACGTGATGTATTTCGAGACCGGCCAGGGCAGCGCGCTGTCGGCCAACGCCCACCACGGCGTCGACCAGCAGACGCTGGAGGCGCGCGCCTACGCGGTGGCGCGGCGCTACCGGCCGCTGCTGGTCAACACCGTGGTCGGCTTCATCGGCCCGGAGTACCTCTACGACGGCAAGCAGATCATCCGCGCCGGGCTGGAGGACCACTTCTGCGGCAAGCTGCTGGGCCTGCCCATGGGCTGCGACGTCTGCTACACCAACCACGCCGAGGCCGATCAGGACGATATGGACGTGCTGATGCTGCTGCTCACGCAAGCCGGATGCAGCTTCCTCATCGCGGTCCCCGGCGCGGACGACATCATGCTCAACTACCAGAGCCTCTCGTTCCACGACCTGCTCGCCCTGCGCTCGCTGTTCGGGGTGCGGGCCGCCCCGGAATTCGAGGCGTGGCTCGACAGGATGGGCATGGGCGCGCCGGACGGACAGGCCCGCCTCCTCGCCGCGCCCGACCCGTCGCTGGCCCGCCTGTTCGCCCAGGGAGGGACCGCGCGATGACAACCGATCCCGGCCCTCTGCCCGACGTCTCCGCCCGTGCGGACCTCTCCGAGGATGACCGCTGGGCCGTCCTGAGGCGGGCGACGCCGGCCCGGATCGGCCTCGACCGCAGCGGCGACGCCCTGCCCCTGCGGCCGATGCTCGATTTTCCAGTTGGCCCACGCCCAAGCGCGGGATGCCGTCCACGCCGCGCTCGATGTCGAGGCGCTGGCGGCGTCCCTGCCGCACCACCCGGTGCTCCGCGTGCACAGCGCGGCGCCGGATCGCCCCACTTACCTGCGGCGCCCGGATCTCGGTCGCCGGCTCGACGAGGCCTCGGTCGCCACACTGAAGGAGGCCGCCGCAGCGCATGGACAAGGCTACGACCTCGTCTTCGTCGTCGCGGACGGGCTCTCGGCCAAAGCCGTCGCGAGCCAGGCCGCGCCGGTTCTGAAGGCCTGCCTCGCCCTTCTCGACGGCTACCACATCGCGCCGATCGTGCTCGCCGAACAGGGCCGCGTCGCCCTCGGCGATCCGGTGGGGGAGCGCCTCGGCGCGAAGCTCAGCGTCGTGCTGATCGGCGAGCGGCCGGGCCTGACCGTCGCCGACAGTCTCGGCGCCTATCTGACGTTCGCTCCGCGGCCGGGCCGTCGCGATTCGGAGCGCAATTGCATCTCGAACATCCACGATCGGGGCGGGCTGACGCCGGACCTCGCGGCGGCCAAGGTGGCGTGGTTCGTGCGTGAGGCCCTCCGGCGCGGCCTCACCGGCGTCGCCCTAAAGGACGGGATCGAGGAGGCGTTTGCTGGAGGGCAAGGCGGGCGAGCTCCCGGACCGATCGTAGCGAGACGGCGGACGGTGTCCGGGGGAGGGGGCTATGCAGGACGTCGGTCTTCACAAGAGTCTCAACGCGTTCCACCTCTGGGGGATCGCCGTCGGGCTGGTCATCTCGGGCGAATACTTCGGCTGGAGCTACGGCTGGGCCAATGCCGGCACCCTCGGCTTCCTGATCACGACGGCGGTCGTGGCGGCAATGTACATCGCCTTCATCTTCAGCTTTACCGAACTCACCACGTCCATCCCGCACGCGGGCGGCCCCCTTCGCCTATAGCCGCCGCGCCTTCGGCCCCCTCGGCGGCTGCATCGCCGGGTACGCCACGCTGATCGAATTCGTGTTCGCGCCGCCCGCCATCGCGCTGGCGATCGGAGCGTATCTCAACGTGCAGTTCCCGGGGCTCGACCCCAAGCACGCGGCCCTCGGCGCCTACCTCGTCTTCATGACCCTCAACATCGTCGGGGTGCAGATCGCGGCGACCTTCGAGCTGTTCGTGACGATCCTGGCGGTGATCGAGCTTTTGGTCTTCATGGGCGTCGTCGCCCCGGCCTTCGACCTTGCGAACTTCACCGCCCATGGCTGGGCCGGCGAGGACACGTTCAGCGTGGCGGCGCTTGGCGGAATGTTCGCCGCGATCCCCTTCGCGATCTGGTTCTTTCTCGGCATCGAGGGCGTGGCCATGGCCGCCGAAGAGGCCAAGGACCCGCGACGCTCCATCCCCATCGCCTACATCAGCGGCGTGCTGACGCTCACGGCCTTGGCCTTCGGCGTCATGCTGTTCGCGGGCGGCGTCGGGGATTGGCGCAGCTTGAGCAACCTCAACGATCCGCTGCCGCAGGCGATGAAGGCGGTGGTCGGGACCTCCAGCGGCTGGCTCCACATGCTGGTCTGGCTCGGCCTGTTCGGCCTCGTGGCGTCCTTCCACGGCATCATCCTGGGCTACTCGCGCCAGATCTTTGCGCTGGCCCGGGCCGGCTTCCTGCCCGCCGCCCTGGCCCAGGTCCATCCCCGCTTCCGCACGCCCCATCTCGCGACGCTCGCAGGCGGCGCCGTCGGCATCGTGGCGATCTACAGCGATAGCCTCGTCACGATCGCGGGCCAGTCGCTCACCGCCAGCATCGTGACGATGGCCGTATTCGGCGCCCTCGTCATGTACGGCATGAGCATGGCGAGCCTCTTCCGGCTGCGGCGCTCCGAGCCGGACCTCGCCCGGCCGTACCGGGCGCCGTTTTATCCCGTCGCGCCGGCCTTCGCGCTGGCGCTGGCCGCGATCTGCTTCCTCGCCCTGGTGATCACCAATCCGCTGATCTTCGTCCTCTTCCTCGCCGTGATGGCGCTGGCCGTGGCGACGAGCCTCGTCGCGCGCCAGGGCGGCCGGGAGGCCGTCGCGGATGGGGGCGCTTCCGTCTGAACACGTCCCGGCCATCGCGGGACCGCCCGCAGTGAGGCCACCTCCTCTCCCCCTGCACGAGCGACGCCATGACCGAGATCTCTCCCCCGTCATCCCTGAAGCGCCGCGGCTTCCTCGGCGGCCTGATGCTGGCCGCCGCCCGCCGGGAGCGCGATGACGACCGCCAGGGCCGCCGGTCAGGCCGGGGAACCCGTGGGCCTCGATCGGGCAAAATGGGCGCCGCGCAACCACGCCTGCGTCTCCCGGCTGATCGCGGAGCACGGCAACACGGCGCCGGGCTACGATCCCGCCCGGCGGCCTTACGCGGTGTTCGATTGGGACAACACCAGCATCATGAACGACTGCGAGGAGGCGTTGCTGATGCATCAGATCAACACGCTGTCCTTCAAGCTCACACCGGCCGAATTCGGCGCGATCATCCGCCAGAACGTTCCGCCGGGCAAGTTCACCGATGATTACAAGAACTCCGCCGGCGCGACTGTCGACCTCGCGTCGATCTGCGCCGACCTCGATGCCGATTATGCGTGGCTCCACGGTGCCTACAAGGGCTTGGCCGGCACGAAGTCCCTCGACGAGGTGGTGAAAACGGACACCTTCGCCGACTTCCGCGCCAAACTTTATTACCTCTACGAGGCGGTCAACGACACGCACGGCGTCAACGTCGGCTACCCTTGGGTGATCTACCTTCTCGCGAACATGACCGTCGCGGACGTGTCGGGCCTCACCGAGGCGTCGAACGATCTCGCGCTGGGGGCCGCGCTCGTGAAGACGAAATACACGAGCCCTGCCGAACGGGCCGGCAAGGCCGGAATCGTCAGCGTCAGCCACTTCCACGGGACCCGGCTCTGCACCGAGATCGGCGGGCTCATGGATACGCTGCGCCGCAACGGCATCGACGTCTATGTCTGCACGGCCTCCCTCGAACACGTGGTCGCGGTCTTCGCGACCCAGCCGAAATACGGCTACAACGTCGCCCGCGACCATGTCATCGGCCTGCGTCTGGAAGAAGAGGGCGCGACCCTCAAGAATGCCTACCGCCAAGGCTGGCCGCTGGTCTGGGGGCCCGGCAAGACCACTGTGATCAAGCAGGAGCTGGTGGCGAAGAAAGGCTATGGCCCGCTGCTCGTCGCGGGCGACAGCGATGGCGACTACGACATGCTCCGCGACTTCGCGGAGACGAAGCTCGGCCTCATCGTCAACCGGATGAAGAAGGGCAAGATCGGCGAGTTGTCGAAGGCGGCCGCCGACACCCTCAAGGACGAGACGCCGCGCTACCTGCTCCAGGGGCGCCAGGAATCGACGGGGAACTGGCTCCCCCAGGAGAAGAGCCTCAAGCTCGGCAAGAGCGAGCCTCAGCTGCTGGCTTGAGTGTCTGGCCGGATCGGCGCTTGCTCGCACTCCTCCCCCTCATCCTGATGTGCGGCGAAGCCGTTTCGCTCCGGCACCTCAGGATGGGGGGAGAAGTGGGACCTTCCCCCTTCTCAACTCGGCGCCTTAGGGCAACAGGAAGCCCGAGATCCAATAAACGAGCGCCCCCACGAGGGCGGCGGCCGGCATCGGGATCACCCAGGCGACCACGATGCCCTGGGCGACGTTCCAGCGGACCGCGGAGGCGCGCCGGGCCGCGCCGACGCCGACGATCGAACCGGTGATCGTGTGGGTCGTGGGGACCGGGATCCCGAAGGCGGTGGCCGCGAAGAGGGTGAGGGCGCCGCCGGTCTCCGCGCAGAAACCCTGCATGGGTGTCCGCCGGGTGATCTTCGATCCCATCGTGTGCACGATGCGCCAGCCGCCGAGCAGCGTGCCGAGCGCCATGGCGCTCTGACAGGACAGCACCACCCAGAGCGGTACGTGGAACGCGCCGCTGCCCACGCCGTGGGCGTAGAGGAGCACGGCGATGATGCCCATGGTCTTCTGAGCGTCGTTGCCGCCATGACCGAGGGAGTAGAGCGCAGCCGAGACGAATTGCAGGTTCCGGAAGATGCCGTCCGGCGGCGGCGGGCGAGGAGCGGACGAAGCACCACGACACCGCCAACACGAAGACGAGGGCCAGCACGAAGCCGAGCGCCGGCGAGAGCACGATGGCGGCACTGGTGGTGATGACGCCCGGCCAGACGATCGCGCCGAGGCCGGCCTTGGCGACGCCGGCGCCGAGAAGGCCGCCGATCAGTGCGTGCGAGCTGGAGGACGGGATGCCGGCGTACCACGTGAGCAGGTTCCAGGCGATCGCGCCGCCGAGCGCACCCAGAATCACGCGGTCATTCACCACCGCGACATCGATGATCCCGGAGCCGACCGTGCCGGCGACGTGCAGGCCGAAGACCAGGAACGCCACGAAATTGAAGAACGCCGCCCAGAACACGGCGTAGCGGGGCGCCAGCACCCGCGTCGACACGATGGTGGCGATCGAGTTGGCGGCGTCGTGGAGGCCGTTCAGGAAGTCGAAGAACAGGGCGACGGCGATGAGTGCGATCAGGAGCGTCACGCGTGCGGTCCGGCGCTCAGACGTGCTCGACCACGATGCTGCTGACTTGGTTCGCCACGTCCTCGAACCGATCCATGACCTTCTCCAAGTGATCGTAGAGTTCGGACCCGATCAGGAAGGCCATCGGATCCTGCCGGGAGGCCCGGAACAGCGCCTTCAGGCCGGCATTGTGCAGGTCGTCGGCCCGGCCCTCGAGCTGGATCACGCGCTCGGTCAGGACGTTGAGGGCGGCGGCGTTCTCGTTGAGCGAGCGCAGCTTCGGCAGGGCCTCGGCCACCACCGCGGCGGCCTCCTCGATGATGGCGCCCATCTCGCGCATCGGGGCCTCGAAGCGGGTGACCTCATAGCGGCGGACCGCCTTCGCCATCTTCTGCATCTGGTCGATGGCGTCGTCGAGGGAGCCGACCAGGGCCTGGATGTCGCTGCGATCGAAGGGCGTGATGAAGGTCCGGCGAACGGCAAGCAGCGCCTCCCGGGTGATCGCGTCGGCCTTATCCTCGTGCTCGGCGATGGCCCCGTAGGCCTGTGCGAGATCCTGCGTCCCGTCGAGCAGACTTCGCAAAGCCGCCGCCCCCATCGACCAGTGTCGCGGCATGCCGCTCGAAGAGGTCGAAGAACCGATCCTCCTTCGGCATCAGCGCACGGAACCACCCCAGCATGCTGTCATCCCCTCGACGGTCTGGCCCGTCCGCTTCCCAACGTCGCCGTGCGCGATAGAGTTACATCGAGACAATCATCCGAGCCCGGCCATCCGCTCCGGCGTCCGGTGCATCACTGCGGCATCACGGAGGGTTCGGTGCCGCCGACCTGTAAATCGCGGCGCATCCGCCGTCGCACGAGGACGAGGCAGACGAAGCTCACGCTCGCCGCGAACATCAGGAAGTAGCTGGCGGCAAAGCGGCGTATGGGTCAGGGCGATCAGGCTCTCGATCCAGAACGGCGCGAAGCCGCCGAAGACCGTCACCCCGACATTGTAGCTGAGGTTCATCCCGGCGCTGCGGCTGCGGGTGGGGAAGATCTCGGCCATCAGCGCCGGCAAAGCCGCGCTGTAGCTCGCCTTGAGGCCGCCGATCAGGGCGAGCACCGGCACGATCACCAGCAGCGTGGGAAAGGCGATGAGGAGCGCAAAGGCGGGCAGCATCAGCACGAAGACCGCGATCACGATGACCCGCATGATCGGCGTCCGGCCCACCCTGTCCGACCAGTGCCCGACGACGGGCGCCACCGTCATCAGCATGATGGCGCCGACGAAGGAGGCCGCGAAGCCGATCCAGGGCGGCAGGCCGAGCTGCTTCACGGCGTAGGTTGGGGTGTAGCTGATCATGTAGTTCAGCGCCGTCGAGGTCGCGACGAGGCCGGTGGCCAGCAGCAGGTTCGGCCATTGCCGCGCGAACAGGTCCCGCGCGGGCGTGTGCGCATCCCGGGCCGAGGCCTCGAAGTCCGGCGTCTCGTCGAGGTGACGCCGGATGTAGATGCCGACGGGACCGATCAGGAGACCGAAGGCGAAGGGAAGCCGCCAGCCCCAGGCCGCGATCTGGTCCTGGGTGAGGGCTACACTCAGGAGGAAGCCGGCCAGCGCGGCGAGCACGGCGGCGAGCCCCTGGCTCGCGAACTGGAAGCTCGCGAGGAATCCTTTGCGGGAGGGGCCGTGCTCGACCATGAAGGCCGTCGCGGCGCCGAACTCGCCGCCCACCGAAAAGCCCTGGATCAGCCGCGCCACGAGCACGCCCACGGAGGCGAGGACGCCGATGGACTCGTAGGTCGGCATCACGACCATCATCGCCGTGCCGATCATCATCAGCGTGATCGACAGGGTCAGCGCGGGCTTGCGGCCCGCCCTGTCGGCATAGAGGCCGAGCACGATCGCGCCCAGCGGCCGCATCAGGTACGAGATGCCGAAGCTTCCGAGCGCGAGCAGCAGCGAGACGGAAGGGTCGCTCGCCGGGAAATACAGCTTCGAGATCGCGGTCGCGAAGTAGAGGTACAGGGTTAGGTCGTAGAACTCGAGGGTGTTGCCGATCGAGGCGGCGACGACCGCCCTGATCATCTGCGATCGTTCGCCCGGCGTGGCGGGGGCGGGTGGGGCCGACGTTGCCATGATACTCCGCCCCCGGATCGTCAGAAGCCGCCCGTCTGGCCGTCCTTGCGGGGGTCGGAGCCGCCCACATACCCATCGTCGAGCCGGCGCACGAGTTGGGCGCCGCCGAAGCCGAAGGCTGAATCCGGCGGCTCGCGGACGAGCTCATGGCCGAGCGCCTCCAGATCGGACAGGACAGCGGCCGGGAACGCGGTCTCCACCGCGACCTGCCGTCCCGCCACGTGGCGCCAGCGCGGCGCGTCCGCCGCTGTCTGGACGTCCTGGCCCCAGAGCTGCGTCCGCACCAGGATCTGCAGGTGCCCCTGGCCTGGATCGGACCGCCCATGCAGCCGAAGGCCATAAGCGGTTTGCCGTCCTGCATGACGAAGCCGGGGATGATGGTGTTGAACGGCCGCTTGCCGGGGCCGACCCGATTGGGGTGTCCCTCGGCCAGCGTGAAGCCGAAGCCGCGGTTCTGGAGGCTGATGCCGGTCCCCGGCACCACCACGCCGGAGCCGAAGCCCGCGTAGTTCGATTGAATGTAAGACAACCATCATGCCCTCGGCGTCGCCCGTGGCGAGGCACACCGTGCCGCCCTCGTGCGGCGCCCCGGCGCCGTAGACCTGCGCCCGCGTGCGGTCGATCAGGGCGGCGCGCTTGGCGAGGTAGGCCGGATCGAGCAGATGGGCCGGCGTGACCTGGGTCATGTTCCGGAGGTCGGCGGCGTAGGCGTAGACATCGGCGAAGGCGAGCTTCATCGCCTCGATCTGGAGGTGCAGCGCCGGGGCGCTGTCGACCTGCATTCCCTCCACCCCGGCGGCCTGGAGGATGCCCAGCGCCATCAGCGCGGCGATGCCCTGCCCGTTGGGGGGAAATCTCGTGCAGGCTCACGCCCGCGAAATCCTGGGAGAGGGTGCCGCACCAATCGGCCTCGTGCGCGGCGAGGTCGTCCTCGTTCAGCGCGGCCCCCGTGCTGGCGCGCGAACGCCGCGATCTCCCGGGCCAGCGCCCCCCGGTAGAAAGGCTTCGCCCCGCGTCTCGGCGATAGCGCGGAGCGTGCGGGCATGGCCGGGCGACCGGAAGAGTTTCCCCCGCCGCCGGGGCCCTTCCGCCGGGCATGAACGCCTCCGCAAAGCCCGGCTGGTCCTTGAGTTCGGCCGCACCCCGCTTCCACAATTCGGCGATGACCGGCGAGACGAGGAAGCCGTTCTCGGCGTAGCCGATCGCCGGCTCGAACAGCTTCTCGAAGGGCAGGCGGCCGAAGCGGCGGGACAATTCCACCCAGGCCGAGACGGCCCCCGGCACGGTCACGGTTGTCCCAGCCTCGAACGGGGAACGAGCTGTGCCGGGCATAGCGCTCGGGCGTCCAGGCGGCGGGAGAGCGCCCGGAGGCGTTGAGCCCGTGCAGTTCACCCTCCGCCCAGAGGACACAGAAGGCGTCCGAGCCGATGCCGTTGCCCGTCGGCTCCACGACCGTGAGCGTGATGGCGGCGGCCAAAGCGGCATCCAGGGCATTGCCGCCCCGCTCCAGCATCAGAAGCCCCGCCTGGGTCGCCAGCGGCTGCGACGTCGCCACGAGATTGCGAGCGAAAACGGGAGACCGGCGCGCCGCATAGATCGCGTCATGGCGGTATGTCATGGCCAAACTTGTCCGCATCAATGAACGTCTCGATGCCCCTCATAGCAAATTCTTGAGATCACGCAGGCTGGACCGACCTCATCTCAGGCGGTGTAAGAACACGCCTTCGTGTGCGAGGGCCCGATCGGGGAGGCCGCTCGATCTCTGAGCGCGCACCGCGAGTGCATGAAAAAAAGTTCGACGGAGCCGGGAACCGATACCGGCCGGAGCCCGTTCCCCGCGCGCGAGGCCCTGAGATGGGCTCGCAGGTTGGGCATCGGATTGGGTGTCCGATGCTCTCGTCATCACGTTGCTCCGAGGAGGATGTGGTCATGAGGACCTACGATTTTGCACCCCTCTACCGTTCCACCGTCGGCTTCGACCGGCTGTTCTCCATGCTGGATCAGGCCGCCCGGGTGGAGCCTTCGACCCAGTGGCCACCCTACGACATCGAGAAGGTCGCCGAGAGCGAGTACCGCATCACCATGGCGGTGGCCGGCTTCTCGCAGGACGAGATCGAGCTGACACAGCACGATGCCACCCTGCTGATTACCGGCCAGAAGAAGGACAGGGACGGCGAGCGCGAGTACCTTCACCGCGGTATCGCCGCACGCGCCTTCCGCCAGACCTTCAACCTCGCCGACCATGTGAAGGTGACGGGCGCCAGCCTGGAGAACGGTCTGCTGGCCGTCCACCTGACCCGCGAGGTGCCGGAGGCACTGAAGCCGCGCCGGATCGCCATCGGCGGCACGCAGGCGGCCATAGGGCAGGACAACGCCCCGGCACGGGTCGAGGACCGCGCCAAGGCGGCGTAGTCGGCTCCAGCGGACTTTCACACCTCATGTTCGACCGTCATCCCGGGGGCCAATGTCCCCGGGACCCGACCCCTTTTCGTGCACCATCTCGCATCAACAGGGAGAGCGATCATGGCGACGATGGAGACCCCTTTCGGCCGCCTCGGCCCCACCAACCCGCCCGGCGGCATCCCGTCTCGTTCGAGGCTTGGCAGGCCCTCGTCGCACCAGGCGACGTATTCCGCCACCCACGGGAGGTGCTGGCGCATCCGCACCTCTCGCGGGACGACAAGCGCGCTGTTTTGGCGTCGTGGGCTTCGGATGCCTGCGCCCTCGAAAACGCGCCTGGCCTGCGCTGCCTCACCGGCTCCCGCGCCGAGCCCGTTCCGGTGGATGCCGTCCTGTCGGCACTGGCCGACCTCGATCGCGACGCCTCGCCCCCACGGCCCGCAGCGCAAGCCGCCCGAGCGGCGACGGCTCGCCCGGCTGAGACGGGCACTGCGGCCCCGCCGCCGGGACGATGACGACGATCCGCCGCCCAGCCCAGCCGCAGCAATGCCCCGCCCGCCGACGCCCTTTAGCGGGGCAGGGCTCGCGCTCCGCGTACCGGCCTGATCGCTCAGCCGCCGTCCGCGATGACGCTGACATGGGCAGCGACCACGCGCCAGCCTTCGGGAAAGCGCACCCAGGTCTGACTCTGGCGACCAATCTTTCCCGGTGCACCCTCGCGGGTGAACAGGGTCATGGCGACGGCGTAGTCACGGCCGTAGGTGGTGATCACCGTCTGCTTCAGGTCCCGCGCGAGGCCCTGCGGCGAGCGCCCCCGGCGAAAGGCGCGGATCGCGTCCATGCCGTAGAGGTTCTCCCCCGCGCCGTAGCGGATGGTGCGGGGGTCGTCGTTGAACAGCGCCTCCAGCACGGGGACGTCGTTGGTGACGAGGGCCGTCTCGTAGGCCGCGAACGCCGCCTCGACCTCGGCCTTCACCTCAGGATCGTCGATCATCATCAAAGCCTCGCCACCGGCGCCCGCACCACGCCCTCGCGTTCGAGGGATCGCGCCACCTTGAGCGCGAGATCCTCGCACCAGGGAGCCGCGATCACCTGGACGCCCACCGGTAACCCGTCGTCCGGCCAGACCGGCACGGCGGCGACGGGCAGGCCGATGAAGGAGATCGGCTGCGTATAGAGGCCGATGTTTGGCCGCAGCGGAAACTCCACCCCGTCGAGGAGGAAGGTGGTCTGCCCGCCCCTCGGCGCCCGGCAGGGCGTGGTGGGGGCGAGGATCACGTCGACGGTGCCGAACAGGTCGAGCACCGCCGCGCGGTACCAGCGGCGGAAGCGCTGCGCCCGCTCGATATAGGGGGCCGGCATCATCGCCCCGGCGAGCAGGCGGTCGCGGACGGCGGGGTCGAACTCGGCGGCGCGATGGCGCAGGCGGTCGAGATGGAGCGCGGCGCCCTCGGCGGCGGTGATCACGTAGGCCGCGGCGCGGGCGCGGGCGACCTCGGGGATCTCGACGCGGGCCGTGGTGCCGAGGGCCTTCGCCAGCCGTTCCACCGCAGCGAAGGCCTCGGGCTCGCCGGCGGTGGCGAAATAGCCGCCCGCCACGGCGATGCGCAGGCCGCCGACGCCTCCGTCGAGGCCGGGCAGGATGGGATCGGCCGGTCGCTTGGCGCAGGCGGGGTCGTCGGGGTCCGGCCCTTGCAAGGTGTCGTAGGCGAGGGCGAGATCGCCGACACTCCGGGCCCATGGGGCCGAGATGATCGAAGCTGCCCACGAAGGGGAAGCTGCCCGCTCGACTCGTCCGGCCGTAGGTCGGCTTCAATCCGAAGATGCCGCAGAACGCGGAGGGCACGCGGATCGACCCGTTGGTGTCGGAGCCGAGCGCCAGCGGCACGAAGCCGGCGGCCACCGCGGCGCCCGAACCGCCGGAGGATCCGCCGGTCATCCGCGTGAGATCGTGCGGGTTGCGGCTCGGGCCGTCGTGGGCGTTCTCGCCCGTGAAGTCGTAGGCGTACTCGCCCATGTTGAGGGCCCCGACCAGCACGGCGCCCGCCGCCTCCAGCCGGCGGATCAGGGAGGCGTCCCGGGTGGCCGGCGGCCGGTCCCGGTTGATCCGCGAGCCCGCCCGCGTCGGTATCCCCTCCACATCGAACAGGTTCTTGACCGCGAACGGGACGCCGTGGAGGGGCCCCGGCGCTTCGCCCCCGGCGTGGCCCGCATCCAGGGCGTCGGCCCGCGCGAGGGCACGCTCGGTCAACACGTCGGTGAAGCTGTTCACCGCCGGGTCGATCCGCGTGATGCGAGCGAGGGCGGAGGCGACGACCTCGCGGGCACTCACGGCGCCGGACGCCACGCCTGCGGTGATCGCGGTGGCGGTGGCGACGGACCAGTCCTGATGATCGCTCAACGGTCAGGCCTCGAAGACCGGGGCCGGCTCGGCCTCGTCGGGCAGGGGGAAACCTTCCACAAGGGCCGCGGCGGACCGGAGCACCCGCAGGTTCGCGATCACCGGCTCCCGCCACTCGGGCAGAAGGGTCAGGCCGAGAAGGCCGGCTGAAGCCTCCAGCACGGCATCGAGATCGCCCGGAGGGGTCGGGAGGTTGGGGGCGGGGAGGGGACCGGACGACATGCGCTCTGGGGGACCTTCGACGGTTTCGCTGCGCCTCGAGAGGCAAGGATCGTTCCCGCCCGCCGAGGACCGTGACCCGTTCGGCTTGGGGCCCATCCGGCAAGGGACCATCTTGCGACACTGGCATGCCAGTGTTATCGGAAGGGCGGAAGGGATGGGAAGCGCCGATGTCGCCGCCAGCAGCAGCGAGCCATTCGCCGGGGCAACCGCGCCTGCCCGGTGCCGTCTCGGCCCGCGGCCGCGAGCGGCCCGTGCCCGCTGCCGTGAGAATCCGGGACGATCTGCGGGACGCCATCGCGTCTCTCAAGCTGAGACCCGGCACCGCCATCCTCGAAAAAGATCTTGCCCGAACCTACGGCGTCAGCCGGACGCCCGTGCGCGAGGCGGTGGCCAAGCTCGTGCAGGAAGGCCTCGTGAGCGTCTTTCCGCAGGCGGGAACATTCGTCTCGCGCATTCCCCTCCACGAACTTGCAGAGACGCTGGTGATCCGCTCTTCGCTGGAGGCCACGAGCGCCCCGGCTGGCGGCCTCGCGGCAAAGCTCGCCCGAGGTGGCGGCGGTCGCGGCGGTACTGGCCGAGGCGCGCCGGGCGGCCTCCGACGGGGACGAGGACCGCTTTCACCGGGCCGACGAGGCCTTCCACGCGGCCATCGCCGAGGCGGCGGGATACCCGAAGCTCTGGCAGATCGTGCAGCAGGTGAAGATCCAGGTCGACCGGTTCCGCAGGCTCACGCTGCCCCAGCTTGGCCGGTTCGATCGTGTCCTCACCGAGCACGAGGCCGTTCTGCGGGCCATCGTGAGCGGCGACCCCGTGGCGGCCTCGCGCGCCATGGAGACCCATGTCGGAGGCTTGCTCGCCGACCTCGATGCCATCGCCCGCGCCCATCCCGATTGCTTCGACCTCGCCCCTGCAGCGGGGCGAAGCGCTCCGATTGCCCTTTCCGCTGGGACTGGCCCATGACCATCGATATCCGCCACGCGAGCCACCCGGAGGCCGCGCGCGCCTACGACACGGAGGCGCTGCGTCGGCATTACCTGGTGCAGGACCTGTTCCGCCCCGGCGCCCTGTCGCTGACCTACAGCCATCACGAGCGCTTCGTGATCGGCGGCGCCATGCCGACCGGGGAGGCGATTGCTCTCCCGGCCCCCGAAACCCCTTGGAACGGGCTCCTTCCTGGAGCGCCGCGAACTCGGCGTGTTCAATGTCGGCGGGCCGGGCCGGGTGAGCGTGGGGGCGCGGGCCTATGACCTCGCCCGGCGCGATGCGCTCTATGTCGGGCTCGGCGCGGGGGAGGTGTCGTTTTCGAGCGACGACGCCTCCGACCCGGCCAAGTTCTACCTGCTCTCGACCCCCGCGCACGCCGCCTACGAGACGGTCCTCATACCGCTGGCGCGGCGAAGACCACGTCGCTCGGGGAGCAGGCGACCGGCAACCGCCGCACCATCCATCAGATGATCCACCCGGCCGTCTGCCAAACCTGCCAGCTCGTGATGGGCATGACGATCCTGGAGGAGGGGAGCCTCTGGAACACGATGCCCACGCACGTCCACGACCGGCGGTCCGAGGTCTACCTGTATTTCGACCTCGCCGAGGACGCCCGGGTCTTCCACCTCATGGGCGAGCCGACGGAGACGCGCCACCTCGTCGTGGCGGACGGGGAGGCGGTGATCTCCCCGAACTGGTCGATCCATTCCGGAGTCGGCACCCGCGCCTACGCCTTCATCTGGGGCATGGGTGGCGACAACGTCGACTACACCGACATGGACCACGTCGCGATGGGGGAGCTGCGGTGAGCGGCCCCTTCGATCTCACCGGGCGGACCGCCCTGGTCACCGGCGCCAATACCGGTCTCGGCCAGGCGATCGCGGTGGCGTTGGCCCGGGCCGGGGCCGGCATCGTCGCGGTGGGCCGCTCGGCGATGGACGAGACCGAGGCGCTGGTCCGCGAGACGGGGCGCCCCTTCAAGGCCGTCGCGGCCGATCTCGGCACCCTGGAGCCGATCCCGCGCCTCGTCGAGGAAGCCGCCGAACTCGGGCGCATCGACGTGCTCGTGAACAATGCCGGCCTGATCCGCCGGGCCGACGCCATCGACTTCACGGAGGCCGATTGGGACGCCGTGATGGACGTGAACCTCAAGTCGGTGTTCTTCCTCAGCCAGGCGGTCGCGCGGCGCATGCTGGCAGACGGACGCGGCGGCAAGATCATCAACGTCGCGTCGCTCTTGTCCTTCCAGGGCGGCATCCGCGTGCCGTCCTACACCGCTTCGAAGAGCGGGCTGGCCGGGCTCACGCGGCTGCTCGCCTGCGAGTGGGCCGGGCGGGGCATCAACGTCAATGCGCTCGCCCCCGGCTACTTCCGGACCAACAACACGCAGGCCTTGCAAGACGACCCGGACCGCTCGGCCGCGATCCTGGCCCGCATCCCGGTCGGACGATGGGGCAGGCCGGAGGAGCTGGGCGGCGCGGCCGTGTTCTTGGCTTCCTCGGCCGCCGACTACGTTCATGGAATCGTCCTGCCGGTCGACGGCGGCTGGCTCGCCCGATGAGCGGCGAGGCGGCCGCGGTCCCCTTTTCCTCCCAAGTTACCCGCCTGCGGCGGGGCGGACCGGGCAAGAACAACAATCAAAAAAAATCACAAAGAGCAGCAATGCCAAATCACCAGAGGAAACGCAGCCATGAACATCAAGGATTCGATCGATAAGATTCCCGGCGGCCTGATGCTGGCCCCGCTCCTGCTCGGGGCTCTGTGCAAGACGTTCGTGCCCGGCGCACCGGTCTACTTCAAGGGCTTCACGCAAGGGATCATGACCGGGGTCATCCCGATCCTGGCCGTCTGGTTCTTTTGCATGGGCGCCTCGATCAAACTTTCCGCGACCGGCACCGTGCTGCGCAAGTCCGGCACCCTGGTCCTGACCAAGCTCCTGGCGGCCTGGGCCATCGTGCTCGTGGCATCCCTCTTCATTCCCGCCGAGGGCATCCGCACCGGCTTCTTCGCCGGCCTGTCCATCCTCGCGGTCGTCTGCGCGATGGATATGACCAACGGTGGCCTCTACGCCTCGCTCATGCAGACCTACGGGACGCGGGAGGAGGCGGGAGCGTTCGTCCTCACGTCGATCGAGTCGGGCCCGCTGATGAGCATGATCATCCTCGGTGCGTCCGGCGCGGCCCATTTCGAGCCGCAGATCTTCATCGGCGCGGTGCTCCCGTTCCTGGTCGGCTTCGCATTGGGCAACCTCGATCCGAAGCTGCGGGCGTTCTTCGCGCCGGGCGGGCATCTGATGATCCCGTTCTTCGCCTTCGCACTGGGCAACACCATCGACCTCGCGACGCTGCTCTCGCCGCTGGCGGCGCTCGGCGTGGTGCTGGCCCTGGCGGTGATCGTCCTCACGGCGATTCCGTTGATCATCGCGGATCGTGTGATCGGGGGCGGCACGGGGACGGCGGGGATGGCGGCGGCCTCCACCGCCGGAGCCGCCGCCGCCAACCCGCTGGCCATCGCGGCGGTCGCCCCGCAATTCGAGCCGATGGCGCGGGATGCGACGGTGCTCGTGGCCGTCTGCGTCATCGTCACGTCGATCGTCGTGCCGATCCTCACGGGCCTCTGGTACCGCTCCTTCGGCCGCAGCATGGCCGAAGCCCCCCGGTCCGACGAGCCGTTCCTCGTGGGTGAGGCGCATTCGGTGGGCTAGGGCGTGCCGATGTCACTGCGATCACTTCGTCTCGACGTCCTTGCGAGTGACAATGAAGCAATTCAGGGAGCCGCCCCGTCCTGAGGCGTCCCGCGTCCTGGTTTGCTCCGCCTCGCTCGCGAGGACGAAGGATGGCCTTCGAAGACCGGCCTGCCGTCACATGGCCCCGAGCGCCCGGGGGAGCCACAGGGACAGGCTGGGCCAGTAGGTGACCAGGATCAGGAAGACCAGCATCGTCAGGAGCCAGGGCATCACGGCCACCGTCAGTTCGGAGATGCCCATATGGGCGATGCCGCTCGCCACGTAGAGGTTCAGGCCGACTGGCGGGTGGCACATGACCACCTCCATGTTGACAGCCATGATGATCCCGAAATGGATCGGATCGATCCCGAGCTTGACCGCGATCGGGAACAGGATCGGCGCCATGATCAGCAGGATCGAGGACGGCTCCATCACATTGCCGGCGATCAGCAGGATGATGTTGACCACCAGCAGGAAGACCAGCGGGCTGAAGTTCATGGCGATCAGCCACGCCGCCATCGCCTGGGGGATGTTCTCCGAGGTCATCAGGAACGAGAACAGCACCGCGTTGGTGATGATGTAGAGCAGCATCGCGCCCATGTTCGCCGAGGCGAGGAGCACCCGCGGCACGTCCGACAGCTTCAGGTCGCGGTAGACGAACACCGCGATGACGAAGGCGTAGACGGCGGCGGTCGCGGCCGCCTCGGTCGGCGTGAAGATGCCGGCGTAGATGCCGCCGATCACCATCACCACGAGGAACAGGCCCCAGGCGCTCTCGCGGAACGCGCGCAGGCGCTCGGCCCAGGAGGCCTTCGGCATGCGCGGGTAGCCGCGGCGCTTGGCGATGACGAAGGTGACGCTCGCCAGCATCGCCGACAGGACGAGGCCGGGCATCACCCCGGCGAGGAACAGGTTGCCGATCGAGGAATTCGTCGACACCCCGTAGAGCACGAGGATGATCGAGGGCGGCACGAGGATGCCGAGCGCCCCGGACGTGGTGATGACCCCCGCGCCGAAGCGGCGAGGATAGCCCTCGGCCACCATCGCGGGCAGCATGATGGAGCCGATGGCCACGACCGTCGCCACGCTCGACCCCGACACGGCGGCGAAGAGCGCGCAGGCCACCACGCCGGCGAGGCCGAGGCCGCCCGGCCAATGCCCGACGAGCGAGGTTGTGAAGGCGATCATCCGCCGCGCCACGCCCCCGTGGGCCAGGAAAGTTGCCCGCCAGGATGAAGAACGGGATCGCCATGATCGAGAAATTCTCGATCCCCGTGAACAGCTTGAGCGCGACGCTCTCGACCGGCACCTGCGTCAGCGTGAACAGGAAGGTCAGCACCGTCAGGCCGAGCGCGATGGACACCGGCATGCCGGTGAGCATCAGGGCGATGAGCAGCCCGAAGATGATCAGGCCGCTCATGCGGGGCCTCCCTCACGCCCGAGTTGAACCGGATCGACGCCCTCCACTGTGGGGACGCCGTCGACATGGGCGTGGTCACGGGCGGGCAGGTGCCCCGTCCGCCCGTAGCGCCACGCCACCTGCAGGAAGCGGAAGCACATCAGGTAGGAGCCCAGCGGGATCGCGAGGTAGACGATCCAGACCGGGATCTTCCATGTCGGGCGTGGTCTGGTCGGTGTGGCCGATGCGCCAGACGAAATTGGCGCCGAGCGTACCGACGATCCCGGTGAACAGCGCGCCCGCCGCGAGGCTGACCAAGACCATGACCCGGCGCGCGCCCGGCGGCAGGCGGTTGACCAGCACGTCGACGCCGACATGGATCCCGGTGCGCACCCCGTAGGCCGCGCCGAACTTCGCGACCCAGATGAACATGTAGATGCACAGTTCCTGCGACCAGCCGAAATCGATCCGGTCGGTGTAGTCCTGCAGCGCAGGGATGCCGGAGAGGAACCGGTGCACCACCGTGGCGAAGGTGATGACGGTCGCGGCCGCCATCAGCGTTCCGATCAGCACCTCTTCGAGCCGATCGAGAAGTTTCAGCAACATGGTCGGTCCGGTCGGCGCGGCGGCGGGATCAGTTGTTCGGCACCGCCTCGGCTTCCTTGTTGAGCGCCGCCACGAGGTCCTTGCCGACGCGGGAGGCCATCTCCTTCTGGACGGGGGCCCGCGCCTTGCGCCACGCTGCGTTCTCGGCCTCCGTCGGGGTGTAGACTTCCGTCTTGCCAGTGGCGCGGATGGCGGCGAGCGCCTGCTCGTTCTGCTTGTCGGCGATCTCGTGCTCGTAGGCGGTCGCGTCCTGGATCGCCCCTTCGAGGGTGGTGCGGATGTCGGGCGGCAGCCCGTCCCAGAAGCCCTTGTTCACGATGACCGCATAGCCGACGTAGCCGTGGTAGGTCAGGGTGGCGTGCTTCTGCACCTCGTTGAGCTTCTGGGTCGTGACGTTCGACGGCGGGTTCTCCTGGCCGTCGACCACGCCGGTCTGCAGAGCCTGGTAGAGTTCGGAGAAGGCCAGGACCTGCGGCAGCGCGCCGAGCTGCTTGAACTGCGCCTCCAGCACCTTCGACGACTGGATCCGGAACTTCAGGCCCTTCACGTCCTCGGGGGCGTGCATGGGCTTGTTGGCGGTGAGGATCTTGAAGCCGTTGTCCCAGTAGCCGAGCCCCTTGATCCCCTTGGATTCGAGCTTCTTGAACAGCCCCTGGCCGATCGGCCCATCCTGCACGCGCCGCAGCACCTGCTCGTTGGGGAAGATGTAGGGGAGATCGAAGACTTCATATTCGCGCACGCCGAGCGGGCCGAACTTGCTCGTCGACGGTGCCAGCATCTGCACGGCGCCGAGCTGGAGCATCTCCACCTCTTCCTTGTCCTTGTAGAGCGTACTGTTCGGATAGACCTCGACCTTGACCCGCCCCTTGGTGCGTTCCTCGGCGAGCTGCTTGAAACGCTCGGCGGCCTGGCCCTTGGGCGTATCCGTGGTCACCACGTGACTGAACTTGATGATGATCGGATTTTGCGCCGCGGCCGGCGTGGCGAAGGCGAGGGCGCAGGCGAGCGCACCCAGGATTCGAACCGTCATCGCGTCCTCCCGAACGATCCGCATCTCTTGCGCGGCGAGTCCACGTCTGCGCGTGGATTGCATTTTGTATAGCCTTGCAGGTGGGCGCCCCGGCGGCAAGTCCCAAAGTTGAGGGCCGGGCGGTCCGTGTAAATGCTTCACAAACTTTGGCTGGAACTCGGTTGTGCGCTGGCTTTCGGCCGGGGCGCGCCTAGGTCTCCTCGGGTTGCCCCGTGCGGAGGATTTCCCATGCTGTCGCGATCCGCCCTGTGGGGCTTGACCGCCCTGGCGCTCGTGACGGGCGCGGCCCGGGCGCAGCAGCCGACGGGCCAGATGGAGGTGGACTGCTCGCGGTTCACCCACAACCCGGACGGGTCGTGGAGCGTCAACCAGCCCCTCGAACTCTTCAGCGATGGCGGCCGCGTCCGGATCTCACCCGGTCCCCCTTTCAAGCGCGGCATGTCGTTCGGCGGGCTCGATATCGCGGCGATGCTGGATCGGCAGTGCCGCTAGCGAGGGGCTTGGTGCCGCCCGTACAAGGCCTTCGCGATCTTCGAAGCGGCCTGCTGTAACTCCACAGCGAGCGCCTCGAGTTCGCCGTCCGATACTTGGCCCGCCACCGCGATGCCGCTGACGCCGAAGCGGGCCTGGCCGCCGTGGTCGAGGATGAGGCTCGCGGCGATGTCGAGGCCGCGGAACAGGTTTCCCCGGTCGAAGGCGAAGCCCGAGCGCCGGGCCTGCGCGAACCTCTTGCGCATAGACCTCGAAGCTCGGCGCGTTCCTCCCACCGCAATTCCTTGAACTTCCGCCGGAGTTCCGCCTTCGGCAGGTCGCGGCTCGCGGCGATGCACCGTCCCACCGCCCCGACGAGGGTCGGAAGCCGCGCGCCCAGCACCATGTCCACATGGACGACGTTGCCTTTGACCAGCCGGTCCACGAGGACGATGCGGTCTTGCGGCGTGATCTTCCACAATCCGATCAGCGCCCGGTGCTTCTGGGAGAGTTCTTCCAGTGACGGCCGGATGATGTCGACTTGGTTGAGCCCGATCAGCGGCATCGAGATCTCCAGGATCCCCATGCCGAGCCGGTATTCCTTCGAGCGCGTGTCGAAGCTGGCCAGACCCTCCTTGGTGAGGGTGCGCAGGATGTTGAAGGTCGTGGAGAGGTTGATTCCGGTCTCGCGGGCGATGTGCGCGACACCGGCCGGGGCGTGGGCATGGGCGAGGAAGCGCAGGATCGCCACGGCGTTCTCGACGGCGCCCACATACTTGCGTGCGTCGGGCTCCGTCCCGTCCTCCGGCTCCAAAGGTTTCGTCATCGCTCCTCCCGGTCGCGCTGTTTCGCCCGGCGGTCCCCGAAACTCAATCGGCGCTGCGCGGCCGTCATTCTCATTGACAAAAGGGCATTCGCTATAGAAAATCAACGGCCAAGAACGCGGCGGGGACGCGGGGTACCGGATGTCGGCCGAAAAGGCCCGGCGGTCGCCCGGTTCCGCGACCGACCGCGACGACGCTTGAGGAAACGCCATGGACGAGGGGGTCGGCCCGCAGCGGGTCTATGAGGACTATCTCGCCCGCGGCCGCTTCATGATCCAGCGGGCCCGCGCCACCGGCGAATACGTCTTCTATCCCAAGACCCTGTCCCCCTCCGGCGAGACCGATCTCGAATGGGTCGAGGCGTCCGGCCTCGGAACCGTCTACGCCATCACCGTCAACCGCCGCCGGGAAGGCTCGGTGAACATCGCCCTGGTGGATCTCGATGAGGGCCCCCGGATGATGGCGACCGTCGCGGGCGTCGAGACGGTGCCCATCGGCACGCGGGTGAAGGCCCGGGTCGAGGGTGGCGAGACACCCCGCGTCGTGTTCGATCCGGTGGAGGAGCGCCCGTGAGCCATCCCCTTCGCGGCAAGACGGCCATCGTCGGCCTCGGGGTTGCCGGGGTCGGCGAAGCGCCGGGCTTCTCGGCCATGGAACTGCTCGGCCTGTCGGTGCGCGCGGCGCTGGACGATGCCGGACTGAAGCTCTCCGATATCGACGCGGTGTTCGCGGCCACCAGCAGCCACGCCTTCGCCTCCATGAGCGTCACCGAATACCTCGGGCTGAAGCCGAAGTATTTCGACAGCACCAATATCGGCGGGTCGAGCTTCGAGATGCACCTGCTTCAGGCGTCGCTCGCCCTGGAGGCCGGGCTCTGCGACGTGGCGCTGATCTGCTACGGTTCGAACCAGCGCACGGCGGGCGGGCGCCTCGTCTCCATGTCCGAGCCGCAATGGCACGAGATGCCGTATCGGCCGCGCCACCCCATCACCGCCTACGCGCTGGCCACCGCCCGGCACATGCACCAGTACGGCACGAGCCGTGAGATGCTGGCCGAGGTGGCGGTGGCGGCGCGGGGATGGGCCAACCTCAACCCGGCCGCCTTCGCCCGCGGCCCCCTGACCCGCGAGGACGTGCTGGCCAAGCGCATGGTCAGCGACCCGCTCACCTCCGGCGATTGCTGCCTCGTCACGGACGGGGCGGCGGCCTGCCTGCTCGTACGCGCCGAGCGGGCGAAGGATTTCCCCAAGCCTCCCGCCTACTTCCTCGGCGCCGCCGGGGCGAACTGGCACCGGTCGATCCAGGCCATGCCCGATCTCACGGTCACCGCCGCGAGCGAGAGCGGCCCCCGCGCCTTCGCCATGGCGGGCGTCGCGCCGGGAGGATGTCGACCTCGTGATGCTCATACGACGCCTTCACCATCAACACGATCCTGTTCCTCGAGGATCTCGGCTTCTGCCCCAAGGGCGAGGGCGGGCGCTTCGTGCAGGACGGGCGCATCGCGCCGGGCGGCGAGTTGGCGGTCAACACCAGTGGCGGCGGCCTGTCCTGCGTGCACCCCGGCATGTACGGCATGTTCCTCATCGCCGAGGGCGTCACCCAGATCCGGCGCGAGGCCGGAGAGCGGCAGGTGAAGCGCGCGGACATCGCGCTCCTGCACGGCAACGGCGGCGTGCTGTCGAGCCAAGTCACGGCCTTCCTCGGCTCGGAGGCGGCGCTGTGACGGCACCAAGCGGGGACGACTTCGCCGCACTCGGGTTCCTGTTGGCCCCACGCTCCGTGGCGATCATCGGGGCCTCCGACGATCCGACGCGGATCGGCGGGCGGCCCATCGCCGCCATGAAGACGGCGGGGTTCGCCGGCCGGATCTTCCCCGTCAACCCCAGCCGGAGCGAGGTGCAGGGCCTACCCTGCTTCGCCTCCGTGGGCGACCTGCCCGAGGCGCCGGAGGTCGGCATCGTCGCGGTGGCGGCCAAGCACGCCCCGGAGACGGTGGCGGCCCTCGGCGAAAGAGGTGCCGCGCGGTCACGCTGTTCTCGGCGGGCTTCGCCGAGACGGGGGAGGAGGGCGAGCGGGCTCAAGACGAGCTCCTGGCCATCGCCCGGCGTTACGGCATGCGGGTGCTCGGCCCCAACACGCTCGGCGTCTTCAATGCCGGGATCGGCTATTTCGGCACCTTCTCCTCGTCCCTCGATTCCGGCTACCCGCGCCCAGGCCCCGTCGGCATCGCCAGCCAGTCCGGCGCCTACGGCGTCCATCTCGCCGTCGCCGCCCGCGAGCGCGGGCTCGGCACTTCGGTCCTCGTCACCACCGGCAACGAGGTGGACGTCACAGTGGCGGACGCGATCGGCTGGATGGCCGGCAGCGATGCCGTCGAGGTCATCTGCGCTTACCAGGAAGGCTTTCGCGATGGGCCGCGCATGATCGCGGCCCTGGAGGCGGCGCGGGCGGCGGGCAAGCCGGTCTTCCTGATGAAAGCCGGGCGCAGCCGCCTCGGCGCGGCGGCGGCGGCCTCGCACACGGCCTCGCTGACCGGGGACGACGCCGTCGCCGATGCGATCCTGGCCGAGCACGGGGCGATCCGGGTGCGCGACACCGAGCAGATGCTCGATTTCGCCTACGCCGCGCGGCTGCGCACCTATCCCGTCGGCAATACCCTCGGGGTCATCACGATCAGCGGCGGCGGCGGCATCGTCGCCACCGACGAGGCCGAGGCGGTCGGCCTGCCGATGCCGCCGATGCCGACCGAGGCGCAGGACAGGCTGAAGCAGCTCCTGCCCTTCGGCTCCCCGGCCAACCCGCTCGACTGCACCGCCCAGGCCCTCAACGACCTGTCGCTGTTCGATTCCTACGCCCGCTCCGCCCTGGCGGAGGGCGGCTACCGCTCGGTGCTGCTGTTCCTCACCTATGTCGCGGGCAGCCCCCAGCTCGCCCCGCGCCTGCTCGACTCCCTGCGCCGGCTCCGCGCCGAGTTTCCCGACCGGCTGCTGGCCCTCTGCCTCATCGCCCGCGAGGACATCGTCGCCCTCTACGAGGAAGCGGGCCTCCTGACCTTCACAGACCCCAGCCGGGCGGTGCGGGCGCTCGCCGCCATGGGCCGGGTGGGGGGACCAGCTCGCCGCCGCGCCGACCTTGACGTCCCTCGCCACCGTATCCCCGGTGGCGCTCCCGGCCGGGACGCCCGACGAGCCGACCGCCAAGCGCCTGCTCGCGGAGGCCGGGATCACCTCCGCGCCGGAGCGGGTCGTGCAAAGCGCCGAGGAGGCCGTGGTGGCCGCCGAGGCTCTGGGCTTTCCGGTCGTCCTGAAGATCGTGTCGCCGGACATCGTCCACAAATCCGACATCGGCGGCGTGCGCCTGAACCTCACCACCGCGGAGGCCGTGCGCGACGCCCATGCCGCCATCCTCGCGGCGGCGGCCCAGGCGGCCCCGGAGGCGCGTCTCGGCGGCGTGCTCGTGGCCCGCCAGCTGTCCGGCGGGGTGGAGTGCCTGATGGGGATCAGCCGCGATCCGGCCTTCGGCCCCGTCGCGGTGTTCGGGCTGGGCGGGATCTTCGTCGAGATCCTCGCCGACGTGGCGATCCGCGCCTGCCCCTTCGACGAGGCGGCGGCCCGCGCCATGATCCTGTCGATCCGGGCGGCCCCGATCCTCACCGGCGCGCGGGGGCGGGCGCCCCGTGGATCTCGATGCGCTGGCCCGGATGCTCTCGCGGCTCTCGCACTTCGCCGCCGGGGCGGGCCCGCGCCTGCGCGCCGTCGACCCTGAACCCGGTCGTGGCCCTGCCGGAGGGCGCCTACGCCCTCGATGCGGTCATCGAGATCGACCCGGAGATCGACCCGGAGCCGACGCGATGATCGATCCCGACCGGCTGCTGGCCTTTCCCATCCCAGAGGTCGTCCAAAGCTACGGCCCGCGGGAGAGCACCTTCTACGCCCTCTCGATCGGGCTCGGGCGGGACCCGATGGACCGGGACGACCTGCGCTTCGTCGGGGTCCCCGAGCCGGTGCCGTTCCCGACCTTGCCCCTGGTGCTCGGGCATCCGGGCTTCTGGCTCGCCGACCCGGCGACGGGGGTCGATGCGACCCGCGTGGTCCATGGCGGCCAGGGCCTCACGCTGCACGCGCCGCTGCCGGTGCGGGGCCACGGTGGTGGGCCGGACCCGCGTCACCGGTCTCGTCGACAAGGGAGCGGGAACGCGGCGCGCTGCTCTTCAGCGAGAAGGAGCTGCGCGATGCGCAGACGGGCCTCCTCTACGCGACGACCCGCTCGACCACATTCCTGCGCGGGGACGGCGGGTTCGGCGGATCCACCGGCCCGGTCGCCGCCCCCCATGCGCTGCCCGAGACGCCGCCCGACCTGACGCGCACGGTCGAGACCCGGCCCGAGCAGGCGCTCTGGTATCGCTGGAACGGCGACGACAACCCGCTCCACCTCGATCCGGCCATCGCTGCCCCGCGCCGGGTTTCGAGCGCCCGATCCTGCATGGGCTCTGCACCCTGGGCATCGCCGCCCATGCCGTGGTCCGCAGCCTCTGCGCCGACGCGCCGGGGCGGTTTCCGGGGGCTCGATGCGCGCTTCACCGCCACGGTGACGCCCGGCGAGACCCTGTGTGTGGACGTCTGGCGGGACGGCTCGTTCCGCGTCCGCGTCGCCGGGCGCGACGTAGTGGCGATCGGCAACGGTCTGGCCCGCATCGATGGCTGAGGGAGCGCGCCCCATGGACGCCTTGAACCCGCTTGCGGCGGACGACGAGGATCTGCGCCTCCTCGTGGAGAGTGCGGCGGGGATCGCCCCCCGCGACGGCGACCTGAAGGCGGTGCGCCGCCTGCGTTTCACCAAGCCGGGCATCGACCGCGCCCGCTGGTCCGACATCGCGGCGATGGGCTGGGCTCGGCCTGCCGGTCGCCGGAGGCGCAGGGCGGCGCGGGGCTCGGGATGGCCGCCTATGCCGCCTTGTGCGGGGAGATCGGCGCGGCGCTGCTGCCGGAGCCCGTGATCGAAGCCGGGCTCGCCCTCGACCTGATGGGGGACGCCGCCGAGCCGGCGATCCTTGCGGGCGAGACACTGGTTTTACCCGCCTGGATGGACGGGCCGGACGGGCTCGGTCCCGTGGGCGGCATCGCCGAGGCCGACGGGCGCATCACCGGGGAACGGCTGTTCGTGCCCATGGCGGCCGCCGCCGACGCCTTCCTCGTCGTCGCGTCCGAGGCCTGCTTCCTGGTCGAGGCCGGGGCGCCGGGCCTGACGCTGACCTGTGAGGAGACCCTCGATGGCGGGCATATCGGCCGCCTCGTCCTTGCGGATGTCCCCGCCCGGCGCCTGCCTGCACCGACGGCGGAGCCGTTCGAGGCGGCGGCGCTCGCCACCTCCGCCGCCCTGCTCGGCCTGATGGAGCGGGCCTTCGCCGCGACCCTCGACTACCTCAAGACCCGCGTGCAGTTCGGGCAGCCGATCGGCCATTTCCAGGCCCTCCAGCACCGGGCCGTCGATCTGCGGATCGAGATCGGCCTGACGCAGGCGACCCTGCGCGATGCGTGCGCTGCGATGGATGCGGGCGGGGACAGCCGCGCCCTCGTCTCCCGCGCCAAGGCACGGGCGGCCAGTGCCGCGCTGGCCGTCACCCGCGAGGCGGTGCAGATGCACGGCGCCATCGGCTACACCGACGAGGCCGATATCGGCCTGTTCCTGCGCCGGGCGATGGTGCTGGCGCCGCGCTACGGCAGCGCCGCCTTCCACCGCGCTCGCTACGCCGACGTGGCGAGGAGCGCGGCATGAAAGAGGCGGCGACGGACGGCCTGAGCCTCTCCCGCGACGGGGACGTGCTGGTCCTCACCCTCGACGAACCGGGGCGGCGCAACCCCGTGGGCCACGCCGTGCGGCAGGTGCTGGCGGCGTGCCTCATGAAGGCGGCCAGCGACCGGACCGTGTCGGCCGTGGTGCTGACCGGGGCGGGCGGGCATTTCTCGGCGGGCGGGGATATCCGCGACCAGGGCACGGTGACGAGCCTCGGCGAGGCGCGGGAGCGCTTCACCCACGTCAAGACCCTCGTCGGCCGGATGGCCCGGTTCCCCAAGCCCCTCGTCGCCGCCGTCGAGGGCTGGGCCGCCGGGGGTGGCTTCTCCCCTGGCGCTGGCCTGCGAGACCGTCGTCGTCGCCGCTGAGACGGCCCGGTTCGCCGCGAGCTTCGGCAAGATCGGGCTGATCCCGGACCTGGGGCTGGCTGGCCACGCTGCCCGCTCGGATCGGTGCGGGCCGGGCGCAGCGCCTCCTGCTCGGCTGCGCCACGGTCGATGCGCCGGAGGGGTACCGGCTCGGCTTCGTGGACGAACTCGTCCCGGAGGGCGGGGGCGCTGGCCGCCGCGACGCGGATCGCCCGCGAGGCCGCCGCGATGGCGCCGCTGCCCCGCGCCTTCGTCAAGGATCATTTCGCCGCCGACCTCGACCGTGCCCTGGATTTCGAGCGCCTCGTCCAGCCGATGCTGATGCCTCGGCGCCGACGCCGCCGAGGGCCGCCGCGCCTTCCTCGAGAAGCGCGCCCCCGTCTTCAAGGGAGAGTAGCGTGACGCCATCCGCCGCCGAAGCCCCTCCCGCGCCCTTCGCCGATCTCGGCGCCCTCGACGACGAGACCTTCCGCAAGACGGTGCGCGGCTGGATCGCGGCCAACTACCCGGCCGACCTGCGCAACCCGCCGAAACGCCTTCCACGCCCAGCAGGCGATGCCCTGGTACGAGCGCCTGTCGGCGCAGGGGTGGCTCTGCCCCGGCTGGCCCCCGCGCCCATGGCGGCATGGGGCTCTCCCCGGGCAAGCTCCTCATCCTGATGGAGGAGATGGAGCGGTACGGTCTGCGCCCGGCTGCCGGACAGCGGCATCACCATGGTCGGCCCCCTGCTGATCGCCCACGGCACCGAGGCCCAGCGGGCCTACCACCTGCCGAGGATCCTCTCCGGGGAGATCATCTGGTGCCAGGGCTACAGCGAGCCCAACGCCGGCTCGGACCTCGCCGCGCTGCGCACCAGCGCCGTGCGGGACGGGGACGAGTGGGTCATCAACGGACAGAAGATCTGGACCACCCTCGGCACGGGACGCCAACTGGATCTTCGTGCTGGCCCGCACCGATCCCGACGCGGTCAAGCACAAGGGCATCACCTTCTTCCTGGTGCCCATGGACCGCCCCGGCCTCACCGTCCGCCCGATCGTCAACATCGACCGGCACGACGAATTCGCGGAGGTGTTCTTCGATGACGTCCGCGTCCCCGCCGATGCCATCGTCGGCGCGGTCAATGCCGGCTGGACCATGGCCAAGAACCTGCTCGGTTTCGAGCGATTGTTCCTCGGCTCGCCGAAGCAGGCGGAGGGCGCCCTCGACCATCTGGAGCGGCTGGCCGCCCATCTCGGCCGCAGCGAAGCCTGGGCGGGCCACCCTGGCGGGGCTGAGGATGGAGCTGGAGGACCACAAGTCCTTCTAACGCCACCTTCGCGGACCAAGCCCGCCGTGGGCTGCCGCTTGGCCCCGACGTGTCGATGCTGAAGATCAACCAGTCGGCGCTCTACCAGCGGATCACCGACCGCATCCTGGACTTGGCCGGGGAGTTCGGCGGGCTCGCGGGCTCCCTGGCCGGCGCCCCGGCCCTGCATCCCGGCAGCGTCTTCCTGCAGGCGCGGCCGAGCACGATCTACGGCGGCTCGTCGGAAATCCAGCGCAACATCGTGGCGAGGCAGGTCCTCGGACTCGGACGATGACCGGCCGGGGCATGGGCATGGAGGGAGAGGCGGCATGAGCGCGGGCATCGGCAACGACGGCGTGGATCTGGGTCTCGACGGGAAGGTGGTCGTCGTGACGGGGGCGGGGGGCGGCATCGGCCGCGCCGTCGCCCTGGAATTCGCGCGAGCCGGCGCGAAGGTCGTCGTCAACGACATCGGCACCTCGCTCGGCGGCACCGGCGAGACCTCCGCCACCCCGGCGGACGAGACCAAGGCGCTGATCGAGGCCATGGGCGGCGAGGCCGTGATTTCCCGCGAGAGCGTCTCGGAGTGGGCGGCGGCCAAGCGCACCATCGAATTGGCGCTGGATCACTTCGGGGCGCATCGACATCGTGGTGAACAATGCGGGGATCCTGCGCGACGTGATCTTCCACAAGATGGACCCGGCGGATTGGGAAGCGGTGATCGCCGTCCACCTCCACGGCAGCTTCTACATGAGCCGGGCGGCGGCCGACCCCTTCCGCGCGCAGGGCAGCGGCGCCTTCGTCCATATGACCAGTACCTCGGGGCTCATCGGCAAACTTCGGGCAAGCCAACTATTCGGCGGCCAAGCTCGGCCTCGTCGGCCTCTCGAAATCCATCGCCCTCGACATGGCGCGCTACCGCGTCCGTTCGAATTGCATCGCGCCTTTTGCCTGGAGCCGCATGACCGACTCCATCCCCTCCAGTACCCCGGAGGAGAAGACGCGGGTCGAGCGCATGAAGCGCATGACGCCGGAGACCAACGCGCCCCTCGTCGTCACCCTCGCCTCGGCGGCGGCGGCGGGCGTGACCGGCCAGGTCTTCGCCACGCGGGTCAACGAGGTGTTCCTGTTCAACGCGATGCGCCCCGGTCCGCAGCGTCCCACGCCTCCGAGGGCTGGACGCCCGCGTCGCTCGCCGCGCGGGCCATCCCGGCCCTCAAGGCGGGGTTCGCGCCGCTGGACCGCTCCAGCGACGTCTTCAGCTGGGATCCCGTGTGATAAGGGCATCGCGCATGAGAACCGCCTTCACTCGCACCCTCCTGTACGGCCTCGCGCTCGCCAGCGGTCTCGGTCTCGCCCTGACGGGGGCGGCGCGGGCGCAAGGTCCGGGCGGGATCTCGGACGACGTGGTCAAGTTCGGCGTGCTCAACCGACATGTCGAGCCTCTACGGCCGATGCCACCGGGCGCGGCTCGGTGGTCGCCGCGCAGATGGCGGCCCGGGATTTCGGTGGGACCGTGCTCGGCAAGCCGATCGAGGTCGTCTTCGCCGACCACCAGAACAAGGCGGATATCGGCAGCGCCATCGCCCGGCGCTGGTACGACGTGGAGAAGGTCGATGTGATCCTCGACGCCCCGCCCTCCTCGGTGGCGCTGGCGGTCCAGCAGATCGCCAAGGAGAAGAACCGGATGCTGATCGTCTCCGGCGGCGGCAGCTCCGACATCACGGGGAAGGCCTGCACCGAGACCACGGCGCAGTGGAACTACGACACCTACGCGCTCGCCCATGTCTCCACCGCCGCCGCAGTGAAGCGGGGCCTCGACACGTGGTCGATCATCACCGCCGACTACGCCTTCGGGCAGGCGCTGGAGCGGGACGCCGCCGAGGAACTCAAGCGCTCGGGCGGCAAGCTGATCCAAGCGATCCGCGCGCCCTTCGGCACCTCGGACTTCTCGTCCTTCCTCCTCCAGGCCCAGGCCACCCACTCCAAGGTCATCGCCTTCGCCAATGCGGGCGGCGATATGATGAACGCGGTGAAGCAGGCCCACGAGTTTCGGCATCACGGGAAGGGGGCCAGTCCCTGGTGACGCTGCTCATGAACATCGCCGACGTCCACGCCCTCGGGCTGAAGACGGCCCAGGGCCTCATCACGACCGAGGGCTTCTACTGGGACCGGGACGACGAGACCCGCGCCTTCTCGAAGCGGTTTCCTGGCCGAGATGAAGATGATGCCGACGATGCACCATGCCGGCATCTATTCCGCCGTCCTGCATTACCTGAAGGCGGTGCAGGCCCTGGGCACCGACGAGGCCAAGGCCGTCCATGGCCAAGATGCGCGAGATGCCGGTCCACGACCTATACGCCCGCAACGGGAAGCTGCGCATCGACGGGCGCATGGTCCACGACATGTACCTCATGCAGGTGAAGAAGCCCGAGGAGTCGACGGGCGAGTGGGACGTCTACCACCAGCTCGCCACGGTGCCCGGCGACGAGGCCTTCCGGCCCCTCGACCAGGGCGGTTGCCCCCTCGTGAAGGCCGCGCAGGAGACGGCCCGGTGATCGGTCCTCGGTCGTTCACACCCTCCGCGACCGGCATAGTCCGGGGTCACCCGCGCCCTAAGTCGTTCCTCGCGCGCATGACGCGCCCATAAGTGGATTGAGGATACGCTCGATGCTGAAGATTGCCGTTCCCGCCGTGGCGCTCGCCATGGTCGCCGTCACGCCCGCCTTTGCCCTGGAGGTGACCAAGAGCGTGATGGTGCCTGCCTCGCCCGAAGCGGTCTGGAAGACGGTCGGCGGGTTCTGCGGCATCGGAGACTGGCACCCCGTCATCGAGAAGTGCGTGCTGTCGAAGAAGGGCGGCAAGGAGGAGCGCACCCTCTCGCTGAAGGGCGGCGGCACCATCGTGGAGCAGGAGCAGTCCCGCAACGACAGGAAGATGGATTACACCTACACGATCCTCTCGGGCCCGTTGCCGGTGGAAGACTACAAGTCCACCATCATGGTCGAGAAGGAAGGGACTGGTTCGAAGGTTACCTGGACCGGCACCTTCAAGGCCAAGGGCGCCCCGGATGACAAGGCGAAGGAGGCCCATCGCCGGCGTGTACGATGCCGGGCTGAAGGGCATCGCCGACAAGTCCAAGTAGTCCGGACTCGCAGGGGCAGGAGCGGCAAACGCCGCTCCTGCCACTCGCTCTGGAAGTCTTTCCGGACAGGTCACGACCGACGCGTCTCACTCACCGTCCTTGCAAGCGCAGCGAAGCAATCCAGGCAGCGGGACGTTTCCAGGGGTGGCGGATCCCTGGATTGCTTCGCTGCGCTCGCAATGACGACGTGCGACTGAGAGACCGTCGCGCCCTATCCGGCCATTCTCTCAGGATGAGGACGAGGCGGGGAGAACCGCCGACGTTCCGGACGGACTCTCGGCGTCAACCGCGCTGCCGTGATGGAGTCCGTCGCTCCACGCCAGGGCCCGAACAGGCCGAAGCGCGAGGTATCGCCCTTCGGTTCGACTGCGACCGTCGCCGTGCGGCCCGAGACGAGGCGGGTCTCGTCGGGAGCACCGTCCAGCTTGATCCGCACGGGAATGCGCTGTGCCAGCCGCACCCACGAGAAGGTCGGGTTGACGTTGGCGAGAAGGTTCGCACCAGCCGAACGCTCGCGGTCCTCGATGCCGCCCGCGATGCTGTCCACGCGGCCCTTCAGCGTCGCCGCCTCACCCATCAGGCGGACGCTCGCCGCATCACCCACATGGATGCGCGGCAGCTTGGTCTCCTCGAAATAGCCCTCGATCCGCACCGTGTCGCTGTCGATCAGCGCCATCACCCCGTGGCCGGTGGTGACGTAGGCGCCCGGCCGCAGGCCCATATTGGTGATGCGCCCGTTGACCGAGGCCTTCACCGTGGAGCGTTTTGAGGTTGAGCCTGGCGAGGTCGCGGTCGGCCTTGGCCTGCTCGTAGGAAGCCTGAGCGGAGAGATCCGCCGCCTTGGCGGCCTCGACCTTCTGCTGGGAGACCGCCGCGTCGCTGAGCTTCTGGTAGCGGACGGCATCGGCCGAGGCCCGCTCGGCGGTGGCCTTCTTTGCCCTCGACCATCGCCTCGGCCTGGCGCAGCCCGAGCCGGAACCGGTCGGGATCGATGCGGAACAGCAGGTCGCCCTTCCGGACGACCTGATTGTCCTCCACCAGCACCTCGGTCACGAGGCCGGAGACGTCGGGGGCCACCGCCACCACGTCGGCGCGCACGCGCCCGTCCCGGGTCCAGGGCGCGTCCATGTAGTAGTCCCACAGGGCGAGGCCGACGACGGCGGCGGCGGCCACCATCGCCAGGGTGACGACGAGGCGGAACGAAAGGGCGAGCAGCCGGGGCATGGGGTGAATCCGGGAGATTTACGGAGAGGCGAGAGCGGGAGCGGACGAGCCCGCCCCTCAGGACGTGAGCGGCACCGCCACCGACACCACGCCGCCGAGGAGCACGACGTAGAGGGCGAGATCGAACAGGGGTCGGTGCCAGACCATGCGGTAGAACCCGGCCCTCGCCAGCATCCGCCGCAGGGGGATGCTGATCGCGAAGGCGATGAGCATCCAGGCCGCGAGGCTCGGGATGAAGACGCCGTAGATGTCGAGTTCGCCGGTCATGCCGCGAGTTCCGGATGCGTGGTGGTGGGCAGGGACGAGCGGTAGGGCGGCGCATCCGGAAACAGGCCGCGCCGGATGCCGACGAGTCCCATCAGCGCGGCCCGGCCGGGCGCCGTCCGCGCATCGTGGGAGACGGCGTCGAGCGCGCCGTCGACGGTCTCCAGCAGGCCGGGGGCGGGTGTCCCCGGCTTGTCCTCGAAGTGCCGCGACAGGGCGGCGAGACAGGCTTCGACCGCCGCCCGGCCCGGCTTCGAGAGCTTCCGGCGATCACGCCGCAACTCCACGACGTTGATGCCCACGCGGACCTCGGCGAGGAGATCGGCGGTCCATTCCGCGTCGTCCGACGGCAGGGCGGCGAGGCGCGGTGCGATCAGGCCGACGCGGTCCAGCATGATGGCCGCGAGCTCGAGCCCGCTCTGCGCGCCCCGGCGCTCGGCGGCCTGGGCGAGGCTGCGCCGGTTGACGGCCACGAGGCGCCGCGCCGACCAGCCGCCGCCGACCGAGCGGACCAGGCGCGTGACGATGGCGGCCACCCACATCCCGACGATGACCGCGACGGCGGCGTTGGCGAAGGCGGTGAAATCGCCGGTGTAGCTGCTCTGGAGCGCGATCACGGCCGAGCCGTTGACGGCCGCGCCCATCGCCATCGGCGCCGTCTTCGGCTGGGCCATGAACACCCCGCAGATCAGGAGGGCCGGGGCCAGCGCCAGAACCACCATCTCGAAGGAGGTGGCGAGCGGCAGCACCGCGAACAGATAAATCCCCGAACCGAGGGCGCCGAGGATCGCCGAGTTGGCGAACCGGACGATGAACGGCGCCGGATCGTCCTGGGCGGCGAACAGGCAGCAGGCGACCGCCCCCATCATCGGCGCGGCCGATCCGTCCGGCCAGCCCGTGGCGATCCAGACCGCGCAGGTGGCCAGGATCGTCAGGAACACGCCCAACCCCGACAGCAACGCCATGCCGTGGTCGCGGTGGCGGATCGTCCGCGCCGCCGCCGTGTACCGGAAGGTCAAGGTCTCGGTGACCGGGCTGCCATCCGCGATGTGCTTTTGCAGGATGCGGGCATCCTGGCGCAGGTCGATGAAGTCGCGCAGCCGCGTCAGGAGGCTCGCCAGCACCAGGGCCTCCCAGGAGGAGCCTTCGCCGAGCCGGGGTTCGAGGGCCTCCGCATCGGCCTTCAGGCGGTCGGCTTGGGTCTGCTCGGTGCTGCCGGAGGCCAGCCACGCGGCCACGGCGTCGAGGAGGGTGCGCAGGCGCGGCGGCAGCGCGTCGGCCCGTTCCAGCGTCTCGATACGATCCGAGAGCGCGGAGGCGATGGGCAGGACCATCAGCATGTGCTGGCGCAGGGTCGCCATGGCCTCGGCCGAGCGCTCCGCACCGGTCATGTCGTAGCGGAGCGGCGTCGCCAGGGCGTCGAAGGCGATGGCGTCCGAGGCGAGCTGCAGCCGGATCGCCTGCGAGTCCGTCGCCGCGCCGGTCCGCCTAAGGACGCAGACGACCCACCCCCTCGCATCGCGCAACCACAGATCGAGACGGCCGGCGATCACCGGTGCCACGGATTGCGGCAGCACCACCGTGGCGGCGAGGCTGGCGCAGACGATCCCCAGCGAGATCTCCTCGGCCCGCGCTACCGCGGTGTCGAAGATCGCGCTCGGGTCGTCGACCGCCGGGAAGCCGATCAGCGCCGCCGTATAGCCGGCCAGCATGAAGAGGTAGCTGCGCGGCGTGCGGTCGAGCAGCGAGAAGTACAGGCACGTCGCGACCCAGGCCGCGATGGCGAGCGTCAGGAGTTCCGGCGCGTTCACCAGGTTCGGCACGAGGATCACGCTCACCACGGCCCCGAGCAGGGTGCCGAGCACCCGGTAGAGCGCCTTCGCGCGCGTCGCCCCAGCGAGCATCTGGCTCGTGATGTAGACGGTGCCGAGCGCCCAATAGGGCCGCGGCAGGTCGATCCAGAACGCCAGGAACAGGGCGAGCATCGCGGCCGCGTAGGTCTTCAGCGCGAAGGCCCAGTCGCGCCATCCCGGCAAGGTCATCGTGTGGCCTCCGCTTCGTCGGGCTCGGCCTCGCCGTGCAGATGATCCCGCAGGGCGTTGAATACCCGCAGGCCGGCCTCCAGATCGGCGGTGCTCACTTTGGCCAATGCCGCGTCCCGCAGGCGCTCCAGATCCGCCTCGATCGCCGCGACGATCGCCCGGCCCGAGGGCGTGAGGGCCAGCACCTTGGCGCGGCGGTCGGTGGGGTCCTCCCGGCGGACGACGAGGTCGGCCTTCTCCAGTTGGTCGAGGAGACGCACCAGCGACGGACCCTCGATGCCCATCGCGTCCGCCAGCGTGGTCTGACGCGGCGCGCCGCCCATGCAGGCGATCAGCACCATTGGCAAGGCCTTGGCCTCGGACAGGCCGTGAGCCTCGGTGGCTTCGTTGGCGAGCCGCCGCCACCGCCGTCCGGACAGGAGCAGCGTGTGGGTATAGGCCCGGCGAAGCTGGCGCAGGGTGTCGGCTGCCATCTCACCGCTTCCGGTCGCTGGGGGACGCGCCGGAAGATCCGCCGTGCCAATCGATAGTAAGCTATCAATGAGTGAGGCAACGATCAAGGGCGGGGCTGGCCTCCCCGCTGCCGGATGCGGCACAGTCCGCGCGTGGCCGGGGGCGGGGCGCGGATCGCCCGGGCCGCGGTGGCCTGGACAAGGACGGGATGACCCGCGCCGTCAAGGATTGGCTCGACAGGCGCGTCAGGAGCCGGGATACCCGGTTTGCCCTCGCGAGGAGACGACCATGACCGACGAACCGCACGGCTTCGACCGCGGCCTGACTAACTATGGCGACCGCGATTTCGCCCGCTACCTGCGCCGGTCCTTCGCGCGCTCGATGGGCATCTCGGTCGGGCTTCTGAACAAGCCGGTGGTCGGCATCGCGATGACGCCCTCGGGCTTCAACAACTGCCACCGGGGCATGCCCGAACTGGTGGAGGCGGTCTCCCGCGGGGTGCTCGCGGCGGGCGGCCTGCCGCGGCCGTTCCCGACCGTGTCGCTCGGCGAGGTCTTCCTCAATTCCACCAGCATGATGTTCCGCAACCTGATGGCGATGGACACGGAGGAGATGATCCGCGCCCAGCCGATGGACGCCGTGGTGCTCGTCGGCGGCTGCGACAAGACGGTGCCGGCGCAGATCATGGGCGCGGCCTCGGCCGACCTGCCGGCGATCCAGCTCGTCACCGGGCCGATGATGACCGGCCGCCACAAGGGGCAGCGCCTCGGCGCCTGCACCGATTGCCGGCGCTTCTGGGCCAAGTATAGGGCCGGGACCGTCGATGCGGACGAGATCGCCGAAGTCGAGGGCCGGCTCGCGGTCACCGCCGGCACCTGCGCGGTGATGGGCACGGCCTCGACCATGGCCTGTCTCATCGAGGCGCTCGGCATGTGCCTGCCGGGCACCGCGGCGATCCCGGCCGTGCACGCCGACCGGCTGCGCGCCGCCGAAGAAACCGGACGCGCGGCGGTACGGCTGATCCAGTCGAAGATCCGGCCCTCTCAGGTCATCACCCAGAAGTCGGTCGAGAACGCGATCCGCGTGCTGATGGCGCTGTCGGGCTCGACCAACGCCATCGTGCACCTCACCGCCATCGCCGGACGGCTTGGTATCCGCATCGCGCCCGAGCGCTTCAACGCGATCTCGGACGAGACGCCGGTCTTGGTCGACCTGAAGCCAGTGGGCCAGGGCTACATGGAGGATTTCCACGCCGCCGGGGGCATGGGCGCGCTGCTGCGCGAGCTGCGCCCGCTCCTGCACCTCGATACCGTGGACGTGGAGGGCCGCACGCTGGCCGAGCGCCTGGACGAGCCGCAGGGCTGGGTCGACCGCGCGATCATCCGCACGGCTCAGGATCCCGTGTCGCCGCTTGGCGGTCTTGTGTCCCTCTCCGGCAGCCTCGCCCCCGACGGGGCAATCTTTAAGCGCGCGGCGGCGACGCCCGAACTGTTCGAGTCGGAAGGCCGTGCGGTGGTGTTCACCGGTCTGGAGGACCTGTCGGCGCGCATCGACGATCCCGACCTCGATGTGGCGCCCGGCGACATCCTGGTCCTGCAGAACGCCGGGCCCCATGCGGCGGGCATGCCAGAGGCGGGCTACCTGCCGATCCCTCGGAAGCTGGCGCAGGCGGGGGTGAAGGACATGGTGCGCATCTCCGACGCCCGCATGAGCGGCACCGCCTTCGGCACCATCGTGCTGCACGTGGCGCCCGAAGCCGCGGTGGGCGGGCCGTTGGCGGCGGTGCGCGACGGGGACCGGATCCGGCTGTCGATCCGGGACAAGCGCGTCGAACTTCTGGTCGCGCAGGACGAGATCGCCCGGCGGCTGGCCGACCACCGGCCTCCGCCCGCCCCGACGCGGGGCTACAAGGCCCTTTACCGCCGCACCGTTACCCAGGCGCCGGAAGGCTGCGACTTCGACTTTCTCACCAAGGCCGGGGACTGACGGCCACGGTCGCCTCCGGAGAGCTCCGACGGTCTCCGCTTCCCTATTCGCCGGACCCGGCGCGCCCGTCGTGTTCTCGATCCCAGTGGAATGGGACGCGTTCCGGCTCACGAGCGGGCAGGACGTTCTCGATCCGGATGTGCACTCGATGGCTTGAAAAGGAACGGTTTGGTTCAGCCCGTTATAGCGGCGAGATGGGGGATATATTGCATTTTTTTACAAATGTTTAAGCATGTGTGACTGATAAAAGGCCCATCGAATGATATATGGTGGGCTGAGACGCAATGGCAAATATCCGCATTCTCTCGAAGATCTCAGCAAATATTGTTTTGATTGCCATCATCATGGCCGGGTGTGTCTGGTTCGCCCAGGGTCGCATGACCCAGATCGACGACGCTTACACCGCCTTCATCGACAATGAAGCGGAGGCGGCGACGGCGGCACGACGGGCCAACCGGCTGATCTTCGAGTTGAACTACTGGGTCTACAGGATCATCGCCGAGACCGACGACGCTCAAATGCAGGCGGCGAACAGGGGCTTCGAGGCGACCTTGGCGCCGATGAAGGTGACCTTGGCCGATCTGCGCCAAAAGGCGCCGACCTTTGCCGCCCGCATCGATGCCCAAGCGACGCGGATCAACCGCTTTGTTCAGGATGTGAGCGAAGTCCGGCGGCTCGGCACCTCGAACCGCAATGCCGATGCCCTCGCCCTGGTTCACAGCGCCATCGATCCGACCTTCGCCGCGATGGTCGAGGAGGGCAATCAACTCGGAAACGCCATCCAGCAATCCATGCGCGATGGCTCCGCCGAGCTGACGAACCAAACCAATGCGACCCGCCACAGCCTGATGATCTTCAGTGCACTGGGCGTCCTGGCCGGGTTCCTCGTCGCGATCCTCGTCTCCGTCTACGGCATCACCCGCCCCCTCGGACGCCTCGTCTCGGTGCTGCAGCGCATGGCCAAGGGTGAGATCGACGCGCAGATTGACGAGGCGGCGCGCGGCGATGAGATCGGGGCGGTGGGCAAGGCGGTGGAGGGGATCAAGGCGATGGTCGCCCAGAAGGCGGCCGAGCAGGCCGAGATGAAGCGCATCGCCGACGAGGCGGCGGCGCAGGAGCGCAGGCGCACGATGATCGAGCTGGCCGACGGCTTCGAGACGGCGGTCGGCGGCATCGTGGGCATGGTGTCGGCCTCGGCGACGCAGCTTCAGGCCACCGCCCAGCAGATGACGTCCACCGCCGCCGAGACCGCTAGCCAGTCCACCAGCGTCGCCGCTGCGGCCGAGGAAGCCTCGTCCAACGTCAACACCGTGGCGGCCGCCGCCGAGGAGCTCGGCTCGTCCGTTCAGGAGATCGGTCGGCAGGTCCAGGGATCGGCCGGGCTCGCGCAGGCGGCCGTGGGCGAAGCCGCCCAAACCGCCCACCTTGTGCAAGCCTTGAAGTCGACCTCGACCAAGATCGGCGAGATGGTCGGCCTGATCTCAGGCATCGCCGGCCAGACGAACCTGCTCGCGCTCAACGCCACCATCGAGGCCGCCCGGGCCGGCGCGGCCGGCAAGGGCTTCGCGGTTGTGGCGACCGAGGTGAAGGCCCTGGCCGAGCAGACCGCTCGGGCGACCCAGGACATCGCGGGGCAGATCGGCGAGATCCAGGGCGTGACGGGTCAGGCGGTCAGCGCCATCGGCGGCATCTCGAGCCGGATCCGGGAAATCGACACCGTCGCCACGAGCATCGCGGCGGCGGTGGAGCAGCAGGGCGGTGCGACCCAGGAGATCGTGCGCAATGTCTCGCAGGCGGCCGTGGGCACATCCGAGGTGACGGGCACCATCGCGGGCGTGGCACAGGCCTCCGAGGAGACGGGCGCCGCCGCCACCGAGGTGCTCTCCGCCGCATCCGAACTGTCGCGGCAATCAGAGCACCTCAGGGACGAGGTGGGGCGCTTCCTCACGACCGTTCGCGCGGCCTGATCGGCCGGGCGGCGCCCGAGGTCCACATCTGTCGACCGGGCCGCAGTCCCAGCGGGACCGCGACTCGGCCTTAAGCCCGCCCCGGTCGCGACCGAAGCCCGCCGCAATTGCAGGGCATCCGGGCCGGGGTAGGGCCTCGTTAACCAGTATCCCACCCAGGTTTAGGCGGCTTTGCTGTGGGGATGCCGGTGTTCGGGAGAGTAGTGGGGAAGCACCGGGTCATTTATGGCTTCGGCGTCGCGGCGGCCCTCGCTTTGCTGGGCGCGTGCGCGGGCCGGCCGACCGGAGTCCTGCTCCCCATCGCCGCCGTCGAGACGGTTCCCGGCACGTCGCGGGTCGACATGCTGGTGGCAACGACCCGCAAGTCCGCGAGTGACCGCGGCGTTCTGTTCTCCGGCGAGCGTGGCAACGCCGTCACCTACACCGACCTGGCCGTTTCCATTCCGCCCGACGCCACGCGCCGGCCCGGTTCCGTGCAATGGCCCAAGTCACTCCCCGGCAATCCAGCCACCGACTTCGTCGCCCTCCGCGCCGAGCCGATCGACCACGCGAAGGTCGCCGCCTGGACCGGACGAACCGTCCGGCGCGGTGCCAAGCGCCACGTGCTCGTGTTCGTGCACGGCTTCAACAACAAGTTTGAGGATGCCGTCTTCCGCTTCGCGCAGATCGTCCACGATTCCGGGGCCGAGGTCGCGCCCGTGCTGTTCACGTGGCCGTCCAAGGGCAGCGTCCTGGCCTACGGCTACGACCGGGAGAGCACCAACTTCTCGCGCAATGGCCTTGAGACCCTGCTGCGGGACCTGGCGAGGGACCCGAACGTCGGCGAGGTCACGGTGCTGGCCCACTCGATGGGGAATTGGCTGACGCTGGAAAGTCTGCGCCAGATGGCCATCCGCGACCGGCGCGTGGCGCCCAAGATCCGCAACGTCATCCTGGCCGCGCCCGATGTCGACATGGACCTCGCCCGCGAGGCGTTTCACGATATGGGCCCGAACCGGCCGCACCTGACGCTGATGGTGTCCGGCGACGACCAAGCCCTGGCGGTTTCGCGGCTGGTCTGGGGCGACAGCGTCCGCCTGGGCGCCATCGACCCGAACGCCGAGCCATACCGGACCGAGCTGGAGCGCCAGAACATCGGTGTCCTGAACCTCTCGTCCGTGAAGGGCGACGACCCGCTGAACCACGGCAAGTTCGCCTCCGGCGACGTCGTGGCCCTGCTGGGCAAGCGCCTCGCCGACGGACAGCCGATCTCCGACGGGCAGGTCGGTTTCGGGGACAAGCTGGTGAGCACGGCGGCCGGGGCCGCCTCCACGGTCGCGACCGGTGCCGCTCTGGCGGTCGCGGCCCCGGTGGCCATCGTCGACCCGCAGACGCGCGAGACCTACGGCGAGCACCTGTCCAACGTCGGCTCCGGCCTGCGGGACACGGTCGGTTCGACGGTCGACCTCGCCGGCGCACCGGTGCGGGCCATGACCGGCGGCCGTTGATCCCGCCGGATTGGCTCTCACGATTCACAGGAACGGTCCACTCCCCCGGCGATGTATGGCCGCGTCAGTGGCGGGCCTTGCCTGTGCCGCTGCCCGAGGGCGCTTCCTTGAGATGTCCCGGCCCCGGCTGTCGCGGGCGCCCGACCCCCCTACAATCCTTCGGTCCGGCGCAAAGACCGGATGGGAGGAGACGAGTGATGAACCGACGTGACGTCCTCGCGGATGCCGCCGCCCTGCTGGCGACCACGGTCGCGGCGCAGGCCGACCGGCTGCCCCTCGGCAACCTGCCGGGCAGCCGCTATCCCGATCCGCGCGTCGAGGCGATCGACAAGCGCTTTCATTACAAGGTCGGCAATGCCGCTATCGAGCGCATCGCCACCGGATTCCGCTGGGCGGAAGGCCCGGTCTACTTTCGGGACGGCGGCTACCTCCTCTGGAGCGACATCCCGAACAACCGCATCATGCGCTGGCTGGAGAACGGCCATGTCAGTGTCTACCGGGCGAATGCGAACTACGCGAACGGCAACACCCGCGATCGCCAGGGCCGCCTGATCACCTGCGAGCACGACACCCGCCGGGTGACACGCACCGAGCCGGACGGCACCATCACGGTGCTGATCGACCGGTTCGACGGCAAGCCCCTCAACGCGCCCAATGACGTCGTGGTGGCCTCCGACAATGCGATCTGGTTCACCGACCCCGGTTACGGCATCGACGGCAACTACGAGGGCCACAAGGACAAGGCGGAACTGCCGACCCGGGTCTACCGGCTCGATCCTGCGACCGGGCAGGCCAGGGTCATGAGCGAGGGTCTCGACCGGCCGAACGGCCTCGCCTTCTCGCCCGACGAGAAGACACTCTATGTCGTCGATTCCGGCATCACCCATGGTGGGCGGGCCAATATCCGCGCCTTCATGGTCGAGGGCGACCGGCTCACCGGCGACCGGATCTTCGCGGACGGCTTCGCGCCCGGCTTCACCGACGGGGTCCGTACCGATATCGACGGCAACGTCTGGTGCTCGATGGGCTGGGCTGACCCGAGTGAGGACGGCGTGCGCTGCTACGCGCCCGACGGCGACCTGATCGGCAAGGTGCACCTGCCCGAGGGCTGCGCCAATCTCTGCTTCGGCGGCAAGAAGCGGCACCGGCTGTTCATGACGGCGAGCACCTCGATCTACGCGGTCTATGTCGAGACGCAGGGGGCGATGGTGCCGTAGAGGGCCACGCCGCCCTGCCGATCGTCGCCCGCGATGCGGGGCTCACGGCGCGTCGGCCGGGCTTCCGTCACGTCCTCGAAAACGGACCCTCCGCCGGGCCGATCTCGCTGCGATCACCGAGCAGATGGCGGCCGGACGCGATCACCTGAATGGCTGCGCGGCTGTCACATTCGAGCCGTGCAACGCCTTCCAGCGCACGGAGATAGGCGATGACGGGCGCCTGCGCGCTCCGTCGTTCCCGCAGGACGGGTCGAACCTTGTTCGTGACATGCTCCGCGACCGTATCCCAGAAGCCGTGAGGCATCGCAGAAGGATGAGACATGCTTGACCCTCCCAAGGTGGAGTGGGTGAAGAATGGCTCCGCCGGCCATGATCGGGGCGCTTCAAACCCAGCGGAGCCAACCGGAGAATCCCCGGCCCTTCCTCGATACATCGGGATGGAAAGCCTCGAATCGACCTGGATTAGAATTGGAGATGAATTTCGCCTCACACCAAATCTTGGCCGTTTGGCGTTCGATGAACTCACACTTGAGCGTCGTCCTTGAAACCTGGATCGTCCCAGTTGCTCCATCTTCGCGTCGCCGCGCTCGCCATGACGACAGCGCGCGGTAAACCGATTCGAATCGGGACTGCCGTTCGTAGCATCCAAGGACGACGAAACTTCACTCGGCGGCCGGGCGCGAGTGTGCGCTGTCCAGCTTTGTAAACTCGGAAAGTCCAACGTACATCCACGTGCCGGGATGTCATTCGTTCCAAGGATTTTCAAAAATATTCTGGTCGCGAACCTGATATCTTTTGTAGACAAATCGTAAATTAGATCGATCATGAATTTATCATCGGTGTGTTTGACACAGGTGCCGATGGCTGGGAGAGGCGTGCTTCCACCTGCAAGACCCGGTGGACGGACATGGCGTCACCCTCCGATCTGCATCCGACCCTGCACCTCATTCGAACACTCGAAAGATCCGCCATCCTCTCGCACGAGGAGCGGCAGGCCCTCGGGAGTTTGCCGATCCGGATCCATGAGGTCGATCTTCGTCGGGACATCGTGCGCGATGGCGAGCGGCCGGCGCATTGCTGTCTTCTTCTGGGCGGCTGGGCCTGTCGCTACAAGTTGCTCAGCGCGGGCAAGCGGCAGATCCTCTCCTTCCACATCGCGGGCGACATCCCGGATCTCGGGAGCCTGCACCTCCCCGTCGTGGATCACAGCCTCGCGGCGGTGACGAAGGCGACGGTCGTCTTCATCCCGCACGACAGCCAGCGCGCCGTGACCCTGGCGTTCCCCGGCATCGGCGCACGTCTCTGGCACGAGACGCTGATCGATGCGGGCATCTTCCGGGCCTGGATGGTCGGCATGGGCCGTCGCTCGGCGTTCGAGCGGATCGCCCACCTGTTCTGCGAGATGTACCTGAAGCTGCAGGTCGTCGGGCTCGCGGGGGAGCACCGGTGCCCCATGCCGATCACGCAGGCCGATCTGGCCGACGCGTTGGGACTGACCCCGGTCCACGTCAACCGCGTTCTGCAGGACATGCGGAGTAGGGGCTGGATCACACTCCGGCGCTGCACCCTGGTCATCGAGGCCTGGGACGAACTCCTGCGGGTCTCGGAATTCGACCCGACCTATCTCCACCTCGACCGTGGCGAATGCCCCGACCCGCCACACCAAGGGGGGTGGCTCCCCGTGCACCCGCTGCGCGTGGGCGAAGTCCGCCAGCCCGTTGCCCTCTGAATATTGCGAGAACTCATGCCGTTGTCCCGGCGCGCGCCAAGGCGAAGCCTTCGTCGACCCAGCCCGTGATCCCGCCCGCCATGATCTTGACGGGCCGCCCGAGTTCGGCGAGCCGCACCGCCCCGCGCGCCGCGCCGTTGCAGTGCGGGCCGGCGCAATAGGTGACGAAGACGGTCTCGGCCGGCCATCGTTCGAGGCTGGAGCGCACGATCTTGCCGTGGGGCAGGTTGACCGCGCCCGGGACATGGCCCGCCGCGAACAGGGCGGGGCCGCGCACGTCGAGCAGCACGAAGTCGGCCCCTTGGGCCAAGCTGTCGTGCACGTCCCAGCAGTCGGTCTCGAACGCGAAGGCGGAGGCGAAGTGCGCGCGGGCGAGATCGCTCGGGGCGGGCGGCACGGCGGTGACGGCGGTCGGCATGGAGATCTTCCTCGAGCGACCCTCTCATCTCGCCCGCGCCACGCTCGGCTTGCAATTGGCAGAAACGACAGACACCGTGAGGATCATGCCAAACACCACCGGGCCCCTCGCGGTCGCGCTCCTCTACGACGGCCTGTGCACCTTCGAGTTCGGGATCGTGGCCGAGGTCTTCGGCCTGTCCCGGCCCGAGATGGGCGAAGCGTGGTATCGATTCGCCAGTTGCGCGATCGAAGGCGGCCCGCTGCGCGCGCACGGGGGTTTCACCCTGATGCCGGACCACGGCATCGAACTGATCGACCGCGCCGACATCATCGTGCTGCCCGGCTGGAAGGGGGCAGACGTGCCGGTCCCCGAGGATCTCTGCCGCCGCCTGCGGGCGGCCCACGGGCGAGGGGCGCGGCTGGCCTCGATCTGTTCGGGCGCCTTTGTCCTGGCCGCCACCGGCCTGCTGGACGGCCGCACGGCGACGACGCATTGGCGCTACGCCGACGATCTGCGTGCGCGCTACCCGGCGGTCGCGGTCGATCATGCCTCGCTCTATCGCTCCCACGGGCGCGTCTTCACCTCGGCCGGGAGCGCGGCAGGGCTCGACCTCTTGATCGAGATCGTGCGCCAGGACTTCGGGCCGGAGGCCGCGAATTCGGTGGCGCGCCGCCTCGTGATGCCGGCCCACCGGACGGGCGGGCAGGCGCAGTTCCTGGAGCGGCCGGTGCCGGTGCGGAGGACCTCGGAGGACGCGCCGCTGCTCGACCGGATGCGGGTCGAGCTCGGGGCGCCCTGGCCCCTCGCGCGCATGGCGGAGGAGTGCCGTATGAGCCTGCGCACGTTCGTCAGGCGCTTCACGGAGGCGACGGGATCGCCGCCGGGCGAGTGGCTTGCGGCGGAGCGGATGGAGGAGGTCAAGCGCCTGCTCGCCGCCGGTCGTCTGAGCGTAGACGACATCGCGGCCGTTGTCGGCTTCGGCGGGGCCGACACGCTGAGGCAACACTTCCGCAGGCGCATCGGTATCAGCCCAGGCGAATTCCGGGCCCGCTTCGGCCAGCCTGACGCCACCAAAGCGTAGGGCGCCCCCACGATCCGCGCACGCCCATCCAGCCCCAACCTCGCACGGCATCGTCGACACGGCATCACCAAGTCGATCCGAGGACGCGGCTGAAAACGCTGCTATGTCGGTGATTTAAAGCGTAGTGATGAAGACTGATTCCGTTAGTAAGTATTATGTATAATAATCGGTTTGATTTATATTTTGCAGGCGAAACCGAGCGCGTAAGCAAATCATCCACGCTCTCGCGTACTTTAGCGCTCACTGCCAGAAAGCGACAATGAATCGGTATTCGCGGCCGGGCGCCGGATTCGCAGACGAAACCGGAGGGGTGCGATATCGACGGGTTGGACCCTCGATCACCCGTCTTGAGCGCAACGGACGTCGACAGTGGGCCATCAGGATGGATCCTGATCAACACACGGCCTGAACTGCGCCACAGCTTGGAGAAATGGCGTCAACCCAATCATTCGCTCAGGGTGCTAGCTGGCCGTCGTCCGGAAAGCGGACGTCCCTCCCTCCGGCATTTCGACTGCAACGCGCCCAATGCGGTCGAAATCTATCGGAAACATCCATCACCGAAAGTAGACGTTGTCGGTCTATGGTTCGAGCCGCCGTAGCACATAAGCCGCAATACATTGAACGTCGAAGATTTCGTAGCTTAGATGCGACCTGTCATGGCCGGGTAGAAGCGCCGACCACTGCCGTGAGGTAGCTCTCGATCCCTTCCGTGAGGCCGGCAATGAACGCCTTGGCCAGCCGCGACGGCTCGCGGTGGTTGGGGACGACCAGGGACACCCCGACGTCGATCGGCGGCACGAAGGGCCGGGCGACGAGTCCGTTGGCCATGAGGTTGATCGCCGAAAACGGGTCCGTGATCGTCAGGCCGAGCCCTTCCAGCACGAACGAGCAGGCGATCGCCGAGAGGGGCGTCTCGATCTTCTGAGAGCTGGCGGTGGTCCCCAAGGCGCTCTCGACCTTGTGCCGGAACAGGCTTCCCTTCCCGAGCAGGATGATTCGTTCATTGACGAGATCGTCCGCCGAGATGCTCTCCCGCTCGGCCAGGGGATGGTCGCGCCGCAGGATCACGACGGCCGATGCCGGATCGGCGTGAGGCTCAGGGACGGTCTCTCCACCGGATGCGCCGCGAAGCCCAGGTCGAACTGGCCGCCGGCCACGCGCTCCAGCACCAGATGCGAGGGAATCCCATCGAGCAGGATCGACAGGTCCGGGTGTCGCCGCACGAAGGTGGCGATGTAGTTGGGCAGGAATCCCAGCGCCATCGCGGGGTGCGCGGCGATCCGCAGCGACCCCCGTTCGAGATTACGGAGGTCGTTGGCCCGCTTCTCGATGAATTCGAGGCCGAGATAGGTCCGCTCGACTTCTGAAAAGAGTTCGACCGCCTCGGCCGTCGGCGTGATTTGATTGCCGCGCCGGTCGAACAGGGTGAGGTTGAGCGCGGCCTCGAGATCCTTGATCAGCCGACTGACCGCGGGTTGAGTGATGTACAGGGTTTCGGCGGCGGCGGTCATGCCACCGGTCAGCATCACCGCGCGGAACGCTTCGATCTGGCGGGCCTGCATGCGCATCACTCGATAATATTTGCGCATGGAAGGGCGTCAATTATGAATTTGCCCTGATCGACGGCCTGCGGGACAGTCGGCAATCGCCGAGGTTGGGGGATTGCAGGTCATGAGCAAGCGGATGCGCATCACGGCAGGGCTTGCCCTCGCCCTCCTCTCGCTCCAAGGCCCTCTCCAGGCGCAGGAATCCCTCGTCGTCGCCGGCTATGGCGGCTCGACCGAGACGGCGATCCGCGAGAAGATCCTCCCGAAATTCGAGAAAGAGAACGGCGTCAAGGTCACCTATGTCGGTGGCAATTCGACCGACACGTTGGCCAAGCTCCTCGCCCAACGCGACAACCAGGAATACGATGTCGCGCTGATCGACGATGGCCCGATGAGCCGAGCCGTGTCGCTCGGGCTCTGCGCCCCCACCCCGGACATCGACCGGAGCAAGCTGCAGTCCGTCGCCAACATCTTCGGGGACAAGGCGTCGGGCCTCGGCATCATCGCCACGGGGCTGATGTACAACACCAAGGTCTTCAAGGAGAACAGCTGGGCGCCGCCGACGTCTTGGAACGATCTCAGGGATCCCAAGTACAGGGGCAAGATCGTCATGCCCCCGCTCAACAACGGCTACGGCCTGCTGACGGTGGTGATGCTGGCGCGGATGAACGGCGGCGGCGAGGCCAAGATCGATCCGGGCTTCGCTGCGATGAAGGACGTGGCGCCCAACATCCTCGCCTTCGAGCCGTCGCCGGCCAAGATCACCGAACTGTTCCAGACCGGACAGGCGCTCCTGGCCGTCTGGGGCTCTTCGCGGGTGCAGGCTTTCGCCGAGACCGGCTTCCCGGTCGATTTTGCCTACCCTAAGGAAGGCGCGCCGGTGGTGATGACCGCCATCTGCACGGTGGCGAAGAAGGCGCCTTCGCCCAAGGCCGAGGCCTTTATGAAGATGATGCTGTCGCCGGAGGTACAGGCGATCCTGGCCGATGCGGGCGGCTTCGCCCCGGTGAACAAGGACACCGTGATCCAACGCCCCGGGATGATGCCGGTCGGCGATAAGGCCGACAAGCTCGTGGCCGCCGATTGGCAGGTGATCAACCCCGTCCGGGACGCCTGGAACAAGCGCTGGACGCGGGAAATCGAACGCTAGGGCATCGATCCAGACGAAGGCGTCAGCCGTGTCTGGAAAAATTGATGCAAAAACAAGGATCTAGGGCAGGGACGCATGAACGGAGTGAGGGCGTCCCTGCACTAGGGCGCGCGCCTCGCCCCGCGACGGATGGCGGGGGCGGTTCGGCCGCCCACCGCATCCCGCCTTCGCCCATTACGACCCGCATGATCGCGGCCGGGAGGATGCATGTCGTACCTTGTCTTGAGTGGCCTGCGGAAAGCCTACGGTACCGTGCAGGTCCTGCAATCCCTCGATATCGCCGTCGAGAAGGGCGAGTTCCTCTCTCTGCTCGGACCCTCGGGCTGCGGCAAGACCACGACGCTGCGCATGATCGCGGGCTTCGTCGAGCCCAGTGGCGGAACGGTGACGCTGGATGGCGCCGATCTGCTCCAACTCGCCCCCAACCGGCGGGGCTTCGGCATGGTGTTCCAGAGCTACGCGCTGTTTCCCCATATGAGCGTGGCGCAGAACGTGGCCTTCGGCCTCGAGATGCGCGGCGTCGCCCGGAAAGAGGTGCGCCAGCGGGTGGCCGAGGCGCTCGCCCTCGTCGGCCTCGCGGACAAGGGCGAGCGGTTCCCCCGGCAGATGTCGGGCGGCCAGCAGCAGCGCGTCGCCCTGGCGCGGGCGCTGGTGGTCGAGCCGCGCCTGCTGCTCCTCGACGAACCGCTTTCGAACCTCGACGCCAAGCTGCGCGAGGAAATGCAGATCGAGCTGCGCCAGATCCAGCGCACCGTCGGCACCACGACGATCCTGGTGACGCACGACCAGGAGGAGGCGCTGGCCCTCTCCGACCGCATCGTCGTGATGAATGCGGGGCGGATCGAGCAGGTCAGCGCGCCCCTCGACGTGTACGAGCGGCCCGCGACGCCCTTCGTCGCCTCCTTCCTCGGCACCACCAACGTCTTCCGGGGAACCGGCCGCGGTGCGGCGATCGAGATCGCGGGCCACCTCGTCCCGGTCGGGCGGGCGGTCTCCGGGCCGACGGAGCTGACGGTGCGCCCCGAGAAGATCCGCTTCGCCGGGCCGGGGGCTCCGGGTCTGCCTGGCAGCGTGAAGGCCCGGGTCTTCCAAGGCGGCCATTGGCTGTTCGAGGTCGAGACCGCCGCCGGTCGGACGGTGGTGATCCGCCAGAACGACGGCGCCCCGGTGCCCGCCGAGGGGGATGCCGTGGTGCTCGGTTTCGAAGGAGCCCACGCCCAGGTCCGCGACCAGGAGAGGGCGGCATGAGCGCGTCGAAATCTCCCTTGCCCTACGCCGCCGTCGGCCCCGCCGCGCTGCTGTTCCTCGGCGTCCTCGCGGTGCCCCTCGCGATGACGGTGCTGCTGTCGTTCAATGCCTTCGATTCGGCGCAGGGCATCGTCGCCACGCGTGATTTCCAGAACTACGCCGAGGTCCTCGGCGACGCGTATTTCGCCGGGATCTTCCTGCGGACCCTGCGGATTGCGCTCATCGTCACGGGGATCAGCGTCCTCCTGGGAGTCCCGGAGGCGTATATCCTGAAGCGGATGCGCGAGCCCTGGCGCTCGATCTTCATCCTGGTGGTGATCGGCCCGCTTTTGGTCTCCGTGGTGGCGCGGACGCTCGGCTGGGCGATCCTGCTCAACGGCAACGGGCTGCTCTCGCAGATCCTCCAGGCGACGCATCTCAGCGCCAGGCCGGTCTCGCTGATGTTCACCGAGACGGGCGTGGTGATCGGCCTCGTCCACGTCCTCGTGCCCTTCATGGTCCTGTCGGTCTGGGCCTCGCTCTCGCGGATGGACACGGCGAGCGAGCGGGCGGCCGAATCGCTCGGCGCCCCCAAGCTGACGATCCTGCGCCGGATCGTGCTGCCGCAGGCCGTGCCCGGCATCCTCTCCGGCAGCATCGTGGTGTTCTCGCTGTCGGCCAGCGCCTTCGCCACGCCGGCGATCATCGGAGGCCGCCGCCTCAAGGTCGCGGCGACGCTCGCCTACGACGAATTCCTGAACACCCTCAACTGGCCCCTCGGCGCGGCGGTCGCGGTGCTCCTCCTCGTCGGATCGTGGCCATCGTGGTCGGGTGGAACCGGCTCGTCGAGCGGCGCTACCAGCAGGTGTTCGCATGAAGAACGGCCCCCTCGCCCTCGTCTTCCACACCCTGTTCATGGCGTTCCTCGTGGCGCCGATGCTGGTGGTCTGCCTCGTCGCCTTCACGCCGGAGGGCTACCTCGCCCTGCCGACCCACGGGGCCTCCCTGCGCTGGTTCCGGCGGCTCGTGGAGTACCCGGAATTCCTCTCGGCCTTCCGGACCAGCCTGCTGATCGCGGCGGCCTCCTCGGTGATCGCGGTCGCCTTCGCCACCCCGGCGGCGCTCGCCATCGCCCGCCACCGCTTCCCCGGGCGGGACGCGCTCAGCGCCCTGTTCCTGGCGCCGCTGATGATCCCGCACGTGGTGCTCGGGATCGCCTTCCTGCGGTTCTTCTCGAGCGTCGGCCTGTCGGGGACCCTGCTCGGGCTGATCGTCAGCCACGTCGTCGTGATCTTTCCCTTCGCCCTGCGGATGGTGCTGGCGGGCGCCAACGGCATGGACCGGCGGATCGAGGATGCCGCCCTGTCCCTGGGCGCGTCCCGGGCGACGGTGGTGCGGCGGGTGATGCTGCCGCTCATCCTGCCCGGTATCGCCAGTGGCTTCGCCCTCTCGTTCATCCAGAGCTTCGACGAGGTGACGATGACGGTGTTCATCGCCTCGCCCTCGACGACGACCCTGCCGGTAATGATGTTCAACTACATCCAGGACTCCATCGACCCGCTGATCTGTGCGGTCTCGACGCTGATGATCGTGCTGACGGTGCTCTTCATGATCGTCGTGCACAAATTCTACGGGCTGGAGCGCCTCTTCGTCGGCGAGACTCGCGCATGACCCCGCTGATGCAAGACGAACCCCGACTCGCACGACGTCGTCGTGGTGGGCGGCGGCTTGGTCGGGATGGCTCTGGCCTACGGGCTGGCCCGCCAGGGCCGCGGCGTCACCGTCCCTGGACGAGGGCGACGTCGCCCACCGGGCCTCCCGCGGAAAACTTCGCGCTCATCTGGGTGCAGGGGAAGGGCCTCGCGATGCCGGCTTACGCGGACTGGACCCTCCGGTCGGCGGATCTCTGGGGCAACCTCGCGGCCGGGTTGAATCGGGAGACGGGCTTCGACCTCGGCTATTCGCGTCGGGGCGGCTTCAGCCTCAGCCTCAGCGGGGCCGATCTGGAGGACCGCGCCGGGCGCATGACACGGCTCCACAACCAACTCGCCACACCCGCCACCTTCGAGGTGCTCGACCGGTCGGCCCTCCGCGACCGGCTTCCGGCGATCGGGCCGGAGGTGGCCGGGGGTATCTACTGCCCGGCCGATGGCCACGTAAACGTGCTCCGGCTGTTTCGGGGCGCTCCATCGTGCGGCGGTAACGCAGGGCATCCGGTACCGGCCGAACACCGCCGTCCTGGACCTCGCCCGCCATCCGCGCGGCGTCGCCATCCGGACGGGCGGCGGAGAGATCCGGGCCCGAACCGTCGTCCTCGCCGCCGGGCTCGACAATGCCCGCCTCGCGCCGATGGCGGGGCTGCATGCGCCGGTGCGGCCGCAGCGGGGGCAGGTGATCGTCACCGAGAAGGTCGCGCCCTTCCTCGACCACCCCCTCGGCACGGTCCGCCAGACCGACGAAGGCAGCGTCATGATCGGCGACTCCAAGGAAGAGGTCGGCTTCGACAACGGTACGCAGAGCCGGGTGCTCGGCGGAATCGCGGATCAGGCGGTGCGCATGTTCCCACTGCTCGCCCGCGCGCAGGTGGTGCGGAGTTGGGGGGCGCTGCGGGTGATGAGCCCGGACGGGCAACCCGCTCTACGAGCGGTCCCGCACCCTGCCGGCCGCCTATCTCGTCACCTGCCACAGCGGCGTGACCCTCGCCGCCGCCCACGCCCTCGTTCTCGCGCCGCAGATCGCGGCGGGGACGTGGTCCGAGGATCTGGCGCCGTTCGCAGCAGGAAGGTTCGCCGATGTTCCGCAGGCTGCATGAGGCCGCCGAGACCTGCCGGGTGATCGTGGACGGACGGCCCATGGCCGCCGCCCCCGGCGACACCGTCGCCACCGCCCTGCTGCTCGCCGGCATCGGACCGTTCCGCCGGACGATGAAGAGTGGGACGCCCCGGGCCGCCTATTGCGGCATGGGCGTGTGCTTCGAGTGCCTCGTCGCCATCGACGGCGTCGGCAACCGGCAGGCGTGCCTGGAGCTCGTCCGCGACGGGATGGTGATCGTGACGGGCGGGCAGGGTCGCCACCTCAGCGACGAGGACAGGCCATGAGCGACCTCGCTTCCCAGGACCACCCGCTGGACCTGCTGATCGTGGGCTGCGGGCCCGCCGGCATGGCCGCCGCCATCGCCGCCCGGCAAGCCGGACTGACGGTGACCGTCGCCGACGAATCCCCCGCCCCGGGCGGCCAGATCTACCGGTCGGTGCTGAAGCCATTCCCAGGAAGCCCGGCACTGGGCTCCGATTACCGGCTCGGCGCGGCACTCGCGCAGCGCTTCTCGGATTCGGGCGCCGTGCTGAAACCCGGCGGCACGGTCTTCCTCATCGAACCAGGCCTCGAGGGCGGGTTCGAGACCGGGCTGATGATCGGCGGGCGCGGGCACCGGGTCCGCTCCCGGTGCGTGCTCATCGCCACGGGCGCCCATGAGCGGCCCTTCCCCATGCCCGGCTGGACGCTTCCCGGCGTGATGACGGCGGGGGCCGCGCAGACGATGCTGAAGGCGAGCGGCGTCGTGCCCGAGGGGCCGCTGCACCTCGTCGGCACCGGGCCGCTCCTCTATCTCCTCGCCGCCCAGTATGCCCGCCTCGGCGTACCCGTCGCGGCCCCTGCTCGACACCGCGCCCCGCCGGAACTGGCTGGCAGCCCTGCCGCATCTGCCCGCCTTCCTCGGCACCTCCTATGCCTGGAAGGGGATCGGGCTCCTGCGCGAGGTGCTCGCCTCGACCCGCATCGTCCGCGGCGTCGAGAATCTCTCCCTCACAGGCGAAGGGCGGGTCGCGGAGATCCACTACCGGGCGGGCGGCCGACAACACGTCCTGCCGACGCAGACGGTGCTGCTGCACCAGGGCGTCGTGCCCCAGGTCAACCTCGCCATGGCTTGTGGCATCCCGCACCACTGGAACCCGGACCGGCTCGCTTTCGAGCCGGACCTCGGCCCGGACGGCCAGACTCACCAGCCCGGTCTCTACGTCGCGGGCGACAGCGGCGGGATCGCCGGAGCGCAGGTCGCCGAGCACCGGGGGAGGCTGGCGGCGATCGCCATCCTGCGAGACTTAGGCCAAGACTTGGGCCGAGACGCGCCGGACGCCGCCGCCTCGCGCGCCGCAGCACGGAAAGCCTTGCGCGGACGGCGCTTCCTCGATGCCCTCTACCGGCCGCCCGACCGGTGCCGCGTTCCGTCCGCGGACGAGACCATCGTCTGCCGCTGCGAGGAGGTGCGGGCGGGCGAGATCCGCGCCCTCGCCCGGCAGGGTGCCCAGGGACCGAACCAAGCGAAGGTCTTCTCCCGGGCGGGGATGGGCCCCTGCCAGGGGCGCCTGTGTGGCCTCACGGTCTGCGAGACCATGGCCGCCGAGACCGGGCGCGACCCGGAGGCGATTGGGTATATGCGCGTCCGCATGCCGGTGAAGCCGGTGCCCCTCGCCGCCATGGCGGACCTCGCGCGCGACTCCGTTTGACCCTTCCGAACCGAGAGAGGACTTCGCGATGACCGCTGCCATCACACGGCTGCACACCAATGCCAGGATGAGCAAGATCGTCGAGGCCCAGGGGCTCGTCTATCTCTGCGGCCAGACCTCCGGCGGGACGGACATCGCCGACATCACGGGCCAGACCCGGGAGGTGCTGTCGCGGATCGACCGGCTCCTCGGCGAGGCTGGCTCTTCCCGCGCTCACATCCTGACGGCGACGATCCATCTGCGCGACATGGGCGATTTCGACGCGATGAACGCCGCCTGGGAGGCCTGGATGCCGGAGGGGAGCGCTCCGGCCCGGACCACCGTGGAGGCGAAACTCGCCACGCCGAGTCTGCTCGTCGAGATCACGGTGACGGCGCTTCGGGCGTCTCGGCCCTGATGCGGCGGGGCGGATCGGGGTAAGGACCACGAGCGGCGATGTTCCTGAGCATCTTCGACATCTTCAAGATCGGCATCGGGCCGTCGAGCTCGCACACGATGGGACCGATGCTCGCGCCCACCACTTCGTTGAGGCGTTTGCGCGACCGGGCTCTGCGAGCCCCCGAGACCGCCGTACCCGCGCGGATCGAGGCGACCCTGCACGGAAGCCTCGCCTTCACCGGTCGGGGGCACGCCACCGACCGGGCGGTGATCCTCGGCCTGCTCGGCTTCCGTCCCGAGACCCCTCGATCCGGACGAGGCCGAGCGCCGGCTGGCCGCCCTGCGCGAGGACGGCCGGATCGCCGTCCCGGACCTCGGCCCGGTCGCCTTCGATGGCGAGGCGGGGATCGTCTTCGACTACGGGGAGCCTCTGCCGGGCCACGCCAACGGCCTGATCCTGCGTGCCTTCGATGCGGCGGGGTCTGTGGGCCTCGCCCGCACCTACTACTCGGTCGGCGGCGGCTTCGTCCTGACCGAGGAGGAGATGGCCAAGGGCGAGATGCGCTCCGTCGATGCCTCCGTGCTCCGGCCCTACCCCTTCGCGAATGCGGCGGAGATGCTGGCGATGGGACACGGCGCGGGTCTCAGCATCGCCGCCATGAAGCGCGCCAACGAGACGGTCGACCGGACCGCGGCCGATCTCGACGCCGGCCTCGATCGGATCTGGGCCGTGATGGACGCGTGCATCGACCGGGGGCTCGCCACCGAGGGCATCATGCCCGGGGGGCCTCGGCGTCCGCCGCCGGGCACCGGGCATCCATCGGATGCTGCTCGACGAGCGCCAAGCCAACCGCGTCCAGCCGCACGTCGCCAACGATTGGCTGTCGGTCTACGCGATGGCGATCAATGAGGAGAATGCCGGCGGAGGGCGCGTCGTGACCGCGCCGACCAATGGCGCGGCCGGCGTCATCCCCGCCGTGATATTAAACTTGTTGCAGTCCCCGAACAGAATCGAAAAGGCGAATACGGCAGTAAATTGATGGTTCAATCTGAGGAAGTTGCCCGGCATGAAGGCTGCGCTGGAATTTGACTCGACACCTTCGAGTTTCAGGCCAGAGGATTCTACGAGAAGATCGGCTTCGAGTTGTCTGGCGAGCTGCCAAATCACCCTCGGGGCAGAAGCGTTTCTTTCTGCGCAAGATTCTGCGCTGACGGCAGGTCTCACCTAGTCAGCGCAGCAAAGCGGACTGGCCGTTCTGCACCCCGAACGGTCACGCTGCTCTCGACCCGAGCCGGTCGTTCACGTGAGGCGAGGCGGATCCCGAAAGCAGACGCCGGTTTCGCCATCGCTCTAGCGACGAGGCGTCCTGAGCGTCCCCCCGCTACGACCCAGGCGCCGACACGGACCTGCCAATGGGTAGGCGTCTACCGGAAGCGGACTGGCGGCGTCAGAGATGGTCTGCCGGAAGAGCAGATGGACCACTTCCGATCCGTCCGGGTCATATGTGACATTCACCGGGATACCCAGTTCCCTCAATGAATGCGACCAAGCTTGACCGCCCGGTGGAGGACCCGGGCGAGCTCGTCGGCCCGAGTAGGGCTTGCGCAATACTTCGAACCCGTGCGCGTCATCCTGTGCCAGTACGTGGCTGTAGCCGGAAGTCAGAACCACCGGCAGCTCTGGATGGCTGACTCTGAGCTTCCTGGCGAGTTCGATGCCGCCCATGCCGGGCATCATCACGTCCGAGAAGACGACATCGAAGTCCGACGCAGCCTCTTCGACTGCGGCGAGCGCAGCTTCTGCGTTTTGGGTCCAGACAGGGCTATGACCGAGGTCCTCGAGGATCTGCGTGCAGAAGCGCCCCACGTCGAGGTTGTCCTCAACTACGAGGATGCATAGGCTGACTCCGCCGGCCGTCTCGTCTCTCTGATCCGCCGCAGCGAAGTTCGTTGCTCCCGGGGATTCGACCTGCGGAAGGTAAAGGATGAAGGTCGTGCCGCGACCGAGAGTGCTGCGCACGTCCACGTCCCCGCCCGACTGCTTGGCGAACCCGAAGACTTGGCTCAGGCCCAGCCCGGTGCCCTTGCCGATTTCCTTGGTCGTGAAGAACGGCTCGAAGATGCGGGCGAGATCAGTTTGCGCGATGCCCGTGCCGGTGTCCGTCACCGATACTGCGACGAAGCCGCTGGCGGCGCCGGCGTGCCCCCGGATCGGCGGCATCGGGGTTCCGGCGTCGAGGTGTAGGGTGAGCTCGCCCTCGCCATCCATGGCGTCCCGCGCATTGACGGCGATGTTGACGAGCGCGGTCTCGAACTGGCTCGCGTCCGCCCGCACATAGCAGGGCTCACCGGGCAAGTCGGTGACCACCCGGATTCGAGCGCCGGTCACCGAATCGAGCATGTCCGAGATGGCCCGCAGGCGCTCGGAGACCTCGAACACCTCGGGCTTGAGGGCCTGCCTGCGGGCGAACGCCAATAGCTGGCCGGTGAGCTTCGCTGCTCTGTCCACCGTGTCGGAGACTGCGTTGAGATAGCGGCGCCGGCGCTCTTCGGCCAATTCGGGTCGGCGCAGGAATTCGACGGAGGAGCGGATGATCGTCAGCAGGTTGTTGAAGTCGTGGGCCACTCCGCCGGTGAGTTGACCGATAGCTTCCAGCTTCTGCGACTGTCTCAGCGCTTCCTCGGCATGACGCTGCTCGGTGATGTCGCGACCGAAGCCGTAGAGAACTCCATCCTCCGGCACGAAAGTCCATAGGACGCGTCGAATGCGGCCGTCGCGCGTCACGAACGACACCTCGCTGTCCTCGACGGGCTCTACCAAGGCAAGGCGGCTCATGACACCGGCCAATGCCTCGTATTCCTCGGCCGAGACGAAATCCGTGATAGTTCGCCCAATCGTCTCGGCCCTCCGACCAGCCCAAGGCGCGGGTCCAGGACGGGTTGACCCCCTCGATCTGCCCGTTGAGCGCCGCGACGACTTTCAGCACGGGAGACAGGGTCCAGATCCGGTCGCGATCCCGTGCCTGGGAGGCCACTTGCGCCTCCAGATGACTTGCCCGGCTCTGGAGCAGGGTCTCGACCTGCTTCCGATCGCTAACGTCGTGGACGAAGACATAGAACCCATCGACCGAGCCGCCGGCCGCGAAGCGCGGCATGTAGCGGATGTCGGCGACCCGGATTTGTCCGTCAGGACAGGTCCAATCCCGCTCGAACCGGACCTCCTCAGCCGCCAGCGCCCGCTCGATCTGAGGGAGCCGGGCCTCCCTCTCTTCCGGGCTCAGCACTTCCGAGATCGTGCGGCCGACGACGTCCTCAGGCGTTCGCCCGGTCCATGTCCGATAGGCGGCATTGGCGAATCGATAGGTGAGATTGCAGTCAATGAAGCCAATCAGGACCGGCATGGCATCGGCCACCAGCCGAAGTTCGACTTCGCGCGCTCGCAAGGCGGAAGCGGAGCGGCGGCTCTCCAGCTGTGCCATCACAGTTCGGGCGAGCGCCTTCAGGATGAATTCCTGTTGCGCCGTTAAGGTGCGGGGCTCGCGATCGAGCACGCACAGCGTGCCGATAGCCCAACCTTCCGGGGTGATCAGGGGGACGCCTGCGTAGAACCCCAGGTGTGGCTCACCGGTTACCAAGGGGTTGGAAGCGAGGTCTGGCTCCTGCTCAAGATTAGGCAGGACGAGGATGCCATCCTCAGCCAAGGTCTGAGTGCAAAAGCCGAAATGAAGGGGCAACTCGCGGGCGCCGTGGCCCACTGCGGCTTTGATCCACTGGCGGTCGGCGTCGATGAAGTTAATGTGGGCCATCGGCGCGTCACACGCCTGCGCGGCCATTTGCGCGATGTCGTCGAATTCCGGCTCCGGTGGCGTATCTAGGATGCCATAGGCGCTAAGGGCGGCAAGGCGGCGCGGCTCGTGGCTATCGAAGCTTGTCGGGCAGGTGGCGCTTGTTTTTTTTGTCACGGACGGCGTCTTAGCTGACTGCTCGGATAAACCATAGAGTAACTGCGCAGCAAAGGCACTTCCTTGCACAAAAGCCATAAGCCGTAACTGCAAGCCGGAAGTCGGTGCGAAGTAGCCGCCGGCAACATTATTCAGACAAATGATCGATTTTATGTCTGCTGGATTAAAAAAGCGCACGGGTTCATTCCCGAGCCAAGCCGGATATACTATTTAACCTATGCTATGCTGGGAGCCGTTTGGCGCAGTCTTCCGTCCTGCAGGTGTTGTCCAGTTCGCGGCCAACGGATAGGGGGTGGCTGAGCGCGACGCATCCGTAGGCTGTGGGAGAAGCGTGACTTTGGATCATCGCCTCTGCCGAATGCCGGCCGTAAAAGCCGATCCTCAATCGCAGCGAGGCGCAAGCTCGTTTGGGACTAACGCTCGATCATTTGTTCATGATCTGGACTCGATCGGCACCGGAACGCGACGACGGCGGCCAGTGCGAGGCCTGAGGGCGCGGAAGTGATGACATGTGAAGCTGCGCGCCGTGCCATTCGGTTTTGCGCGCTACAAGTGTCCGCCCAACTCCTGCATTTACCCTAACGGGTGAAGCGGTATCAGGTGGACTCTTGCGGGAACGTTTCAAAAGCCTCGACGGAAAAAGCGCTTTTTTTTCACCGGGTCACGGGACCGGTTCAAACCCCCAAATGGGGTAGTGGCGGAGACGGAGGGATTCGCCGCCGTGACCTGGAAACCATTGCAAAGATTGAGATTTTTCGAACGCTCGGTAATCAGTTCGTAGCAGTGGTTTGGGGCACTCGTCAAATGCGAGACCCGCGGTCCGGCGCTTCGGATGCAGCGTCGGAATGCGGGCGGATGCTCAGTTTTTCGACGGTCTCACCACTTGCTGCCCTAGGGCGCCAACCAAGAGAAAGATACTGAACCCACGCTACGAGGCGAACTCAGCCTTCGTCTTTGCGCCATGAGCGGACATCTGCTGACCGCCCGGTGGCAGACATTTAGTTTCAGGCGACCGTCCGTCCGGTGTCGACCCGATGCAGCCGTTGGGCTCGCTATCGGCTCTTCCCTAAAGCGGTCCTTCACCAGCTGATCGGCAAGTTCGGCTGCGAGTGGTCGTCGGACGTTCGGAGGTTGCTGTGATCACGCTCCGGGACTTGAAGGTGAGCGTTGAGCACGCTTTCGCCGAGCGCGAATGCCCCTCGCTCATCACAGACGAGAGATATCCGTGCGACGCAAACCGGTTTGAAGGTCAAGTTTGGCGAACGTTGACATGGGAAGATTGGCAGTCGTCCCCTGACGCTGTTTTTGAATTTACACCCAGCGCTTTCGCCTACTTCTTGCCAAGCATCATTGGCTTATCGGCGTCGCGGCCTCTGGATTGGCTGCAGGTAGCTGATGGTGTCATTGGCATACTCGACAGATCCCCAGTTCCCGAACACTGGGACAATTTCATGCGGGATCGGTTTCTCATTCTTAGTGAAGCCGAATGTAATTCGCTGATCGAATGGCTATTGATCCTCGATGCAGCGTCCATCTACGAACGGCACGCGCTTGGGCGTGCGTTCGATACGATTGCTCTAATTCAAGAAACTCCCAGGACGCCTTCGATCAAGTGAACTTTCGCTACAATTTGCGGACCTGCGCGAAAAGGTAACGCGTTATGGTCCGGTGAGGCAGAGAGATGCGTTGGATTTTCCTAATCACCGTCGGCTTAGCAGTAATCTTTATGTCCTACGTCGCCTTTGGTGTTTACTCGATGGGGTTTCGCTCTATGAGCGAGATGGATTTCGACGGCGATGGTTCAACGTCGATATCTGAAATTTTGACTGCGTTGGACGTGGTGAAAGTTCCAAGCCGAGAGCAGCCCGGTTGCATCGAGTATCTCGATGCGAAAGGAGGCACGCACGTCTATGCCGTGCGCTGCCCAAAAATCCGCTCAGGGTCGTGACCGGTGTCCGCAACTATGTCTAGTTTGACGCTTTCGATCTCATTTAGCGGAGCAACAGAAAAGCACCCCGGGCAGCCTGCCCGATAACGACCCAACCCGGCTGTTCTGTAGCATGCGTAAGCAGCCCGAAAGCGAACGATCAATCGCGGGGTGGCAGCTTGTCTCTCGGGGGCTCTTCGTGGGGACCCGTGATGCGAAATTGCTCAATCGCATCCCACGCCTGATCGGCAACTGCGACTTTAAAGGGATGACTGAGTAGCCAGCGAAATCGGGCCGATTTTCGCGCCTCGGCCACGACACGTTCAAGTAGCTCGGGCGCAGGATCGCGAAGCACATCCTCCAAATTGCCACATGCCAAAAGTGCAAGAAATTTAGCATCATCGGACTGTGAAGCGGCAATAATTATATACGCCAACGCCTTTTCAGGATCTTCAAAACGGCAAGTGAGTATTTCGTCGAAATCATCCGGCAACTCCTCAGGCCAATCGCCCGCTCCTTCCGCATGGTGTTTGGCATAAGCGAGAAGTTGCTGACGCATCTGGCCCGCATCGGGTCGCGCAAGCGCCCTCTCAATTTCGCTAGAATATGTCTTCGCACTCATAGGCCGAGCGTAGCTCCGTCGCCGTCCATGGCAAGGTCGGCGGCATAAAGGTCGATGCCGAAAGCAAACTGTCGCAAAACCACCCCAAGCGGTTCTCCCGCTTGCGACCCACTCCTGCCGTACAAGCCCGCGCCGACGCTTCCCTAAAGCGGCCATTCGTGGGGCAGAAGGCACCAACGGTTCGGGGTGAGGAGCGGTGGTTAAGATGCGATCTGCAAGCTGACATACGGCTTACAGCCCTATCAGCGAATGCTTGAACCGCGGTTACGCAGTCAGCTTGTCGACGATGGCCCGGATGCGCATGGCATCGACTGGTTCGGGGTCTACCGAGCGGTGGATAGTCAGACCTTCGATCAACGCATCTAGCGTGCGGGCTGTATCGCGGTCGAAGTGTCGTTCGAGCGCCCGCCGGCTTGCTTCCATCCAATCTCGCATAACCGTCTGAAGTGCCGGGTTGCGGGCTCCGAAGGCATAGAGCTCATAACTCAGCAGCAGGTGGCGCGTGTTCGTCCAAGACGCGTCGGTGATAATAGCGACCACTGCCTGCCGTGCCTCCTCCGGCGTCTGGGCCGCCACGAGCAGTTCCGTGAACCGGCCCGAGACTGTCGCCGCCAGGCGGCGGAACGCTTCTACGAGAAGCTCTTCCATGCCGCTGAAGTGATAGGACATCGAGCCGAGCGGCACGTCCGCGGCTTCGGCCACCTTGCGGTGCGTCGTGCCGGCAACCCCATACTCGGCGATGACGTCCAAAGCCACGTCGATGATGCGGCTGCGCCGGTCCGGGTCGAGGCGTCGTTTGACTACGGTCACGCTGTGCTCACGTCATAGCCAGAGGCGGCGGAAACGGCTTCACAAGCCATGCGTACATTTGTACATACAAACTCAGACGCAATCAGGTTGCGCTTCGTCGCGAGCTACCGCCGCATTGAACCCTACCGCCTAAGGACTGATCCATGGACGTGCGCTCTCAGAAGCAGCGGATGCTCGCAGGCGACCTCTACATCGCAGACGACCCCGAACTTGCCGAGGACAACCGACGCATCTCCGACTGGCTCGACCGCTACAATTCTACAAATACGAAAACGCAGCCCGAGCGGCAGGCGCTTCTTACGGAAGCGTTCGCGCAGGTCGGCGAAGGCTGCAACATTCGACCGCCCTTCCATTGCGACTACGGCTACAACATTAGCCTGGGCCGGGGCGTATTCCTGAACTTCAACTGCTGCATCCTCGACGTGGTCGCGGTCAGCATCGGGGACATGACACAGATCGGTCCGGGCGTGCAAATCCTGACTGCCGACCATCCGCGTGACCCGGTCGAGCGTCGGCAGATGCTAGAGTTCGGGCGTCCGATCCGCATCGGGGCGAACGTCTGGATCGGCGGCGGGGCACTCATCATGCCGGGCGTCACTATCGGGGACGACGCAATCATCGGAGCCGGCAGTGTGGTGACGCGCGATGTCCCCGCGGGCGGCATCGCTGTCGGCAACCCGGCTCGGCTGCGAGGCCCCTAAGCTGTTATCTTACGAGCTATAATTTCTCTTGGCGATAATCACGGGGGCTTATTCCGAAACGATCGCGAAAACGCCGTGAAAAATGCGCCTGATCGATAAAACCGCAGCCATAAGCAATCTCGCCAAGAGATAAATTCGAGTAGTTTGGATCCGATAGGCGTCTTGCAGCTAGCCCTAGCCTCTCTTGCCAGATCATAGCCGCTATGTTTCGCCCATCCTCGCGAAATATTTGCTGCAAATATCTTAAAGATACGCCTACTGATACTGCAACTAAAGCTGGATCGAGATCGTGTTTGCTTAGATTTGCGGATATAAACGCGATTGCACGCTGAAGAATAATCGTACTACGAGAAGATTTAAAATCTTCGAGCGCCATACGCTCGGCGACACTCGCAATAATCAGATCTACTCCAATATCAACCATACGTTCGGCTGCGTGTGGTTGCAATTGTTCGCCTAAGGACATCAATCTAAGGAGAAAATCTCTCGCTAAAGATGTCACGGGATGATGCCCGTCAATCTTCAGACCCGCAAAGCGGCGAGCATCGCCTAACAAGCCTTCTATTCGATTTCGAGGAATTCCAATCGCGATGACCTCACTGTAAGTACTATGTTCGATTTTCCATGGAGTATTCGTATCTCTTAGCGAAAAATCACCGGCGTTCGCAATGATTGATCTGTCATTTTGCTCGGAGCCGACTGCCCCAGCAATGCACATACTCAGAAACAGATGATCGCTCTTGTTATTACAATGACGTATAGTTTGAGGTGTAGTGGATGCGTGAACATTAAGTAGCGAGAATTTTGTGAAGCTAAAGCTTCCGATATTTACGCCATCTATCTGAGCATCGAAAGGTCCATCGTCTAAGCGACGTTGTGCCATGGGGACTAAACGATCTTCACAGACATCGCGCCAAAGTTGAAAGCTATCTTTTCGAGGAACCCCATCAGTAGAAAAGAGCGTCTGCATCAATCGTGCCGGCCAAATGGAATATCGCTGCTCGGTGTTGGACTAAAATCAATAGCTGTGATGGGAAATGGTGTCGATGGGGCGTCGGGGATTTTGAAATCACAGAAGATTTATCACAATCCTTTTCCCCATGCTCCCTGAAGGGGATAGGCGCACACGAAACTGCGGAAAAAAACTTAAGAAACAATGGCTTGCTGGCGTTATGCCTTTGCTTGAGGCCAGCAGGTCGATGGCAACCATTCACTCTAACGCTCTCCTTCCCAACAGGGATGCGCTTACAAACAAAAATCATGCGCTGCCAGTCAAAAGCTTGTTTTGCTTGTTAACCATTCCTTTTGAGCAATCAATTACTAAATAGTGACCAAAATAGCTACTCATTATATAGGAAAATGAGCTATAGGGACTCAACGAGATATGAGAACGACGATATTTCCAAAATGAAGAACAAAAATATCCACTGATAGAGAATCTTTTTTGCACTGACTAAGAACGGACATGCTGATGTTTATGATCCAAACGCATTCTAAGAGAAAGTTCGATGCGCTCGATGCCTCTCATGCATTGATTGAATTCGATCTTGCCGGAAAGATCGTCACGGCAAATTCTAATTTTCTCTCCCTCGTCGGTTATACGCTTGAGGAAATTCAAGGGCAGCATCACTCCCTGTTCGTCGATCCGGCCGAGCGCGAGAGTGCAGCCTACCGGGAGTTCTGGGAGAGCCTGCGCCGGGGCGAGCATCAGACCGCCGAGTACAAGCGCATTGCGAAAGGTGGGCGCGAGGTCTGGATCCAGGGCAGCTACTGCCCGCTCAAGGACCGGAACGGCAAGCCGTACGGCGTCTTCAAATGCGCCAGTGACGTCACGGCTCAGAAGCTGCGGAACGCCGATTTCGAGGGCAAGCTCAACGCCCTCGACCGCTCGCAGGGCATCATCGAGTTCGACCTCGACGGCAAGGTCATCACGGCCAATGCCAATTTCCTCGCGATACTCGGCTACTCCCTCGATGAGGCGAAGGGCCAGCATCACTCCCTGTTCGTCGACCCGGCCGAACGCGAGAGCCCAGCCTACCGGATCTTCTGGGAGATGCTGCGCAAGGGCGAGTTCCAGCAGGCCGAGTACAAGCGCATCGCCAAGGGCGGACGCGACGTCTGGATCCAGGCAACCTACAATCCGGTCCGCGACGCCTCTGGCCGGCTGGTGAAAGTCGTCAAGTTCGCCACCGACACCACCGCGGCCATGGCCGAGCGCCACCGCCGGGCCGAACTACACCGGGATGTCGACCGCGACCTCGACGGCATTGCGGAGGCCGTCTCGCGCGCGACCCACCAGGCCGTAGGCGCCGCGAGCGCGTCCGAGCAAGCGTCCGGCAACACGCAGAACGTCGCCGCTGGCGCAGAGGAACTGGCCTCTTCGGTAGGCGAGATCAGCCGACAGGTCGGTCGCGCGCTGCAGATCACCGGGCGGGCGGTGGATCAGGCGGTCGCCACCTCGGAAGTGGTCACCGGTCTCGCCTCCGCCGCCCAGCGGATCGGGGAGGTGGTCGAGATGATCAATTCGATCGCCGGCCAGACCAACCTTCTGGCGCTCAACGCCACCATCGAGGCGGCGCGGGCGGGCGAGGCGGGCAAGGGCTTCGCGGTGGTGGCCTCCGAGGTGAAGGCGCTGGCGACCCAGACCGCCAAGGCGACCGAGAGCATCGGCAGCCAGATTGTGCAGACGCAGGCCGCCGCGAGCGAAGCCGCCACGGCCATTTCTGGGATCGGCAGGACCATCGGCGAGGTCAACGAGATCTCGTCGGCCATCTCGACCGCCGTAGAGCAGCAGGCCGCTGTCGCTCAGGAGATGTCGCTCAACATGCAGGCCATGACCAGCGCGGTCTCGGAGATCAGCCAGAACGTCAGCTTGATCGCCGCCGCGACACAGGAGGTCGATGCCTCGACGCGGCAGGTACGCGAGGCTTCCCGAGCCATGGTGGCCTAACTCTTCCAAGCACCAAACTGTTCGCGCAGCCTCAACTTAACTCGGCCGCTCCGAAAGGTGCAGCGGATCCTTGGACGTCCGCTTCTGAACCTAACGGTATCAGAAGCGGAACGGCCGAAATCCACCCTTCTCGGACGGTGGGGGGCTGGGTGCGGCGGCCCGCGCAGGCCGCCGCGGTAATGATCAGATGTCGGTCTGCTCCGACATTATGAGCGCTTCGTCCGCCTCGATGCCGAGATAGCGCACCGTGCTTTCCAGTTTCGTATGGCCGAGGAGCAGCTGACAAGCTCGCAGGTTGCCGGTTCGCCGGTAGATCAGCGCGACTTTCGTCCGGCGCAAGCTGTGCGTGCCGTAGCCCGCCGGGTCGAGGCCAATCAGCGTCACCCACTCGTCGACGAGCCGGCCATACTGGCGCGTCGTCAGGTGCTCGCCCGGTCGGCTGCGGCTCGGGAACAGCCAATCGCTGGCTCGAAGCCCCCGCAGCTTCAGCCATGCCGCCAGCGACTCACGGGTAGTCTCGGTCATCTCGAACGGCACGGGTCGACCGGTCTTCTGCTGAACGACGGTGGTCCGCAGGCGCACGCCCTCGCCGAGGTGGACGTCGGACACGCGCAGCTTGACGAGGGCGCAGCCACGAAGCTTGCTGTCGATCGCGACGTTGAACAGGGCGAGGTCGCGGGTACGGCCCTCGTGCTGCAGGCGGGTGCGAATCGCCCAGATGTGCTTGGGTTTGAAAGGCGGTTTGGGACCGATGAGACGTCCGACGTTCCACGGCCGGCGGCTGGTGTCACTGGTGGAAGGCATGATGGGGCTCTGTTTGAGGAGCCATCAGCATCCCACCTCCACTACAATCTGCCCGGGCCCCGGCTGCGCGCTAGCAGCCGACATTGGTTCTCCGCCCGGGATCGGACGCTCGGCTTTGCGCCTGACCCCATCATTTAGCCGTATCGACACGCTGCTACGAAGCGAACGTGTGTCGAGCTTCGAGTGGTCGGCCGCTACTTCGCCGTAGAGACGAACCTTGTCTCGAAGCCGCTCGCCAGAGCGAGGCGGCGGAAAGCGTCGGTGACGTCACCGCCGAGGCGCGGTCTTCCGTCCCAAATCACGAACGCGAGGAGGCGGTGAACGCCCTCGTCTGCTGTCATCTACAGCCCCTCCCGGACGATACACTCGTTTGTGGCGGCGAAGGCGCCGCGACCCCCCGACACCTGGCACGACGAGCCACCTCCTCCGCCCGCACCGCCGCTAGCACACCCATTAGGCTTCAACCGAGCAAGGCTCGCTGCATCCAACAGATAGCCTCAATGCCGCCGATTAGGTGTAGAATTTGTAAGAGGGATTTGGATGCTGGTTGTCAGATAGTTCGGTCATGAGCATTCCGACCTTGCGGGCGAACGAAAGGGTGATAGGTGCCCGGGACATTCCGTCGGTCGAATTCCAGTTCATCTTGGTCAAGGCGAGGATTTCGACCGCGCGCTGGCGCATGTCGGTTTCGCCGACCGCGCCGATCTGAATGGGCGCTGGGATGTGCGGTCCGGGATACTCGTTCCACCACTCGACATAGCCGCTGGTGAATAGAAAGTGGTCATCGCCGACCGTGCACAACGTGCCGCGAGCAGGCTCCTGCGTCCCCTTCTTAACGAGACGAAAAGGCGTGCTGCGGATCCAGATCAGGTCGCAAGCAGGCACCTTTTTCGACGCCGCGCGCTGGAAGCCTTCTTCCTCCTCGGGTGCGTAGGCGGAGCTCTTGTGGATGACGACCCGACTCGGCAGCACGCCGGCGCGCGCCTCGTAGGCGCTGAGCACGTCCTCTAGAAGCCCCTCAGCCTGCTCTTGCGTAAGGTAAGGCTGCTTGTTGCGCCGCTGATCTTTCGGGATCGTTGCTCCCTTGAGCGCGAAGGGTTCGACTTCTGTCGAGAATGCCTGCGCGACACTCGCGTAGACGAGATTGTCAGCGCCGCGCTTCATGTGGTGGAACGAGACACCGACGAAGCAGATGTTCGGCGGCAGGTCTGCCGGGCGCCAAGGCAACCCACCGGCCTTGTAGTAAAGTGTGGTGGCGATGTTCCAAGCCCTGGTTGCGAAGCTCTGACCCTTGTCGTCGGGCCGATCGATGCTGTCACGCCGGAGGACCTGCAGGGGCACCGGACCGACATGCGTCATCTGCCGCGCCTTGAGCGCTCGGTAGAAGGTCCGAAACAGCAGGTCGTCGGCGCGCGAGCGCAGGTCCTCGGCGGCTTCGAGCTCCTCGGGCGTCGGCGCGAACAGCGCCAGCTGATCGGCCTCTTCCTCCTGGCGCAGAACTTCCAATGCGCGGCGTTCCCTCGCGGTTAGCCCAGGATTGCTGATCCGAAGATCGGCGACGTCAGGCGCGAGGCAGACGATGATGCAGTCGGGCTGCACGTCTCCGAACAAGCCGGAGATCTTGCTGTCGAAGAGGTCGAGCAGCTCGTCGAAGCCTTCCTTATCGGCGCGTTGCCGGGCGAGTTCGTACCGCGCTTGGTCGACTGGACGCAGGAACCTGGGTTCGATGATGAAGCGGCAGCCCAGCACTCGTTCGGCGCCCAGCCAGTCGCGGTAGCGACGCGAATTACCTTCCTTCGCCGGGAGGTAGCCGTTCAGCCGCTCCAGCCAGGCGCTCGCAGCCGTGACATCGGCCTCAGCGCCGACGATGCCGAGGCGGATTTCAGCGACACGCTTGTTATCGACGGGCCCCGCATCCGACAGCAAACGACGCGGCTCGATGCCGGTCTTGCCGTCGCCAAAGGCGAGCTTGGGCTCAGGCAGCCTTTGTATGCGAACGCTGATCGGCTGCACCGCCGGCCTCCTCCTCGATAACTTCTACACTAACAAACGAGCCGCCGAGAATCAGATCCTCGACATGCTGCTGCCCAAGGTTGATCGTCTGCGCGCCCTGACTCAGGAACCTGCCCCAGAAGGTCAGATCGTTGTCGACGTTCTGATTTCGGTCGAGCTTCATGCGCCGGGTCGCCTTCGCTGTCCGGGCGAAGGAGGGCAGCGGCTTTTTCGCGTCGCGTCCTGTGAACATGTAGAAGGGCTTGATCCTGACGCCCCAGGCCCCATCCATCTGGGTCACCTCGAAGCCGAACCCCTCGTTCTCGAACCACGCCTTGTAGCCGTCCGGTCCGCGTTGTTTCACGACCCATCGTTGGATGTTCTTGCGGGCGGGAGAGTCGTAGACGTAGCAGCGGGCGCCGCCAGCGTTGCCCTCGAAGTAGGCGCGACGCCCTCGCTTGCTGCCTTCCTCGATGACCAGCCCGCGCAAACCGAACCCGCGCAGGTGACGCTCGAAGTGCTTTCGCAACAGCCAGGACAGCACCCGCCGACGATCGGGATCCGCTTCGATCTCGCTTCGCCGCCAGGCTCGGCCGGCGCCCTGATGAGCGTATGAACCGAATACGGCGTGAAGGATCGGGAGAGGTGCGAAGCTCCAGATGTACTCGTCGCCCTGCACGATGAACGTGCCGGCCTCATCGATCGGCAGCTCCGTCGGCCGTGCTCGCCAGGGTCCGGTCAGCTTCACGACCGAGACAGTGTCGGGGATGCTGACGAAAGGGATGAAGTTCAGAACGTAGACTTCGGTCGGGCGTTCATCCCGTGCCACGGACTTTGATCCGGCCGACGCAATGGGCTGCTTGACCAACGCTGTGAAGCGCCCGCCCGGCGCGTCGTTTGTGAACTCGGCGCCGCCGCCATGGTCGGTCAGCATTTGCTCGACATCGACGAGACCTGTGCCCGCACGCTCCATCGCTCGGATGCCGAAGAAGATGTCGCAGAGCGCGCGATTTCGCAGGCCGCTGACCTCGACGCGAGGCTTAAAGCGGCCGCCGTCATCGACCTCGAGCTGCGCGATGACCGAGTCCGGCAGCCCCCCGGGGTTCGAGAAGCGCACGCTCTCGCCGGACGATACCGCGATGAGGGCGGGATCGCTCCGGCTGTAGTCGCGGTGCACGAGCATGTTGACGAGCAATTCGACGAGTGCCCGTTCAGGGTAGGCTGGCCGTTCGTCGTGCGTTGTGCGCTTCTTGACCTTGAGTGTTGGATTCGCGTCCCTCTGGCCTAGCCATTCAATCAGGTCGCGATGCTGTGCGATAAGATTGCCCTCGAAGACGCGACGTTTCTTTCCGCTAATGGAGGTTGAAATCACTGCATGCGGAAACCAGCGTTGGGGCTCGCGGCCGAACAGAAGCACGCAGCCCGCAGTCGGCGCTTCGCGGCCATCGCACTGAACGAGGAGACCCTGTTCTCTCAGTAGGCCGGGTAGCGTGTCGTGCATAACCGGGGGCCGTCCGAGCTTCTCGCAATATTCCTTCAGCGTTGCGATCATCAAGTCATGGTCGAGGTCCGCCACGGTGGCGTCTGGGACGACCTGGTCGTCGAACGCGGTAGTGGCCGCGCCGTCGCCCTTTGCCGTCGCGTGAAGATAGCGATCCTCGGATTTGAGACCTCGCGCGAGTTGATCCATCAGTTCGTCGAAGCCCTCGATCTCTAAAAGCTCGAAGTTGCTGCCGATCCGCCTCTTGAGCGCCTCGACGTTGGGATGAAGGGTCTCGCCTTTACGGATGCACCAGTAAACGCCGTTCTTGAAGTTTTTGGTTTGCGCGCCACCGTTACCGAGGAAGTGTTCCATAATTGATGGTTCGGAACCTCGGTATCCGATCACTACCAATGGGCTATCCGCGACTAGCGGAATGGGCTTGCTTACCAGCTCAGCATCGAGTTCCTGGACCTCGTCGACAAGGTTTTGATCGGAGTACTGCTCGGCGCGCCCGTGTAACCACACAATTTGAGCTTTGGCGTAGAGGCTGAACTCGTTGAGGTCGCCGGCTCGCCGGTTCACTTCTGCGATGTGTCCGATATGCTGCCGAACCGCTCCGAGTGCGGTCGGCAAGCAGATGTCGAAGTTTGTAGTCAAGATGGTCGAGACAAGCCCTTTGACGATGAGCTCCGCTAAGCGATGATAGCCCTTGCCGATGCCGTTTGTAGGCTGGATCAGGTCGAGCAGAAGCTGTTTGCGATATTCGGCCGGTTTCAGCAGATTTTGGACAACGAGGGGAAAATTCTCGGCCAGCCGGTCATCGCCTTTGAGGAACCACGGCTGTCCGTGCAACCAGGTCTGCCATTCGGTAAGCCGGACCTGCTCCGGTGGGACGGAACCGCCGAGAATCTGCTCGGCATACACCCTCTTCGCCAGCCGCTTCACGCTCTCGGCAGCGGTGGGCACGCCGGAGCTGAAGCTTGCGCCTGCCCCCAGAAGCAGCACGGGGCGTGCGCTGTTGGTCGCGCGAAAGATACGCGTCAACGTACGGATGGCATCTTGCTGCGACATCAGCCCTCCAGAGTCCCGAGCGGATAGCGGAGTGTGACGACGTTCGCTAGAACAATACAAGAACTGACTTGGCTTTTCCAGTGATGAGAATAAAGCCCGCGGAGCGGTGGTAGCGACCGGCGCATCCGCTGCACCAGCGGGAGTCCGGTCTGACCGGCGCCTGCCCGATCGGTGCGTGCCGTATGGCTTTTCAACAAATCCTTTCGATGATGGTGAGCGGGAGGCCCTAAAGCGGACGAGGTGAATGTCGGCTACGGGTCAACTACGGAGGTCGACTTCCTCCCATGAGCGGACGTTCTGCAATGCGCCCGTTGCCGCCGTCTGAGTATGATCGGCCGCGTCCCGGAAGCGGACATCCAGCACGAAGCTTTTCACAGCTGTGGCGCAAGTGTTCATGAGGGTGGCGCCAATATAATGGGCGGATGGTCCAGAGCTTTGATGCATCAACGAATACGACACGCTCGATATCCGGTGTGGTCAGCACTGACCAAACGACGCGGATCAAAGATCCAAGGTCTTGCGCGCAAAGCTTTCGATGTAATCGACGAGCTTGTCTGAGGCGGCGCCGGCGGCATTTACGTCGCGTCGGGAAACCGCTTCGCAGACGTCGGCGTGGAGATTGGCGGTCAACGGCAGATCAGCCGCCTGCTTGTAGTGCTGGTACCAGAAACGTCGTGACAGGGCTGCCATGCTCTCCAAGGAGCGAACCGCGAACTCGTTGCGCGATGCCGTCGCGATCAGGTCGTTGAACTGACGATCTAGGCGCATGAATGCGAGGTCGTCCGACGCCGAGGCCGCCTCGCGCATGTCCTGCGCGATGCTCGCGAAGACCTCCCGCTCCTCCTTTGTGGATCGCTCCGCGGCAAGGCGCGCGATCAAGCGCTCCAAGACGCGCCGGGTTTCCAACAGACGTAGCTGCGTGCGTACGTTTATGTCGGAGACGAGGATGCCGCGCCGCGGCATGACTATCACGAGACCGTCGCGAGCCAGACGCTGCAGAGCCTCTCGAATGGGGGTGCGGCCGATCCCGAGACGCTGGACCAGGTCCTGCTCACCCAGCACCATGCCGGGCGGGAGCACGAGGGTCGTGATCATCTCCTCCAGCTGCTGATAGGCTCTGTCCGTCAGCGTCAGGTCGGGCAAATCCTCTTGGTTGGCCGGCCCGTCGGGCGACCCCTTCAAGGCCTTCCTCGCCCTCTTCTCACCACGCTCCGCGGCACGGACCGACGTCGTCTTACCGGTCCCGAAGTTCATCGACGACGCCCCCTCTCCCCGCCCAGCTCGCTCGACGCTGCCCCACCCCAGTGCATGGGGCGGAGCTCTTCCCTGCGCAAGGGGAATACCGCTGATATATCTTGCGTCGATTAGAAATATCCTGCAGAAGCGCAACGCGCATACCAAGAATACAGGGAGGCAAGAGATGGCAGGGCAAATTGCGATACCCGCCGGCGATCTGCTGCCGGAAAAGGTCACAACCGAGGTTCCAAGCCGCGTCGCGGCCGGGACGAGCGCGGTGATCGCGGCGCGGCTGGAGAGGCTGCCGATGACCGCGTTCCAGCGCACCATCTTCCTCATCATCGCGAGTGCGTGGTTCTTCGATTCGATCGACCTCGGCTCGCTCACCTTCCTGCTCGGCTCGATCAAGACCGAGTTCGGCCTCTCCACCGCCCAGGCGGGGCTGCTGTCGAGCATGAGCTTCATCGGCATGTTCGCAGGCGCCGCGATCTCCGGGATGCTGGCGGACCGCTTCGGCCGGAAGATCGTCTTCCAGGTCAGCATGGTCTTCTGGGGGCTCGGCAGCCTCTGGTGCGCCTACGCGCCTGACGCCACCACGCTCGGCTATGCCCGCCTGCTCCTGGGCTTCGGCATGGGTATGGAGTTCCCGGTGGCGCTGGCCATCGTCTCGGAATTCCTGCCGACCGCCAAGCGCGGGCGCTATCTCGCGATCATGGAAGGCTTCTGGCCGCTCGGCTTCATCGCCGCGGGCTGCCTCAGCTACGTGCTGCTGGCCTATTTCGACTGGCGAGCCGTCTTCCTGGCACAGGCATTCCCGGCCCTGTTCCTGTTCGTGATCCGCTTCCTAGTGCCGGAGTCCCCACGCTGGCTGGCCGACCGCGGGCGGCACGAAGAAGCAGACCGCGTGATGACGTCCATCGAGACGAAAGTGGCCGCGCGCCTCGACGGCCGGCCGCTGTCCGAGCCGAAGGTTCTGCCAGAACAGGCCCAGGGCGAGCGTCGCTTCTCCTTCCTCGAACTCTGGAGCCCAGGCTACGCGAGCCGCACGGTCATGATCTGGCTGACCTGGTTCTTCGCACTGCTCGGCTTCTACGGCCTCACCACTTGGCTAGGGGCCCTGCTGCAGGACGCGGGCTACAGCGTCGCCAAGTCGGTGACCTATACGATCCTGATCTCGCTCGCGGGCGTGCCCGGCTTCATCGCCTCTGCCATCCTCGTCGAGCGCTGGGGCCGCAAGCCGACCGCCGTGCTGATGCTGCTCGGCAGCGCGGTGGCGGCTTACTTGTACGGCAACTCGCCGAGCTTCGGCTGGCTCATCGCCTTCGGGCTGATGATGCAGTTCTTCCTGTTCGGTATGTGGTCTGTGCTCTACGCCTACACTCCCGAGCTCTACCCGACCCGCGCCCGGGCGACGGGGGCCGGCTGCGCCTCGGCGGTAGGCCGGATCGGCTCGCTGATCGGCCCCTACGCGATCGGCATCATCCTGCCGACGCTGGGACATGGCGGCGTCTTCGCCCTGGGCGCCGGCTCGTTCGTTATCGCCGCGGCGAGCGTCGCCGTCCTTGGCATCGAGACCAAGGGCAAGTCCCTCGAAGCGATATCGCACTAACCGTACCGGCGGGGACATTAGGAATTGTCCCCGCCGGTAAGCCCAATGGCATTACTATGTTGACAGTTGATATATCAGTGATATTTTGCAGATTACATAGCGGTGAGAGCGCCATGAGCTGGACAGCTCGCAACGCGGATGACGGTCGGGGCCGTTCCGTCTGCCGGGGATGCGGCGGATGCCCTGCCATCAGGCCCACGGTCCCGACTCGTCGTGCAGCCCTGGGGCGGTCGCGTACCCAGCCGACTGCCGCCGTCGAGGCCCCCATCCAATCGAACACCGGCGCCCCGATGGCGACCCACTGAGCGAAGACGCCTAAGCGGCCGCGGCGGCCGCTCCCAGAACCGACAGAAAAGGAGAGGTGCAATGGAACTCGCGGTCACCAAAATGAGCGAGCGGCAGAGAAACTACCGGGCCAATTACCGGCAGCGCGTCGCGGGCTGGTACAACGGTTTTCTGCACATCGCCATCATCTACACCATCGGCCTGACGGCACTGTATATCTACATCTCGAACATCAAGGCGCCGACCTTGGCGGAACTTGCGACCGTGCCGGTCGTGTTCCTGTTCTGCAACTTCTTCGAGTGGTGGCTGCACCGCTACGTGATGCATCGCCCGCAGAGCAACCCAATCGGGCGCGCCGTCTACAATCGGCATACCCTTCAGCACCACCAGTTCTTCACCGACCACGAGATGCGCTTCGCCGACCATCGCGATTATCGGGTGACGTTTCTTCCCGCCCTATGCTCTGGCGACCTTCACGCTGATGTCGATCCCGGGCGCCATCGTGCTCGGCAACGTGTTCACGCCGAACGTCGGCTGGCTGTTCATCACCACGACGACCAGCATCTACATGATCTACGAGTTCATGCACTTCTGCTGCCACGTCGAGGACAACTGGTTCGTCCGTAACATGCCGTTCATCAATACGAATCGGCGCCACCACACCGCGCATCACGACCAGTCGATCATGATGGAGCGCAACATGAACCTGACCTTCCCGATCATGGATTGGCTGTTCGGCACGTCGGATCTCAACCGCGGCCTGCTCGGAACGCTCTTTAACGGTTACGACACGCGCCACGTGAAGACCGACATGCGCAAGACCTCGCGTACACCAGGCGCCGCCGAGCCCGGCGCGATGCAGCCGGCCGAGTAGCCCCATGCCACACGCTATGTGCGGCGCCGACGGAGCGCCGCCCCGACACCTGAGAGATCTTCCATGAGCATAATCGAACCGAACGTCCTCGCCCTCGCGTGGTTCGCCCTCTTCGCCGGCGTTGCCAGCGTCGGCTTCTACGTCCTCACGGGCATGTTCCCGCTCGAAACCCGTCCCGACCTGCGGGCGCGGCCCCTGGGCCTTTTGATGCTTGCCGCCAACGTCGTGCTGCTGCTGGCGCTGGTCGGCGGCGGCCTCGCCTACGGCGTCGCCAACCTGCGCTGGACGAGCCTCGTCATCGTGGGCGGCCTGGCCGTCCTGTTCGCCCCGGGCCTGTTCAACGTCTGGCCCCAGCGTTGGCGTGACGGTCTGTTCGGGCTCGCCATCGTGCTGGCCGGGCTCGGCGGCTCGGTCAGCCTGCTGCAGCAGGTCGGCTCCGTCTTTTCGCTTTAACGACAATCACCGTTTTGGGAGGAATCCGATGCCGTTTCCAATCAAGTTCGGCTTGTCCGTCGCTGTCGCCTTGGCTGCGCTCGCGGGGTGGTTCTACATGGGCTACCTCGGCCAGGTCGGCCCGCGCTGGGCCGTGGCCTTCCTCGGCCCCTTCATGGTCGTCAGCCTCTGGATCTTCCCCGAGGTGATGCGCAGCCGCTCCGACGGCCGCACCCCTCGCCACCAGATGAGGGAGGTGCGGTCGTGAACAAGGTCTACGTGGGGGACCGGACCATCGACGGGATTGTGGTCACGGTCGACGGCGAGCCTCTCCCGGACAGGACGGACGTTAAGCGCTACTCCGGCAACGGCTTCGAGTGGAGCTACGAGGGTCCCGAGCCCTCGCAGCTCGCCTACGCGATGCTGGTTGACCACCTCGGCGACACGGCCCAGGCGGAACGCCTCCAGCCGCAATTCATGCGCAGCGTCGTCGCCAACTTCCAGAACGAGTGGGAGATGACGACGGCCGACATCGACCGAGTCCTGCAGGGCCTGCGCTAGACGCGCACAGAGCGAGATCGGCGGCCGGGGCACGGCCGCTTGGACCTACCGAAGATTCCGGAAGGGCGGACATGAGTGCCACCGCGGCGACCTCCTCGAACGAGCCGGCCAGGAAGGCGGGTAAGCGGACAATCCTCGACATCCGCGCCGCCAAGCGGACCGGCGAGAAGTTCGTCTACATGTCCGTGCCCGACTACACCTCGGCCCGGTGGGCGGAGATGGCGGGCGTCGACGTCGCCGTAGTCGGCGACAGCCTCGCTATGGTCGCCCACGGCCATGCCAGCACTATACCGGCGACGATGGACATGATGATCCTGCACGCGGCGGCGGTTCGGCGCGGCGCGCCGGACACCTTCGTGCTCGGCTGCATGCCCTACCAGAGCTACAACACCGCCGACCGGGCTCTGACGAATGCCACGCGCTTCATGCAGGAAGGCCTGTGCGATGCCGTGAAGCCGCAGGGCGGCAAGAGCCAGGCCCATGTTCTCAGGGCGCTCGTCGACGCCGGCATCCCGACGGCGTCGCATATCGGGCTGACACCGCACACCATCGCCAACTTCGGCGGCTTCAAGATCCAGGGCCGAACAGCAGAGGCCGCGATGAAGATCCTGGAGGACGCGCTGGCCATCGAGGATGCCGGCTGCTTCATGCTGGAATTCGAGGCCGTTCCGGCCCCGATTGCCAAACTGATCTCCGAGCAGCTCACGATCCCAACCATCGGCATAGGCGCCGGCGCCGGTTGCGACGGCCAGATCCTGCTCGCCTACGATTTGCTGGGCGTCTTCACGGATTTCAAGCCGAAGTTCACGAAACGCTACGCGAACCTCACCGAGGTCGCGGTGACCGGCATCCGCAAGTACGTCGAAGAGGTCAAGACCATGACCTTCCCCGACGACGACCACTCATACCGTGTCGATCCAGCAGAGTACGAGAAGTTCCAGACACTGATTGAGAGGCGAAAGCACGTTTGAGCCCTCGACAAGCGCGGCCGCAGTGCATGAAGTCGCGCGCCGGCTCGTTAGACGAGATCCTGCAAACGTGACACGGCGAGTTGCACTATGACCAGGCGCTCATCCGCGCCCGCGTGCGTCATCCGAGGGGAGTGGGATGGTCTCGCCATTGATGCCGACTCGTGCTGGCTGTTCGATGCCTTCGCCTCGCCCAACTGGCGCGACGTCAAGATCGGCCGCGGCACCCACCTGATGCACCTTGAAGCCCAGCGTGGTCCGCTTTGGCAGGCTTCTGCAACCTTCCTGCGGGAGGCCACACCGGCCTAAAAAGGCCTCGCCCATGGAGGAGATGCCATGTTCTCGGTCATCTTTGATGTCCATCTCGGCGAGGGCCGGAAGGATGCGTACCTTGAGCACGGAAAGGTGCTGAAGCCCGAGTTGGAGAACATCGACGGCTTCATCGACAACGAGCGCTACGAGAGCCGCCGCCGGCCCGGCTGGGTGCTGTCGCACTCGACCTGGCGGGACGAGAAATCGGTGATCCGCTGGCGGACGCATGCGGGCCACCACCTCGTCCAAGAGCAGGGACGGTTCGAGGTGTTCTCCGATTACCACCTTCGGGTCGGTGAGGTGACGGCGGACAGCCACCCGCCCCAGGGCCATGCGGTGCGCGAGCAGCGGCTCGACGAGACCGAGGTCGGAAGCGCCAAGGTGTGCCAGTTGTTTGAGGCGGTACCTTGCGTCGGCCGGTCCCTGCCAGACGACCTTACGGGTGCCATCGGGCTCGCTCCTACAACCAGCGGCCTCGTGGCGTCGGACGTGTTCGACTCGATCTACAATCCGGCAAAGTCATGCTTCTGTTGTCGTGGGTCGACCCCGGCGCGGCCTCGGCCTTCAAGCCAAGTGCGCCAGTCCAGACCGAATCCATGCGCATCCGGACCGTGCGGGTGATCCGCGACTACGGCATGTTCGACCGCCGCGAGAGCCCGCAGTTCTACCCGCCGGTCGAGCAACGAGAGAAGCGGTGAGCCCGACGCTTGATCCGCCTCACCGAGGTGGCAGTCGGCCGTATATCCGCTTTTCCGACAGACCTATCCCGAAGCAGACCAGCCGCTATCGGCCAGCTCCAGTCCCTTATGATTGCCTTTTGAATGACCGGGGTGGGTGGATTTCGGTCGGTCCGCTTTCGAGCAGCTCAGACTTTAGAGCAGACGTGGGTACCGAACCTGTAGGCGATCCGCCGCCCAGCCCCCCTTTCGGAAGCGATGGAGGTCAAAAGCGTGCTGCGACACCGCCCATGATCGTGCGCGGTATGCCCGTTGTGGCATAGCGGTTCTGGAACGCGCGGTCGTAGTAGGTCGCGTCGAGCACATTGTCGACGTTGAGATAGATCCGCACCCCCGGTGTGATCCAGTAGTACGAGATCAGGTTGATGGCCGTGTACTCCGGCAATCGGAAGGTCGAGAGCGCGGTGCCGGCGACACGCTGACCGACATACGTCACGCCACCGCCGAGGCCGAGACCGCGCAGCGCGCCGGCCTGGAACTCGTAGACGCTCTGCACGGCGAGGGTATCTGCGGGAATATTGGCGATCCGCGTGCCCACGGGCAAGGTATTGTCGCGGCTCACGGCAGCATCGGCATGGGTGTAAGTACCGAACACCCGCCAGCCGGGTGCGAGATAGCCCGCTACGGTCAGATCGAAGCCCCGGCTGCGCACGGAGCCGGCCGCGACGCTGAAGTTCGGATCGACCGGATCGACCGTGAGGACGTTGGTGCGCCGGAGGTCGAACACCGCCGCCATGGCGCTCAAGGTCCCGTCAAGCAGGCTGAGCTTCGCGCCGGCCTCATAGCCCTCGCCCTGCTGGAAGGCGAAGGGACGTCCCGAGCGGTCTGTACCCGTATTTGGGAAGAAGGACCGGCCGTAGCTGCCATAGACCGAGACTTCATCGGTGAGATCGTAAGTGAGTCCGAAGCGCGGCGTCGTCACCGTGTCCTGTAAGTTCGTGGTGCGGCCGGTGCGGTAGTCGGTTGAGACAAGGCTAAGGTTCTCCACTCTCACGCCCAGAAGGGCATGAAGGCGCGGTGTGAGATCAATCTGGTCCTGCACGTAGCCGCCGAAGCTCTCGGTGTTCTGCAAGAAGTTGGTGATTGAGGCGAGCGGCGGCCGAGCGGATTGTCCGTAGCGGGGCGCGAACAGGTCGAGGGCGAATGGGAAGAGGTTTGCATTCGAACGGTTGAAGAGCTCCCGGTAGCGGTAGCTGTCGTACTCAAGCCCCATCAGCAGAGTGTGTCGGAAGGAGCCGGTCTCGAACTTGCCCGCGAGGTTGAGCTGAAGATCGAGATCGGACCAGCTCAGGTCGCGATGTTCGAAGGTCCGGCGGAGAGTGCGCCCATCGCTGAGGACATTCATCGCGCCGACGCCGTCGCCGAAGAGACTTCCACCCAGCGCCTGGACGCCGGCCGTCACTACCCAGTCCTGATCGAGCTTGTGCTCGATCCGGAGTTGGCCGAGCGCATTGTCGTTGCGGACTGGCGCGATGCCGGGCTCGCCGATGAAGCGGTTGCGCGGCAGGGCACGTAGGTTGCCGTTGATCGGCACGATACCCCGGTCGAAGGTCGTTGCGGTGCTCAGCACCTCGCCCTCCAGCGTGATCGTGGTGTCTGCTGACGGCTTCCAGGCGATCACGGGCGCGAGGTAGTAGCGGTCACCGTGTACGAAGTCGCGGAAGCTGCCGTTGTCCTCGATGGCGCCGGTGACGCGGGCGAGCACCCGCCCCTCCTCATCGAGGGCCCCAGTGGCATCGAAGGTGCTGCGCTTCTGGTTATAGCTGCCGTACTGCGTGCCGATGGCGAAGGATCTCTCGGCGAGCGGCTGCTTGGTGATGATGTTGAAGGTGCCGCCCGGGTCGCCGCGGCCGTAGAGGAAAGCTGAGGGGCCCTTGAGGACCTCGATCCGCTCGATCGAGACGACGTCGGGCGAGTTCGGGTAGCCACGGTTGATCGGAAAGCCGTTGCGAAAGTACGCGCCCGTGTTGAAGCCGCGGATCGTGAATTCAGTCAGGCCGAGGCCCGCGAAGTTGTTGGCTCGGCCGACGCCGGCGAGGTCGAGGGCAGTGTCGACCCGCGTTGCGGCGGCGTCCAGAAGAACCTGATCCGGCACCACGACGACTGTCTGAGGAACTTCGCGCAGCGGCGTGTCGGTGCGGGTCGCGCTGACGCTACCCTTGGCAAGATAGCCATCTATCTTGCTTACCGGCGCGTCGGCGGGTCCGCCGTTGCCGACCACCGACAGCTCGTCGAGCTGCACTTCCTGCGATGCGTCGGTAGCGAGCTGGGCTAACGCGGAACTTGGTCCAAAACCAACCAATGAACCGGACTGCGCTATGAGCACAAAGGCGGCTGAAGTCGCGAGTCTAGAGCTATTTTTGAGATTGATGACAGGAATAACCACGGACGCAAACCAACTTGGAACAGTGGTCGGCCGTTACAATCGAGAAACATGCACGGTCAAGCGGATGAGGATCCGTTCCTACACGATTAGTTTGTAGGCATTCGAATGTGTTGGTGCGATTTTATAGAAGCGTTCTAATCCAGAGGTTCTCAGTGCTCGGGTGATGCTCTCTGGCCACAGCGATGGATCATGCGAATGACCGCTTTCAGTAAGCTTGCGTGGCTGCTGATACGGCCGCAACGGGTCGCGTGCGGAACGTCCGCATATGCCCGCTCTCCAGAGCTTCGGTTCGGGTGTCTCCTCGCCTCGCTGGCATGGGCCGGCGAGGAGACAGATGATGGGACACTCAGCACACGATCCGGCCACGAAAGGGCGGCCGGCCTGGAACGCTGGCCGCAAGCTCGGGGCGAAACGAGCCCTCAAACCTCAGCAGGTCTGGGCCATCCGGTTCTGGCTCGACCGTGAACGGCGCACACGCGACCGGGCTAAGTTCGAGCTTGCGATCGACAGCAAACTGAGAGGCTGCGACATCGTCAAGCTCAAGATTGGCGACCTCGCCAGCGGTGGTCGCGTCCGGAGCCGCGCCATCGTCATCCAGCGCAAGACCGGCCGACCAGTGCAGTTCGAGTTGCTCGAACCCGCCCGTACCAGCATCCTGGCATGGCTGGAGGCCAGGGGCGGAACGCTCGACGACTATGCCTTCCCGAGCCGGCTCGACGGCGTCACGCACATTAGCACGAGGCAGTATGCGCGCTTGGTCGATGAGTCGGTTGCGGGCATCGGGCTAAGAAGTGAGGACTACGGGACCCATTCCTTGCGCCGAACGAAGGCGTCGTTGACACACAAGCGAACTAGCAACTTGCGTGCCGTCCAGATTCTGCTTGGCCATACCAAGATTGAGAGCACGGTTAGGTACCTCGGTGTGGATGTCGAGGACGCTCTGAGCCTGGCCGAAGGAACTGAGATTTGAGCGGTTGGCCCCTCGGCTTCAGGGTCGAGGGGCTTCGGAACCGGCCCGGCAGCAAAGCGCCCATTCCAGTCACGTGATGGTCCTCGTGTGCGTCTCCGAAGCAGACATCGATCGAGCCGGCGGCCACGACATCCTCATGTTGTGACACATCAGCGGGCTTTGGAAGGCACGCCTAAGCGCAAGATCGCAGCATCCAGTTCTTTAGGCGGGGTACAGCGACGACGGAATGCGCGACCAAACGGTGCGATATGATGGTGCGCACCGCCCAGCAGCATGGGCAGGCCTACATGGACCGGCTGCTCGCCCATGCCCAGAAGGGCGAACTCAACCCGGCCTACCTCGCCACCCACCGCTTTCCGCTCGAGGACGGGCCGCGCGGCTACGACATGTTCAAGCACAAGACGGACGGCTGCGTGCGCGCGGTGTTCGCACCGTAGGCGCCGCCCGGCGCTGCGGGGCACGCGCCGTCTTCGCGAGGAGGGGAGAACATGGAACAGCGCCCGTTTGGTCCCGTGCCGCGCGCGGTTGCGGTGATCGGCCAGGGAACGTGGTACATCGACGACGCGCACCGGCCCACCGCGGTCGCGGCCCTGCGCCGCGGCCTCGACCTCGGCATGACGCATGTCGACACCGCCGAGATGTACGGCGACGCCGAGATCGTGGTCGGCGAGGCGATCGCCGGACGGCGCGACGACGTGTTCCTCGTTTCCAAGGTCCTCCCCAGCAACGCCTCGCTTGCCGGGACAGTGGCAGCCTGCGAGCGCTCGCTGGCGCGCCTGCGCACCGACAGGCTGGATTGTTACCTATTGCATTGGCTTGGCTCGCATCCCTTGAGGATACTTTCGCCGGCTTCGAGCGGCTCCGCGAACAGGGCAAGATCCTGTCCTGGGGGGTAAGCAACTTCGATGTGTCCAACCTCGAAGCCGCCTGGAAGGCCGGGGGCGAGGGGCGCATCGCCTGCAACCAGGTTCTCTACCACTTGGAGGAGTGTGCAATCGAGCACGCCGTCCAGCCCTGGTGCGAGGATCACGGCATCGCCGTCGTCGCCTACAGCCCCTTCGGCCACGGCAGCTTCCCTGGCCCACGAACACCGGGCGGCCGCGTCCTGGATGAGATCGCGGCGAACCACGGCGCCACCGCCCGTCATGTCGCGCTCCGGTTCCTCACGCGGAGGCCGTCCACCTTCACGATCCCCAAGGCGTCCAGTCCCGAGCATACCGCCGACAACGCCAGCGCTGGCCCGCTGCGGCTGACGGAAGACGAGTTCATGCGGATCGACGCAGCGTTTCCGCGGGGTCCCCGACCACGCCGCCTCCCTATGTTGTAGGCCCGTGATACCGACTTGGTCAGGGCAGATGGTCGTCCCCCCGTCTCGCAATCCCGCCCGGCAACGGACGATCCCGCCGCTAGGCGGGGATTCGCGGATCGTCCGAACGACCCAAGCTGCCTGCCCAGAGGTGAAGGCGCCTAGAACATGCGTCGTGGCGACCGTTCGGCGGATGGGCGCCCCCTCGGGCCGCAAAGGAACTCTTTCGTATCCCGGGAGATGACTGTCCGCCCAGCGCACAGTCTGGCGGCGCACCGGCCGCTCGGTTCGGTGATGCCGGCGCGTCTCCGAGTCTATCGGGCGCTGAGCGCCGTCCGCCACCGCGAATTCGGCGTCGCGGCCGGGATACCTCCGGCATCGACCGCATCCCGTCGTGAGGAACGGCGCGACGGTGCCTCCGTTAGGTTCCGACACCCAGAAGGACGATGACATGAGCTTGCAGGGCAAGAAGGTCGCGATTCTGATCGCACCCCGCGGCACCGAAGATCCGGAATTCGCCAAGCCGCATGAGGCGGTGAAGCAGGCCGGCGCGACGGTCACGGTGGTCGGGCTTGAGGCGGGCGAGGCCGAGACAGTCAACAACGACCTCGATCCCGCCAACCGCTACAAGGTGGACAGGACCATCGAGGGGGCGTCGGCCGCGGACTTCGACGGTCTCATCATCCCCGGGGGCAGCGTCGGCGCCGACAAGTTGCGGGGCAGCGAGGCCGTTGTCGGCTTCGTCCGGGACTTCTTCCAGCAGGCCAAGCCGGTCGGCGTCATCTGCCACGGCCCCTGGACCCTGATCGAGGCCGACGTCGTGAAGGGCCGAACGCTGACTTCATACCCCACGGTTCGCCGCGACATCGAGAACGCCGGCGGCACCTGGGTCGACGAGGAGGGCGTCTGCGACAAGGGCCTCGTCACGAGCCGCAACCCGAAGGATCTGCCGGCCTTCTGCGCCAAGATCGTCGAGGAGTTCGCCGAGGGCCGCCATCCGGATCAGGCCCGCAGCGCCTGAGGCGTCGGGAAGCCGAAAATTGGCTCTTGAGACCCGGGGCGGCCCATGGGCCGCCCTGGGTCATGTCTTGAGGACGTCCCGCGGCCGGGACGCCTTCGCGGAAGCCTCCGTCAACCCTCGATGGCGCCTATCTGCTTCAGGATGCCGAGCTCGTCGGACGAGCCCCACCGCTCGACCATCTTGCCGTCGACGAAGCGGCCGATCTGCATGCCGCGGACCTTGATGGCCTTCCCGGTCGGCTTGTGGCCGTTGAAGTCACCCTGGGGCGTGCCGGTGAGCGTGTAGGCGAAGGCGACGCTGTCCCCGTCGGCGACGAGCTTCTTCACCTCGACCTGCATGTCGGGAAACGCCGAGCGGAGCTGCGTGAAGAAAGCCTGGTATCCCTCAGGACCCATGTGCTGGCCCGGCGCCGGGTCGTGATCATGGCAGTCCGGGGCGACGACCTCGGGGAAGGCGTCGAACTGGCCACCGTTGACGAGTTTCTCCGAACTTCTCGGTGGCCTGGATGCTGGTCTCGCGGGACATGGAGTTCCTTGGGTTCGGATCGGTAGGATCGGGGCGTCTCAGTCGAAGGCTAGGAAACCCGCGCCATGCCCGGTCGTTGCACGCCGCCCTCGTGAGGCCGCGCTGGGACCCGGTGCCGGAGCGACGCGGCGCGCCGGCCCGCATGTCGGCACGGGTTGTAGGCGACCGAGGACGCATCCTCGGCGCCACGTCGCATACTCACCGACTTGGCGCCCTCGGAGGCTCGGAGCGCGGTTTCGAGCAACTTGCCCCTGGTGGTGGTGACCCACGCCCGATGCCGGCCGGGGTACACACCGGCCGCTCGGTTCGATCCTGCCGGCAAGGCCGAGGTTGGCCGAGCGCTCTCCCGCGCGCAGCAAGACACTCACACGATACAGGCCGTCGCCTCGGTCACAATCGGCGACGTGCCGATCTCCGTGATCGGTTCAGCGCCGTACCGGTACCGGCCCGTTCATGCCCGGCCAATCCGAGTAGCCGACCGAACCGCCGCCGTACCAATATTGCTTGGGTGCCTCGGCCAGCGGTGCCCCGCTCGCCAGCCGCCCGACGAGGTCGGGATTGGCGAGGTAGGGCCGCCCGAAGCTGAACAGATCGGCCCGGCCCTCGGCCAGTTCCTGTTCGGCCAGGTCGAGGGTCAGGCCGTTATTGCCGATATAGGCGCCCTTGAACCGCCGGCGCAACGCGAGGAGATCGACGCCCTCGGGCGCATCGCGGGTCTGCTGCGTCACGCCCTCGATCGCGTGGACATAGAGCAGCCCAAAGCCGTTGAGCGCGTCGAGATAGGCGCCATAGGTGGCGTTCGGATCGGAATCGAGGGGCGTCTCACCCGGTTGCGTGGTAGCGGGTGAGATCCGGATACCGACCCGGCGACCGCCGCCCCAGACCTCCGTCACCGCCTGAACAACCTCCAGCGGGAAGCGCAGCCGGTTCTCGATCGAGCCGCCGTAGCGATCGGTTCGCCGGTTGGTCGAATCGCGGACGAACTGCTCCAGCAGGTAATTGTTGGCCGAGTGGATCTCGACTCCGTCGAACCCGGCGCGCTTCGCGTTCTCCGCCGCCCGCCGATAATCGGCGACCAGACCGGGGATTTCGTCGGTCTCGAGCGCGCGGGGCGTGACGTGGGGCTTCATGCCCTCGCGGGTGAAGGCCGTTCCCTCCGGCTTGATCGCCGAGGCCGAGACCGGGAGCGCCCCGTCCGGCTGCAGGTCCGGATGCGAGATCCGGCCCGTATGCCAGAGCTGAAGGAAGATCAGTCCGTCATTGGCGTGGACCGTCGAGACGATGCGCTTCCAAGCCTCGATCTGCTCGTCGGTCCAGATACCCGGCGTGTACGCATAGCCGACGGCCTGGGGCGAGATGTTGGTCGCCTCCGCGATGATCAGGCCGGAGCTGGCGCGCTGGCCGTAATAATCGGCGGCGAAGTCCGGTGGCACGCCGTCATTGTCGGAGCGGCTTCGGGTGAGCGGCGCCATCACGACGCGGTTCTTGAGGCTCAGGCCACCGATCGTGACCGGCTGGAGGATCGGGCTCGTCGTCATGGTACCTCGGATTGTGTGTGCGGGGTAATGGTGAGCGGAGCGCGGGTCAGCCCTTCAGGAAGGTGATCAGATCCGCGTTCAACCGTTCGGCATGGGTGAACGGCACTGCGTGCGGCGCGCCTTCGTAGACCACGAGCTTGGCGTTGGGGATCGCGGCTGCGGTAGCCTTGCCCGACACGTTGATCGGCACAGTCTGGTCGTCGTCGCCATGGATGACGAGGGTCGGCACACGGAACGCGCTCATGTCGGCGCGGAAGTCGGTCTCGGCGAAGGCCGTCACGCAGGCGGTCGTCGCTTTCGGCGAGGCGAGCATCGCGAGATTGCCGGTCCACTGGATCAGGTCGGACGAGACCGGCGACGAGAGCATTCCGACCCCGAAGAACGTCTTGGCGAAAGTCGCCATGAAGTTCGGGCGGTCCTTCTTCAGCCCGGCGATCATCCCGTCGAACACCGATGCGTCGACGCCCTCCGGGTTGTCGCCGTCTTGAGCATATAGGGCGTCACCGACGAGACGAGCGCGGCCCGAGTGACCCGGGCGCCGCCATGCCGGCTCATGTACCGGGCGATCTCGCCGCCGCCCATTGAGAACCCAACCAGCGCCACGTCCTGCAGGTCGAGGGCGTCAAGCACCGCCTTCAGGTCGTCGGCGAGGGTGTCGTAGTCGTAGCCCTCCCAGGTCTGATCCGAACGGCCGAAGCCGCGGCGGTCGTAGGCGATGGTGCGCAAGCCCGCCTCGGTTAGCGCCGGCTGCTGGAACTCCCACATGTCCGCATCCAGCGGCCAGCCGTGGATCAGCACGACCGGCCGACCGCTCCCCCAGTCCTTGAAAAAAAGCTGCGCGCCGTCGTGGGCCGCGATGAAGGGCATGATGGTCTCTCCGGTCGGACGATCGTCTCTCACACGACCGGTTCCGGGCCGCCTTGGTTCCCCGGGGTGAAACCTGCGCGGATGGCGCACACCGCATTCAGTGCGCTGCGGAAAGCGCCGGTGGACCGCCGAGGAAACGCGCCGGATCATCTAGCGGCAACGGCTCGTCCGCACCTGACGTGTTCGTTCAGCCCGCAGCGCCAGACGAACCGGTGTCTCCGACCCACCAAGCCAGCGATCACGATCGCTAAACGACTGCCTTGATCGAGCGTTTAGCCGCTTTCAAGCGCCGGATATGAAGCGGTGAGCGGCTGAGTTGGGTCGGAAGCAGCCCCTCGCTTGGTAGATTGAGCTTAGACCCTGTTGTTCCCACCGCTCAGCGTCTGCGAGGATCCGAGGGACAACAAGGCACGCGGGCTCTGGGGGGAGCGCGACCCCGACCGCCTCGCGTGGTCCTGTCGCCTGATTGAAACGGTCGTGCCCGGCGATACGCGACGGGCCGAGCTGCAGGCCATGCTGGAATAGCGCTCATACGGGCCTTCGGCGTGTAGAAGGTCATCGCTCGCGACCTCTCCGAGGTCGAGGATCGTTGCAGGCGTGCGATGGGCGAGGCGCGGACCGGATCATCGAGCGTGCGAACCTAGGCCGAGGACGGCAGCTTTCCTTTGGGTAAGACTGGTTCAGGAAGCGGTCGCCTCCCACGCGTCCCGCCAACCCCCAGCTTACGGGAAACGGGAGCGAGCCAACCATGCAAAGAAAAGTCCTCGTCGCCGGCGCCCAGGGCGTCATCGGCCGCGCCGCAGCCGCTCGCCTCGCTGCTCGACCCGATACCCAAGTGCTGGGGCTGTCGCGACGGACCGAGCCGTCCATCCCGAACGTCGAGGCGGTCTCGGTCGACCTGCTCGACCCCGGACAGGTCCGGGACCGCCTCGGCGGCATCCGCGACGTCACCCACATCGTGTTCGGCGCCTACATCGAAAAGCAGACCGCCGCCGAGAAGAGCACGGTCAACGTCGCGATCCTGCGCAACCTGCTCGACGTTGTCGAGGAGACCTCACCGGGCCTGCGCCACGTCACGTTCTACCAGGGCGGCAAGGCCTACGGCGCCGATCTCGGCCCGTTCAAGACGCCCGCCCGCGAAGACGACCCGCGCCTGATGCCGCCGAACTTCTACTACGACCAGGAGGATCTCCTGCGTGAGCGCCAGAAGGGTAAGGATTGGTCGTTCACGGCCCTTCGGCCAGAGGCGGTCTGCGGCTTCGCGGTCGGCAACCCGATGAACCTGCTGACGGTGATCGCCGTCTATGCGGCCATCTCGAAGGAACTCGGCATCCCGCTTCGCTTCCCGGGGACCGAGGCCGCCTACCGGGCGCTCTACCAGGTCAGCTCCGCCGACATCCTGGCCGAGGCCGCCGACTGGGCCGGTACGACGCCGGCTGCGCGAAACGAGATCTTCAACATCACCAACGGCGACTACTTTCGCTGGCAGCACATGTGGCCGCGGATCGCGCGCATGTTCAACATGGACTGGGCCGATCCGATCCCGATGCCGCTCGCGACCTACATGGCCGACAAGGGGCCGCTCTGGGATAGAATGGCCGAACGCCACGGGCTACAGCTGATCCCCTATGACAAGGTGGCTTCGTGGCCCTTCGGCGATTTCATCTTCGCCAGCGGCTTCGACAACATCAGCAGCACAATCAAGGCCCGCCAGGCTGGATTCCATGCCTGCATCGACACCGAAGACATGTTCCGTAACCAGTTCCGACACCTGAGCGACCTGAAGGTCATCCCGCCCGTCGCCTGAAATCCGGCATCGCCCGTTGGGAGGGAAGCCGAACATGTCTCGCTTCGAGAAGAGGCGCGTCATCACTGGTGCCGGAAGCGGCATCGGCGCCGCCACCGCGAAACGGTTTGCGTCGGAGGGCGCTTCCATTGTCCTGAACGGCCGGGACCGGGGCAAGCTCGACCGGCGTCCCAGCTCCGAGCCGGGACGCTTCGCGTGCCGGCTTAGTCGCTGAACCCAGCGAGGACGACCTTGCCCTGCGCCTTGCCGCTCTCGATGAAGGCGTGGGCGCGCAGCAGGTTGGCCGCGTTGATCGGACCGAAGGTCTCGCTCAACGTCGTGCGCAGCCGTCCCGCATCGATGAGGCGGGCGATCTCGGTCAGGATCGCGTGCTGCCGTTCCATGTCGGCGGTCTGAAACATCGAGCGCGTGAACATCAGCTCCCAGTGCAGCGACAGGCTCTTGGGCTTGAGCGGCATCACGTCCAGGGTCTCGGGATCGTCGATCGGGCCGAGGCGACCCTGTGGCGCGAGGAGCTCGATGATCTGCGGGAGATGCGCACCGGTCTGCGTCGTCGCGAACACGAACCCGGGCGCCCCAGGAAGACCGAGCGCCGCCACCTCGGTGGCGAGGGGCTTCGCATGGTCGATCACGTGGTGGGCGCCGAGGTCCCGGCACCATTGCGCCGTCTCGGGGCGCGAGGCCGTAGCGATCACGATGAGATCCGTGAGCTGCCGGGCGAGCTGGATCAGGATCGAGCCGACGCCGCCGGCGCCACCGACGATCAGGATCGCGGGGGCGGCACCCGGAACGGGCGTGGCGACGTCGAGCCGGTCGAACAACATCTCCCAAGCGGTCAGCGCGGTAAGCGGTAGCGCCGCGGCGGCGGCGAAATCGAGGCTGGCTGGCTTGGCCCCGACGAGGCGCTCGTCCACGCACTGGAACGCGGCGTTGCTACCTGGCCGGTCGAGCGCACCGGCATAGAACACCGCGTCGCCGGGCTTGAACAGGCGCGCCTCCGGTCCGACCGAGACCACGGTTCCGGCCGCATCCCAGCCGAGAACCTTCGGCTCGCATCCCTGCTTGTAGGCGCCTTGGCGCACTTTGGTGTCGATTGGGTTCACGGAAACGGCCTGCACGCGTACGAGCAGGTCGCGCCCGGCCGGCACGGGATCGGGAAAGGTGGTGTCGAGGAGGGCGTCCGGCGCATCGATCTGGGCGCCTTCGGTGTAGGTAACGCCACGCATGGGTGTCTCCCAGGATGTCGCGACGGACGGCGCCGCGCCGCCGTCCCAGACCGTCTCATAGCGTGCTGCTTCCTTCGGCGCAGCGGCGTGACGCGCACATCACGCCCGTGCTGGTGAGACAGTGGTGGAATATCGACCCGAACGAATTTCGAGATCGGCAATTCAGCGACCGCAAATCGAGACGTCGATATGCACCCTCTCCTCATCTGCAGCAGAGCTGAGCTGACATGAAGACAGGGCCTCCTGGACGCCCCCCGCGCGTCTGCGCCGAAGCCGTTGGGAGCGCAGGCCGTGCATCGCGCGCAAGCACTCCGAGCGGCCGATGAATTGCCGCTTAGCGGTTGCTCTGAAAGCGGTTTGGAAAACCGGGTTAGGTCGGAAGCAGACCCTCACGGCGGGTACTAAGCGTCAGATTTTGACCATTAGGCGATGTTCACCCGCACCCGGTGCCAGCAGGTGCAGAGGTAACCCTTGTGGTTCCAGGTATCGTCAGGCAATGCCGGCTGGGTCTGGCCCGCCGCATCCCAGGCGCGCACCGTGAGCTCATGCTCACCGGGCGGCAGGTCGAGGTCGATCGTCCAGAACGTCCAGGCGAAGGGAGCCGCCACGTCGCGTTCGAGCTCGGCCTGCACCCAGGACCGGCCGCCGTTACCCGAGACGTCGACGCGTACGACGGTTCGGTCGCCGCTTACCGCGTAGCCTCGGATCCTGTTGCTCCCCGGCTTGAGAATGGCCCCGCGTGCCGGCTCGCAGATCGCCGCGTTCAACGGCATCGTTTCGATTGTATGCCCTTTGGCCGGGTCGGCCGTCTCCGCGGTCACATCGGGTGGGAACAGCTTGTAGTCGCCGGCCTGGATCGGGTTGTCGGACGGCCGGTCCTGCACAGTGATGCGCTTCAACCATTTCGGGCTGCGCACCCCGGCAAACCCCGGCACGACGGCGCGCAGCGGGAAGCCGTGCTCGGGCAGGAGCGGCTCGCCGTTCATCGCGTAGGCGAGCAGGGTCTCGGGTGCGAGCGCCTTGGCGAGTGGGATCGAGGCCCCGTAGGGATGCCCCTCGACCGTATCGTGGCTCTCGAAGGCGACATGGAGGCCCACGCGCTCGGCGACCCCCGCCTCGCGCAGGACGTGGACGAGTCGCACCCCGGTCCATTCGGCGGTGCCGATCGCTCCGGCGTCCCACGGGTCACCAGAGACCGAGGCGACTGCCCGCATGTCGGCACGGCGGTTGCCGGCGCACTGCATCGTGGCGGTCACCATGGCTACCGGAAAGCGGGTCCGCAGATCGGATAGCGACACCTCAAGCGCGGGGCCGGTTCCGCCATCGACGGTGAGGCGCCAGGTCGCCTCGTCGAGGTTCGGAAGATCGCCGTGCGAGCGGACATAGAAATCCTTCGCCGGAGTCCTGTAGGAGGCCCGCAATCGGTCGAGGGGCGGCTCGGCGTTGTAGGGCCGGTCGCCGTGGACGATCAGGCGTGCTTTGCGCTCGGTCAGGCTCGACATTGGCGCTCCTGCGCGGGTTGGGTTACGGCAGTGAACGCGCTGGGGCCCGTAAGGGTCATTCAGCGGCACAGAGAACCGCCCTGGACGCGATCCTTGCATGTGCGGGATCGTCAATAAGGCGGACTTGCAGGAATACTGCGAGCGCGACCCCGGCGGGGAAACCAAGCAGTTCGGCGGCAAGCTGACGACGGCCCAGTGCGTCGCGGACTATCTGCGCAGCGAGGGGCGGGCCACCATGGCCGCGCAGGCGAACTGCAAGGCAGGTACGGTGAGCTACCGGTACGGCGACCGCCAAGCCACGATGGCCCGCTTCCCGCTTGGCCCGGACGGCGACACCTTTTGTGCATCGGGTAACCCGCCGATGATCGAGCAGTTCAAGATGCTGTGCCCCGCCGCAGCCAAAAGGCTGAAGGTGGAATAGGGCGCGACCATACAGGGAGGGGCGAAAGCCCACTCGGCGGGGCAAAACCTCGAACGACGATCTCGGCCGCGTCGCCCCCCTTTTGGCGACCGGCATTTCGGCTGCGGAGGACGACGGTTACAATTCGAAAAGCCCGCGTCCCCTGCGGTCACATCCGGGATCAATGTCGGACCGATCATCGCAAATGAGCCCACCGGTTTCGGGCCGGCCGCGCCTAGTGCCGGGCGAGGCATCGAGCGGGGAGGTTCGGATGAAGGCATTGCGAGTGACAGGGGCATGGCTCGCTGTAGCCGTCGCTTCCATCGTCCCGCCTTTCGCACAAGCCCAGGCCGGCCAGGGGACCGTGGGCGTGCCGCGACGAGATCGGGCCGGCCGCCGCCAAGCATCTTGTCGCGCAGTGTTTCGATGCCTCGCCCGCCACCCACCCGCCGTGCAACGCCGTGAACCCCTGCGCGATGATCCGCGAGGAGATCGCGCGCAGTTGCAAGCTGTTTGAGGCGTCAATCCCGCTGCCCGCGGACCTGTGTGCCGCAGGCCGCGCGCCGTGACCGGCGCGTCGAAGGTCGTCCATGTGACCTGGGGCGCGGCCAGGGCGGACTCCGTCAGGCAGGCCTTACGGCTGCAGGGCCGCGCGGAACGGGTGATCGCGCTGACCCACGTCCTCGACGTCGGGCCCATCGACTCGCTCGACCCCGATGCGCGCCGGATCTGGTACGCCGCGAACACGCGGCCGGACGATGAACCGGACGAGGAGCCCACCGATCCGGAGGCACCTTGGGCGGAGGCGACGGACCCCGGCGTCCATCCGGTCTATTGGGTCTGCTTGACCGACGCGGCGGAGCACGCGTGCTTCCTCCGGTTCGTCACCCGCATGGCCGGCCGCCCCTTCGACATCGTCGAGGTGATAGGCTCGGACTTCCCCCGATTAAGTGCCGCCTCAACGGTATGGTCGTTGGGTCAATTGCGTCCCGAGGAGATGGTCGCGGCCGATCTCGTGAGCGGGAGAAGGCCCTTCACCGAAGCCGAGAACGAAGCGGCCACGGCCCGCTGGGCGAAACTGCGGCGGGAAAACGCGCCGCTGCGCATCGTTCGGGACGGGACCTTGGTCTCGGCGCCCCTGACCCATTTCGACGACGTCCTGACGGGGTTCGCCACCGGGGAATGGGAGTTGCTGATCAAACTGGTCGCCCGCGTACTCGGTCATCTCGACGAAGGCTCCGACCAGCCGGGACAGGGATGCAGCTACGAGCTCCTATTCGCGCGCATCCTCGCGCTGGGGCAATCCGGAGCGCTGGAGGTTACCGGTTCGGGACCGGGTATGCGGGACTTCAAGGTTCGGAGGTTTGCGGACGGTCACGGGATGGTGCCCGCGCCCGGAGGTCCGATGACCTAGGATGGCCCCCGTCGGTCGTGCCCGGCACTCCCCGTCGATGATTGGCGGCCTCGGTGGGAGGCTTTGGGCCTGAAGCCAGGCCGCGGGGCCGCGGTGACCTTGGAAGCCGTGTCGGCCGACCTCACCTTGGACGGATGACCAGCGAATTCGACGTCATCATCGTAGGGGGAGGCGCCGCCGGCATCGGTGCCGCGCGCAGGCTCGCGGACAGCAGCGCCTCGTGCCTGCTTTTGGAAGCCTCCCAGCGGCTAGGAGGGCGTGCCTATACCCAGGACCTCGGAGGCTATCCTCTCGACTTCGGCTGCGAGTGGCTCCATTCAGGCGACCGCAACGCATGGGTCGGCATCGCCGAGGCATCCGGCTTCCCGGTCAACCGGGGCGATCCGCCCTGGACGAAGGCGCACCCTTCCCTGGATGTCGACAAGGACGACCAGGAGGCGGCGTGGAGGGCCTATGGCGATTGGGAGGAGCGACTCCGTACGGTCGCCTCGGGCAGCGACCGTGCCAGCGATGCCCTGGAACAGGGCGGTGCCTGGAACGCCTATGTGCAGGCAATCGCCGGCTTCATGAGCGGGGTCCCGCCCGAGCTGATCTCCGCCACCGACTACCTGGCCTACGACGATGCTTCGACGGGCAAGAACTGAAACCTGCCACTCGGTTACGACACTCTGGTCGCCGCCAGCTTGCCGTCCTCGGCGACGGTCCGGCTGGCCACGCCGGCCGAACGCATCGACCTGACCGGGGACGGCGTCGAGGTGACCACCCGCGCGGGTACCATCCGCGCCAAGGCCGCCGTTCTCACTGTCTCGACCGCGGTCCTGGCCGGCGACGCGATCCGCCTTCCCCGCGGCATCGACCCTTGGCGAGAAGCGGCCGCGGCCCTTCCCCTCGGACGCAACGAGAAGATTTTTCTAGAGATCGAGCGCGAGACCGCGTTCGGGCCAAACTCGCATGCCTACGGCAACTTGGAGGACCCGAGGTCGGCGGCCTATTCCATCCGGCCCAACGGCTGGCCTGTCATCGAGGCGTTCCTCGGGGGCGACGGCGCACGGATGCTGGAGGAGGAGGGCCCGGCCGCCGGCTTCGCGTACGTGTCCGCTCAGTTGGCCGCCTTGTTCGGAAGTGACGTGGCCTCGGCCATCCGGCCGCTCGCGGCCACGTCATGGAGCCGGATCGCGTCCATAGGCGGCGCGTATAGCTGCGCGCTTCCTAGTCGCTCGCAGGCGCGTTCGCGCTTGGCGCAGCCTTTCGAGGACCGACTGTTCTTCGCAGGAGAAGCGACGCACCCCTTCGACTTCACGACCGCCCACGGGGCGCACGACAGCGGCCAGCGGGCCGCCGACGAGGCCATGGCTGCTCTTCGGGACAGCCATGTCCTGGATAGGCGGGATCCCCCGTTCGCAGCCTGACCGGCCAGCTGGTGACCTCGTTTCTCCGGGACGGCGCAGTCGCCGCCGAAGAGGGGTGATGCTCCCGCCCAGGCATCATGGTTGCTTGCTGGAGATTTTGGTCGGCGATGTTGCGGCCATCTCCCGTCGGACGGGCACCCCACCGTGCCATGGCGCACATAGCCTTGGAACGGCGCACGCCCCGAGCTGTTGAGGTGTCATTCCCATGCGACATGAGGTTTCGAATGCGTAAGATCGCACTCGCTTCCACGGCTCTGCTCGGCCTCGGGCTCTTGGCATCGGCACCCGCAGAGGCCCGCGGCTGGGGCTACGGCGGTGGCTACGGTTACGGCCATGGCGGATACGGTTATGGCGGCGGATATCGCGGCGTGGGCTTCCGCGGCGGCTACGGACGCGGTTACGGCTATCGCGGTTATGGCTATCGCCGCGGCATCGGCCCCGGTGCAGCCATCGGCCTCGGGATCGCCGGCCTCGCCGCAGGTGCCATCGTCGCGAACTCATACGGTGGCTACGGTTACGGCTATGGCCGCCCGGTCGGATATTACGGCGGCTACGGCTATGCTCCGGCTTATGGATACGCTCCGGCTTATGGCTACGGATACCCGGCTTACGGCTACGGATACTGAAACATCACTTCTAATGGCGGGTCGCAGGCTTCGCCATAACGTCTAACGACAGAGGCGCCCGACGGACTGTCGGGCGCCTCTTTGCGTATGGGAGCATCCCGCGAGTGTCGACCAGAGCCCGATGCGTTCATCAGGTGCGCCGCCTTCAGGTCGACGAGACCATTTCCCCTGGTGTCGGTTCGGCCCCGGCGGTACCGGGTTCTGGCACGGACGGGGACGCCGGCACGGTGGCGCTGGAGGCGGCGACGAGTGAGTCAATTACGCCGAGCAGCGGGAGCCGCTCCGGGCAGTCCGCCCCGAAGGAGAGGAAAGTCGAGAGTTCGACGCGGGACGGCCTCCCGCCCGAGGGACCGTTCGGCTCATGGAGGACGATCACGTCCGACGGGTTCTTGCCGACGCACAGGAACCCGTTGTCGCCGTTCGATGCGGCGTAGATCAGTTTGCGTGCGATGGTCATAACCTCGACGGCCTCCTCGTTCACAAGGTCAACTAGGGCTGAGGATCAGACATGTCCGACAAGAAGGACCGTACCGACGAGGCACCCAAACCGACCGAGGACCTTGGGCTGCCGACGCCGCCGAGCCCGGGACGCGTCCCGCCTCCCTACTTGCCGCCCCCTCCAAAGGACGACGCCCCGCCCGCGGAACCGCCGACAGACGGCTGGCCGTGAGGTCGGCGTGCGCTTGAGGGGTGTGGCCTTCCCCACGTGATCCCGCTTCCCTCGGAACGGCCGTCTCAGGCCATCAGGCGATGGGTGTTGTCGGCGACCAGTTCCCTGTAGCGGGCGATGATATCGCCCTGGCTTCCCCACGCCATCAGTGTGGTGGCGGCCTCCATCGCGGCGACCACCTTCTCGCCGACCATCGAGACCATCTCGGCCTAGCCTTCGGCGCCGCCCCAGGCGATCCGCATCAGCCGCAACTCGATCACCTTCCGCGCCTCCACGGCAAGCAGGAAGGCGGCATAGAGGGAGTTCAGCATGGGGGCTCCGGTCTGACGATACCCGTGGGCAACGCTTGGCCGTTGTCCCTGTCCCTGCGGACGATGACGCAGGACGCCTACCATTCGAGGGCAGCAACACCCGAGCCCGGCGACGTGGCGGTGTCCTCGGAGATACCCGACCGGTTTGTCGGGACGCGGCCGGCAAGCCGCCAAGCCCCAACCCCTACGTCTTCCTTGACCTGCCCTTGTCGCGCATCTTCGGGGGTCAGACCGTACGGGCTTGGTAGATGCGCTGCTCCCGACCAGAAATGCGGACGCGTAAAATGCCTGCGGGACGCTGGGCCCTGCCGATCCCGCGACGCGCCTCCCGACAGCGCATCGGCTTTCACGCCTATGCGGAAAGCCTGAGGATCACCACGGACGATCCGACGATGTGGGCCAGGGTGACCAGGACCGACCCGGTATGAAGCACGCCGAAGCGCCTGCGATTGCCTACGTCGCTCGCCGTGTTGATGGCCGGCATGAGAACCTGCCGCGCCAGGAGGGCCGTGAAGGCGATGAGCCCTAGGATGAGGGCGGAAGTCCCATCGAGATTGGCCGTCAGCGCCGCGCCGGCGAGGGCGCACCCTATGACGAAGGCGTAGAAGTGCGGGAAGGCGCGCCGCAGGAGCGGGCCTGCGGCTTCGGCAGGCAGGGCGCTGAAGAGGAACGAGGCGAAGCCGAACGAGTACAGGAGCATTCCCCCGAACAGGAGGGCTGTCAGGAGGACGGCCGCTTGGGAGAGCATCGTTCCAGACCTCTTATTCAAGGATCGCCCTTGCGGACGGGATTGGTTTCGCTCGGCTCGACCAGGTCGCGTGTCGGTGGTGGCGCACGAGGGCGTTTCGGGGACGACCCTATGCGTCATCGGTCGTTGGCGACACTCGTTGGCCCCGCGTCATTCGCGCCCCGGCCCGCCTGGGAGCGCCCCGCCGACAGCAGGCGCCCTGGAACGTTGCGTCGCGCGACTCCGAGGGAAACGCGTAACGGGTCACGCCATGCGCTACGCGTTATGGCTTGGCGTTGAGAACCAGCGGCTGGATAGTTGGCCAGCGTCGTATTCGTACGTCTGCCATGCCTGGGCCTCCCGCGGACATCGGGCGGTCGCTTGCGCTATAGGGTATTGTATGCGTCGCTTCCCGCCCGAACGAATCGTCTGCCTGACCGAGGAGACGGTCGAGACGCTTTATCTGCTTGGGGAGCAGGACCGCATCGTCGGGGTGTCCGGCTACGCCGTCCGCCCGCCCCAGGTCCGTCGCGAGAAGCCCCGAGTGTCGGCCTTCACTAGCGCCGACATCCCCAAGATCCTGGCACTCGCGCCGGACTTGGTCCTGGCCTTCTCGGACATGCAGGCTGGCATCGTCGCCGACCTCGCCCGGGTCGGGGTCGCGGTCCACCTCTTCAATCAGCGGGACGTGGCCGGCATTCTCGCCATGATCCGGACGGTGGGCGCCCTCGTGGACGCAAGGGACCGCGCGGAGGCGCTGGCCCGCGGCTACGAGAAACGGCTGTCGACGGTCGCCGAACGGGCACAGGGGCGCCCACGGCCCCGGGTGTATTTCGAGGAGTGGGACGAGCCGCTGATCTCAGGCATCGGGTGGGTATCCGAGCTTGTGCGCATCGCGGGCGGCGACGACGTATTCCCCGAACTCGCCCGGCAGGCAACCGCCAAGGACCGCATCGTCACGCTGGAGGCTGTGTTGGCCGCCCAGCCGGAAGTCATCCTGGCATCGTGGTGCGGGAAGAAGGTGGTGGCATCCCGCATCGCGTCGCGGCCCGGCTGGTCGTCCATGCCGGCGGTCGCGGAGGGACGGATCGTCGAGATAAAATCGCCGCTCATCCTCCAGCCTGGGCCAGCTGCACTCACCGATGGGCTCGACGCCATTCTGCGTGCCTTTGCCGCCCCGATAAATCGTCCGGCTGCGCCGATCTCAGTTCACAGTCATGCGTAAGGAATGGGCCATGACATGCTGATGTCATGGCCACCGCGTTCAGGGCCACTCGCCTTCCACGCGGATTTCGCCATCCAAGCGAACATTGGAATCCGCAGGATGGATGGTCCCATACGAGGCACATTCAGACGAGGCCCTGGGCCGCAACAAAGGTCTGCTTCCTCGTTTCTAATGCTGGAAGCCGTCATTCCGCTTCCGGCCAAGTCCCGCCTCGCGGGAATGCGTTTTTGAATGACCGGGTTGGGTGGATTCCCGTCGGTCCGCTTTCGGGCGAGAACTGGGTGAAGCGGACATCGCCATCGCCCTGGCGTCGTCAACCCGATGGCGCCCGGTTCACCTAACTTAAGATCGACCCTACCGCAGAGGCTCGGCCATCAGAGCCGGCGAGCATACCCTCCGAACCTAAGAGATTGAACTGCTTTCGTTGCTGGGATCCAAAAGTTTTGCAGCCCGTAACCAAATTATTAAGGCGTTGAGAGCCAGCAGAGCATCGGTTCTGGTCTCGGTTTGGAAGAAGCCTGCTCGGTCCAGGTCTTGAGCTAGTGCGTCCGAAGCGTGAAGCGCATCCCATATCGCGGTTTCGATGGGAGGCGATATTTGCAACACGCGCCAAAGGAATGCCGCGGTGTTCTCGGCCGTCAGGCGCAGCCGGGCGCCCGTCCCGGCGCCGCCCATCTCAACGAGATCAATCCAAGGCCATAGAGCTGCCGCAAGGGAGCCAGGAAGGGAAGAGGTATCGAGAGCACTCGCCATACCCGCGCGCCATTCAATTAACTGCGCACTGAATGTGCATTATGCCAAAGTTTATAGCAGATCTCACGCGTCAGCGCCCTGGCGATGCAGGCGCATCAGAGCCCTGGCGAGGGCAGGCTCCAGCGTCCGCAATTCTTCAAGATGCACCGCCGTCAGCTGCTGCAGGAGATCTGCGGCGCGAGTCGTCAGCGTGAGAGCTGAGCGGCGGCGGTCTTCCGAGGATGTGGTCTTCTCCAGAAGTCCCGCATCGACCATGCGCGAGACGAGTTCGGCTGCGGTGTGGGGCGCGATGAGCAGCTGCTCCGCGACGAATCCGATCGTCGGCGGCCTATCGCAGCCGGCGATTGCCAAAAGGGCCTGATGCTGCTGTGCGCGAAGCCCGACCTTGCCCGCCGCTGCTTCGCTGAAGGCGAGAAAGCGACGCAGTTCGAGGCGAAACGCTGCGATCGCCGCGTAGGCTTCCCTGGTCAAGCCCGACGCCGTTTCCTCACTCATCGCACACATTCCCGCCCGGTCTTGAAATATCGTATCACGATATATATTCCATCTGCCAATTCGGCTGAGGGAGGATCCTGCATGGCCATCGAGAAGGCGACCGCGCCGGGACAGCGCCGCGCCCTCGCGGACTTCCGCGCCGACCGGCGGCTGCTGATGCTGGTGGCCAAGGCCGTCGTGATTGGCGTCGCGGGCACCCTGGCGGCCTGGATGCTGCTGGCCCTCATCGCCCTCGTGACAAACCTCGTTTGGTTCGGAAGGCTCGATGCGGCGGCTGTCTCCCTGGCGCAGGCGACGCCTTCTCTCTGGATGGTTTGCGTTCCCGTCCTCGGAGGGCTGGTCATCGGCCTGATGGCACGGTTCGGCTCCGAGAAGATCCGCGGGCACGGCATCCCGGAGGCGATCGAGGCGATCCTGATCGGCGGCAGCCGCATGTCGCCGAAAGTCGCGGTGCTCAAGCCGCTGTCTTCGGCCATCTCCATCGGCACCGGCGGCCCGTTCGGCGCCGAGGGCCCGATCATCATGACCGGCGGGGCCATCGGCTCGCTGTTCGCCCAGTGCTTCCACCTCAGCGCGGCGGAGCGGAAGACCCTGCTGGTCGCCGGCGCCGCTGCGGGGATGACGGGGAGCTGCGGCACGCCGGTGGCGGCGGTGCTGCTGGCGGTGGAGCTGCTGCTGTTCGAATGGCGGCCGCGCAGCTTCATCCCGGTCACAGCAGCGGCCATCACGGCCACGATCATCCGCCCGGCCCTGTTCGGGGCCGGCCCGCTTTTCCCTTTCGCAGCCGATCCAGCGCTTCCCTGGTGGGGCCTCCTGGTCTGCGTCGGCCTCGGCGCTTTGACGGGTCTGTTGTCCTGCGCGCTGACGACATTGCTCTACGCCTGCGAGGACCTCTTCGAGCATCTTCCCGTCCTCTGGATGTGGTGGCCGGCGCTCGGGGGCCTCGCGGTCGGCCTTGGTGGGTTGATCGAGCCAAGGGCGCTAGGCGTTGGCTACGACGTCATCGCCGACCTGCTGGGCGGCCATATCGTGGTGTCCGCCGTCCTGTTGATCCTCATTGTGAAGGCCGCGATCTGGCTTGTCGCCCTCTCCTCCGGAACCTCCGGCGGCGTGCTTGCGCCCCTTCTTATCCTGGGAGGGGCGATGGGTTGGCTGGCGGGATCGGCACTGCCAGGCGAACCGGGCTACTGGGCGCTCCTCGGCATGGCGGCGATGCTCGGCGGTACGATGCGCGCACCCCTGACCGGCGCCCTTTTTGCGGTCGAGTTGACCGGCGACACGCACGCGCTGCCGGCCCTTCTGGCGGCATCGGCGGCGGCTTATGCCGTCACTGTTCTGCTCCTGAAGCGCTCAATCCTGACCGAGAAGATCGCCCGACGTGGACAGCACATCACACGCGAATACGGCATCGATCCGCATCAGTTCACTCGGGTGTCCGACGTGATGACACGACGCGTCGAGACCCTGCCGGGCAACCTCACTGTGCGGGAGGCCGTCGCCGCTCTAGAGACTGGTTCACATCGGGCCTACCCGGTTGTAGACGAGCGAAGCCGCCCACTCGGCTTCGTTACGCGAGCCGACGCCCTGCTATGGACGACTGAGGGCGGCCATGCGGGTGAGCTTCTGGACGAACGGGTGTCGGACGGGGCGCTACCCGTTGTGCATCCCGACGACGTGACCGCCCACGCCATCGATTTGATGCTGTCCTCGGACTCGGGACGTCTGCCGGTCGTTGATCCAAAGACCGGCGTTTTGGTCGGTCTCGTGACGCGCAGGGACATCCTCCAAGTCCAGGCGGCCTTCAGCAGGACCGAGACCGAGCGCCAAGCTTACTTCGGCGGCCGGACGATGTGGCCCAGATCGCAACGTGTGACGGACGTAAAAGCTGCCTCGAGTTCGTGAGTCAGCAGTCGTAGATCGCCCCAGATCTCCTCCGCCAAATCTTCCGCGAACGTCGCGCCCGGTTGGCTCCCCGGCTTAAATGAGGACCATCTTCTAACGCGAGGCGATATCCGCCGAAGGGATGCCTGCGAGAAACATGTAACGCGCGAAAGCATCACGCAACTGCGTAGGTCCAGGCGGGAATATGCCCGCTTGCGAGCGTAGTGCAACCATCCGTGTGCAACTTGCTTGGGCTGCTATCGGAATGGCGGTTCAGCGTGGATTTTCGGCTTTTGGCTTTGGCGCCGCAGGATCAATAGAGCCGACGTCGCTGGTTCCATTCGCCCTCTCAACTTCGCAGACTAAACAGGGACACCCATCTACCAACAGCGCAGTCTGCAGCGCCGAATTGACTCGTAAAGCGAGTCATCGGGGACCCGTCGTCCTTGTCCAGGCATCCAGCCGATCGCCGTGGCGATGCTGACCCCGCAGCACGTAGCCCTCGGTCGGCGAGAGGTCGTCACGACTGCATCTCCCGCACATCCGCGTGTTTTTCGGTCGAAGAGGCGGCCCATGCTTCGATCGTTGTTTGAAGCACGCAATGAATGAGCAACCCCGCAAGCTCCGCCGATCAGCACGGATTTCGATGGATGACCGGGTGAATACGTTCGCGCTCGCAATGTAATCCATCGATATTTTCCAATTATTTTGGGATTAAAATTCGGTGATTGTTTGGTGCAATTCCGCACGTCCAGCATCTATTTTGACTAATAGAAATGCATTTGCCAAATGCGCAGGCAGATTGCGCCAAAATGGAGTGCATTGAATGAGAAAATTCTCTCTGACCGCAATCGCGGTCGCCACATTTTTCTGCGCCCTTCCAGATCAGGCATACGCTCGATCCGACACCCTCGTGGATTTTTTGGCGGGCCGTGATACGCCGACCTGCCCGCGTTACCAGCGGACCCCTCGTGATCCTTGCAACATCGTCGTGAAGCGGCCAGGTGGAAATCCGGGACAAGACATGACTGGATCAAGGACCTGGCAAGGCACCGGTGGCCCACGGTGCAAAACAATTTGCCGATTTACTGGCTTTCAATACTAGCTTGACACAATGCGATGAGATCATTCGTCCCTACGATCGAGTGATCAACGCTTCGACATCATCCGAGAAAGGGATCGCTGCACGCCGGGCCGAAAAGGCGCATCCGGGGGCAACCTCAGTTTGATGGTGTTTGCCCCTGTGTCAGTGTCTGGTCCGGCCATTGACGCAATGTGAGCCATCTCGATTGCTCCGGTTCGCAGGCAGTATGACCGGGTTGGGTGGGTTGCTGCCCATCTGCTATCGATTGACAGCCACATCGAAGCGGACGTCACCACTACGAACGGGGACCGTCAGCGAGGCTTTCTCGTCTGGTTCACGAAGGTGGCGAGAGCGTCGACAACACCGGGGGCGAGCGGAAGGTTTGCGTCCTGATAAGTCGTAACGTTCGCGGCTCTGTCATCCGACGTCACCGCTTTGAGGACATGATTGGTATCTGGCAGCAGGACGATCTCGGTATCTGGCCGAGCCTGATGTAACCGCTCCGCGTCTGTGCGACTGACCTGAATGTCGCGAAGGCCCTGAAGGATGAGCACCGGACCGTCATAGGCGGCGATGAGCTTGGTGGGATCGAGCGCGAACAGGCTGATCAGGAAACCCTGCACCTCGGGTTGGAACAGCGGGCGCAACGCGGGATGGATGCCGTCGGCTGTGACTTTCTCCCCGCGCTCCAGCCGGCCGATGATCGAACCAGCCTGCTCGCGGATCGGCGCGTTGGCAGGGTTCGCAGCGAGCTGTTCGCGTAGGACGTCGCCGGCTTTGCGGCCGGGCGCGGACACGAGGAGAAGCCCGCAGATGTTCTCGGGCCGCTGGGCCGCGAGCAGGGTCACCAAGCCACCTTCGCTGTGACCGAGCACCCAAACACAGGCGGCCCCCGTCTTCTCGCGGATCGTAGCAGCCCACAGACGGACGTCGGCGGCATAATCCTCCATGGTCACGGTATTGGCGTCCGGGACGGCATGGGCGCTCCCGAACATGCCGCGCTTGTCGATCCGCACGCTTCTGACCCCACGCGCTGCGAGCCCCTCTGCGATCAGCCGGTAGGAGGAGGCTCGGACGCCAAGCGGATTGTTGCCGTCGCGGTCAGTCGGGCCCGAACCCGGGACGATGAGAACGACGGGTGCGGTCGGGTCAGAGGGGCCGAGCAATATTCCGGAAAGTGGCCCATCGGGACCAGCCGCTTCGATCACCGCAGGGCTGCTCATCGGCGCGGCTTCCAATTTCAAAACAGCGAGGAACGGTATTCCAATCAGGAGATAGAACCTCGTCCACATCCGCATTGCGATACCCTAGGGTCCGAGGTGTGCAGGCCGGAGGATGTATGCCGACCATCCCCTAAGCGTTCGTTCGGGGAACCGTGGAATGACCGCTTTCAGGTATCGTCAGCAATTGGCGGCGTGGCAGACATGGGTCGATATCAGACCGGCCGTTCTGAGCCGTTTCGTCTTCCTCTGAACGATACCATCGAAGAGATTGGAGAGAACAAAGGTGGTGTGATCAGCGAGTGATATCACGGCAATCCGGTGCGGCTCGGCTAAGCCGGTTAGCCCTGGAAGGCAGTGGATCGCGGCGTTCAGGAGCTACGCTGGCTGCTCGTTGATACCAGTTCCTGATGGCTTCGGCTCTGATCGGTACGACCGCTCGGAGTGGAAACGCGACCTTCTGCTTTTGGGCCGGAAAGGCCAGAAAGCCGCCGGCCTTAGCCGTATCGCCCGCTCTTCTGACGAGCACGAACGCCCAGCATCTATCCGGCGAGAACCGTCGCCTTCGTCACGCTCAGTAGACCTCTAGGACGCTCGCCGCACGTTCCAGAACACGGACAGGTTCTTGACCACGTCCCGGAGATCGTCCCGATAGGCAGTCCGGCTGAGATACTGGCCGAGGGGCAGGTAGGGCACCTCCTGCATCGCCAGCGCCTGGATATCGTGGGCGATCTTCCGGCGGCCGTCCTCGTCCGGCGCCTCGATCCAGGCCCCACGCATGGCCTCGATCTGCGGGAGGTCGGGCCAGCCGAAGAAGCCCTTCTCGCCGCCGCAGCGCAGCACCTGCTCCACCACCGGATTGGCCATGTCGAGGCCGGTCCAGGTCGTGTTGAAGATGTTCCAGCCGCCCTGGTCGGGGGGCGCCTTGCTGGCCCGGCGCGTGACCATGTGGCTTGTCGCCGGCATAACCTGCATTGGCGAACGCCTTGGTGATGAACGGGAAGGTCCAGCGCGACAGGCACAGCACCGGCGCGGCCCCGTCGCGGTCATGTACGTCGGCACGCTGAAGATCTAGGACGAGCGTGCGCCCGTCCATGTCGAGCAGCGCTTGGCGCTTGCACCCTTTGACCCTCTTACCGGCATCGTAGCCGCGCGGACCGCCGCTTTCCGTCGTCTTGATGCTATGGCTGTCGAGGACCGCGGCGGACGGTGAGGCTTCCCGTCCGATCCCCTCGCGATCCAGCATGACCAGGTGGTGGTTGATCCGGCCGAACAGCGCTGTGTCACGCCAGCGGCTGAAGTAGCCGAAGGTGGTCGAGCGCGGCGGCAGATCCTTAGGTATCAACCGCCATGAGCTTTCACCTCCCAGAACGAAGAAGATGGCGTTCAAGACCTCTTGTGTCGTCCAGAGGCGAGGCCGGCCACAGGCGTTGGCCTTGGGATCAGTGGCTCGATTACCGCCTACTCGGCGTCGGTGAGCTCGGTTTCATGGCGACGACCAACGCGGCTATGCTGCCGCCGGGTGGTCGGGGTCCACATGACGCTTCCAGGTCAGGCTTCGGCGCCCTCCTGGAATCATCGCCATCCCGGCCACTCAACCCCGCCTCAGATCCTCACCGGACGGGCCCCAAGATGGCGAGGCTCCCCGATGAGCAAGGTGAAGCCATGGCAGCCGCAAAGCCCGAGTGAACGGTCATTTCGCCCCGCCGCCTCCGGCCCCACCTCGATGATAGACGCTGAGGAAGATCCGCACGGCCTCGCCGACGTGGCGTTCGATCTGCTCAGGGCTGGAGTCGTCCAGGTGCGGAATGAAGAGGCGAACCGGCAGGATTTTCCCCATGATCAGTCCGATGAACATGTTCGCAGCGAGCTGCGGGTCGTCCCCGATGAAATCGCCGCGGGCCCGAGCATCCGTAAGGTACGAGGTCAGCTTGGCGAGCGTCCGGCCAGGCGCCATCGCGTAGAACGCCTCGCCGAGCGCGGGATTGCGGGGCACTTCGCCGACGATGATGCACCCTAGCGCCGACACTTCCGGCATGACCATTGCCCCAAAGAGGTTCATACCGACAGATTCCAGGACGGTCGGGAGTGGCCCCGTACTTTCGAGGTCGGTCTCGATCCGCTGGCGAAGTTCCTGGGTGCGATTGCCCACCACCTCGATGAACATCTCGTCCTTGGAGCCGAAGTGACGGTACACCGTCTCAGTCGAAGCGCCGGCCTCGACCGCCACTAACCGCATCGTCGTCTCTGCGAAGCCGTGCTTGAGAAACACGCGCTCCGCGACCTCCGCGATCTCGCCGCGCCGCTCCTCACCACGCGAAACACGAACCCGTGATCGCTTGCCCGAACCGGGCGTTTCGCTTGACATCGGCACCATCTTCCAGAAAAGAAACGAAACGCTCGGTTCGTATGCATCACGCCGTCATGGCAGCAAACGTACAGGTCGTCTCGCCGGTTGCCGTGCGAAGGTTAAGGGTGATCTCCCCACATGCGCGCAGACGACCTGGACGGCCCGTACGCACCGTCGAGAGGGCCCTCGGATCGACGTGACGTGCTCGACATCGGCTCTTTGGAGCGCACCCGGTCCCGGTACGAAGACCGCCGCCTTGAGGATGCCGATGCGTGGCGCGGCCGTGTAGAGAGCCGCTCACACTCGGATGGGGACCGATCCCGCCGACGCCGTGACGAACGATCCGGGCAGGAATACCGGGACGACGAGCCTCGTCGCCGGGGCCGCGGCGACGAGGACCGACGCGACATTCGTTCCAATAACGGACGCGACCGCGACGAGGCGGAGGGGCAGGACGACCGGAAAGGCTCCGGATCGGACAGGGAAGACGATGAAGACGACCGCAAAGGCTCCGGGGCGGGCAAAGACGAAGCCGAAGGCGACAAGCGAGCTCGGAGGAAACGACGGCCGCTGGTCATCGGCATCGCGGCGGTGGTCCTACTGCTGCTCGCCGGCGGCGGCCTGTACTACTGGCTCTCGACGCGCGGGAAGATTAGCACCGACGACGCCTACACGGACGGCAACATCGTCAGCATCGCGCCCCAGGTGGCCGGGCAGGTGATCACCCTCGACGTCACCGACAACCAGTTCGTCCACAAGGGTGATCCGCTCTTCCGCATTGACCCGCGGCAGTTCAGGTTCAGCCGCGAGCAGGCCCAGGGCCAACTCGACGCCAGCAACGCGCAGATCGCCAACCAGAAGCTCGGCGTCGAGATCGCCAAGAAGAACTTCCCGGCCGCTCTCTCACTCGCGCAGGCGAACCTCGCCTCGGCCAAGGCCAACCTCGCCCTGCAGCAGGCGAATTACGACCGCCAGAAGAGCCTGCCGAAGCTCGCCACCACCCAGCAGGACGTGGACACCACGGCGGCGAACTACCAGCAGGCGAAGGCGCAGGTCGAGCAGGCCGAGGCCCGTGTCATTCAGGCGATGCCGGTCCAGCAGAATATCGGCCAGTCCGAGCAGCAGGTCGACCAGCTCCAGGGGCAGGCCGAGCAGGCCAAGGGCCAGCTCGACCAAGCAGTCCTCAATGTCGAGTGGAGCGTGGTGCGCGCACCCCAGGACGGCTGGGTGACGAAGCGCAACGTCAATGCCGGCGACTACCTGACGGCCGGCCAGCAGGTGATGTCCCTCGTCACCACCGATGTCTGGGTCACGGCGAACTTCAAGGAGACCGAGCTCGACGGCATGCACCCCGGGCAACGGGTCAAGATTGCCATCGACGCCTATCCGGACCTCAAGCTGAAGGGACACGTCGACTCGATCCAGCTCGGCTCCGGCTCGAAGTTCAGCGCCTTCCCCGCCGAGAACGCCACCGGCAACTTCGTCAAGATCGTGCAGCGCGTTCCGGTCAAGATCGTCATCGACAGCGGCCTGAAGCAGGACGAACCCCTGCCGCTCGGCATCAGCGTGGAGCCGACGGTGATGCTGAAATGAGCGACGCCTCGAACGGTCGAAAATCCGCCCACAACCCGTGGCTGATCGCAGTCGCGGTAACGCTGGCCGCGTTCATGGAGGTGCTCGACACCACCATCGTCAACGTGGCACTGCCCTACATCGCCGGCTCGCTCGCGGCCTCGAACGACGAGGCGACCTACACGCTCACCGCCTACCTCGTCGCCAACGGCATCGTGCTGACCATCTCCGGCTGGCTGTCCGACACCATCGGGCGCAAGCGCTACTTCCTGGTCTGCATCGGGATGTTCACGGTGTCGTCGTTCCTGTGCGGCATCTCGCAGAGCCTCGGGCAGATCATCGTGTTCCGCCTGATGCAGGGCTTCTTCGGCGGCGGCCTGCAGCCGAGCCAGCAGGCGATCATCCTCGACACCTTCCCGCCCGCCAAGCGCGGCGCCGCGTTCGGCGTCACGGCGGTAGCCACCGTAGTCGCGCCGGTGCTCGGCCCGACGCTCGGCGGCTACCTTGTCGAGCATTCGACCTGGCGCTGGATCTTCTTCATCAACGTGCCGGTCGGGATCTTCACCTTCTTCGTCAACGCATACCTCGTTCAGGACCCACCAGACGAGAAGAAGAAGCGCGCCCGCGGCCTCGACTACGTCGGCCTGTCGCTCATCGTCATCGGCATCGGCTGCATGCAGGTCATGATCGACCGTGGCGAGGTCAACGGCTGGTTCAGCTGGTCCTTCATCCGGATAATGGCCGTCATCGCATTCCTGGGAATTTTCGGCGCGATCTGCTGGCTGCTGATCGCCGACGAGCCGGTCGTAGACCTCAACGTTTTCAAGGACCGGAACTTCTCCGTCGGCTGCCTGCTCATCGGTGCGGTCGGGGCACTGCTTTATGGCGGATCCGTCCTTACTCCTAACTTCGCCCAGCAGGTGCTGGGCTACACGGCGCTTGATTCCGGCTTCATCTTGTCGCCGGGAGGCATCGCGGTCATCTTCCTGATCCCCGTCGTCGCCGTAGCGATGAAGTTCGTCCAGACCCGCTACATCATCATGTTCGGGTTCGCCTTCACGGGCGCCGCGATGTTCTATTCAAGCTTTCTTGCTCCCGACGTCGACTTTCGGACACTGGTCTGGATGCGCACGCTGCAGACGGCGCCACTCGCCTTCCTGTTCGTGCCGATCTCCACGATCGCCTACCTGACCCTGCCGGACCGCTACCGCAGCGACGGATCCGCCTTGTTCTCCATGTTCCGCAACGTGTTCGGCTCCGTCGGGATCTCCCTCTCGACCGCCGCGGTGACGGAACGAACGCAGGCCGACCAAGCCCATCTCTCGTCGTTCATGACGCCCCTGCGCTACGGCTACAACGCGCTGATCCACGAGAGCGAGCACACGCTCCGGTCCCTTGGGCGGGCGGCGTCGTTGGTGCACCAGCAGGCTGTCGCGCATACCTACCAGACCTTCACGAAGCAGGCCCAAGTGCTCGCCTACGGCAACGTGTACCAGTACGCGGCGGTCCTGGCGTTCCTCGTCGTACCCCTATGCCTGTTGATCTCGGCCAAGACCGCGCAAGGCGAAGGCGGCGGGGGACACTGACATGACGCTCTCCCGATACCTCGGCCGACGCGGCCGAGCGATGATCACGGCCGGCCTGCTCGGCCTTGCCGGATGCACGGTCGGGCCCGACTTCGCCCCGCTTGCGACGCCGCTCGCAGACGCGGGCGACTATCTCGACACCGGCCTCGTCGCGCCGACGCCACGGCGACTCCTGGCACGCACCATCGACGCCGAACCGGACGTTGCGTGGTGGCTCGCCTTCCGCGATCCGATCCTGGCGCAACTTGAGGAGCGCGTGGCCGCGCAGAATCTCGACGTGCAGACCGCCACGGCGCGCCTGTTCCAGAGCCGGGCCCAGCTCGGCACCGCCGCCGCCGCCGGGCTGCCGACCCTCAACGGCCAGGGCAGCGCCTATCGGGAGCAGTTCAGCAAGAACGGCACGATCGGGCTCCTGTCGAATTCGCTCGGCGGCCTGACGGGGGGAAGCGGCTCGTCCGCCTCCAGCAGCAACCTGACGGCGCCGCTGACCAACGGATTCGAGAGCTACACGCTGGGCTTCGACGCCTCCTGGGAACTCGACCTCTGGGGCAAGGTTCGCCGCTCCGTCGAATCTGCGCAGGCCCAGGCCGACGCCGCCGCCGAGCAGCGGCGCGACGCGCTGGTGTCGAGCCAGGCGGAGCTGGCGCGCGACTACGTGCAGTTGCGGGGGACCCAGGAGCAGATCCGGATCGACCTCGCCAACATCAAGGTCAACGAGCAGATCCTCGACGTCGTCCGGGTGCGTCAGCAGAAGGGATTGGTCACCGGCCTCGATACGTCCAGTGCGGCACAGCAGGTCGAGGCGATCAAAGCGCAGCTGCCGCAGCTCCAGCAGCAGGAGATCCAGCAAATCAACGCCATCGCGCTGCTGCTGGGCGAGCCGCCGCTGGCGCTCTCGCAGGAACTCGTCGCCGGCCCCTCGATCCCGCCCGTGCCCCCGCGCATACCCATCGGTGTGCCGTCGACCCTGGTGCTGCGCCGCCCCGACATCCGGCGGGCCGACGCCAACCTGCACGCCGCTGTGGCCGAGATCGGGGTCGCCGAGGCGCAGTTCTTCCCCAGCGTGACGCTGACTGCGAGCCCTGTCGTCAACGCGGTCGATCCGGGCAAGATCTTCCGGGGCTCGTCGCTGCAGTACATGAACATCGGCCCGTCGATCTCCATCCCGCTGTTCGAGGGCGGGCGGCTGAAGTCGAACCTCGTGCTGCAGCGGGCCCGCCAGCAGGAAGCGGCGATCGCTTACCAGAAGGCCGTGCTCCAGGGCTGGCACGACGTGGTCAACGCGCTGGCGGCGCTCCGGGGGGACGAGGGCCGCCGGGCGCGGCTCGCGCGGCAGGTGGCGGATGCGCGTCAGGCGCTGGCGCTGTCCCGGGCGCGCTACACGCAGGGCGTCGAGATCTTCACCACCGTCCTCCAGGCCTCGCAGACCGTGCTGCAGGCCGAGACCAATCTCGTCCAGGCGACGGCCGCGATGTCGACCGACTTCGTGGCGCTATCGAAGGCCCTGGGGGGCGGCTGGGAAGCGACCTTCCCGGCTGGCCCAACGCCGCCCCTGTCCCTGGCCAAGGTGGGCATCCCGCTCACGGACGTCGTGCACGACGGGGCCCTCGGCCGATGAGGGACCGGGGAACATCGACGAGCTGGCTGCATGCGCGGGACGGCCCTGCGTCACCCGTGAAGGCAGTCGGCGTCACGCCTGAGGGGGCGCGACCATACAGAGCAGACCCATCATGTTCACTCGGATCGCTACCTCAATCTTCCTAGCCGCTGGCTTCGTGATCCCGTGCGTAGCCCAGTCTGGAACCGCACCCGCTCGTCCAACCCTCTTGATCCACGGCAACTATTGTGGCCCGGGCAACAACGCCCCCCTGGCTCCGGTCGACGCCCTGGACGCCGCGTGTGCCCGGCACGACGCCTGCACCCCGAACGATGGTCTCCCGTCCAAGGCCTGCAACCTTCGCCTGCAGGTCGAGGCGGAACGGATAGCGGACGACCCCCGTCAGTCGCCAGAACTTCGGATGGTCGCGGGTGTCGTCGCCTCCGGCGCCGCGATCATGCCCTCGGCCGCGCCAGGGCGGAGCACCCGTCGTACCGTGACGGGGGGAGTGGAGGACTGACCGGCCACGCCAATACCACGAAGTCCCGCCTTCGTTCCTCGAAGGTGCGATGCATTGACTGACTCGCGCTTCGCCCCCTCCCGCAGGCCGGTCGAGCGCCATTCCTCGACGCCACGCCGCAGCCCGGACTGGGCCGGCGGTGCGTGGCGACCGGAGGGGCACCGACGGCCCGATCACGGCGTCGACGCCAAGACTTGGATATGACCACGAAGACCCCCCATGGCGTCCCACCAGCGACCGCTCTGCCTCGCGCTTCAAGGCGGCGGATCCTACGGCGCGTACACATGGGGGTGTGCTGGACACCCTGCTGGCCGACGGCCGCTTCTCGGGGGACGCAGTCAGCGGAACCAGTGCCGACGCGTTGAACTGGGATTGCCCCGGTTAGATGGACGGTTAGGGGGGCTTGCTCGATCAAGGTCGAGCTGGACCTGTCCAATTCGATTTTTTGCTCGAAGGCAATGGGTGAGCAATAGCCGAGCACCGAGGGAAGACGCAGCGGATTGTAGAAGCCCTCAAAGTAGTTGAACACCGCCATCCGAACCTCGGGCTGAGAGCGGAGGCGGCGGCAATAGAGCAGCTCGCATGCGAGGATCGAGAAGAAGCTCTCGGCTATGGCGTTGTCGTGGAGCGCTCGCTTGGTGCGCGCGAACCCCATCCAGTTTGAGACCGTGCTGGTGAACCTCGCGGTGAACGCACTCAATGCCATGAAGGGGGAAGGCACGCTGACTACATCGCCATGACCTACGGCGCGCCGAAGCCGGGCAACCGGGGCCAAGCCGACTCGCCGAGCTCGTTCGTGGCGGTCGCCGTCACCGACACCGACACCGGCTTGGGCATCGCGAAGGAGCAGCTCGCCCGGATCTTCGAGCCGTTTTTCACCACGAAGGAGGTCAGCCGCGGAACCGGTCAGGGGCTGTCCCAGGTCATCGGCTTCGCCAACCAATCCGGTGGCCACGTGGACGTGTGCAGCGTCGTCGGGCGGGGCAGCACCTTCACCCTGTACCTGCCCCAAGACGAGGCGGCCCCGGCGAGGAGTTAATTGCCGCCCAGCTCAACGGGCAGGCGCTGGAGGATGGAGACAAGTCCATCCTGGTGGTCGAGGACCACGTCGAGATTGGCCGGTTCTGCACGCCGATCCTGCACGACCTGGGCTACGGCAGTGTGCTGAACCAGACGGCCGAGGCGGCGCTGGCGGAGATCGAGGCGGTGCCGTTCCGGTTCGATGCGGTGCTGTCGGATGTGGTGATGCCGGGCATGGGTGGCATCGAATTGGCCCGGCGGCTGCGGGATTTATACACCGAGATGCCGGTGGTTCTCACCTCCGGCTACAGCCATGTGCTGGCCCGGGAGGGCGCCCAAGGCTTCGAGTTCTTGCGCAAGCCCTACTCGGCCGAGAAGGCGGGCAAGGTCCTGCGGGCAGTCACAGCACGTCGGCCAAAGATTCGGCCGGCCCCGGCGAGCGTCTGACGCTAAGAGATTGAGAATTCAAGCTGTTCAGCCCGTTCGAGTTAGTCTGTCAGGCGTCGCGTGTTGTCGGCCACGATTTCGCGGTATCGGGAGATAACCTGGCCTTGCGAGCCCCCGGCCAGCAGCGTGTTGGCGGCCTCCATCGCGGCCACCACCTTCTCGCCAACCATCGAGAATATCTCGGCCTGCGCCTGCGCCCCGCCCCACGCGATGCGCACCAATCGTAACTCGATGACCCGTTGCGCCTCGAAGGCGAGTAGGATCGCGGCGCAGAACGGGTTCGGCATGTGTACTCCAATCAGGCGACCCACCGGTCGCGAGCATGTCCTAGTCATCCGTGAACGGCTGCCGCCCGCCGGCGTCGACGGACGGGACCTCGCGGTTGCGCTTCTCAGGCGAGCTTGACCAACCACTCGGCGGTGCCGTGGGCAACTTTGGCCTTGTCCTTGAGCGAGGCGGTTAGGGCGTCCAGGAAATGGCGGCCCTTGGCGTTCTCGCTGTAGGGGTTAGTGGACACCGAACAAGATGCGTTCGGCGCTTGATGTCATTCGCGGCTACTAAGAGCAGCTGACCGCCCCTGCAGGGACCCCGGGGTCGACCTGGCAAGCCGGTGCGAGCAGTGTTGACGGCCGGGCGACCTGAGGGGGCGGAAAGACGACCGGCCGTCGCACCACAGGGGGAAGTCCCCCTGCGATCCCTATGTCCTAATTGCCGACGCCGGTGGCCTGAGACCGTCTTACTGGCCCCTCCGGACGACGCCGGCTGCGTAAGGCCTACTGGCTGGCCTGCTTATTCGCGCGCGCCTCGCCCGCCTTGGTGTAGCGTTCGTCGAACGCCTTCATCTCGTCGGTCATGCGCTTGAGCTCGGCGGCCTCCTTCTCGCGGCCTAGGTGCTTGGCGGTCGCGGCGAGCGTGCCGTAGGCGGCGATGTAGTAGTGCAGCGAGATCTGGGCGGATGCGACGCCGCTGGCGTCCTTCACGGCTGGGTCGTTGGCGGCGGCCATGACGTCGATGGTGCCGGCCCGGATGCCCTCCATGATCTTGTTGGGCTTGTTGCTCGGCTGCCCGCCCGCCTCATGCAGGAGGCGCGTGATGGTCTCGGCATGGCGCGCGGCCGTCGCGGAACCCTCCTCGGCGATCTTGCGGAGCTCAGGATCGCTCAGGTCCTTCGTGGCCGCCTTCGCGGCTTCCTTCCCCTGCTCGTCGGCGCTCTTCAACGCCTGGAGACCCTGGATGTACCACTGCTCGTAATCCTGCTCGGCCATCGGCCAACTCCTGCATTGAAGAGGAAAAAGAACGCACGCGTTCATTTTGTGAAAGCGGAGTGCCGCCGTATTGTTCCAGCTAGGAGGAGCTTAATTTGCGCAAGGTGGCCACACAGGCGGTCGGCGCCGTCGTCTCTGGGCGCCGCGGTCGGCCGCGCGCCGACCAAGCCGGCGAAGTCGAAGAGCGGGTGCTCAACGTAGCGACGCGCCTGTTTCTGTCCCACGGCTTCGACCGAACGACCTTCGAGGGCTTGGCCGAGGAGGCGCAAGCCGGGAAGGCAACCCTCTACGCGCGCTACCGGAACAAGGAGGCCCTGTACGAGGCGGTGGTCCGCCGCCGTGTCGCCCAGTCCGTCGCCCGAATCTCGGCCGCATCGGACGGAGGCGTCTCCAGGGAGAACCTGCTTGGCGTCGCCATGCTGCTCGCCGACGAGATCTTCGTACCGGACGTGATCGCGCTCATGCGACTGACCATCGCCGAAGTTACGCGGTTTCCCGAGATGGCGCTGGCCACCTATCGGATCGGCTATGGCGGATGCGTATCGGCCTTGGCGGAAATTATCGCGGGCCAGGGGCATACCCCGGAGATGCTCGTCGCGGCGACGCCGGCCGCGACCCGGTTCGTCGAGCGGGTTTTTATGCCGCTGCAGATGCACGCCCTCTACGGCGTGGACCTCCCGAGCCTAAGGCTGCGGGCCAGGGAGGACGTCGCGCAGGCCGTCGATGGCCTCCTCGCGGAGGGAGTGCGGGATGTCCGAAAGGCGGTCCATTCCCCCTCGACCTTCAAAACGCGCTAGGTCGGCATCAAGCTCGCCGAGGAGGTGCAGGTCGGACTCTTCTCTCTCGACGTCGCCACCCCGGAGTGAACGGTCGCTGGGATCGCACCGCGTTTCCCTGATTTGGCACAGTGCGTGCACGAACTCACGCGGATGCGGAAGACAGCTCTAGGAGCCGCAAGCCCTCGTTCCAAGGGCACGGCTACCCAAAGACCGTGAGCCTGAGCCACGGCCTCACCACCGTCCGCCCCGCGCCACGGCCCCGGCCCTGCCGCTGACCCGCCAGACGATGGGGTGGCTCTCGAAGTCCTCCATAAGGCGAGCCGCTTCAGTTGCGACCGGCTCCGGTGGACGTACACCCAAGCCCTGAGGATCATGGCCAAGAGGCCTGATATCGATGCCGTCTTCACCGACGTGCGAAACGCTAAGAGTCCGTCCGAGAAGTCAGGCTGATCGGGCGAGGCGTCTGACGAGGATCATGACGGCTGCGGCGTAGAGGAAGGCTCGTGCGGAGGCGAGAGTCGCTTCCGGATCCTTCCAGAGGCGTCGGTTGCGGCTGATCCAGGCGAGGAGCCGTTCAACGATCCACTGGCGCCGATGAACAGCAAGGCCAACTTGATCCGCCGGCGTGTGCACGATCTAGACAACGATGATCGTCGCGCTCGCCGTCATAGCCGGTGTCGGAAGGCTTTGGCGATGAATAGGCAGGTCCGGCACGGCAGACGTAGTACCGGAACGGCTCCGTCCCGGTCCTGCACGTCGGCAGGTGGCGGATCGAGGACGAGTGCACGCCCCTCCGTGTCAACCAGCGCTTGGCGCTTGCGGTCCTTGACCTTTTTGCCGGCATCGTAGCCGCGCGGCCCGCCACTCTCCGTGGTCTTGACGCTCTGACTGTCGAGCACCGCTGCAGACGGCGAGGCTTCCCGCCCGACACGCTCGCGATCGGCCATGACGAGGTGATGGTTGATCCGGCCGAACAGCCCTGTGTCGCGCCAGCGGCTGAAGTAGCCGAACGTGGTCGAGCGCGGCGGCAGATCCTTGGGGATCATCCGCCAGGAGATCCCACCTCTCAGAACGTAGAAGATGGCGTTCAGGACCTCCCGTGTCGTCCAAAGCCGAGGCCGGCCACAGGGCGCTGGCCTCGGCATCAGTGGCTCGATCACCGCCCACTCGCCGTCCGTCAGATCGGTTTCATAGCGAAGGCCCGCGCGGCTATGCTGCCGCCGGGTGGTCGGGGTCCACATGGCGCTTCCAGGTCAGGCTTCAGCACCCTCCTGGAATCATCGCCATCCCGGCCACTCAACCCCGCCTCAGGCCCTTATCGGACGGGCTCTTAGCCAATCTTCGGCAGGAAACTCGTTGTAAGCAGCGAATGGCTGCTTACGGGATGCGCCCCTAATTGCATAGGCGACTGTGTTGGGTCGATAGGAGGCCGTCCGCTCTTTTGACGGCTCTGCTTGGAAGCGGACCAGCTGCTTTCGGCCACTTTCGGTCATTCGGGGTAGATCAGACCTCCTGCAAGCGGACCTTCCAAAGGTCCGCAACGGGTCAAACTGAGGCATTCATTTGGAACGTGCCGAATGTTCGCATTCTCAGAGGCCTGTCCAAGAGTGGACAGGTGGTTCTCGGCTTGGCTCAGTCCGAACCCTCGCTGAGCAGGATTTACCCTAGCGGGCCTTCCCGCCGCGAATCGAGGTTTCGGTTCATAGGGCTGCCGTCCGATGTATCCGCACGGGGTTTGGTACCGTACCCATGCCTGTGTGGCATCGCATCCTAAGGGAACGGCTTCTTCGATTTTGATCACGGAAGCGTCACCGCGTGCGCTATTAGGCTCGTCGGTGGCGCCGCTCCCGACTACGCGCTGCGACGACGCAGGTCGGCGATGCGCGCGGTCAGCACGGTGCGCAGCTCCTGCACTTCCACGTAGGCGGCCTCCGCCTTCTCGAAGGCGCAGAGACCCTCGCGGCGGATCTCCTGCGTCAGCGCCTCGATGCGCCTCACCGCCGAGAGGAAGCTCGGCGTCTCGGGCGCTGCGGTCATGTCGGTACGGGTCGTGGTCATGCTGGGGTTCTCCTCGTGGTGGATCAGTGGGTGGTTGCAGAGGGGATGGCCATGTTTCGGGGTTCGAACCCGGGCGGGTACGACGCCGTCCGGGAAGTGCAGCAGCAGGTCTGTCTCGGCGCGGGCCTGCTCGGCCGTGATGACGATCCGGCCCGTCTCGGCCGCGATCACTAGCGTCAGGGCCTCGCTCAGGAGATCCTCCCCGGTCTCTTCGAGCAGGGCAGCCTCATTGAGCGGGGTGGCCCCGGCGGTAACGGCAGCTAATGCTGACTTCGCGCTGACACCGGTGGCTGCGGCGAGGTTGGCGAGCAGGCTCTGCTCGACCACTTGGCCGAGCTGACGCAGCCGATCGTCGGCCCGGTCGGCGAGATCGCGCAGTGCCCGATCGAAGGCGTTCCCGGCCCGGGCCAGGGCGATGCGGCCAGCCGTCTCCAACTCCTGCTCGATCGCGGCATCGAGTGCCGCCAACGCCCGCTCGGCCCGGGTCCCGGTGCGCTCGACGAGCTGGCGCACCCGCATCGCCGCCGCCGTCGGGGTCGGCTCCGATCGCGCCGCCACCGCGTCAAGCGCGGTGCGCGGTGTGCCGGCGTGGCCGAGGCCCGTGATGAGGTTCGGAACCTCAGGGTGCGCGGCGGCGTTCGCTGTCCCGAAAGCGTTGAAAGGCCGAAACGCCTCGACCGGTCCGCCGCCCCGGCAGACCAGCGTCGCTGAGACGCCGTGCTCACGGTTCAGGTCCGCCACCCGGGCGAAGGCCTCGCTGAGCGAGCGCTCCGCCCCCGCACCCTCGAAGATTGCCCAGACCCGGTGGAGCCGGATCAGCCGGGCCTCTTCCAGCGGCTGCAGCACGTGATCGACGTCGCGGCGGACCTCGCCGTGCTCGGAGACGACGAGGGCGATATGACAGGGATCCTCCGGCTCGCTCCAAGTCTTAGGTCCGAAGCGCCGCCCTTCCAGACGCAGACGCTGCAGTGTGCGCTCACGGTCGAGATCGGCCTCGAGCGGGACCTGACCGATGGAGAGCAAGCCCATGACCTTGGCCTGGACGCCGGCCCCGCGGCCGAAGCGCTGGCGCAGGCTAGTGCGCAAGCTGAGCGTGACCGTGCGGTTGACGAGCCCGGCGGGATCGAAGTCCGGGCCGTGCTCGGCCCGGATCTGAGCGAGTTCGGCCGCATCGACCCGGGCTTTCAGCCGGGGCGGATCGTTGGTGAGGCGGGCCTCGGCCTCGCCGAGCAGGATGAGATAGCCGTCTTGCCCGTTCGGCTCGACGGTAAGCACGCTCGCGCGCACCGTGTGCTCGCCGCGCAGGCGCTGGCGCAGCCAACCGATCAGGTCGCGCAACTCGTCGACGACCGGCGCCTCGGAGTGAACCGCATCGCCCGCATCGGGCAGGCTTCGGCGGGCGCCGTCCGGCAGTGAGGCCGATCGCGGCGGTCGGGGCGGTGTGTCCGGCCCGTGGTGGAATCTGTGATGACGCATGGGAGTGTCGGGATCCGTGTTGGGGTGAGGATGTCGCGAGCGCGCGGGCTCGCATGCGGAGGGTCGAGGAGCAGCGTGAGACGAGGTGACTGAAGGGAGTGGATCCGGCCGCCTTGGTGCGGGCAGCCGGATCGGCAGTGGGACGGCGTCAGTCGAACAAAGGTCCCTGACGGGCGTGTCTCGGATCGGCGGGAGCGTCGGACGCTGATGCAGGCGCGGAGGCGGCCGGATCAGGGCCGATCGTGCGGACGATCGCCGCGAGGCGGGCGTAGCCTCCGGTGCGGAGTTCGCCGCGCAGGATCTCGGTAAGGTCGGCGAGCAGCGCCTCGGCGGTCTCGCAGGCGCGGAAGGCCACGCCGTCGAGCAGCGTCGGCGCGCCGGCCCGACGGAACAGCACTGGCACCGGGAGCACCGCAATGCGGCGCATCAGGCCCTCGTCCGAGAGCACGCGGTGGGCGAAGCCGAGGCCCGGCTCGACCACGACCGCGTCGAGGGTGCCCCAGTCCCACTGATCGTAGGCCGCCCCGAAGGCCTCGTGCAGCGCACTGAGCGAGCCCGGCTCCTCGTAGGCGACGGGCAGGCGGATCAGCTCGAGCAGGCCCTGGTCGTACCAGCGAGCGAGCGTCGCCCTTAGCGGGTGGGGCGCGCCGTCATCCGGCTCGATCAGCACGACCCGCCTGAGCTTCTGCGGGACTGGAAAGCCGCGTTGGCGGTCCCACAGTCCATCCGCTTCCAGTGCCGCCCGCGCTGTCCGATCCTGCTCGCGCCAAGCCTGGAGGAAGGCGCCGCGCTCGAGCCCGAGCACCTGCCCGGTCAGGCCGAGCAGCGGATCGACCACGAGGGTGAGCAGCAGGGTGTGCTCGCCCACGAGGTGGTCTGGGTCGAGCAGGACGCCCGAGGCCGCCTCGATCTGGCGCAGGAAGGGGCCGGAGAGGACGGCGCTGAGCCGGCCTGGGCGATGCGGATCGAGCGGCTCGAGCGCGAGTAGCAGCCCGTCCCGGTGTCGGCGCGATTGCCGGACCTGGGCGCGGACCCACAGGCCGGTCGGGACAAGCGCGCAGGCGGGCTCGTTCGCGCCGAAGGGCGCGTCGTGATCTGTCATGGTTTGGGGACTTTCGTGATGCGGGGTCAGAGGATCGAAGGAGCCTCGCCGACCTCGGGCGGACGCTGTGCGAGCGCCGCCCTCCGTCATCCCGTCGTCAGGTCATTTCGGGGTTTTGAGCGAAGGTGCCTTCGCCAGACTTTCCCATTGCCGTTTTTGTCCTTGCTCGTTCCAATCTCCTAGCGAGTGCCACCCGCCCATCGTCCAACCTAAGATAATCGCGCGTCACCATCTACAGGCCGCCAGTGATCAAGTCGGCACGATCCAGCGCTACAGGTCCTGGGCTGTTGGCACGAATGGCAGGTCCCACCACGGATGACCGGCAGCGGTCGGGTGGCATCAGGTTCGGGGCTGTCCCGCCGTCCCTAAGCAGGATCCGAAGCGGCAGCTTGATCCGGCGACCCTGCAAGGAAGAGCGAGCGAAGGCTTGCGCGACCGATCCCGTTGCCAGTGGACCCAAGCGGGGTCTCACGAACTCCCATGCGTAGGCATGGCGAGGGGCGGGAAGATCGGAAACGGGGACGCCCGTTTGATCGAACAGGGAGGCTGGGATGGATACCGAAATCGGCCCGGAGGGGCCGTCAGTTTTTGCTGCGCCCGCAGGGTGCACAAAAACTGAGGAATTGAGCCATCGAGCATGCGAGACCTGGATCGTCGGATCCAGGGTCCTTCTGGGTCTCTTCTGGGATCGTCCTTCTGGGTAGCTCCCGGCCCATCCAGACCCTGGTTTGGGGGCCGGAAATGCCCGTCGGGTCGCCTCGATCGGGCAGTCCGAAGGGTCGGATTGGGGGCCTGAGGCACCGATTCCGACATCGAGGGCCTCAACCGCTGGCCTTGGTGGTGTGTGGAGGTCGAGATCGGTCCCGCCGAGGAGGTTCGCCCAGGGGTGAACACGAATATTCGGGACCTCAATCTGCCTTGCCGGCTCTCGGGCATGACGGCTTCGGATCACAGGTGAGCCGCCTCTATCGCGACATGGGAGCGTGGCCATTGGGGTACCGCGATGAGGCCAATTTCCGGCGCGGCACGACGACGGATTTACCTACTCCAGGGGTTTGGATCCGTGCTCACACGGGGGCCCTATACACTGAGGCGGGATTGTCGTTTTAGCGAACGATATGAGCGGTATAGGCTGGATGCCAATTACCGTCAGCGAAAACCTTCGCAGCGCGCCAGACTCGGTGCTGCCAAATATGCAGGACGTATATGGCGCACACGGGCGCACAGCGATGGTGCCAATTACCCACAGCCGATTTAGGCCTGATGGGTGATGGGTGGGCTGCCAAATAGGGGCTATGGCTTTTGGCGCAGACCGTGGGCTGCAAGGCGGGATGTTATGGAATTGGCAGCCCTTGGTGGCCCACCGGCGGGGTGGGGCTACCAATATCGTCAGGATGGAATAGGCCACAGACGATAGGGTGTTGCGGTGATCCGGCCCCTCGCCAAGGGAGGCGATGCGCCGGACCTGGAGGGGCTGCGGGCGGTCCCTCATCCGGGGGTTGGGCTGCCAAATCCCGCCGCGAATATGCGCGGTCCGGGGCCTGCCAGGGCCTCTCCGGAGTGTGGCGGCTGGCTGCCATTTCGCGGTTTGCTAAAATTGACAGGCTTTCACCCGGACCCGTAGAATCTTGGCCGTAGGTCGAAGTGGGTTCGGAGTTGGCGATGCCGGCGGCGAGAGCGCGGGGGCACCGGGAGCGGTACCGCTATCATCACGGATGCGAGCGCCCGAAGACGGCGCTGGCCCGGATCGATCGCGTGATCCTGTCCGAGGCGGACGAGCGCAAGCGGATCGCAGCGGAGCTTGAGGAGGCGCAGCGCCTGGCCCAGGAGGCTTTGGCGCGTCTGGAAGCGCGGACGCGCGAGGCGACCGTCAGCAAGGCGCGCCTGGAGTTCATGCTCGATGACCGGGGTCACTACGTCGGGGATCGCCTTCCCGAGATGCTGAAGCGCTACCCGATGCCGGTGGAGGATCTCGCCAACGTCCCGGGCAAGCGGGGTCGGGGCCGTCCGCGCAAGGACGGCTCTCCGGCGCAGCCGCGCTCGGATGCGGAGCGTGCGGCGTCCGGCGAGCGCCGGTCTTCGGGCAAGCGGGCTGCCAATAAGCGCGGCCGCAGCGCAGCGTCCCGGCAGCGCGTGCCGGCGTCTGTCGCACCCGAGGCGACGGGGGCGATCGCGGGAGCGGCTTCAGAGGCGGTGGAGACTGGCCTGTCGGTCGTCACCGCGAGCGACCCCGTGGCGCTCGCGCCGGCGAGCGAGATCGTGGTGCCGGAGGTGGAGGTGCCTGCGGAGGCGGTGGTGGAGCCGCCGCTCGCCGCGCCGGTCATCCTGCCAGCGCTGACGCGGGAGGTGGCCGACATCCTGGGCGACGTCGATCGGCCGGAGGAGGATGAGGTCGGCCTGACGGAGGTCGGCATGGTCACCGACAAGGTGCTCGACATCTTCTCCCCGGAGGTTCTGGCCGCGCGGGCGAAGCGGCGCGATCCCCGGCGGCTTCCGGCGGGCTACGATCCGACCTGGGCGGATGGCTGGGTCAAGGATCCGAACGTGCCGGTGCCGGAGATGCTGGCGGAGTTCATCACCTTCGGGACGGAGATCGACAAGCGTCCGGAGGACCTGACCGACGAGGAGGCGCGTCTGCTCGCGGGTCCGGCGATGTTCCCGAAGCCGGAGGGTTTCGACCCGTCGCAGTACCGGGATCGTCCGCCGCCGCGGTTCTTCACGCGGGAGCGGGATATGCCGGAGGACAGCTGGCGGGGCGAGGTGCGTCGGGCGGGCGGCTCGATGCAGCAGCTCGTCGCGAAGAACCGGATGTACATCGACCTCTTGGTCCGCGATCCCGAGCGCGTGCGGCGGCGGATGTGGCCGTATGCGGTGGCGCGTCGGAATCTGATCAAGGGCCTGATGGATAGGCTCGCGGTGGGCGAAATGACCTTCGAGCCGGCCTCAATGGTGCAGTCCGACCTCGATCGCAGCGTCCGGTGGATCGTGTTCTGCTACGCGGACCACAACTGGCTGCTGGGGATGGTCAACGCCGATCTGGAGTTCTACCGGACCCGGATCCTAGACAAGCTGCCCTGGCCGGCGGGACTGTCGCGGCTGGATCTGCTGGAGCGGTTCGGGAAGGGTGGGGACCTGACGGGGCCTGTGAACCTGTCTTCTCAGGGTCGTCCACCGGAGTGGCTGCTCTCCGACGCACAGTGGGAGAATGTGCAGTCGCCGGAGCCGACCTTGAAGGACGGCACGGTTCTGCCGCTCCCCGAGATCGGGATCGAGATGGGTGACGACTTCGGCACCACGGACGACATGGCCGTGATCACCCGTGATCCGGACATCGATCCGAACGCGTGGGAGTGATCGTGGCGCGCTCCCTTGAGGAGCTGGCTGCGCCGCTGCGGGATGTGAGCCGGTGGAACCGGCTTCTCAACCTGCCGTCGGATCGGCGAAGCGGGTATCTCAGCTTCGCCGCTCCGGCCCTCGCGGTTCGGGACGCCTTGTCCCGGGGCGGGAGGGTCGCCTTCAGCGAGGCTGTCCTGGCGCTGCGCGACGACTGGTCGAGCGCGGAGCCGGTGCCTCTGGGGGCCGACGAGGCGGGGAGGCGCATGGAGCGCCTTGTGGCGCTGGCTGCTGACATCGACGAGGAGACGGGCGTGAGCCCGCTGATGCTCGGCCTGGGGCTGCTGCTCTGGCACGACGAAGCGGCCGAGGCGCAGAGCAATGGACCAACCGCGATCACACCCGCAGAGCGGCAACGTCGACGTGAAGCACGATTGCGGGAGGCGTCGGACATCCCGCCGGTGGGTGTGGACCAACGGTCGGTATAAACCCTGGGTTATGTAGGACTTCTAGGATGTGCGGCGCAGACTGCTCATGTTCCCGAAGGCAACGCTGGAGACGCGATGCGTTTTACCCGAAGCTTGAGAATTGCCTGATCTGTTACAACGCTGGATTTGACGGTTGTTGATGCATTCAGATACCTGTGAATATATTATCGGTACCTTGGCGTAGCAGAGCCGAAGAGCGTGACGAATCCGGTCTTAATTGTGCAAGTAGCAGAAAAGCCACGCTGGTTGCGTGACTTACGGCGCTTTCTACCACTGAAGCCACAGTTCGTCGTATCCGGCAATGTACGGGATCATCAGCTGTTGGAAGTGACGCCGGGGGCGCCTGTCCCTGTCTCGCTCGCGGCGGCGCTACAGAGCGAACTGCGGGAAGCGGGCTTCGCCGTTGTGCTCTACTTCGACCCCGTAAACGGCTTTCGCCCTCTGCTGGCGCCGGGAGAGGAGCTCCAAACTGCCTTGAGCGCGATGGCGGCGCTGGGCCTGCAGCCGGATGCGCAGGGACATGCGCCCGCCGGGATCGAACTGCTCGCGACGACACTTGCGCGGATCGCGGCGAGATCCGGTGAGCCGATCGCTCTGCTGATCGACTTCGCGTCGAGACTGATCATTCGCAACGACGCCCTGAGTGCCGCAGAGCATCAAGCCTTCATGCAGGCGCTCGTCGTCTCCCACGTCACGCGCTCCCGGCCGATTGGAACGCCGCCGCGCCCATTTTTTAACTCCATTGTCTGGGTCGTCGAAAAGGAAGGCGATCTGCCGGATTGGTTTTTGATCGACAATCCCCGGATCAGGCACATCCCGGTCGGTAAACCCGACAATCTCGCACGCAGTGTTCTTGCGCGGGTCCTGCTGAGAAGCCTCGCTGGCCATGCCGAGGCGCGCACGGACGAGAGGGAGTCCGCCGTAGGTGCCTTCGTCGATGGCACGGACGGAATGCTGCTGGTCGACATGTCAGCCATCGCGCAACTCGCCCGAAGCGAGGGCATTGGTCTTGCAGCGATCGGCGACGCTGTTCGGCGTTACAAGGTAGGTGTGAGCGATGATCCCTGGCGGCGGATCGATCGCACGAAGGTTCGAAACGGCACGGCGACGCTTCAAGCGCGCGTCAAAGGCCAGGACCATGCCGTCACGCACATGCTCGATATCGTCAAACGCGCGGTCACTGGAGTGGGAGCGCCCCGGCGCGGTAGCCGCCCTCGCGGCGTAGCCTTCCTCGCTGGCCCGACCGGTGTAGGCAAGACTGAACTCGCGAAGGCGCTCACGAGCCTGCTTTTCGGCGACGAGACGGCGTATATCCGCTTCGACATGTCCGAGTTCTCAGCAGAGCACTCCGATCAGCGCCTCATTGGGGCGCCACCGGGTTATGTCGGCTACGACGTTGGTGGCGAACTCACGAACGCGATCCGCGAAAGACCGTTCTCGGTTGTGCTTTTCGATGAAATCGAGAAGGCGCATCCGCGTATCCTCGACAAGTTCTTGCAGGTGCTGGACGACGGGGTGCTCACCAGCGGCCGCGGCGATCGGGTCTATTTCTCCGAGGCGTTCATCATCTTTACGTCGAACCTTGGCATCTATCGCCTGGAAGCCGATGGATCTCGTGTGGCAAACGTCACGGCCGAGGACACCTTCTTCGACGTTCAGTCGAAGGTGCGTGCGGAGATCGACCGGCATTTCAAGCTCGTTCTAAATCGCCCCGAGATCCTGAACAGGATCGGCGACAATGTTTTGGTCTTCGACTTCATCAGACCCGAAATCGCCGAATTGATTTTCGAAGGTCAAGTCGATGATGTGCTTCGCGGAATCGCTTCGGATCAGGGCATCGCTGTCACCATCACCGACGATGCCCGCTCTGCCCTGAGGCAGGCTTGCCTCTCCGATCTGTCCAATGGTGGTCGTGGCATTCGCAACAAGGTCGAAAGCGGGTTGATTAGCCCGCTTGCCCGGGCGCTGTTCGATCGCGATGCCGCCCCTGGAGACGCATTCAGCGTCACCGCGCTTCATGTGCACCCCGAGGGCGGGACGGTCATTGAGCTCACCCGATCCGAGGTGCCGAGCTGATGACTGCCGTGGCGCTCTCCCGCATCCATTTTCCCGTAACGACGCTCGGCCCCGGTCAGCGAGTCGGCGTCTGGTTTCAGGGATGCTCGATCCGGTGCCCTGGCTGCGTGTCGATGGATACCTGGGCGGTCGGCAACGGTATGACGACGGTTGCTGAGATGCTGGATGCGCTCGCACCAGCTGTGTCGTTGGCCGATGGTCTAACGGTATCGGGCGGCGAACCGTTCGAGCAGCCCGAAGCGCTCACCACGCTCCTGCGCGGCTGGCACCGGCTCGGCGGCGGGAATGTCCTCGTCTATTCCGGGCGCGCCTTCGAGGACTTGAAGTCCGAGCTATCCAAACTCGGCGGCCTGATCGATGCCATCATTGCGGACCCGTTCGTGCGTGATGCCCCACAAACGCTCGCGCTTCGTGGCAGCGACAACCAACGTCTCGTGCCACTCACCGCGCGGGGCGTGGAGCTCTTCTCGTCCTATGAGGCCCCCTTGCCTGTCGGAGCGCGCGCGCTCGACGTGCTCTTCGACGATGACACCGGCGACGCGTTCCTGGTCGGCATTCCGCGACCGGGCGATATGGTGAAGCTTGCTGCGGCGCTGAAAGCCGCTGGTCATTCGGCGGCGACAACAGAGGACGTGCGGTGACCGATACGACCAGCGACCTTCCGGTGATCGTCCGCGTCTGCCCCTCTTGTCGCAGTGAGCGCCCTCCGTCGGAAATGACCTGCGGGAATTGCGACTACTACATCGGCGATGAAGAATTGCGCGCCGTTGGCAGTTCTCAGCAGCCTACGCCCATCGTCGCTCCCCCGCCCTCGGAACCGCGACCTGTCGAGCCGACGCCTCGCTGCGTCAACGGTCACCCGGTGGAGCCCGGGGACCAAATGTGCATGGTCTGCGGCGGCGAGATCGCGGAGAGCCATCCTGTCGATCCAGAACCTGCTCCGGAGCCTGATCGGCCCGCTGAGGAAGGAGACGCCCCCGCCTTCGAGGGTTTTCGAGATATCCGTCGAGCGGCGGCGGGGACCGCAACAGGTCCCTGGGATGTCTACGACGCCGTGCGGGAAGCCGATGGCCGTCCGGTCCGGATCGTCCACTACCACGCGGGGAGCGAGCCCGACCCTGCCGTACACGAGGCCCTGCGGCGCCTGCCCACCGACCACGTCCCGGAGCTTCTCGCTACAGGACGCATCGCGGGGCGTATCTTCGAGGCGGTCGAGCCCATGCCCAACGGCTCGCTCGCCGCCGCGGGATGGTTGGAGCCGGAAAGGCTGCGCACCGCAATCGATGAGCTTGGTCGGGCCCTGCACTCTTTCAGCGAAGCAGGCTTACGGCATCGCGACCTGCGGCCGGCGACCGTGCTTATCCGCGATCCCGAAAGCTTCGATCTCGTCGTCACGGGATGGGGCTCGGCACGGCTGTCGGACTTCGATCTGGAACAGGTCGCGCCGCTCGAATTGTCCCGCTACTCCGCCCCCGAGGCCATTGTTGGCGCGGTGAGCGCTGCGTCAGATTGGTGGTCGCTGGGGATGATCGTCCTGGAGCAGGCAACGCGTGGGGCGTGCTTCGCCGGGACCGAAGACCTCGCTTTCCGACTGCATGTCGTCACGCGCGGTATTTCACTGCCCGACACAATCGACGGTGAGATCAGGACGCTCCTTCGTGGATTGCTCGTCCGCGACCCGAACCGACGCTGGGGAGGCCGGGAGGTCAGCGCGTGGCTCAACGGGGCACCGCCTCCACTGCCCTTACCGGGCCAACCCGAACCCGACGAGCGAGCAGGGCCCGCTATTCGTTTTGCGGGTCGGAGTTTCACCGACCCGGCGACGTTCGCGCTCGCGGCGGCCGAAGCCGGCCATTGGGACGAAGCGGCGACGCTGACGGCCAATGGGACCACGGCGACGTGGCTGGCAGAGCGCAAGGAGGATGCGCGCATCCTCTCGCTGGTTAGGAGTGCTTCGACGGCCGACGGCCTCGACGCGGATCTTCGGCACGCGATCGCCATGATGGCCATGAATCCGGCGCTGCCGTTGTCGGTCCGGGGCGAGATCGTCACCCCCGCCTGGCTGATGGCGCATCCAGAGCAGGGCTATGCCCTGGTGACCGGCGATGCGCCAAGACACCTAGAACGGCTCGGGCGCGAGGCATGGCTACCACGCCTCAAGGCCCGTGCGACCGCCGTCCGGGAGCGCGCCCAACGTCTCGAGGTCGAACTCGACGAAGATCGGGCTCGCGTCGCACTGCTTGCAACATCGCGGGCCAATCTGGACGCCGAGCGTGAGGCGAGACGCGTCCTGTTTCCCGACACGGACCAAGCCGGCCTTGCCATGCTCGTCGAGCGGTCCCGGCTTAGCGACGAGGACGTGATCATCCTGATCAGCGCGGCTCTCCATCAGTTCGTGCCGATGGAGGCGCTGGTCGAAGCGACGCGAACGGCCGCTGCTTCGGCTGGCGTACCGACGGATGAGGCCGCACTGCGCACAACGCTTGCTGCCTCTCGGCGCGAGATCTTCACGGCGGTCGATGCTCGCATCGCCAATTTCGCCCGCTGCGGCAATCCCGCGATCGACGAGTGGGCCGATGCTTATCGCGTCGAACGCAGGATGCCGCTGGCGCGGGCGGCGACCCTGCTGGCGGTGTCCGAAGACCAATGGAAGGAGCCCCCGCGGCAGCAATATGTTGCCAAACTGATGGACGTCTTCGAGAAGCGGCTCTCCGCCACGGTGGGCCGTGGTCCACTCGTCCGCTTCGTGCTGGGCAAGACCACGCCCAGGCTCGACCTGATGGAACTCGGATCAGGCTCGCGCTCGGCCGAGGCGTTGCTAAACCAGATCCTGGCTCGGGGAGAAGCCGCGACGCCGATCGATCCCGACGCTCTGACAGCGGATCAAAATATCGGATACCGCCTTCGTCACCTCGTCAATTACGCCCAGACCTTCGTTCGCGATACCGGCATCGACGGACGGTATCTTGGCTTCCCGATACTGCACGCCCGCGACATGCGTCCCGGACGGGCCAACACCAAATCGCGCATCGCGCCTATTCTGCTATGGCCGGTGTCGATCGATCTGCCGAGCGGCGCGGGTCAAACGGCAAGTCTGGCCTTCGACCGTGGGCGTGAGGAGGTGCGGCTCAATCCAGCGCTCGAAGGGCTCCTCGGCAAAGAGGCCTTCGCGCAATGGCGTTCGGCAGCCGAAGACCTCTTGAAGCGGCCCGCTCTGCGGCTTGGCGAGGCAATGGATGGGTTTGGCCATCTCGCTGAACCACAGGGACACGCCCTTGCCCGCTTGCCGGGCAAGGATGCGGTGCCTGCAGTGCCCATGGCGTTGTGTCCGTCGGCGGTGCTGTTCAACGCCGAGTTTGCCGGTCAATCGCTCGTCGAGGATCTCCGCCAGCTGCGCGCCCAGCCTGTAGCCGGGACGGCCCTGGATCCCGCTCTCAGGGTCTCCGGCACGCCCGCAGCTCCTCAACCGGAGCCCGTGCCAGAACGTGACCGCTTCGGCACGGCGGAAGGCGACCCATCGCAGGACGCGGCGGTTCTCGCATCGCGACTGGCGCCAGGCCTCCTCGTCGAGGGACCGCCCGGAACCGGCAAGAGCCAGACGATCGTCAACATCCTGGCCGACGTCATCGGGCGCGGTGAGACCGCTCTGGTCGTCTGCCAGAAGCAGGCGGCGCTCAAGGTGGTGCAAAAGCGGATGGACGCGGAGGGGCTCGGAGAGCGCCTTTTCATGGTCAACGATATCAACCGCGACCGCGAGGGCATCTTCCGTGCGCTGCGCGATCAGGTTGCGGCCCTCGGTGCCGGCGATGTCGAAGCGTTTGCCGCCCTGCGGAAGCAGCGGGATGCCAAGGCGGCACGCATCGAGGTCGTTGAGAAGGATCTCGACCGCGGACACGAGACCCTCCACGTCGTGGATGACGCGGCGGGCCTGACCTACCGCCAGATGTTGGGCGAGCTTCTCGCGATCGAAGAAGACGGTCTCGCGATCGATGCTCCTCAACTGCGCCGTATGCTGGCGAACGTCGGAGCCGACGCCGTGGCGCGTCTCGAAGAGGAAGGTGGGCCCCACGCGTCCCTATGGCTCGCGTCGGCCTACGAGGGCAGCGCCCTGGCAGCGTTGAAGCCGTTCCCGGTCGATCACGCCACGGTCACGGAATTCCAGGCGGCCCTCGCCAACTTCGGTGCGGCGGAGGAAGCCCGCGAAGCCCTGCTCGCCGACTTGCCTCCTTCCTTCGAGATCGAGGATCCCACTCCCCATCGAGCTTGGCTCGAGACTGGGGCTCGACATTTGGCGGCCATGACCGACGAACGCCGTGAGCGGCTTCGTGCGTGGTTTCCGCTTTTCAAGAGCGAGACGGGAAACGAGACGCCCGGCAACCGCATCGCCCGCGATCTCGCGGCGTTGGCCTCCGACTTGCAGAATGCAGCGCCGGCCCAAACAGAAGGCAAGCTGTTCAAGCCGGTGGCCGCGCTCTCCGATCAGGACTTGCAGGTCCGATCTGCCGAGGCGCGAGAGGCGACGGCTCCGGTTGGGTTCTTCGGCAGGTTGAGTCCGCGTCGGCGACGCCTCAGGAAGTCCTGCCGCGATTACTTGATCGGTCTTGAACAGGCGGGCGACGAATCCGGCCTCTCGGCTCTCGCGGCGGCGACGGCGCGGGAAGGCATAGTCAGGCCGCTGCGCAAGCGCCTCGACAGCCTGCGCTCGACCCTCGGGCTGGCGCCAGCCTCGACACTGGCACCGCTGCAGTCCTTACTGGACGAGACAACAGCCATCGAATCGTCCCTGAGAGAAGCTGCGAAGGATTCCAAGGCGGCCTTGTCCTGCCCGCGACGCCCGGACGCCGAGCACGTGATCGAGTCCGCTTCCGGTTCGGCCCTTCATGCTCTGGCAATCGGCTACCAGTCCGCCTTCCGACGCCACGCCGCCCGCGAGGCGAGCCTCAAGGCCCTGGAGCCGTTGGCAGAGTCGTTCAGTGACGAACTGACAACACGCTGTGTCGATGCCATCCGCCGGGGCGGCTCCATGCCGCAAACGGTGCAAGCGATCATGGCGGCTCTGCCAACGCTGTCGGCCTTCCAGCGCTTCCGGGCGCAGGCGGCGTCGCTCGACGCGGAAAGCCTCGCCGCGTTTTCCGCTCTGCGGTCGCACGTGGATGTGTTGAATCGCGCCCCGGCTGGAGCACTCGACGAAGTGGTGCGGGCAACCTTTCGGCGCGAGGCTTTGCTCGGTTGGAAAACCCGCATCGAGACGGAGCATCCAGAACTCTCGGTCGACATGGCCGAGACGGCGCGCAAGGTCGCCAACTTGGCGCGGCTCGACGCGGAGATGCGGGATCTGAACCGAAAGGTGCTGGCTCACGGCATCGATCCGGCTTCGATCGGCCGCCAGGCGGACTGGAATGTCGTCACGGCTCTACGGGGTCCGCGCCCGATGAGCCTTCGGGGTGCCTTCGAGAGGGGTGAAGCCCTCGGACTCATGCGCCTGCGGCCGGTTTGGCTCATGGGGCCCGATGTGGCGAGTCGCCTGCTTCCTCTGAGGCCCGGCATTTTCGACCTCGTGATTTTCGACGAGGCGTCACAAATCCCCGTCGAGCAGGCCGTGCCTGCCCTCTTCCGCGGGCGACGGGTCGTCGTCGCTGGCGACGAGAAGCAGATGCCACCGAGCGCTTTCTTCTCTGGAAGAGCGGAGGAGGAGGACGACGAGATCGACGAGCAGCCCGATGAAGCGGCCACCGAGGCCGAACGCTCGGCGCTCGAAGATGCCTGGAACAAGAAAGACGTCACCGCGTGCCCGGATCTCCTGCAGCTTGCGCGAGGATGCCTGCCGGCCACCACATTGCAGATCCACTACAGATCGATCTACCGCGAGCTCATCGGCTTCTCGAACGGTGCCTTCTACGGCAACCGCCTCAGCGTTCCCGCCCGGCACCCCGACGAGGAGATCCGTCGCGGCAAGCCGATCGAGGTACTCCGGGTCGACGGCGTCTATGATGCGCAGACGAACCCGGAGGAGGCGGACCGCTTGGTCGAGCTCTTGGCTGAAGTTTGGTCAGCTCCCTTTGCGGAGAGGCCGAGCATCGGCATCGTGACCTTCAACAAGAAGCAGGCTGACCTCGTCACCGACAAGATCGAGGAGCGCGCCGGGGCGGACCCGACTTTCCTCGCTGCGCTGAAGGCCGAACGCGAACGGAATCAAGGCGGCGAAGACATGGGCTTCTTCGTCAAGAACGTCGAGAACGTCCAAGGCGACGAGCGCGATTGGATCGTCTTCAGCACCACGTTCGGCCGTGACCGCCGGGGGGCCTTCCGCCGGTTCTTCGGCGTCCTCGGCCAGACGGGTGGCGAGCGACGGCTCAACGTCGCAGTCACGCGCGCCCGGGAGAAGATCGTCGTCGTGACCTCGATGCCGTTCAGCGAAATTTCGGACTGGCACGCAGCCGGACGCGTGCCGCACAAGCCCCGCGACTTTCTTCAAGCCTATCTCGATTACGCGGCGAAGATGGCATCTGGAGACGTCGCCGCCGCGCGGGCGCTCCAAACGCGCCTCGCGCCGGGCCAGGGCAAGATCAAAATCGGCACTGTCCAGCACGACGGATTGGCTCAGGCCGTTGGGCGATACATCCGCGAACTCGGCTACGAGCCGGTGCCGTCTGCGGACGAAACCGACGTCTTCGGGTTGGACTATGCGATCGTCGATCCACGGACGGGCCTTTTCGGCCTCGGAATCGAATGCGACTCTCCGCGCCACCGGCTCCTTCAAAAGGCGAGAGCCCGCGAAGTCTGGCGGCCCAAGGTGCTCGGCCGCGCCGTGCCGCGCACGCACCGCGTCTCATCGAGCGCATGGTACAGCCGGCCGGAAGCTGAGCGAGCACGGCTTCGGGAGGCTCTTGCGACAGCCATTGTGAGGGAGGCGGCGGAATGAGCGGTCCCAAGGTCGTCAGGATCGTGACTCGAGAGGAGGTGGAAGCAACCTGCCGGCGCTGGCTCATGCTCGCGGGCGAGGCTGCCGCTGACCTACTCCGCGACGCAAATCGCTTTGGACTGGCAAGCTCCGCCCTTGAGGCGCAGGTGGCGGCGAGACGGGCTGCCCTCGAAGCATTGTTTCGCTCGGAACAATGGGTCGATCTTCAGAAGGACGCAGCCCAAGCGATCGAACATTTCCGCTTCGAAGGGGAACGTCTGAGAAGCGAAGCGGTCGCCGCCGAAGCGGCGCAACGCTCGCGGCAGCGGCGAACGCTCGATGCGGCCCGTTCGATCGCGGCCTCGTTGGCCAAGGCCGGGCAACCGGTGCCGGTCGCCCTCACCGCTGCAATCGAGGGCGCGATGACGGCCACAGGCACTGACTTGGATGCCATGCAGCGTACCGTGGAGGCCAGCATCGCCACGCTGGTACAAGGCCAGCCGAAGACGCAATCCTCCGGGCAGAGTGACCTCGCAGCCCGGCTCGATGCCGGCGGTCCTATCCCGGCTTTTGCTCAATGGCTCGAGGAGAATGCGCGACCTGACCCTCAGGCGGAACGGCTCGACGGATTGCTCTCGGAGTTGAGCACGTGTGCGACACTTGTCGACATCACCGATCTGACTGCGCGGGCACTCTCGATTTCCGCCGAGCCTTCGGCGGACCGACGTGCCCTCCTGACAGACTCGCTCGTCCTTGAGGCTGCACGGCGCCTGCGAGACGAACGCGCCATCGAAGCTGCCACCGCTAAAGCGATGCAAGTCCGCGCTGAGTTGGCTGCACTGTCCTCCGAAAGGGGGCATGCATGCAGCATTCAACTCGATGCTGCGATCACCGACAGGAATGTCTCGGAGATGCAGGCGCGCATCAATGACGGGGAGACACTGCTCGAGGAAGGGCGTCGGCAGGTCTCTGCTGCAGCGCGGCGGCGGGCTGTGCTCGGGGGGCTGGCATCGCTCGGCTACGAGGTTCGGGAGGGAATGGAAGCTGCCTGGGCGAAGGAGGGGCGTATTGTCGTACGGCGCCCCGGCACTGACGATTACGGTGTCGAACTCGCGGCTCCTGCCGATGCATCGCGCATGCAGGCCCGGTTAGTCGGCTCAGACCAGCCGTCCAGTCCGCGAAATGCCATGCGCGACAAAGATCAGGAAACAATCTGGTGCGGGCAATTTGACCAGCTTCGTTCAGTCCTGGCGGATCGTGGCGGCCATGTCGAGATTGAACGTGCGCTTCCCGCAGGCGAGCAAGCCGTCAAGACGATCAGTCTTCCAAGCGCATCGCCATCGGCCGAGGCCGAAATTACAAGACTGCAAACCCGCGCTTTGCCCCGAAGCTGATGTGTATGCCGATCGCTTCTTCAGCGTATCACGCCCATGCCGCGCAGCCGACCCGTCCCTTGAAGCTGCCGTGTCGGGCCAAGCATAACTCGGTATTGGCGGCCGCCGCCCAGACCTGCCTCGTGCCCTTTAGACCAAAGCGACCAAAACGCTTGAATACATAAGCTTAGCAATCGCGTGCATGTAAATAACCTGACCCTAAAGATTGGGCGGGCTTTTGATTTTCCTAATCTCCCTTGCGACAACGCTGATAAAGCGCTCATCTCCATATCGATCGCTGATATGATTGTTGGATTGACCTACGATTGCGTTTCTGATCTCCGTATCGACTCGCGCATTGCGGCACAAAGTAATAAATCGATGCCGAAATGAGTGGGAAGATGCGAGATCATCATCGTTGATCAGCAGATCGTTTCTCAACCATCTGCTGAGAACCTTGGTAGCATTCCCGCCTCGGCTGCCATAGCGATCCGGTGTAATTTCTCGAAATAGCGGTCCATCTGGCTGCGCAGCGACAAAATCAAGAAAACCTTCCGCAACAAGAGCGGGATGAAGTGGAACTTTGCGGTTCGCATTCTTCGTTTTGACGCGCTTAATTCCCTTCTTGGGGTCAATCGCGGTCTTGTTTTTAGACCGTGCAGGGGCACCTTTGATAAAAATGTAAGGTATTTTTTCAAGCTGGAGAACGTCTGATTTTTCAAGCTGGCAAATTTCCGAGACCCTCGCCCCGGTGAAATGCGCGAGCCATGGCACCCATCGACGATACCCTTCCTTGCGCCGTGCTTCACGCAGGATCTTCACAGCTTCCTCGTCCGTGAACCCCCGCCGATTGGATGTCGGTCGGCCGCCTCGCGCGGAGTAAGAGCGGATACTCGAGATAAAATTCGACCGAAGGTGTCCGTTGTCGAACCCCCAGCGGATGATCGCCTTCGTCGCATTGAGGTAGTTGGCAACCGTCTCTTCGCTCTTGTCCTCGAGGAGGGCCAGCTTCCACAGGGAGGCGTCCGCGGTCGTGGCGTCGCTTAGGGTGCGCCCTCGCGTTGTGAGAAATTCTTCGAGGCTCTTGAGCTTCCGGAGAAAGCCTTCTGCGGTCTTTGCGGTCGGCTTTTCCGATTTCTCCCACATCCCGTGAAGGTTGACACTGGTCAGGGCACTCGACGGAGATGGCGGAGGGGCTTCCACCGGCGGCAGTGCCGGCACGTCTGGGGTCGGTGTGACAGTCCCAGCCTGGCGTTCTTTGATGACCGTGATGGCGTCGAGCCATGCATCGTTGAAGGCATGGTTGATCCGTCGGTCCGCCGCCGAGCCGTAACGGAAATAGACTCCCGCTTGCCGCAATGTGGCGAGGGCATCGTCGTCGAAGTGGATCTCGCTGAAATCGCCGCGTGCGACCATGTCTCGCGCGAGCACTTCGTCCTCGTCGAGCCTACGATTGAGGGCGGCGTGCTCCTCGGGCGTCATCGCGCGGTCGCCGCGTCGGAGAGTCTCGTCCGCCCTGAGTTTTCGAGTGCGGAAAACCGAGGCGAGGTGGCGCACTATCGCCTCGTCGACGTCGCCAACGAACGAGGCGGCGGACGGACGAGAACAATTTTCGGCGATCTGCAGGATCGTTTCGGCTTCTGCGTCCAGGGCGATCGCCAGTCGGCGCGCTTCCTCCTCATCACTCGTCCGAAGGCTCACCCAGAACTCGCGCGATGCGCGTGTGCCCCGCAAGCTGACGACGGTATCGCGGCGAAAGACGACTGGTCCGGCGCTTTTGAGGATTTCCTGCAACACCGGCCGGAGGTGTGAAGGCACGGTACGACGGAAGTAGAAGGTCCGTCCGCGGCGGATGAGGCCCACCATCTGTCTCATGGCTTCGTAGCACTCCTTCGTAGCAGGAGCGGTCTCAGAAGCCCACGGAATCCAAAAGATTCCGTTATTGCAGATGGTTAGGGGGGTAGTGGCGGAGACGGAGGGATTCGAACCCTCGATACCCTTTTAGGGGTACGCTCATTTAGCAAACGAGTGCCTTCAGCCTCTCGGCCACGTCTCCGGCGCCTCTGGTCCTAGAAGGTCCCGCTGGAGCGGTCAACCCGATTGCGGTGCGTGGCGATGCGACGACGCTCGTAGTGTTTTGCGATCCTCAGGTGGCGGGACATCGCGTAATTCATCGCCGTCAAAAAGCCGTAGGTGCCGCGGGCGAAGTGACGGCGGCCGATATAGGCTTTGAGGAAGTTTCCGGGAAGCTCGACGAAGACTCTCCAGGTTGGGATCACGATTCCCCGAGCCTCCAGATCATCCGCTTGCTGGTCCGAATAGCGGTTGAGCTTGTCCAACTGGTCGCCGAGCGAGCGAACCGAAAAATGGGCGATCTTCGCCTTCAATTGTCCCGGTGTGATGCCGGGGTCGAGATCGACCCGATCGTGGACGGGGGAGGGGGAGTACCGGCCCCGGTCCTTCCGGTAGAGCCTGACCGGGCTCAGCGTGTAGGCCAGCGGATGGGGCTCGGCCTCGCCGGGGAACACCTCCGCGATCCCGATCCGCCATGCGGGGCGCGACGGCTCCCCTTTCGCGAACAGGCCGCTGATCTCCTTCGCCAGTGCGGGGGGCACCACCTCGTCGGCGTCGAGGTTCAGAAGCCACGTGTAGCGACACTGATCCTCGGCGAACCGTTTCTGCGGCCCGTAGCCCGGCCATGCGTTGTGGATGACCCGCGCGCCGAGCGATTCGGCGAGCGCCTGCGTGCCGTCCGTCGAGCCCGAATCGACCACGACGAGATCGTCCGTCAGGTCGCGCACGGCGTGGATCGTCGCCGCGATCCGATCCGCCTCGTTCCGGGCGATGATGAAGATGGAGAGCGGAAGCACGCTGTGTTTCGAATTCGTCCGGCCTGACGCGGGCTTACCCGGCGTGCCGGGGGCCGGCAAGGCGGTGGGGTCCTACGCCAGCCAGTCGGGCAACCGGTCGAGGGCGATGAGGGCCTCCACGTCCTGGCGCGGGCGCACCACGGCGGCGTCCGCGCCCCGCACCAGAACCTCCGGCACCAGGGGCCGCGTGTTGTAGGTGCCGGCCTGCACCGCGCCGTAGGCGCCCGCGGTCATGACCGCGATGAGGTCTCCCGTGGCCGGCTCCGTCATTTCCCGGCCCTTGGCGAGATAATCGCCGCTCTCGCAGACAGGGCCGACCACGTCGGCCACGAGGCGCGGGGCCGCCGCGGCGGGCTCCGCCACCGGCCGGAGGGCGTGAAAGGCGTCGTACAGGGTCGGGCGGATCAAGTCGTTCATCGCCGCGTCGATGATGACGAAGGTCCGGCCCTCGCCCTGCTTCACGTACAGGACCTTGGTCACGAGGATCCCGGCATTGCCCGCGATCATGCGCCCGATCTCGAAGACCGGCCGGAGCCCGAGGGAGGCGTAGTGGGGGCGCAAGGTCGCGGCGAGCGCGGCCGGGTCCGGCGGGGGGGCGTTGTCGTCCCGGTACGGGATGCCAAGGCCGCCGCCGAAATCGATGTGGCGCAGGGCGTGCCCGTCCGCCATCAGGTCGCGGGCGAGGCCGGCGAGCCGGGCCGCCGCATCCGCGAAGGGCGCCAGATCGGTGATCTGGCTGCCGATGTGCATGTCGATCCCGTGGACGCTGAGACCCGGCAGGGCGGCCGCCGCCGCATAGACCTCGCGGGCGCGGGTGATCGGGATGCCGAACTTGTTCTCGTAGGTGCCGGTGGAAATCTTGGCGTGGGTCAGCGCGTCGCCGTCGGGGTTCACCCGGATCGAGACGGGTGCCCGCAGGCCGAGGCCCTCGGCCACTGCCGAGAGGGTTCGCAGCTCCGGTTCGCTATCGACGTTGAAGCACAGGATGCCGGCCTTCAGCGCCGCCGCCATCTCCTCGCGGGTCTTGCCGACGCCGGAGAAGACGATCCGCTGCGGGTCGATGCCGGCGGCCAGCGCCCGGGCGAGTTCGCCGCCGGAGACGATATCCATCCCCGCCCCGAGGCGGCCCAGGGTCGCCAGCACCGCCTGGTTCGAGTTCGCCTTCATCGCGTAGCAGACGAGGGCGTCGTCGGCCGCGAAGGCATCGGCGAAGACGCGGTAGTGCCGCTCCAGGGTGGCGGTGCTGTAGCAATAGAACGGGGTGCCGACCTCGGAGGCGAGCCGCGCGAGATCGACGTCCTCCGCGTGGAGGCGGCCGCCCTGGTAGTGGAAGTGGTGCATCGCGCCTGTCGCCGTCGCTGGTTGGTCTGGCTCGGACCCTGGATGCCCCACCGGGGGCCGGTCCTCCGAGGTGTCTGGCCGCGGAAGCTGCGGCCGCGCCGGCATCGCTCCGGCCGCCGGGAGCTTAAAGCAGCGGATCGAGAAAGAAAGGCTCCTTCGGGATCCGGTAGCCGCGCTTCGCGCCCTTGGTGGTCTGCACGGGTGCCTCGGTCCCGGAGGGCGGGATGGCGCCGGCGGAGAGCTCGTCCCCGGCCCGGACGGCCTCGGCCTCAGGCTCGGCTTGGCCGCCGCCGAGCCCGATGCTGCCGGGCAGGATGCGCGCGGTCTTCGGACCCGTGGTGCCCGGCCCCGCGGGCGCCGCCGGTGAGGCGGCCTGGGGCGGCTCCAGCGCGCCCCTCCGGCCGCAGCCGGCGAGCGCGAGCGCCGCGAGGGCCGTCACGGCGAGGATCGTCAGGGCGGGTCGGGGCAACATCACGCGCGGGTCCGGCGGTCCCGGGAGGACACCGCGTCCGCCGGGTTCGCCAATCTTAGCCGTTCGCGCGGCGCGGCGCGAGCGTATGTCCGCCACAGGGCGCTGCCCCGAAGCGCGGGGCAGCGCCGTCCCGGCTCAGCCGCGCTTGCCCTTCGGGTTGGCCTGATCCTGTTGCGCCTCGTAGGCATCGATCGCCCGGCGGCAATTCTCGGACAGGGCCTTCCAGTTCTTCTGCATGCAGGCATCCGTCGCCGGATCGTCGGGCGAGAGGTTGCCGCAGTAGGAGAGGTAATCCCCGGTGCAGTACTTCTTCAGCGTCTCGTTGCCCCGCTTGGTCTGCTGCGCGGCCGCCGGAAGGGTCAGGGCGAGCACCGCGACCGAGGCAGTGACGATGGACTTCGTGCGCATGGGGACGCTTTCCGTGTATCTCGTCTAAGAACGTACGGGGCTGCGATGATGCCTCCGCGTGGTCGAAACATGGCGACCGTGCAGAATCCCGCGCGCCATCCGTTGGCAACCGGCGCCAACCGCGCCGTCGCACCGATTCTCACACCCGTTCGGGCTGGGGCTCCGCCGCGAGCGTCCCGACCCGCGCAAGCCGCGCCTTTCCGATCATGGCGTAGGCGACCTCGTCGATCCGACGCCGCAACTCGGCGTTCTCTCGCTCCAAACCCGTGTCTCGCAGGGGTGCCGTGGCCAGCGCCTGCTCTGCAGCCTCCAGGCTCGCGCGCAAGGCGTCGCGCTCGCTCGTGAGGGAGGCCACCCCGGCGGGGTCGCCCTGCGGCAGGTGGCGCAGGGCGAGGAGGCTGTCGAGGAGGTCTTCATGGGCCGCCTCAAGCGCATGAAGCGTGGCGAGACTCGTCGTACCCTCGTCTCGGGCCTTGGCGAGGGCGGTCTCCAGCGTGCCGTTGGCGGTCCGGACTTCGGCGAGCAGCGCATCTCGCGCCTCAAGGTCGCGGGTGAGGGCGGCGGTCTTCATCGTGCCCGCGCCGATCGCCGCCATGTCCGCCGCGCGCTTGGCCTTCACCGCCTCGACCTCCCGCTCCATCCGCCGCTCCCGCACAGCGAATTGGGCACGCAGGAAGTCCCGCTCGGCGGCGATCTCCCCGGCGGAGAGGGGCAAGCGGGCCTCAGCCCGGCGGCGGGCGAGCCGCGCGGCACGCGCGTTCACCGCCGGCAGCACGAGGAGGCCGAGCAGGCTCGCAACCAGGAATCCCAGCGCGAAGATCATCGCCGTTTCGATCACGAGGTGCTGTCCGCGTCCCCGGCCGGGCATCCCGGCGCTGCTTCGGTCATGGTCTCTTCTAACGCAACTTTTCGCTGAATTGGAGGTGAAGGTGAAGCTCCTGCCGTGCGTCGAGGGGAGGCGAGGGGCTTCCGCGACGACCGCCGCTTCCGCTCAGAAGGGGTTCCAGGTCGCGCTGGGGGTGAACTTTAGATAACCCACATTGACGCCGAGGCGCGCGCCGACACCGCTGCGGATCGGCACCACGACGATGCCGCCGTCGGTCAGCGCGGTCATCCCGAAACCGCCGACGAAATAAGCCGACCCGTCCACGCCGCCGAATCGGCGATACAGAGCCCGTGTGGCGGGTAGGTTGTAGACGAGCATCATGGTCCGAGCGCCGTCGCCGCCCACGTCGAACCCGACGGAGGGGCCCTGCCAGTACACCGGCTGGTTGCCCGAGTTGCGAGTATAGAGGGTGCCCTCGCCGTAGCGCAGGCCGGCGACGAAGGCGCCGGAGCCCTCCTGGCCGAGGATGTAGCCGTTGGGCTGGCCCCAGCGGCGGCCCGCCTCCTCGACGGTGAGCGCGAGCCCGCGAGAGACCGTCCCGAAGAAGCGGTGTCCGTTTTCCACCAGTTCCTTGGCCGGAAGGTCTCGGGCCGGGCGTTCGCGGGGATCGGATCCGCCCGCAGGGCCGTCGCCGCCACGAGGCCGGAACCCGACACCGCGAGGCCGAGGCCCGCGCGCAGGATCTGCCGACGGGTGCCGCGACGATGCGGGTCGGGAAGGAAAGATGCGCTCATGTGCGTCCTCCGCCGTATGGCGTTGCCCGCCTCGCGAACGGGTCGCCCCGTTCCCCGTGATGATACCGCCTCTTGCTCCCCGTCACCGGATGTGCGGCAAGGACGGGGCGGAGCGGGAGTCCGTTGGTGTCTCGGGAAGCCGACACGGGCCTCCCGCCAGCCGCGAGTGGGACCAGCATCGGGGGACTTTCGCAAGATGCGGTTAACGGGAGGTGACTGGGCGGCGTCCCGTTGGGTTCGGGTGGCGGCCTGCCTCGCCGTTCTTCTGGGGACCGCCGCCGGGGCGAGCCGGGGTGAGGCGGAGCCGGCCGGGACGCAGGTGATGGTGCTCGCCCTGGGCGGCTACGATCCCGTGAGCTACTTCCTGCCCGATGGGCCTCAGCCGGGCTCGCCCCGGTTCGAGACGGTCTGGTCCGGCCGGGCGTGGCGGTTTGCCGCCGAGGCGAACCGCGCCGCGTTCCTGCGCGATCCCGAGGTCTATGCGCCGCGTCTCGGCGGCTACGATCCGGCCGGTGTGATCGAGCGGCGCGTGGTCGAGGCCAGCCCGGCCGTATTCGCGATCATCGCCGATCGACTCTATCTCTTCCGCAACGGCGAGCGCCGGGACCGCTTCCTCGCGCAGCCAGGGCTCGCCTCCGCCGCCGAGGCGATCTGGCCCGAGTTGCGGGTGCTCCTCGATGATCCGCCGCCACTTCCCGCGCCTACGACCGCGTCCCCTGCGGCGAAACCGCCCGAGGAGTCGGCCGGGCCCCCTACAGGGAAACCCGGCGCGGCGGGGCGGCGCAGTTTTGCCGGCGGAATGAGCGTGACGAGGGGCGCGAGCGCCGGGTCGGCGACGGCCGCGAAGGGCCCGTTGCGATAGTGCTCCGCCGCGCGGCCGTAGCGGATCGTCTCCCCATCCGAAGTGAGCACCCGGCCCCCCCGCCGCCGTGACGATGGCATCGCCCGCCGCCGTGTCCCACTCCATGGTCGGGCCGCAGCGGAGGTAAATGTCGGCCTCGCCGGAGGCGATGAGGCCGAATTTCAGGGCCGAGCCGGCCTTGCGCACCTCCATGATGGGCAGCGCGGCGAGGCAGGCCTCCGTCGCGAGGTCGCCGTGCCGCCGGCTCCCGAGGGCGAGGAGTCCCGCCTCCGGCATCGGCCTCGTTCGCACCGTTCGGCCCCTCCCGGGCCGGTCCGCGACGATCGGCGCTTCGGAGGCGGTCCGCGCGGACAGCCAGACCCGGTCGAGGGCGGGGGCGGCCAGGGCCGCCGCCACGGGGCGACCGTTCGCCACCAGCGCGATGTTGACGGTGAAATCCGGCGTGCCCGCGAGGAAATCGCGGGTGCCGTCGAGGGGATCCACGAGGAAGAAGATGTCACCGGCCGCCTCGTCCCCCGCACTCTCCTCGGCGACGATGGGGATGCCGGGGTAACGGGCCGCCAGAGCTTCGAGGATCAGGGCCTCGGCCTGAATATCGGCCGAGCTGGAGGGCGAGCCATCGGGCTTGAGGGTATGAGGACAGTCGCCCCCGTGCCAGCGCTTCAGCACCGCACCGGCCGCGCAGGCGATCCCGGCGAGCGCCTCCGCGATCCGCCCGGTCTCGCCGTCCGTCATCGGTGCCGCCGCCCGCATGGACCCGCGTTCCTCCCGCTTGATAGTTGCCCGAGCGAACGATGGATGTCGATTCGCACCGGAACACACAGAACGCGCGAAGACCTCGATTGGTCGGGTTAACGCTTTGCAAAGACTCCGCGCGCGTCTATCCGTGCGCGCTGGCCGACAGGGCCGCCCGGCGGAAGGCTTCTGCCATCCCACCGGTCGGCCGCCGCGAACCGCCCCGGAGTGTCCCGATGCCCACTCTCACCCTCGACGGCCTGGATCTCGCCGCGCTGCTCTGCTCGCGCGTCTGCCATGACGTGATCAGCCCCGTCGGCGCGATCGTGAACGGGCTCGAGGTCCTGGAGGACGACCAGGACGAATCGATGCGCGAATTCGCCCTCGAACTGATCGGCAAGAGCGCCCGGCAGGCCTCCGCACGGCTGAAATTCGCCCGCATCGCCTTCGGCGCGGCCGGGTCCGCCGGAGCCTCGATCGACCTCGCCGACGCCGAGAGCGTGGCCAAGGGCATGTTCGCCGACGAGAAGACCAAGCTCGAATGGCGCGCGCCGCAGGCCCTGTTCCCGAAGAACAAGGTGAAGCTGATCCTCAACCTCGTGATGGTGGCCACCTCCGCGATCCCGCGCGGCGGCCTCATCGACGTGACCGTCAGCGGCGACGGCGAGGCGCCGACCTTCGTCCTGAAGGCCAAGGGCTCCCATGCCCGCATCCCGCCGCATGTCGTGGAACTGCTGGCGGGCGAACCGGAGAGCGGCACGGTCGATGCCCACGGCATCCTGCCCTTCTATGCGGGCCTCGTCGCCCGCGCGGCTTCCATGAGCGTGAATTTGACCATCGAGGGCGACGAAGTCACCGTCACCGCTGCGCCATCGGTTACTGAAAATGCGCCGGAACTCGATGAGGGGAATTCTGGCACTGCGCTAGCATAACGGCGCCAAATTAGTTTCCCCGGCCGAGGGCCGCGAAACTCTTCGATAACTGGACATCGCCATAATTGTCGCTGCGACCCTCTTCGCGCGTGACGAGTATCGGCGATGGACGACCTGCTGCGTGAGTTTCTGACCGAGAGCGCCGAGCATCTCGATACGGTCGACACGGAGCTCGTCCGATTCGAGCAGGATCCGAACAACGAAACGATCCTGCGCAACATCTTCCGCTTGGTTCACACCATCAAGGGCACCTGCGGGTTCCTCGGCCTGCCGCGCCTCGAAGCCCTGGCGCATGCCGCCGAGACTCTGATGGGCCGGTTCCGCGATGGGATGCCGGTCTCCTCCGCGAGCGTGACGCTGATCCTCTCCACCCTGGACCGCCTGAAGGCGATCCTCGGCGACCTCGAAGCCACGGGCAGCGAGCCGGCGGGCGAGGATACCGATCTCATTGCCGCCCTGGAGGTGATGTCGGAGGGCGGGCCGGCGCCGGAACCGATGAAGGCGGTGATCGTCGTCCCCGAGATCGTCCTGCCGGAAGCCCGTCTCCCGCGAATTGAAGCCCGGCGAGGTCTCGCTGGAGGATCTGGAGGCGGCCTTCCTCGCCGCCCCCGGGCCCGACGAGGCGGATTTCGCCGCGCCCGTCCCGGCCTCGCCGCCCGCGCCCGTCATCGCGGCCGCCCCGGTCGCCGTCGAGCCGGCCAAGCCGGAGGCGATCAAGCCCGAGGCCGCGAAGGCCGATGCGCCTGCGCCCGCTGCGGAGTCCGACGGCAGCCCGTCCAAGGTTCAGACCATCCGGGTGAACGTCGACACCCTGGAACACCTGATGACCATGGTCTCGGAACTGGTGCTGACCCGCAACCAGCTCCTCGCGATCGCCCGTCGTCACGAGGATTCCGCCTACAAGGTGCCGTTGCAGCGCCTGTCGCACGTCACGGCCGCGCTGCAGGAAGGCGTCATGAAGACGCGCATGCAGCCCATCGGCAACGCGTGGCAGAAGCTGCCCCGCGTGGTCCGCGACGTGTCGGCCGAACTCGGCAAGCAGATCGAACTGGTGATGCAGGGCGCCGAGACCGAACTGGACCGGCAGGTCCTGGAGGTCATCAAGGATCCGCTGACCCACATGGTGCGCAATTCCGCCGATCACGGCCTCGAATCGACCGCCCAGCGCGTCGCCGCCGGCAAGCCCGCCCGCGGCTCGATCCGCCTCTCGGCCTTCCACGAGGGCGGCACGATCACCATCGAGATCGCCGACGACGGCAAGGGCCTCGACCTCGCCGCCATCCGCCGCAAGGCGGTGGAGCGCGGCCTCGCGAGCCAAGCCGACGTCGATCGCATGACCGACGCGCAGGTCGCGAAGTTCATCTTCCACGCCGGCTTCTCCACCGCCGCCGCCGTCACCTCGGTCTCCGGCCGGGGCGTGGGCATGGACGTGGTGAAGACCAACATCGAGACCATCGGCGGCGTCATCGACATCGCCACCCAGGCCGGCAAGGGCACCGTCTTCACGATCAAGATCCCGCTCACCCTCGCCATCGTGGCGGCGCTCATCGTCCGGGCCGGCGAGCAGCGCTTCGCCCTGCCGCAGGTGGCGGTGCTGGAGCTGGTGCGGGTCGGCGCCGGGGCACAGGCGGTCGAGCACATCAACGGCTCGCCGGTCCTGCGCCTGCGCGAGCGGCTGCTGCCGATCGTGTCGCTCACCGGCCTGCTCGGGGCGGAGGCGGCGGCCGAGGCCACCGGCTTCGTCGTGGTGGCCCAGGTCGGCCGCCAGCGCTTCGGCATCCTCGTCGACGAGGTCTTCCACACGGAGGAAATCGTCGTGAAGCCGATGTCGGCGAAGCTGCGCCACATCCCGCTCTTCGCCGGCAACACCATCCTCGGCGACGGCGCCGTGGTGCTGATCGTGGATCCGAACGGCGTCGCCAACCAGGTGGCGGCGGGCATCCAGTCGGCCGCCGGCCAGGCCGAGGCCGAGGCCGAGGCGGCCGACGCCGCCGAGGCGACCACCACGCTCCTCGTGTTCAAGGGCGGCGGGGGCGGCTTCAAGGCGGTCCCGCTCTCCCTCGTGACGCGCCTGGAGGAGATCGACAGCGAGAAGGTCGAGCACCTCGGCGGGCGTCCGCTCATCCAGTACCGCGGTCGCCTGATGCCGCTGGTGCCGGCCGACGACGGCATCGTCATCCGCTCCGAGGGCAAGCAGGCCCTGGTGGTGTTCTCCGATGGCGAACGCGCCATGGGGCTCGTGGTCGACGAGATCATCGACATCGTCGAGGAGCGACTCAACATCGAGATCGCGGCCGACCGGTCGGATCTGATCGGCTCGGCGGTGCTGCGGGGCCGGGCCACCGACATCATCAACATCGCCCACTTCCTGCCGATGGCCTACGATGACTGGGCGCGCGGCCCGCGCAAGGCCCAGAAGGCTGCCTCGACGCTCCTGCTCGTGGATGACTCGGCCTTCTTTCGGGACATGCTGAGCCCGGTGCTGAAGGCCGCGGGCTTCCACGTCCTCACCGCCTCCGGTGCCGACGAGGCCATGACCCTGCTCCAGGCCGATGCCCGCATCGGCGTTGTGGTCACGGACCTCGAGATGCCTGGCCGCAGCGGCTTCGACCTCGTGGCCGGGATGCGCGCCGCCGGCGGTCCCCTGAGCGGGATGCCGGTGATCGGCCTCTCCGGCGCCATCGGAGCCGAGTCCCTGGACCGCGCGCGGTCGCTGGCGATCACCGACCTCGTGGCGAAGTTCGACCGGAGCGGCCTCATCGCCGCCCTCGGCGAGATCGAGGCCTCCTCCGAGGATACCCTGGCCCAGGCGGCCTGACACCCGACCCGTTCCGACCGTTTCGCAGAGTGCGTGAGATGAAGGCAGCCAACGCCAACGGCGCCGAGACCGGCCCGACCGAGGACTTCGTCACCGTCCATGTCGACGGAGTCCTGTTCGGCCTCGCGATCGAGCGTGTCCACGACGTGTTCGTCCCCTCCGGCGTGACCCCGGTGCCGCTGGCACCGCCGGAGATCGTCGGCCTCCTCAACCTGCGCGGGCGCGTGGTGACGGCCCTGTGCCTGCGCCGCCGCCTGGGCATCGCGCCCGCCGCGGGCCGTGACGAGGCCGCCGGCCCCAATGATCGCGGCATGGCCATCGGCCTCGAACAGGGGGGCGAGACCTTCGCCCTCATCGTCGACGGCGTCGGCGAGGTGCTGAAGCTCGGGGGTGACACCCGGGAGAGCGCGCCGATCAACCTCGACGCGCGCTGGCGCGACCTGACGGTCTGCGTCCACCGCCTCGAATCCCGCCTCCTCGTCGTCCTCGACGTGGACGCGCTCCTGAATTTCGGCGCCCGCGGCGCCGAGGCGGCTTGAGGCAGCGCGATGACCCAGCATGAGACGACCTGCCTCGTGGTCGATGACTCCGCCGTGATCCGCAAGGTCGCGCGGCGGATCATCGAGGAGATCGGCTTCGTCGTGAGCGAGGCGGAGGACGGCGCCAACGCCCTCGACCTCTGCGCCGAGGCGATGCCGGACGTGATCCTCCTCGATTGGAACATGCCGAACAAGGACGGCTACGCCTTCCTGCAGGAGCTGCGCCGGACCGAGGCGGGCCTCAAGCCGAAGGTGATCTTCTGCACCACCGAGAACGACGTCGGCGCCATCGCCCGGGCCCTGCGGGCCGGCGCCGACGAGTACATCATGAAACCCTTCGACCGCGACATTCTGACCGCGAAGCTCGAGCAGGTCGGGGTTCCCGCCCGCGCCGATGTCTGAACGACCTTAATCAATCCGGCCTAGGATCGTTCGCCGGTCCGGCGGCGGCGATGGCGGGGCTTCGGCCCGTCCGGCCAAGGGAGAGGAACAGGGCATGTTATCCGGTTCTGCTGCGCCGTCACCGCGCGCACCCACCACGACCCCCGGCGGTGCCGCGGGCTCGCCGGTGAAGGTGTTGATCGCCGACGATTCGGCCGTGGTCCGGGGCCTCGTGGCCCGCTGGATCACCGAGGCCGGCTATCAGCTCGTCGGCACCGCCTCCAACGGCAAGATCGCCGTGGAGATGCTGACCCGGCACGACCCGGACGTGGTGCTCCTCGACATCGACATGCCCGAACTCGACGGCACGGAAGCGCTGCCGCGCATGCTCGCGGCGAGCCCGACCCTCCAGGTCGTGATGATGTCGACGCTGACCACGCGCAACGCCGACATCTCCCTGAAATGCCTCGCCCTCGGCGCGGTCGATTACATCGCCAAGCCGGAGAGCAACCGGGGCGTCACCACCTCCGACGCCTTCCGCACCGACCTGATCGAGCGCGTCCGCGTCTTCGGCGCCGCCCGCGCCCGTCGCCGTCCCGCCGCACCGTCCCACCCCGCCAGCCCGGCGCCCGCCGTCTCCGTCAGCCCCGCCCCGGCACCCAAGCCCGCTGCCCCGGCGCTGCACCTGCGGCCCCGCGCCCGGAACGGGATACTGCCCCGGGTCCTGCTGATCGGTTCCTCGACGGGCGGGCCGAAGGCGGTGAACGAGACCCTGGCGGGGATCGGAGCCGCCGCCCTCCGCCGGATCCCGACCCTCATCGTCCAGCATATGCCGCCAGTCTTCACGGCGGTCTTCGCCGAGCACATCGCGGCCCGGGTCGGCCTGCCGGCGGCCGAGGGCAAGATGGACGAGCGGCTGGAGCCCGGCCGGATCTACGTCGCCCCCGGTGGCCGACACATGGGCCTCGCCCAGGCGCCGGGCGGCCCCGTGATCAAGCTCAACGACGGGCCGCAGGTGAATTTCTGCCGCCCGGCGGTGGATGTGCTCTTCAAGGATGCGGCGGCGATCTTCGGCGGTGCCACCGCCACGGTGATCCTCACCGGCATGGGCTCCGACGGGACCAACGGCGCGCGGGCGCTCGTGGATGCGGGCGGGCCGGTCCTCGCCCAGGACGAGGCCAGCAGCACCGTCTGGGGCATGCCGGGCAGCGTCGCCCGGGCCGGCCTCGCCGAGGCCATCCTTCCCCTGTCCGAGATCGGGCCGGCGCTGCGGGCTCTGATCACGGGGCAGGCAGCATGACCGACCTCGATTTCGAGTATCTGCGCGGCTACCTCAAGCAACGCTCCGGCCTCGCGCTTACCACCGAGAAGCGCTACCTCGTCGAGAGCCGCCTCTCGCCGCTGTGCCGACGCTTCGGCGTCGCCAGCCTGCACGATCTCATCGCCAAGCTGAAATCCCCCCACGACAAGGCCCTGGAGCGCGCCGTGGTCGAGGCCATGACCACGACCGAGGCCTTCTTCTTCCGTGATCGTCTGCCCTTCGACCTGTTCCGGGATGCCATCCTGCCGGAGGCGCTGGCCCGGAACGCGGCCCGCCGCAAGCTGCGGATCTGGTGCGCAGCGGCCTCGACGGGGCAGGAGCCCTATTCCATCGCGATGCTGCTGCAGGAGGCGGGCGCCAAGCTCGCCGGCTGGCAGATCGACCTCGTGGCGACCGACATCTCCCAGGAGGTGTTGGAGAAGGCCAAGCTCGGACTCTACACCCATTTCGAGGTCCAGCGCGGCATGCCGGTGCAATGGCTGCTGAAGCACTTCACCCAGACGGGTGAGCAGTGGCAGATCTCGCCCACCCTTCGCTCAATGGTCGATTATCGCCAGTTCAACCTGCTGCAAGGCTACGAGGGGCTCGGCACGTTCGACGTCATCTTCTGCCGCAACGTGCTCATCTATTTCGACGCGCCGACCAAGTCCGAGATCCTGGCGCGGTTCGGGCACAGCCTCGTGCCCGGCGGCGCGCTGCTGCTCGGCGCCGCCGAGACGGTGATCGGCCTCACCGACCGGCTCGTCCCCGATGCGAAGCACCGGGGTGTCTACGGTCACGCCCCGGCCCGTCCCACGGCGTTGCGGGCGGCGGTGGGATAGGGGGCTTTCCCCACCTTCCGGCGCCCTCAGCTCCGCGAGGGCAGGGCGTCGAGCAGGCGGCTGCCGAGGTCGCCGTTCTCGCCCCGCTGACCGGCGGGCGGCGCGTAGATCCGCAGGATCTTCGGCATGACCTTGAAATGGGCCGGCGTGTGGGTCGTCAGCTCCCCGTCGGTGTTGATGGGCCGGGGCTTGCGGGTCGTCAGCTTGATCTCGTGCGTCTTGAAGGCCCGGACATCGGCCGCCTTGCCGTGCGTGCCCCGGCGCAGGGCCGGGAGCAGGGCGATGAGCCGCCACCAGTGGGCGATCTCGAGGCTGTAGAAATCGAGGTTGCCGTCATCGACCGAGGCGGTCTGCTCCACCGTCATGCCGCCGCCGTAGTGCCGGCCGTTGCCGACGGAGACCTGGATGGTGACCACTCGCTCGGTTTTGCCGTCGTGTTCGATGGTGACGCCGAAGGGGCGGACCTTCCGCAGCACCCGGAAGGCGGCGACGGCATAGCCGAACACGCCGAAGCGCTTCTTGGCCTCCGAGGTGAGTTCACCCGCGAGTTCCGCCGAGAAGCCGATGCTCGCCACGTTGAAGTAATAGTGCCCGTTGACCCAGCCGAGATCGACGGGCTGCGCTTCGGCCGTGGGGATGAAGCGGGCGGCGGCCAGGGGGTCGAGGGGCAGCCCGAGGGAGCGGGCGAGGTCATTGGCGGTGCCGAGGGGAAGGATGGCGAGCGGCAGCCCGGTTTCCACCAGGGCGGCGGCGGCCGCGTTCATGGTGCCGTCGCCCCCGCCGAGGATGACGAAATCGACTTGGCCCGCCAACGCCCGGATCGCGGCGCAGGCATCCGCGCCCTTCGGCGGATCGACGGGCGTGATCCCACCTTCGCTCAGGGAGTGGCGAATCGCATCGAGGGAGACGCTGCCATTGCGCGCCTTGGCGTTGCAGACGAGGAGGGCCCGCCGGGTCTCAGCGGTCATCGCGGGGCCAGGGGGTTCCGGGGGAGGGGCTTCGGGGCGGAAGGGCATCGGGGAGAGAAGCGGGCGGGGCGACGTCGGTCTTCGGCATTCGCCCGCCCGTTCAGGCTTCGAGGAGCAGGCATTCGGTTCGTCCGGCGGGCCTGCCCTGTGACATTCCTGCACTTGGGCGACAGACGTTCGAACTCAACCCCATCATCCCCGGAATGCGCCGCTGGTGCCGAGGTTCGGCACCTGCGATGCCTAGGGGATAACGGAACCGACCCCGCCTCCGGTTGCGTTTTCACCGAACCCTCCACTCCCTCGCCGCGGTCCGAACGGTCCCATGCGCGTTCCTCCTTCCCTCCGCCCCATCGCCACGGCCCTGAGCCTCGTCTTGCCGCTGGCGAGCCTGCCCGCGCAGGCCGATCCGCGCTCCTGGGTCGATCCGCCCGCCAAGAGCAGCGCCGAGAAGGGCGCTGCGGTTCCGTCCGCCGCCGCTCCGGACAAGAGCGTCCCGACGGTCACCGCGAAGACCGCGCCGGCTTCCGAGGAGAAGGCGGAGCCGAAGGGCATGACGAAGGCGGCCTCCGCGAAGGAGCCTTCCGCCCGGTCCCGCCTCGCTCACACGCCGCGGCTTGAGCGGAAGGAGCGGGTCGCACGGCATCGGGCCCCGGCGCCCCGGCGCCTCGCCGAGACGCCCGCCGCGAACGGGATCCCGACCGGGTATGCCCCGGCGGGCCGGGTCGAGGCGGCGCAGGCGCTCGCGATGGATTACCTCTCGGTGGTCTCGTCGTCGGGCGAGGCGATGGTCGGGGCCACGCCGCGCTTCTACGGCACCCGCGTCCGCTTCTACGGTCGCCCGACCACGCTGGCCGGGCTCCTCGACGAGAAGCGCGGCTTCGTGCGGCGCTGGCCGGAGCGGCGCTACGCGGCCCGCGCCTTCAACACCCGCTGCACGGCCGACGGATCCACCTGCGTGGTGCGCGCCATCGTCGATTTCCGGGCGGCGAGCCCCCAGCGTGGCGTCGTCTCCAAGGGCGCTTCGGAGCTTGTCCTGGAAGTGAGCTTTGCGGGCCAGCGTCCGGTGATCGTCGCCGAGAGCGGCCGGGTCCTGCACCGGGGCAGCGAGCGGGCCGAGGGTCCTGGCGCGGGCCGCGGCTGAGCCACGCCACAGAGGACGGGGTGTGCCGCGACACAGGATTGCGGGCACGCTCGATTGCCATGCCGTCGGGAAGGGCTCTACACCGGCCCCGGCGGCAAGAAAGGCCAGGATAGGACGGATGGCGTCTTCCACAGGGGTGGCGGAACAGGAGGCCCGGCAGGCGCATCCGCTGCTCGAGAGCCCGGAGCGGGCGAAGCTCCTTGAGACGCTCCGCGCCGAAATCGCCAAGGCTCGCCCTTATCCGGTGGCCGAACGCACCCTCACCCTCATCGCGCAGGCGGCCCTGGAGCCGCAGGCCGCCCCGCCGGGCTACCGGGTGATCGACCGGTCCGGCGAGACCCGCCGCCACGCGGCGGCAGAGGGCGAGGAGGGCCGCCTCTTCACCCTGGCCGACCTGCTCGACGAACTGCGCACCAAGCACCCCGGCCTGTTCCAGCCGCCGGAGCCCGAACCGACGCCTGCCCCGGTTCCCGAGGCCAAGGACACGTTGCTCTCGGTGAATGCCGCCGAGATGCGCGCCGCCACGGCCCGCTTCCTCGGCACCCAGTCCGAGCGGGCCCGCACGCTTGCGGAGCAATCCTCCCATCAGGGCCGGGCCCTCGCGCAATCGGCGGCGGGCGCCTTCGCGTCCCTGCGACAGCGCATGGGGAAGGAGCCGTCGTCGGCCCCGGGCGAGACCGTGGTGACGCCCGTGCCCCCGGCCGAGGAGCCGGCGGGGCGCTTCGCCGAGCCGGTCAGCCGGCCGGACGATTTCGATCACGCGGATCGCCGCAAGCGCCGCCTCCTCCTCGGCGGCGGCGCGGCGGCGGCCGCCGTGCTGCTCCTGGCCGTCCTCGTGAATCTGCCGCACACGGCGGAGACGCCATCTCCCGCGACGGCCCCATCTGCTCCGGCCCCTTCCGCTCCGGCGGCGAAGCCCGCCGCAAAGGCGCCGGCCGCCGATTCGGCCACCGCGACCCGCGCTCCCGCCGCTCCCGACAACGTCACCCCGCCGCCGGAGGGCGACGGGCGCGGCGAGTCTGACACTGACGCGCCGCCCCCGGCGAACGCCGTCACGGGCACGGTCCAGGTCATCGACACGGCGACCCTCAAACTCAACGGCAAGCTCGTCCATCTGTTCGGGGTCGAATGGGTGCGCGGCGGCCAGGCCGACGAACTCGCCCGCTACATCGGCGGCCGTCCGGTGAGCTGCCAGCCGGCCCCTGGCAGCGAGAGTATGAACTGCTCCATCGACGGCCGGGACCTGTCGGAGGTGATCCTCTACAACGGCGGCGGTCGCGCCTCACCGGAGGCGAGCCCCGAGCTCGTCGCGGCGGAGGACCATGCCCGCAGCGAGCGTCTGGGCGTGTGGAAGCGCTGACCGCTTGATCCGCCCAGCCCCGGCGCCAGATGGCGCGGGACCGGGAAGGGATGGCGATGCGGGGCGAGATCTTCGGGCGGACCGCCGACGGCGAGGAGGTCGTGCGCCACACCCTGGCGCGGGGCGACTTCCGCGTGCGGATCATCGAGTTCGGCGCGGTGGTCACGTCCATCGAGACCCCCGACCGGCAGGGGCGCGTCGCCAACGTCGTCCTCGGTCTTCCGGAACTGAAGGGCTACGAGACCGTGAGCCCCAGCTTCGGCGCCACGATCGGGCGGTTCGCCAACCGGATCGCGGGCGGGCGCTTCACCCTGGACGGGACCGAGTACCGGCTTCCCACCAACGACCGGGGCAACACGCTGCATGGCGGCCCGGGCAATTTCGGCCTGCGCCTCTGGCGGACCCGGGAGGCCGACGCCACGGGCGTGACGCTCGTCCGCCGCTCACCGAACGGAGAAGAGGGCTTTCCCGGCAACCTCGATGTGGAGGTCCGTTACAGCCTGCCCGCAGACGGCGTCCTACGCCTCGCGATGCGCGCCTTCACGGACCGCCCGACACCGCTGAACCTCACCAATCACAGCTATTTCAATCTCGCGGGGGAGGGCAGCGGCGGCGTGCTCGGGCATCGCCTGCGCCTCGAGGCCGACGCGTTCCTGGCGACCGATCCGGTTCAGGTGCCCACGGGGGAGATCCGCTCCGTGGCCGGCACGCCGTTCGACTTCCGCACAGAACGCGCGATCGGGGAAGAAATCCGGGTCGGCGACCCGCAGATCGTCGCCGGCAAGGGCTATGACCATGCCTTCGTGCTGCGGGGGGATGAGGGGACGTTGCGCCTCGCGGCCACCTGCCACGAGCCCGGGTGCGGGCGCCGCCTCGACGTCTGGACCACACGACCCTCGCTCCAGCTCTACACCGGCAACAATCTCGACGGGACGCTCATCGGCCCCTCGGGCCGGACCTATCGCGCGGGCGATGCCGTGTGCTTCGAGACGCAGGGGTTTCCCGACGCGCCCCACCATCCGAACTTTCCCTCCGCCATCCTTCGGCCGGGTCAGGCCTTCGAGGCGGTAACGGAGTTCCGGTTTTCGGCGTAGGCTTAGCAGCCTCGCCGTCACGCCGTCCTGGCCTCGCTGCGCTCGCAAGCGAGGCGGCTTCGCCGCTCGCAGACAAGGGGGAGGGGTGGGAGCAAACGGCTGTTGGGCCAGACGTTCAGGCCGCGTTGCCCGCCAGGGCGGCGAGGCCCTCGCGGTAGGTCGGGTAGGCGAGGCTGACCCCGAGTTCCTCGCGGATCAGCCGGTTTCGCACGCGCTTGTTCTCGCCGTAGAAGCTGCGCGCCATCGGCGAGAGGTCGGCGGTCTCGAAATCGACCTCCGGCGGCGGCGGCAGGCCGGCGAGGGCGGCGGCGTGCTCGATCACCACCTGCGGCGGTGTCGGCTCGTCATCGGTGACGTTGTAGATCGCCCCTGGCCGTGGCCGGTCCAGCGAGGCCAGCAGCGTGGTGGCGATGTCGTCCACGTGGATGCGGTTGAAGACCTGGCCCTTCTTCACGATCCGCTGGGAGCGCCCCTCGCGCACCTTCACGATCGGGTTGCGGCCGGGCCCATAGATCCCCGACAGCCGGAACACCTGCACTGCCTTACCGGTGTGCGCGCCGAGGCCGAGCCACGCCTCCTCCGCGCGGACACGGACCGTCGAGCGTTCGCTGCGCGGAGCCGCCGCCGTCGTCTCGTCGATCCAGGCGCCGCCGTGGTCGCCGTAGACCCCGATGGTGGACAGGTAGCCGATCCAGCCGATCCGGCTCGCCGCGATGGCGTCGGCGTAGCGGGGCAGCACCGGGTCCCCTCCGGCGCCGGGCGGTGCCGAGACGAGGAGCGCATCGCTGGTGGCGATATCCTCGGCGATGCGGGGGTCGTCCGCGTCGGGCCCGAAGGCATGCATGGCAAAGCCGGTCTCGGCCGCGACCCGCGTTGCGGCGGCAGGGTCCGTCACCGTGCCGACGATGGTGCTGAAGCGCCCGCGCGCCCGCTCGGCGAAGCGGCGGCCCGTGAAGCCGAGTCCGAAGACGAAGAGTTTCATGCCCCGGATGTCCCGGAGGCGGACGCGTCCGTCAAGCGGAGGCGCGGCCTTATTCCGGAACCGCCTCGTGGGCGTGATCGGTTCCCGCATCCCTCAGGATCGATTCGGCCGCCGCCGCCGCGAGGAGGGCATAGCCCCGGTCGGCCATGTGCAGGCCGTCGGACGCGAAGAGCTGCTTCGACGTCACCTTCCCCTCGCGGACCCAGCCATGCATCAGGTCCGCCCGGCGGATCACCGGCACGTCGAGCTCGGCGCCGATCTCACGCACCGCTGTGCGGAACCGGTCTGCGCCCGGCGTCGCTTCCAGCGTCGGGCACCATTGCGGCTCCATCAGAACGACATCGATGCCGGCATCGCGGATATGCTTCACGGCGTCGAGGGTCGCCTCGCGAAAATGCTCGATGGTGACGCCCCGGAGCGGGTCGTTGCTGCCGGTCTGCCAGATGACGAGCTGCGGCTCGGCGCCGATCACGTCGCGCTCGAGCCGGGCGAGCATGTCGTCCACGTGCTCGCCGCCGATGCCCCGGTTGAGGACCGTGACCTCGATCCCGCGGAGTTTGGTGCGGAGATCGGCCTGCAGGCGGGCGGGGTAGGACTTGAGCGGGCTCGACGCGCCGATGCCCTCGGTGGGGGACGAACCGAACGCCACGATCTTCAGCGGCGCGCCGATGGCGATCTGGCGGGCGACATGCGGGAGGTCCGGCACGTCCGAGCTCTCGAGGCCGAGTATGTCGAGGGTTTCCGGCAGCAGGTCCGCGTAGGCCAGGACGGCCGTCGGGACGATCAACAGCCCGGCCGCCAAAGTGGCGCGCTTCAAACAACTCGAAGCGTGAGCGCGGAAGGACAAGGCGGGCTGCATCGACACGGGGACCGTCTGGCTCGGCATGCGGCTGGAACGGTTACAGATTAGGCGCTCACCCCGAAAGGATGGGTTCGGCCTTTCCGTTGAAAGCCCACTGAATTCGTAACTCAATGTAAACGAATCCGGCGGCTGCCGCGGTGCGGCGTATCTCCCCGAAACATGGCGGAAGGCGGGCAGCGTGGCCCTGCCTACGCCGCCCGCTCCAACACCTTGATGACGGGTCAGTCGTTCTTGCGCTTCACGATGGCGAGGGTGTTGGGGTCGAGCTTGAGATCGACCTTTTTGCCGGCGGAATCGATCGCATCGTCCACCTCGATCATGCCGTCATCGAGTTCGATTTCGGACCACTTGGTGAATCCTTCCTGGCGGAGCTTGGCTTCGACCTTCGACAGCTGGTCGGCCGGCAGGGGCGTATCCGCCTGGGCGGCGGGAGCGAGGACGAGCGCCAGGGCGAGGGCCGCGAAGGCCGGGGCGATGCGCATAAGGATCTCTCCGTATCCGAGTGTTGCTGGGGCCGAACCGTCGTCGGCGTGGGCCGGTTCCCATGGGAGCCGACTCTTGAGCGCGGCGCGATTCTCCCCCACAGGTGCGGCGTCCCGTCGCAGTTCGGGGCTGTGTGGAGTTCGTGCCGCCGATGGTGACCCGCGTCGCAACCGTCGCCTTCGAGGGGATCGAGGCGCGTGCCGTCGATGTCCAGGTGCAGATCCTCCCCGGCTCGGTGAATTTCTCCGTCGTCGGGCTCGCGGACAAGGCGGTGGCCGAATCGCGGGAGCGGGTGCGCGGAGCCCTCATCGCCTCCGGCCTCGCCCTGCCGGCCAAGCGGATCACCGTGAACCTCGCCCCGGCCGACCTGCCGAAGGAGGGCTCGCATTACGACCTTCCCATCGCGCTGGGGGTGATGGCCGCCATCGGCGCGATCCCGGCGGACGCGCTCGCCGGCTACTGCGTGCTGGGCGAACTCGCCCTCGATGGAACGCTCACGGCGGTGAACGGCGTGCTGCCCGCTGCGCTGGCCGCCGCCGAGCGCGGCCTCGGATTGATCTGCCCCGCCGCGACGGGGCCGGAGGCGGCCTGGGCCGGGGGCGACCTCGACGTGCTGGCGCCCCGTTCGCTCATCCAGCTCGCCAACCACTTCAAGGGCAGCCAGGTGATGGCCCGGCCCAAGCCGGCCCTGGCGGCGACGGACGAGGTGCTGCCCGACCTCGCCGACATCAAGGGCCAGGAGGGCGCCAAGCGCGCCCTGGAGGTGGCGGCGGCCGGGGGCCACAACCTGCTGATGAACGGGCCTCCGGGCTCGGGCAAATCGATGCTCGCCGCGCGCCTGCCCTCGATCCTACCGCCGCTCGGGCCGCGGGAATTGCTCGATATCTCGATGATCCAGTCGGTCGCCGGCATCCTGAAGGGCGGTGCCCTCTCGGACCGGCGGCCCTTTCGCCAGCCGCACCATTCCGCGTCCATGGCCGCCCTCGTCGGCGAGGGCTTCGGTGCCCGGCCTGGCGAGGTGTCGCTCGCCCACGGCGGCGTGCTGTTTCTCGACGAGTTGCCGGAGTTCAGCCCGCAGGCCCTCGATTCGCTGCGCCAGCCCCTGGAGACGGGCACGGTGATGATCGCGCGCGCCAATCACCGGGTGACCTACCCGGCCCGCTTCCAGCTGGTCGCCGCCATGAACCCGTGCCGCTGCGGCCAGGGCCTGGAGCCGGGCTATGCCTGCCGGCGCGGCCCGAACGAGCGCTGTATGGCGCAGTATCAGGCGCGGATCTCCGGCCCCCTCCTCGACCGGATCGATCTGCGCATCGAGGTGCCCCCGGTGTCGGCGGCGGATCTGATCCTGCCTGCTCCGGCCGAGGGCTCACGGGAGGCGGCATCGCGGGTCGCGGCCGCACGCGCGCGCCAATCCACCCGCTACGCCGAGCGGGGCCTTCCCGCCTCGGCGACCAACGCGACCTGTCCGGCCAAGGTGATCGAGGAGGTCGGCGCCCCGGATGCCGAGGGCACCACCCTCATCCGGCAGGCGGCCGAGACGATGCGCCTCTCGGCCCGCAGCTTTCACCGGGTTCTCAGGGTGGCCCGCACCCTGGCCGATCTCGACGGCGAGGCACAGGTCCGTCGCCTCCATCTCGCGGAGGCGCTGTCCTATCGGGGGCGGGGGGACGCCGCGACGGCCTGATGCCGCTGCTGCCCTCGTCGACGCGATGCCGGAGGTGATTTACTCGGCCGGGGCGGTCTCTTCGGCCGCCGCCTTGTCGACGGGCGGCTCGGCGCTCGCCACCGCCTTGCGCTCCAGAAGCGGCTGAAGGCGCTCGGCCAGCTGCTTGTCGAGGTGGCGGGCATAGGCGCCCTTGAAATAGCGTTCGCCGGTCTTGGCGCCGTAGAGGCCGTCATGGGCCTGGATCATGGCGGCGACCTCGGGGCGGCACAGGAAGCCGGTGACGCCGGCCGCCTCATACCAATGCCCGGCGCGGGCCTCCCGGATCGCCTTGGGGTTGGACATCACCGTCTCGGCGAAACAGTCGGTCGCCGCCTGACGCAGGGGCGCCATGACCTTCTCGGCCTGCGCCGGATCCGGGCGCGCGGCGCCTGCGGTGGGGGCGGGCCTCGGCGGACGCGCAGGCGAGAAGGGCGAGCGTGGCGAGGATCGGGGACTTCATGCGGGGCGGCCTCGTCGGATATCCGAACCAGAGTCAGGATCCCTCCGATTGCGTCGGGAACAGGGCCGGGGCGCGGTGCGTTACGGATTTCGACTTTTTCTGCCGTCGCCCTCAGGGAGGTGCGGACCAGCGCTTGCTCGAGCCCGATGACGAGGTCGTGAACGCCGGGCGACCGGGGAGATTGTCGGCTCCCCGGCCGATCGCTTGCCGATCAGCGCGGCGCGTTGCGCAGGGCCCGGCGAAGGGCCTCGTCGAGGAGCGCCAGCAAATCGCAGCCCACATAGAGGTAGGCGTGCACGCCCGCCGCCTTCAGGGGCTCGATGAGTTCGGCCGGGCGCCCGGCGAGGTAGATCGTCCCGGCGCCCGCCTGCGCCAGCGCCTGGGTCGCGGCCAAAGCCTGCTCGGCATAGATCGGATCCGATGAGCACAGGCACACGAGGGGCGCTCCCGAGGCGCGGAAGGCCTCGACGAGCGCGGCGGATCGCTGAACCCGTCGTTGCCGATCGCCTCGATGCCCCCCGCCGCGAAGGCGTTGGCGGCGAAGCTCGCGCGGGTGTTGAAGGCGGCCAGCGGCCCGATATTGGCCAGGAACACGCTCGGCCGGCGCCCGGCCTTGGCGAGCGCGGCGTCCGAGGCGTCGCGCAGGGCCTCGTAGGGCTCGGCGAGGCGCTGGGAGGGCAGGGGATCGCAGGCCACCGCCGAACCCGCGCCGAAGTTCGACGCACGCGGCTTCGCCGGCGCGCGGTACGTCGAGGACGGCCACCGGCTTCTCCGCGAGATTGGGGAACTCCGTCGCGCCGGTGACGGGGACGCGACGGGTCGCCACGGCCTTGGTGCGGGCCTCGCGCACCATCTCGATCGGGCGCTGGATCTTGCCGACGCTGAGGGAGGCGACGATGCCGCCTTCGCCCTCGATGGCGCGGAAGGCGTCCCAGGCGGCTTCCGCGATCTGGTCGGTCAAGGCCTCGAACCCGCCCGCGCCCGCCGCCGGGTCGCTCACCCGGCCGAGATGCGATTCCTCCAGAAGGACGATCTGGCTGTTGCGGCCGACTCGCCGCGCGAAGGCGTCAGGCAGGCCGAGCGCCTGGGTGTAGGGCAGCACGCAGACGGCGTCGGCCCCGCCCATCCCGGCGGCGGCGACAGCCATGCCGGTGCGCAGGATATTCACGAAGGGATCCCGCTTGGTCATCATCCGCCACGCCGTCTCGGCATGGACGCGCAGGGGCTTCGGTTCGAGGCCGCAGGCCTGCTCCACCCGGGCCCAAAGCCGCCGGATGGCGCGGAACTTGGCGAGCGTCACGAACTCGTCGGCATCGGCCACGAGGAGCACGGCGATCCGGTCGCGGGCCGTGTCGAGGTCGTGGCCGGCGGCTTCGAGGGCGCGCAGATAGGCGAGGGCGGTGGCGAGCACCGCGCCGAGTTCGGCGGCCTCGCCGGCCCCGGGCTCGTGATACGGGCCGCCCGTCCGCCAGCAGGGCGCGGCCGGTAAAGCCCGCTTGGTCGAATTCCGTCACGGTGGCGGCGAGCCGGGGGGCCACGTCCTTCCACACCGCGCCGAGGCTGCCGCTGGCCGCCAGCACGCCCACCGGATCGATGCCGAGGTCGATGTCGCAGGCGGACAGATCCTCGCCCCGCGACGCCGCGAGTTCGCGCAGCCACGTGGCGGCTTCGAGCCCCCGCGCCCCGGCGTCGAGGCGCAGGTTGATGAGGGGGAGCATCACGCCGGACAGGGCGGCTTCGAGATCGGCCGCGCTCGTCGACGGCGAGGCCGTAGCCCCGCGCGCCGAAGGAGCTCCGGCGAAGACGAGGACGAGGGCATCCGCGCCGCCCTCGAGGTCGGTCAGGGCCTGCCGGGCGGCGGTGGCGGCATCGGGATGATCGACCCGCTGGGCGATCCGCCAGGGGCCGGGCGCGCGCACGGGCTGCGCCACGGCCTCGGCCCGGTGATAGAGCGGCTCGATCCGCAGACCGTCGGCTGTCTTCGCGACGAGCTTCTTCTCGAAATCCTGGCCCTTCAGGGCCGTTTCGACGAGGCCGAGCCAGCGCTTCCGGTCGGCCGGCTCGAAAAGGTCGGCAAGCGGTGTGTCGTTCATCGGAACGGCCCGGCCCCCCTCAAGGCAGTGCCCACCGGGTCGAGTCCGGCAGGCAGCGCGCGCAGGTTGATTGCCGCGGTTCAGGCGCCGCGGTCGTTCCGCTGCGTCGCACGCAACCCGCTCGGATGCAATTCCCCCGAAGCGGCGGAGCCCGCCGCCCGACTCTCCCCAGGACGATCAAGCCCGCGAGGCCGAGGGCCCCGACGATGATGCGCCACCACGCGAACAGGCGGAAGCCGTGCCGGGACACGTAGTCGAGCAGCACCCGCACGACGAACAGGGCCGACACGAACGACACGATGAAGCCGATCACGATCAGCCCGGCATCGTTGGCGGTGAGGTTCTTGTAATTGTCGAGGAGGTCCTTCGCGAAGGCGCCGGCCATGGTCGGCATCGCGAGGTAGAACGAGAATTCGGTGGCGGAACGCTTGTCCGCGCCCATCAGCATCGCGCCGACGATGGTGGCGCCCGAGCGCGACACGCCGGGGATCATCGCGAGGCACTGGAAGAGGCCGATCTTGAAGTCCATCGACAGGCTGAAATCGTGGACGTCGCGCTTGCGCACCTCGAGGTCGGTGTCATCGAGGACGAGGAGCACGAGCCCGCCCGCGATCAGGGTGGCGCAGACGATCCACGGGTTGAACAGGTAGGCCTTGATCAACTTCGAGAAGATGCCGCCGATGATCGCGGCCGGGAGGAAGGCCACCAGGATGCCGATCACGAAACGGCGGGCGTTCGGATTAGTCGGGATCGCCTTGGCGAGGTCCACGAGGCGCCCAAAATACACCGACAGGATCGCGAGAATCGCGCCGAGCTGGATCAGCACCTCGAAGGTGTTGTTGGGTGAGTGGAAGCCGATGAAGTGGCCGACGAGGAGCTGGTGGCCGGTCGAGGAGACGGGAATGAACTCCGTCGCGCCTTCCACGAGGCCGAGCAGAACCGCTTTCCCGATGCTGACCGGATCCATGCCTGCCCTCGCGCCTTCCGGCGCACGCACGTGGCGACGCCCAGTAATCCTGTGGCGGGCCGATCACCGGCCACGGTTGACGGGCAGTTACCGCGTCCTGCGGCGCGTGTTAATGGGGCGGCAAGAAACGAGCAATAACGCTCGCTCGGCCGCCCTGCCCGCCGGGGCCGTTGGCGCGTGAGGGAGCCCCGCGCCGAGTGACTCGTCCACCCCCCTCAGCGGCTTCGATGGCGAACCTCTATCACTTCCCCTTCTGCGCGAATTCCCGCTTCGTCCGGCTGATCCTGGCCGAGATGGGGATCGAGCCGAGGCTGATCGAGGAGCGCGCCTGGGAGCGCCGCGAAGGCTTTCTGCTGCTCAATCCAGCCGGCACGACGCCTGTCCTCCTGGAGCAGACGGGCATGGTCGTGCCCAATGCCGGCATCATCGCGGAATACCTCGACGAGACACGGGGGCGCGGCCTCAGCGGGCGGCGCCTCCTGCCGGAGGACCCGACCGGCCGCGTCGAGGTGCGCCGCCTGCTCGACTGGTTCCTGGTGAAGTTCGAGAACGAGGTGACCGGCTACCTCGTCAACGAGAAGATCTGCAAACGCTTCATGGCCGCCCACGAGGGTGGCGGTCCGCCGGACATGAACGCCATCCGCGCCGCCCGCACCAACGTGCGCTACCACCTGAAATACATCGGCTATCTCATCGCCCGGCGGCGCTGGCTCGCGGGCGACGCCCTGTCCTATGCCGATCTCGCGGCGGCGGCCCATCTCTCCTGCATCGATTACCTCGGCGACGTGCCCTGGGAGGAGGACGAGATGGCCCGCAATTGGTACGCCCGCGTGAAGTCGCGCCCCTCCTTCCGGGCGATCCTCGCCGACCGGGTCGCGGGCATGGCCCCGGCCGCCCACTACGCGGACCTCGATTTCTGAGCGGCAAGCGCACCTATCACGGGGCGGATCTGCGGCGGCTGGTCGAGGACCGGGCCCGCCTTCTCGGCTTCTGCGGCCTGCGCGTCACGCGGCCCGACCGGGTGCCCGCCCTGCCCGAACGGCTGGCGGCGTGGCTCGCCGAGGGCGCCCACGGCACCATGGACTGGATGGAGGAGCGGGCCGACCAGCGCGCCCGGCCCATCGGCCTCTGGGGCGGCGTGCGCAGCATCCTCGTGGTCGGCATGAGTTACCGGCCGGAGGAGGACCCCCTGACCCTGCTGACCCGCCGCGAGCGGGGCGCCATCGCGGCCTATGCCCAGCGGCGGGATTACCACGACGTGGTGAAGGGCAAGCTGAAGGAACTCGGCGGCTTCCTCTCGGCCCGGGGTGACGTGCGGGTGAAGGTCTTCTGTGACACCGCGCCGGTGATGGAGAAGCCGCTGGCCGAGGCCGCCGGGCTCGGCTGGCAGGGCAAGCACACGGTGCTGATCTCGCGGGAGGCCGGCAACTGGCTCCTGCTCGGGGCGATCTACACCAGCGCCGAGTTCGAGCCCGACGCGCCGGGCGAGGATCGCTGCGGCTCGTGCCGGGCCTGCCTCGACATCTGCCCGACCCAGGCCTTTCCCGCGCCCTACCAACTCGATGCGCGGCGATGCATCTCGTACCCGACGATCGAGCATCGCGGGCCGATCCCCGACGAGTTCCGGATCGCCATGGGCAACCGCATCTATGGCTGCGACGATTGCCTCGCGGTCTGTCCGTGGAACAAGTTCGCGCGGATCGCGGCGGACACCCGCCTCGCGGCGCGGGGCGACCTCGCCAGCCCCGACCTCGCCACCCTGGCGGATCTCGACGAGGCGGGTTTTCGGGCCTTCTTCGCGGGCACGCCGGTGAAGCGCACGGGGCGCGACCGCTTCCTGCGCAACGTCTTGATCGCGGTGGGCAATTCCGCCGAGCCCCGGCTCTCAAAAGCCGCCGTCGCGCGATTGAACGATGCCGCGCCGCTGGTGCGCGGCATGGCAGTTTGGGCCTGCGGGCGGTTGCTCGACGCTGAGACTCTGCGCGACCTCCATCGCCGGTTCATGCGCCCGGCGAGGCGGATGGGCAGGTGCGGGAGGAATGGGAAGCGGCGCTTGCTGGATTGTGTCCGAGCTGTCCCCAGATGCCGGCAACCGAGACGCTCGCCACCAGAACACGAACGACGTGAGTCACGACGACCGGGGCGCGGTGCCCCAGATGCATGCCACCACCATCCTGATGGTCCGCAAGGGCGGCCGGGTGGTCCTCGGGGGCGACGGCCAGGTCAGCCTCGGACAGACCATCGTGAAGGGGAACGCCCGCAAGGTCCGGCGCCTCGCCAAGGGCGCGGGGATCGGCGGTTTCGCGGGGGCGACGGCAGACGCCTTCACCCTGTTCGAGCGGCTCGAAGCGAAGCTGGAGCAATATCCCGGGCAGCTCACCCGGGCCTGCGTGGAACTCACCAAGGACTGGCGGACCGACCGCTACCTGCGTCGGCTCGAAGCGATGATGCTGGTCGCCGACCGGGATGTCAGCCTGCTCCTGTCAGGCTCGGGCGACGTGCTGGAGCCGGAGAGCGGCGTCATGGCCATCGGCTCCGGCGGCAACTACGCGCTGGCCGCGGCCCGTGCGCTGGAGGACGGTTCTCTCGACGCGGAGGCGATCGTCCGCCGGGCGATGGGCATCGCGGCCGAAATCTGCGTCTACACCAACGGCAACCTCGTCATCGAAGCGCTGGAGGACGCGGCCGGGCGCTGACGGCCTCGGGTGTAGCGATCCGGCACAGGGGCGTCTCGCACCGAGACGCATCCTGGTTTCGCCGCGTTCGGCGTGACGGCAGCGGACGAGGCGGTGTGCCGGTCGCCTCAGGCGACGGCGCGCGACCAGCGGATGTCGCCGAGGCTCTCGCGGAAGGCGAATCGCTGGAGGTGGTCGGAAACCACGTTCTCCAGGCGGGTGAGGTTCACCGGGTCGGCGCTCTCGATGCGCATCACGAGGGCGTCGGGCTCAGCGTCGAGGGTGCAGACCCGGTCGGCGCCGAAGGGCACCGTGCCGTGGTCGGCCGTGGCCTCGACCTCGAACTTATGGCTCCAGTGGCGGCAGAGCTGCTGCAGGTAGCGGCTCGCTTCGGCGGTCTGCACGCGGGCCAGTGAGGAGGGCATTCTCGGATGGCTCCGGATTGGTTGCGCTCGGATTGTCTCGCAGGTGCGAGACGCCATGAGGGGTATAAGCAAGGGGCGGGCCTGAATTCCCACTGAACGGCCGCTCCACTGCGTAATCGTCCGATCGAAGACTTAGCGGTTCCTTAAAGCTCAGTAGGGAATGCTGAGAACCTCGTCCGCAGCGTCGTCGTCTTCCGCCCGCAGGAGAGCCGAATTATGGCGCGCCGCACAAATTCGGGCGCCGTCACTCTTGGGCGCGGGCGGCACGACCTTGCCCCGGATTGAGCAGGCCCCGCCGGTCGAGGGCACTCTTCAACGTCCGCATCAGGTCGAGGGCGACGGGCGGGGCGTAGCGGGCGAGCTCTTCACGCTTGATGAGGCCAACGCCATGCTCGGCCGCGATGGAGCCGCCGAGTTCGTGCACGATGTCGTGAACGATCCGGTTGAAGCGCTCCCATTGGGCCAGGAAGGCCCCCCGGTCCATGCCGACCGGCTGGCTGAGGTTGAAGTGGATGTTGCCGTCGCCGAAATGGCCGAAGCCGCAGGGGCGCAGGCCCGGCAGGGCAGCGAGGCAGGCGGCATTGGCCCGTTCCAGGAACTCCGGCAGGCGGGCGAGGGGCACCGACACGTCGTGCTTGATCGAGCCGCCCTCGCGGGTCTGGGCCTCGGGAACCGCTTCGCGCAGGCGCCAGAGGGCGGCATCCTGCGCGGCGCTGGCGGCGATGGCGGCATCCTCGATCAGGCCCTGCTCCAAGGCCTCGCCGAGGGCCGATTCGAGATCGTGCCGCGCCTCGGAGCCCGGCCGGCAGGACGAGAACTCGACGAGGGCGTAGGCGCCGTGATCCCCGGAGAGGGGGCGCACCGTGCCTCGTCCATGACGGAGCGCCAGCTCGAGGGCGAAGGGCGGCAGGTATTCGAAGGCGGTCAGGTCCCGGTCCATCCGGGTCCGCAAGAATACGAACAGGTCGAGGGCGGCGCGCGCCGATTCGAGGCCGACGAAGGCGACGCTCGTGCTGCGCGGCTTCGGGAACAGCTTCAGCACCGCCGCGGTGACGATGCCGAGCGTCCCCTCCGAGCCGATGAAGAGCTGCTTCAGGTCGTAACCCGCATTGTCCTTGCGCAGGGCCCTGAGCCCGTTCCAGATCCGCCCGTCCGCCAGCACGACTTCGAGCCCGAGCACCAGCTCGCGGGCATTGCCGTAGGCCAGCACGTTGAGCCCGCCCGCATTGGTGGCGATGCCCCCGCCGATCCGCGCCGACCCGCGCGAGGCGTAGGTGAGGGGGAACAGCATCCCCGCCGCGTCGGCGGCCTCGTGCACCTGGGACAGGATGGCGCCGGCCTCCACGGTCAAGGTCGCGCCGATGGGATCGACCGCCCGCACCCGGTTCAGCCGCTCCAGCGCGATCACGATGCCGCCCTGCGGGATCCCGCCGCCGGTCAGGCCGGTATTCCCGCCGAGGGCGACGAAGGGAACGCGGGCCGCCGCGCAGAGGGCACCACGCGGGCGACCTCCTCCGTCGATCCCGGGCCGTACCACCGCGAGGGCCGTGCCGGTGAACAGGCGGCGGCTCTCCACGAGGTAGGGCGCCACGAGGTCGGGATCGGTGAGGACGTGGCGTGCGCCGAGCGCGTGCGCAGGGCGTCGAGGAGATCGACGGCGGGCGTGGCCGAGGCGGCCATGGTGGGGATTTTGCCCGGCCCAGCCGCCGCCGCAAGCGTGGCGGATGGCAGCCGGCGGCGGATGCCTTACAACGCTGTATCCGCATGGCGGCTCGTCCGCCGACGATGATTCGAGCCACCGAGGAACCACGATGCTCTCCGTCATCCAGAACCCGCCCCGGACCACCCTGCCCATCGTCGGCACGAGCGACTTCTTCCCGGTACGGCGGGTCTATTGCGTGGGCCGCAACTACGCCGCGCATGCCCGCGAGATGGGATCGGACCCCGACCGCGAGCCGCCGTTCTTCTTCATGAAGCCGGCGGATGCCCTGCAGATCGTCGGCGCGGAGCCCGCGCCGCACCCCTATCCGCCCAAGACCGCCAATTATCACTTCGAGGTGGAGATGGTGGCGGCCCTCTCCGGCGGGGGCAGCGCCATCCCGGCCAGCTCGGCCCTCGATCATGTCTATGGCTACGCGGTCGGCCTCGACATGACGCGCCGCGACCTCCAGGACGAGGCCAAGAAGATGTCTCGCCCCTGGGACCCGGGCAAGGCCGCCGACAGCTCGGGCCCCATCGGCCCGCTCCATCCCGCCTCCGTGATCGGCCATCCGAAGCGGGGGGCCATCACCCTCTCCGTCGACGGCACCGTGAAGCAGAAGGGCGACCTCGCGGACATGATCTGGTCGGTGGCCGAGCAGATCGCCTATCTCTCCCGCTACTTCGCCCTCCAGCCCGGCGACCTGATCTTCACCGGCACGCCCTCCGGCGTCGGTCCCGTGGAGCGCGGCCAGCGCATGGTGGCATCCATCGCCGGCCTCGGCGCGATCACCCTCGACGTCGTCTGACCGCGGGATGCTGCTCGATCAGCCACTCCTGCGGCGCCTGTTCCACCTGGGCGCCTTCGACCCGTGGCATGACCCTCGGGGTGCGCGGAATCGCCCTCGACGGGGAGGGGCGCGTGTACCTCGTGCGCCACACCTATCTCAGCGGCTGGCACCTGCCGGGCGGCGGGGTCGAGCGGGGCGAGACCGCGCAGGGCGCGATGGAACGGGAATTCCGTGAGGAGGCGAGATCCGCACCGATGGCCCGCTGCGGTTCCTCGGTCTCTACCACAACGCCGTCGCGGCCCCGCGCGACCACGTCGCCCTGTTCCTCGCGCCCTCCTTCACCGTGCTGCGGCCGAAGGCGCCGGACAGGGAGATCGCCGAGTGCGCCTTCTTCCCGGCCGACGCCCCGCCGGAGGGCACCACACGCGGGACTCTGGCCCGCCTGCGCGAGCTGCAGGAGGGATTTCGCCAGCCTTCGCAATGGTGAGCCAGGAAAGGGGCTTGCGTCCCCCGTCGGAATGGTGTTTAGAGAGCGCCGCCGGGGGCCGCCGGCACGGTTCTCCGGGGCGGCCAAGGCACAGTGAGCGGGTGTAGCTCAGGGGTAGAGCACAACCTTGCCAAGGTTGGGGTCGAGGGTTCGAATCCCTTCGCCCGCTCCAGTTTTCCCAACCAAACGTCAGACTAACGATGAAGCCGCCTTCGGGCGGCTTCGTCGTTTCTGGCTTGCGCTCGCCGCAACCGTCCTGGCGCGGAGATGCCTCTGCCGCGCAAGTTCGTAGGCGACGGCCTCAATGAGCCGCTCGAAGGGTCTTGCCGTCATTGCGAGCGCAGGAGAGGGCGAGGCGCTCTGACTGCGGCTTGCTAGGCCGGAACCGGCGGGGTCGGTGTCGAGACGCATGGCTTCGCCGCAGCCCCTCACACGCGCGCCGCCGCCCCCTCCAGTGCCGCGCGGATCTGCGGAAGCGCGGCGCGGGCGGCGCGTGTGGCCGAGGGCGATGCCGTCCGCGGCGCGGTGGAAGTCGAACAGGCCGAAGGCGGCCACGTCGGGGCCGATGGCGATGTCGGGCGGGTCGCGCTCCAGGCGGGCGCGGGAGATCCGGTCCTGGGTGATGTTGAAGGCGTCGAGCACCACGCTGGCGATGCCCGGCAGCGGCGCCGGCTCGGGTTGCGGGCGAGGCCGGAAAAGCGCTGGCGCACGTCCTGCAGGAAGTCCCGGCGCGGGGCGGGACGCCGTCACCTCGCGGATGACGGGGCCGCCGGTGTCGCCGTTGAGGTTCACGCAGACCACGACATCCGCGCCGAGCGCCCGCGCGAGCGCCACGGGCACCGGGTTCACGAGGGTGCCGTCCATGAAGAACCGCCCGGCGATGTCCACCGGGGGGAACAGGCCGGGAATGGCGTAGGAGGCGCGCACGGCCTCGACCAGCGGCCCCTCCGTCAGCGCGACCTCCGCGCCGGTGCCGAACTCCGTGGCGACGCAGCCGAAGGCGATGCGCAGGGTCTCGATCCGGCTGTCGCCGAGGTCGGTCAGCAGCCGACGCCGCAGCCTGTTGCCGGCGATGAGGCCGGAACCGGGCAGGCGCGGGTCCACGAGGCGCACCACGCGGCCGCGGGTGAGGGAGCGGGCGAAAGTCTTCGAGCCGGTCGAGCCGCCCCGCCGCGTAGCAGCCGCCGACCACCGCGCCGATCGAGCAGCCGGCGACCACGGTGGGTACGAGGCCCGCTTCCTCCAATGCGCGGATGACGCCGATATGCGCCCAGCCCCGTGCCGAGCCGCCGCCCAGGGCGAGGCCGAGGCGCGGGCGTGGCGGCGGGACGGAGGGGCTCGACGGTGCCGGGGGGGATCTCCGGCGCGTCCCGACGGGCCGGACGGCGCACGATCTCCGCAGCCCGGACGCGCAAGGCCTCGATCCGCTGCGGAGCGGGCGCGGGCGCCGGGCGAGACGAGGGCCCCCGGCGTTCGGGGGGATGGATCATTCCCCGGCCGGACGCAGCCGGACCTGCCCGGTCTCCGGATTGCGCTCCACGGCCCGGTAGAAGCAGGCGCGTCGTCCGGTGTGGCAGCAGCCGCCATCGCCGCCGACTTCCACGGCGATCAGCACGGCGTCCTGATCGCAATCGGTGCGCATCTCCACGACGCGCTGGGTCTGGCCGCTCGTGGCGCCCTTGCGCCACAACTCGCCGCGCGAGCGCGACCAGTACCACGCCTCGCCGGTCTCGACCGTCCGCGCCAGGGATTCGGCGTTCATATGTGCGAGCATCAGGACGGCGCCGTCGCCCGCATCGACCGCGATGCAGGTGATGAGGCCGTCCCGGTCGAAGCGGGGCGTGAAGGTCGTGCCTTCCTCGATCTCCTGCGGCGAACCGGGAGGGGCGAAGGTCAGGCCCTGGGGCGGGGGAGCGTCGATCTCGGACATGGCGCAGTCACAAGCCGCGACGGCCTATTTGGCTCCGCCGCGCACGAGGGTCAGGAAACGGACCTGCTCGTCGGCCGCATCCTTGAACACGCCGCGGAACTGGGTCGTCAGCGTCGAGACGCCGGCCTTCTGCACGCCGCGCATGGCCATGCACAGGTGCTCGGCCTCCAGCATCACCGCGACGCCACGGGGCTTCAGGATGCTCTCGATCACGTCGGCGATCTGCGCCGTCATGGTTTCCTGGATCTGGAGGCGCTTGGCGTACGCATCGACCACGCGGGCGAGCTTCGACAGGCCGACGACGCCCTTCGATGGATAATAGGCGATGTTGCGCCAGCCCCATGATCGGCGCCATGTGATGCTCGCAATGCGACTGGAACGGGATGTCGCGCAGCAGCACGATCTCGTCATAGCCGCCCACCTCCTCGAACACGCGCTCCAGCAAGGCGTCCGCATCGACCCGGTAGCCGGAAAATAGCTGTTCATAGGCCTTGGCCACGCGGGCCGGCGTCTCGAGGAGGCCCTCGCGGTCCGGGTCGTCGCCTGCGAAGCGCAGCAGGGTGCGCACGGCGGCCTCGGCCTCCTCGCGACTCGGCCGGCCCCGGCGGCGATCCCGTCCGGAACCCGCGTTGCCGACACCGGCTGCGGGGCGATCTCGACGCCGTTCCCGCCGCCAACGGCGTGGTTGTCGTTGCGCATGCCGTTCAGGTCCTGTGCCTCGACCGCGTAGGTGAGGGATTTGAGAGCGGCATCCATGGCGTCTCCGGCCTGCGCCACGCGCGTCTTCATCGTCGTGCTGTCGGGCTTGGCATACATGGGGTTAAAGGCTCGGGCTGTGGTCTGGTCCCGGCCCGCGAAGGCACGGGCCGGCGCCCTGGATCACGACGGTGGATGAGCCCGATCCCGGCCCTGGGCGCGGCCGCGATCGACTGGCCGCCTCCTCGCGAAGCAACCGTATCGTGCCTATATCGTGCCTTGCGCGCCAACACGCAATCCGCGCCCGGTCGCCGAACCCGGATGCGCGGTTAACGTTGCGCTCCGGCCGGCGGCGCGATGAGGGTCCGATGCTCGACGACATCTACAACCGCCGCATCCTCGAACTTGCCGCCGACATTCCCCGGCTCGGGCGGTTGCCCGCGCCGGATGCCAGCGCCACGGCCCATTCCCGGTTGTGCGGCTCCACCGTCACCATCGATCTGTCCCTCGATCAGGAGGGGCGGGTCAGCGACTTCGCGCAGGAGGTCCGCGCCTGCGCCCTGGGGCAGGCCTCCTCCTCTCTGATGGGGCGGCATGTGGTCGGCACCTCGGCGCAGGACCTGCGGGCGCTGCGGGAGGCGATGCGGGCCATGCTCAAGGAGGGAGCGCCCCCGCCGGGGGAGCCTTCGCCGATTTCGGCGTGCTGGAGCCGGTGCGGGACTTCAAGGCCCGCCATGCCTCGACCCTTCTGACCTTCGACGCCGTGGTGGATGCCCTCGACCAGATCGAGGCGAAGCGGACGGCGGCATGAGCGTGCCCCGGCGGGCCGCGCGGCTCGCCATCCGCGCATACCAGCTCAGCCTCTCCTCCCTGGTCGGGCGGCAGTGCCGCCACTGGCCGAGTTGCTCCGCCTACACCGACGAGGCGATCGACCGGCATGGCCTCTGGCCGGGGTCGTGGATGGGCTTCGCCCGGATCTGCCGGTGCGGACCGTTCGGCACCCACGGCATCGACCTCGTGCCCGGCCGCCTGCCGGAGGACGCGGCCTGGTACCGGCCCTGGTCCTACGGCCGCTGGCGCGGCACCGAGGCGCCACCCGAGCCGGGCGGCTCGCTCCTGGTCTGCGAAGCCCTCGACGGGGATTCGCCGCGTGAACGCCGTGGGTGACAGTCGGACGGGTTCCACGCTCCGACAGGAAACCTATTCACGACGCTCCGGTTGATCCAGCGAACGACCCGGTATCCCCGGGTTCACAGTCTCGATCGGGGTCTTTTCGGCAATGGCGACGGAGAACAGGGGCAAGAGCCACATCGACATCTTCGACCGCACCAGCCGGATGGCCTGGGCGCAGCATTTCGGCGTGAGCGAGGATCAGCTGCGCAAGGCCGTCAGCATGGTGGGGACGCGGATCACCAGCATCACCGCGTATCTGCACCGGCCCTCGGCCTGAGGTCCGCCACCATGATTCGTTCGATGAGACTGGCCGGTTCGGTAGATCGTGATGACCGCGCCGAACGACGACAAGTCGGGCTCGACCGCCGACATCATCACGTTCGAGCAGATCCGGGAGCGCGCCTACGAATTGTGGGAGCGCAACCACCGTCCCGAAGGACTGGAAATCGAATTCTGGTTGATCGCCGAACGCGAGTTGCGGGCCGAGCGCGAGAAGCGCCGGGGCGAACACTGAGGGGGGCGGGGGGCGGCAATCTCCGCCCCCTCTCCTTTTATAAACCGACCTCGATAGGTGTCAGCGGCTCAGGCAGCGGGCTTGATGAAGCGGAACATATTCCGCCGCGCCTCGTCGTCCATCTCCGCCTTGAAGGCGTGGCGGCCTTTCAACGCTTCCGCCCGCTGCGCGGCGGGGCGGGCATTGATCGTATCGAGGAGTCGCTTGACGTTCGGCAGGCGGCCGAAGGCGTCCTCCCCAAGGACGAAGGGCAGCATGCGGGCCCAGCCCCACACCGCCATGTCGACGATCGTGTAATCGGCGCCCAGCACGAACGGCCGATCCGCCAAGCGCCCGTCCAGCACCCCCCAATTCCGGCGCGCCTCGAAGACGTAGCGGTCGACCGCATAGGACCCGGCATCCTTCGGGGCGAAGTGGCGGAAATGGACGCACTGGCCGGAGAACGGCCCGATGCCGGTGGCTACGAACATCAGCCAGGACAGCATCTCGCCCCGCGCCGGTTCGCCCTGCGGCAGGAAGCAGCCGGTCTTCTCGGCGAGATAGAGGAGAATGGCGTTCGAATCGAACACCGTTGTCGGCCCATCGATGATCGCGGGCACCTTGGCGTTCGGGTTCACGGAGGCGTAGGCTGTGTCGAACTGATCGCCCTTCCGGGTGTCGACGGGCACGGGCTCGTAGGGCAGGCCGAGTTCCTCCAGGCAGAGGGCGACCTTCATCGGGTTCGGCGAGAGGTTGTAGTAGAAGCGGCTCATGGCACGGTCCTCCGGGGATGCCACCCCAGCCGGGCGACCGGCTCTGTCCGTCGTGCGGGCCATCGCGCGGCCGCGCGCGCGACGCAAGGCGCGCCGCCGGGGGGCACCTATTCCGTGACGATCTTGTAGCTGCGCCCCGGCACCAGGACGGCGCCCCGCTCCAGGCCGTTGAGGACGAGGAAGCGGTCGAGGGCGCGGTCGGACACGACCATGCGCCGGGCGAGGTCCTCGGGATTGGTCCCCGTGGCCTGGACGATCTGCAGATGCGTCGGCCGCAGGCTCGCGGACGCCTCGGGCGGGATCTCGCCGAGGCTCTCGATCCACGGGTGGAAGGCCGCGTTCGGGTCCGCGCTGCCCTTGGCCGCCATGATCATCCGGTAGGTCGGGTCGCCCACGCGGATCGCCGCGAGTCGGAAGGTCCACTCCTTGCCCTTCGACAGGGCGAAGGCGGCCGGGTGGCCGTTCACCTCGCCGAGGGAGGAGCCCGCCGGATCGAGGCTGTCGTTCCAGGTGGCCTTGAGGATCGTGTCGAGGCCCTGGCCCTCCTTGGCTTCGATCTGGTCGAACAGCAGGCGGCGGCTGCCATCGGGTGTCGTGCCCAAGACCGCGGAACGGGTGTTCTCCAGGCTGAACCCCTCCGGCACGGCGAAGGCGATGCCGAGGCCGGAATGGATGAAGCGCCCGCTGCGGACCACGCCGTCGCGGGGGCTGTCGCCGTAGGCCAAGCCGTCGATGGCGGCGAGGTAGCGGCTGCGGTCGTCGGTGCCGATGCCCGGCGCGCCGATCTTCCGGGCCGCGCGGACCGCCGCTGCGACGCGCTCCGTCGTGCCGGGATGCGAGGCGAGCATGTCGGGCTCGCCACGGCTTCCGCCCCCCTGCTTGAGCTGGATGGTGCGGTTGAGGGCCGGTGAGAAAGCGCGAGGCCGCGAACGGGTCGTAGCCGGCCGCCGCGAGGGTCTTCACCCCGGCGGCATCGGCCTCCAGTTCCTGCTCGCGGGAGAAGCGGGCCAGGGCGAAGCGCGATTGGCTCTTGAGCTGCGCCCCCGTGTCGGGGTCGTTCAGAACGTCCGCCACCACCTTGCTCACCAGGGCGGAGCGCAGCTCCAGTTCGCTGCGGGCGGTCGCATGGTTGAGGGTGACGTGGGCGATCTCGTGCGCGAGGACCGCCGCGACCTCCGAACTGTCGTTGGCCAGGGCCACGAGCCCGCGGGTGACGTACAGGCGGCCGTTCGGCAGGGCGAAGGCGTTGATGACGGGCGAATCGAGCAGGGTGACGGCGTAGGCCTGGTCCGGCCGGTCGCTCGCCTTCACGAGGCGGTCGGTCACTTCCGTGAGCAGACGGGTGACGGCGGGGGCCTTGGCCTCGCCGCCGAAGCTGGAGACGAGCTTCAGATGGTCGGCATCCGCCACCCGTTCGCGACCCGTCGTCCGGGGCGCCTCCGGCGGCACGCGGATGGCGGCCGGGGCAACCACGGGACCGGCGCGCTCGGCCACGCAGGCCCCGAGCCATAGCGCCGCGAGGCCGAGACAGGCCCCCCGCCGCACTGCGTTAACCGACCTGGTCCCGTCCATCGCGCTCAGCGCCGTGCCCCCGAATCGTCCTGCGCGGGTTCGTCCTGTGGTCCCGTCGCTGCGTCGTCCACCCGTTCAATCGCATCGGCGGTGGCGGCCTCGATAGTGGGGTTGCGCCACAGTTCGACGATACCGCGCACGCGGACACGCTGCGCCGTGAGGGTGGACGCCGTCAGCCCCCGGCCGGTCATCTCACGCCATGTGCGTTTCGGCACTGTGACGACGAGACCGTCGGACCCCCTTGGCGTGAAGTCGAGATAGGTCCGGTTCGCCCGCTCGCCGACATGCCGGATGCGGCCTTCCACCACGGCGAACCGGCCCGCCAGGGCTCGCAGCGCCGTGCCATCCTCGCGCGTGGCAGGGTGAACCGCCACAGACCGAGTCCTCGCCGCCGGGCCATCGTCTCGACGAGGCGCAGGGCAGGGCGGCAGAGGGCATCGGCCTCGCCCGGATCCGCAAAGGCGAGGCCCGCTGCGATCAGGACGCCCGCAAGGTCGGTTTCGCCCTCCTCGTCGAGGACATCGACCCGCTCCCGCCCCCACCGGTCGGGCGCGCCGCGCGGTACGACGAGGAGGCGATGCCCGGCCCAGGTCCCGAGATCCTGGCCGCTCGCCCCATCCTCATCGGGCCACCGCAGGGAAGAGAGGACCGCGCGGGCACCGGAGGCGAACCGAATCTCCCCCCGGACCCCCAGCCCGGCGACCACCGTCTCGTGGCGGGCCGCGGCTGTGCAATCGCCCGCGAGCGCCGCCGCGACGGGGGCGGCGAGAAGGCTCGCCACCGCACCGAGCAGGGCGCGGAGCACGGTCGCTAGCTCCCGAAACTCCACCGCGTGCCTCCGTCCGCCGGTGTTGGCCGCGCCGGGCGGAGATGCTAAGGACGCCGGGCCGTCTCCGTAGCTCAGCAGGATAGAGCACAGGATTCCTAGTGGTGAATTGGGCGCCGCGAGGGGAAACCGCGCGGCGGATCTGCTCAAAGTCGGGGAAAGCTCCGGCTCCCTCGTCCCCCAAGGACGCGGGGCCCTGCCGATCCCGAGCCAAGCCCGCCCCGGCGGGAAGGTGTAGAGACTAGACGGGCGGCACCTACAGGCCGAAAGGCCCAGGGTGAAGGGATAGTCCAGACCACGAACGCTCCGGCATCGGCCGGGCGGCGGCGAAAGCCGAAGTGGGATGAATCCTGGGGTCGCAGGTTCGAGCCCTGCCGGGGACGCCATTCTTCATCGCCTAAGCGCGCCGTTGGCGCCTGCTCGGACGCGCCCGCCGACAATCGGATTTCTCCCCGCAAGCCTCGGCGTCGTTGCTTCGCAGCGCTCGCAATGACGGATAGCCCTCAAGGATTCGCTCCTTCTTGCGACGGAGATGTGGCCCGCGTGCCACTCTGGCCGCACGCGTCGGTCTGGACGCGCCCGGTTTGGCCAAGCTGGCATACCCCTTGCTGAAATATCCCGACCTAGGGAGGGAGCATCCAGGCAACAATCACGCGGTCGCTCTCACGCCGGGGCACTCCGCGGACCTTTCGATTAGTCACGAATGAGGTCCGATATGCCTGAACTTGTTGTCAGTTGCGCTGGTTTGCGCCGTCACGCTCACGGCCCAGGATTGTTCCCGGGACACCGCCCTCGACATCATCGTCTCTCCGGCCTCGTCGCCTATGGAGTGCCTGATGCACGCCCAAGCCATGGCGGCCCAGGCCGGGCTGCCGGGCGGCGGCGACCGCTACCTGAAGGTCGCCTGCGAACACCGCCACAGCGACAGGGGAACGACGACCGTCGCCCGACGCGCCTCCTGATGCATCCTGGTGCAAGCCGGTCCGCCTGAGGCGGGCCGGTCGAAGGCCTCGGGATATCTACCGGAAGTTGCAGTTTTCTGCTTGTTCCGGCGGCTGCCGGAGATGGAAGCTTCCCAACTACGCATTAAAATTGGTGCATCGAAGCCACAGGATGCCCGTCACGGGGGAAAACGTGACCATTGGGGAGTTGCCGGGGTGTCCCGTGCGACCCATCGTGAGCCGTATGCTGACGCTTTCGCCCTCGAGGCCTCTGCCTCCGCCCCCTGATCTCGTCGCCCGCCTGCCGGGCCGCGCACCCGCGAGTGCCCGCCCGATGCTGTACGATGCGTTCGACGCCCAGACCGACCTCGCCGAGCAGGTGCGGGGATGGGGGCGCATCCTCGAATCAGCGTGGTCGCCCTGGGCGGGGGTCAGCGAGCCGATCAACTGGATGTCGGCGGGCGCGCGCATGATGATGCGCTCCGGCCTGACCTTCGCCCGGCCCGCCTACGGCATCGAGACGGTGACGGTCGGCAACCGCGAGGTTTCGGTCGCCGAGGAGGCGGTCGAGGTCACGCCGTTCTGCACCCTTCTTCGGTTCCGCAAGGACGTTCAGACCGAGCAGCCGAAGGTGCTGGTGGTGGCTCCGCTCTCGGGGCATTTCGCGACGCTGTTGCGCGCCACCGTGCGCACCATGCTGCCGGACCACGACGTCTACATCACCGACTGGCACAACGCCCGCGACGTGCCCCTGTCCGAGGGCCGATTCGGGTTCGACGATTACGTCGCCCACCTGATCCAATTCCTCCAGACCATGGGCGAAGGCTCGCACATCCTCGCCGTCTGCCAGCCGGCGGTGCAGGCGCTGGCCGCCGCCGCCGTGATGGCCCAGACCAAGGACCCCGCCGCGCCGCGCAGCATGACGCTGATGGCCGGACCGGTGGATTGCCGGGTGAACCCCACCGGGGTGAACGAACTCGCCACGTCGAAGCCGATCACGTGGTTCGAGCAGAATCTGATCGCCACCGTGCCGAGCCGGCATAAGGGCGCGGGCCGCAAGGTCTATCCCGGCTTCGTGCAGGTCTCGGCCTTCATGGCGATGAATGCCAAGCGCCATATCCAGGGCCATGCCGACCTGTTCTGGCACATGGTCAACGGCGAGCACGACAAGGCCGAGGCGATCGAGACCTTCTACGACGAGTATTTCGCCGTCCTCGACCTCGCGGCGGATTTCTACCTGGAGACGGTCAAGACCGTGTTCCAGGACTACACGCTGGCCAAGAACGAGCTGACGTGGCGTGGCGAGGCCATCGACATGCGCGCCGTGCGCAAGACGGCGCTGATGACGGTGGAGGGCGAGCGCGACGACATCTGCGCCGTGGGCCAGACCATGGCGGCGCACGACCTGTGCGCGAGTCTGCCGCCCTACATGCGGACCCATCACCTTCAGGCCGGCGTCGGCCATTACGGCGTGTTCGCCGGGCGGAAATGGGAGAACCAGATCTACCCGCAGGTGCGCAACTTCATCCAGTCGCACGCCTGAGTCGGCTGGGCCTCGCCGTCGCGCCGATTTGACCCGGAGTCCCGCCGGGGCCACCATGCTAGCGTGATGGGATGAGCGACACGGGCAGCGTGAGCGGCAAGCGCAACGGTGCGGAGAACGGTCAGTCCGGCGATGCCAACGCCCGGCTCGACCGCCTCGTCGGGCAGGCAAAGGCCGCCGCCCTTTGGGAGGCGGCTTGGCCGGTGCTGTGGCGCAGCCTCGCCGTGGTCCTCGCCTTCCTCGCCGTGTCCTGGGCGGGCCTCTGGCTCGATTGCCCGCCCCTCGGGCGGCAGCTCGGCCTCGCCGTCTTCGCCGTGGCCCTGTGCGCCACGCTCTTCCCCCTCGTGCGGGTGGCCCGGCTCGACCGGCGCGCGGCGCTGGCCCGCCTCGACCGGGAGGCGGCCGCCCGCGATCCCCGGCTGGCCCACGGCCCGGCTTCCGCGGCACAGGACGTGCTCGCCGTCGGCGCGGGCGATGCCGGGAGCCGGGCGCTGTGGGACCTCCACCGGACCCGCGCGGCGAAGGCGGTCGCGGCCCTGCGGGTCGGGCGTCCGAAGCCCGGCATGGTCCGCCGCGATCCCTATGCCCTGCGTGCCGGGATCGTCGTGGCGGCAGTGGCGGCCCTGTTCGTCGCGGGCCGGAATGGCGGCAGCGCCTCGCCTCCGCCTTCGATTGGCACGAGCCCCAGCCACCCGGCCCGAACTTCCGCATCGATGGCTGGATCGATCCGCCGGTCTACACGCGGATGCCGCCGCTTCTCCTCACCATCGGCGCGGGGGACCAGCGCCTGCGCGCGCCGGTCAACTCCCAACTCATCATCCGCATCGCCGGGGCCGACCAGGACACGCAGGCGCGCCTGACGCCGGGGCCTGGACTCGTTCCGGTGCCGGGCCAGCCGCCCCGTCCCGATTTGCGCGAGGAGCGGTACCGCCTCACCGGCTCCACCGACCTCACCCTCGCCACGCCCGCCGGGCGCCAGCACCTCACCCTGGAAGCCATCCCCGACCGTCCGCCGGAGGTGACCCTCGTCGGCGGGCCGGAGGTCAACGGCCGGGGCACGTTCACTCTCACCTATCGGGCGAGCGACGATTACGGCATCGCCTCCGCCGAAGGCATCGTCGAACCGATGAGCGCCGGGCGCAGCCTCGTGCCGCCGCCCAGGATTCCGTTGGCTCTCCCCTCGGACCCGAGCGGACAGGCCGACACCAAGTCGCTCGTCGATCTCACCGACAACCCCTGGGCCGGCGCCACCGTGCGCTTCCATATCCTGGTGAAGGATGAGGCGGGCCAGGAGGGCCGGACGCCCACCGCCGAGATGACCCTGCCGGGCCGCCGCTTCCGCGACCCGCTGGCCCGGTCCCTGGCCGAGGAGCGCCGCCGCCTCGTCACCGAGCCCGACCGGGGCCGCGCCCGCGTCCAGGCGGGCCTCGACGGGCTCCTCGTCGCGCCGGACCAGTTCACGCCCCAGGCCTCGGTCTTCCTCGGCCTGCGCACGGCGGCGAGCCGCCTCCGGCGGGCTTCCTCCGACGCCGACCTCACCGAGGTCGCCGATCTCCTCTGGGAGATGGCCTTGAAGATCGAAGACGGCGATCTGTCGGACGCCGAGAAGCAGTTGCGTCAGGCCCAGGATCGGCTGAAGGAGGCGATCGAGCGCAACGCGCCCGACGACGAGATCAAGCGCCTGACCCAGGACCTGAAGCAGGCGCTCGACAAGTTCCTGTCCGAGATGGCGCAGAAGCAGGGCAAGGAACCCAATCAGCAGCAGAGCCAGAAGGGTGATCAGCAGAATTCGAAGACCGTCACGCCGGACGATCTGAACAAGATGATTCAGCAGATGGAAGAGGCGATGAAGCGCGGCGACACCGCCGAGGCCCAGCGCCTGATGGAGCAGCTCCGTAACATCCTCGAAAATCTGCAGACCGCGCAGAAGGGCCAGAACGGCAACGAGGCCGCCAAGCAGATGCAACAGCAAATGCGCGACCTCGACCAGATGACCCGCGACCAGCAGGAGCTGCGTGACGAGACCTTTCGCGATGGCCAGCAACAGCAGCAAGGTCAGCGCCAGCAGAACCGCGGACAACAGCAGCAAGGTCAGCGCGGACAGCAGCAGCAGGGCCAGCAGAACTCCCCCGGGCAGCAGGGGCAGCAGGGCCAGAAGCAGGGTCAGCAGGGCAAGAGTGACAAGCAGGGCAGCGCCGGCGAGCGCCAGCAAGCCCTGCGTGAGCGGTTGCAGGACCTCGAGCAGCGCATGAAGGAGAACGGCATGCGCGGCGAGCAGGGCCTCTCCGATGCCGAGGATGCCATGCGTGAGGCCGAGAACGCCCTGAAGGAGGGTGATTCCAGCGGTGCCGTCGATGCGCAGGGCCGTGCCCTCGACGGGCTCAAGCGGGGCGCCGAGGGCATGGCGCAGCAGATGCAGGAGATGGCCCAGGCCCAGGGCGAAGGCCAGCAGGGCGAGGGCCAGCAGCCGGGTCAGGAGGGCCAGGCCGGCGCCCGCGACGACGACCCGCTCGGCCGCCCGACGCGCGGCAAGGAGATGAGCGACGGTCGCGTCCGCGTGCCGACCGCCGATGAGTCGGCCGTCCAGCGCGCCCGCCGGATCATGGAAGAGCTGCGGCGCAAGCTCGGCGATCCGAGCCGCCCTCAGGAAGAGCTGGATTATTTCGAGCGGCTGCTCCGGCGGAATTAGCCGACGGGTCTGCGACCCTCACCGTGATTGCGGCGACGCGCGGTCTCACCCTGTCGCGTAACCCGCGAGATGCAGGGCGATCCCCGCCGCCGCGCAGCCGCCGAGGACGGTGACCATGCCGGCCCCGAACCGGAGGGTCGCCACCACGGCCGCCAGCGACAGGACGAGTGCCGCCGGATCGAGGCTCGCTGGCACCGGCACCTCGACGGCGAGGCCGAGGCCGCGCCAAGCGAACACGTCGCGGAAGATCGTGTGGAGGAAGAACCAGACCGCGAGGTTGAGGATCACCCCCACCACCGCCGCCGTCACGGCGTTCAGCGCCCCGACCACCCGTGAATTGCCGCGCAACGCCTCGGCGAAGGGCGCGGCGAGGAACACGAACAGGAAGCAGGGAACGAAGGTCACCCAGGTGGCGAGAAGGCCGCCGAGGATGCCCGAGGTCAGGGGCGCGAGGGTGCCGGGGTTGCGGTAGGCGCCCAGGAAGGCGACGAACTGCATCACCATGATGAGCGGCCCCGGCGTCGTCTCCGCGAGGCCGAGCCCGTCGAGCATCTCCCGCGCGGAGAGCCAGTGGAAGCTCTCCACCGCCTGCTGCGCGACGTAGGCCAGGGCGGCGTAGGCTCCGCCGAAGGTCACCACCGCCATCGTCGAGAAGAAGGTCGCGATCCGGGCGAAGACGTCGGCCGGGCCGAGGGCGAGGAGGATCGCGGCCACCGGCACGAGCCAGAGCACGAGGCAGACCAAGGCCAGCCGCAGGGCACTGCCCCGGTCTCGCGTGTGGGCGGGAAGGGTATCGCCGAGGAGGCTCTCCTGCGCCGCGGGTGCGGACCCATGGGCGCTGCCGCCGAAAGCCGTCGACCCGGCGCGGGAAGCGAGAAAGCCGACCAGCCCCGCACCGAGCACGATGGCGGGAAACGGCAGGCCGAGGAGGAAGATACCGACGAAGGCGAGGGCGGCGAGCACCCACTGCGCCCGCGTCCGCAAGGCGCGCCGGCCGACCCGGAGGACCGCCTGGAGCACGATGGCCAGCACGGCGGCCTTCAGCCCGAAGAACAGCGCGCCGATGGCCGGCACCTGCCCGTAGAGCGCATAGACGATCGACAGCGCCATGATCGACACGGCACCGGGCAGGACGAACAGCACCCCGGCAATGACCCCGCCGGCCGTGCCGTGCATCAGCCAGCCGACGTAGGTGGCGAGCTGCTGCGCCTCAGGGCCCGGCAGCAGCGTGCAGAAGTTCAGCGCGTGAAGGAAGCGGTTCTCGGAGATCCAACGCCGCTCCTCGACGAGGATGCGGTGCATCACCGCGATCTGCCCGGCCGGGCCGCCGAACGAGAGGGCGGCGATGCGGGCCCAGACGCCCGTCGCCTCGCGCAGGCTCACGCCGTGATGGGGGCCTTGGTCCACACTCTGGGGCGGCATGCGCTCCAGCCTCCCGCTACCACTTCCCAATCCTGGCCGTAGCGCGATGGCCTCACGAGGCCGACGGCATCCAGGGCAGTTCGACCTCGACCTTGTCGAGGCAGCACTTCTTGAATTTCTTGCCCGAGCCGCACGGACAGGGGTCGTTGCGGCCCACATCCTTGAATGGGTTGCGCTGCGGTTCGCCGAACCCCTCGCGGGTCCATTCGAGGGCGCCGACGGGATCGTCGAGATAGCCGTAATCGTCCGGCAGGCGGTCCGGATCGTCGGGGTGCCGCTCGGCCTCCCGGAGGGCGTCCTTGAACCATTGCGGATCGCTGTAGTCCGGGTCCATCCGGCCATCCTGCCACGCGGCCTCCACCCGGGGGGCGAGGTCGCGGAAGCCGAGCATGGCGATGGCCTCTTCCCAGGCGCTCCAGCCGAGATCCTTCTCGACGGCCGCCTTGGCGGTCGTCGAAGCGCACCAGCAGGCGGTGCAGGTCGTCGCGCGGGATCCGGCCATCGAGGCTCAGGAAGGTCGCCGCCGAGAGGACCGCCTGACGGATCGCATCCTCGACGCTGCTGGTCGAGGATCATGCGGAAAGAGCGGGTCCGTCTCGCCGTCGTAGACGCTCGCCAGGATACGCGGCAGCGTCGACGTCACGGCGTCACTCGATGGCGCCTGTCCACCCGTTCCAGATCCTGCCGCAGCAGGGCGAGGAGCGGGAGGTAGGCGCGCGTGTCCCGGGCATGGGCCATCACGTGCAGGCCCCAGAACAGCAGGTTCCGCCTCCGGGTCGTCCAGTTCCGCGCCACCCGCCGCCTTGGCGAGCACCGGCAGCGTCGCCTCGGCGATGGCGTCCGGATGCTCCAGCGCCTTGCGCAGGGCGGCGGCCGGCAGATGCACCGCCGCAGCGAGGTCCTCGATAAGCAGCGTGATCGCGGTTATGCCCGTCTCACCCCCGGAGGGTCGCCCCCGTCTTGCGGGACACCTCGGCGACGATCTTGGCGCTCACCGCCTCGATCTCCGCATCTGTCAGGGTCTTGTCGGTGTGCTGGAGCCGCACGGCGATGGCGATGGACTTCGCGCCCTCGGCCACGCCCGGCCCCTCGTAGAGGTCGAATACGTCGACCCCGCGATGAGCTTGCGCTCGGCGTGCTGGGCGGCCTTCACGACATCGCCCGCCGGCACGTCGCGGCCCACCACGAAGGCGAAGTCGCGGGTCAGCGGCTGGAACTCTGAGAGGGCCAGAGCCGGCTTCGCCTTGGTCGGCTTGTGCTTCGGCAGGGGCAGGGCATCGACGGACGATCTCGAAGGCGACCAGAGTGCCCTTGAGGTCGAGGGCCTGCATCGTCCCGGGGATGGACCTCGCCGAACCAGCCGATCTCGGTCTTCGGCCCGAAGCGCAGCGTGCCCCGAGCGACCGGGATGCAACCACGCCGGGCCGCCCGCCGTGATCTGGAGTCCGCCGGTCGGGATGCCGAGGGCTCGCGAGCAGCGCCATGGCGTCGGCCTTGGCGTCGAAGGCATCGACCGTGCGCGAGGCGCCGTCCCAATGGCGCCCGGCGCCGAGCAGGGCGGCGGTGGCCCGCCGCACGCCAGCGGCGCGGGGTGGTCTGGCCCTCCGGCTGGTCGTTGGCGAAGCACTGGCCGACCTCGAACAGGGCGGCGTCCGGGTAGCCCCGGTCGGCGTTGCGCTGCGCGGCGCGCAGAAGGCCCGGCACGAGGCTCGGGCGCATGTCCGACAGATCGGACGCGATGGGGTTGGCGAGCTTCAGGTCCGCCCCGCCGCCGCCGAAGAGGCGCGCATCGACCTCGGGGATGAACGACCACGTCACCGCTTCCATCAGGCCGCGGCTCGCCAGCGCCCGCTTGGCGGTACGGGTGCGTTTCTGCATCGGCGTGAGCAGGGGGCGGGCCGACACCGTCCGGGCGGGGGAGGGGCTTCGCCTCGATCCGGTCGAGACCGGCGATGCGCACGATTTCCTCCACGAGATCGGCCTTGCCCTCCACGTCGGGCCGCCAGGACGGCGTGAGCACCTTCACGCGGTCGCCGGTGCCGGAGACGTGGAAGCCCAGCGTCTCCAGTGTCGCCTGCATCTCGCTATGCGGGCACCTCGATCCCGGCCAGGTCGGCGCACCTCGGCCCAGGGAAAATCGATGGTCCGCTCGGTCTCCGGCGGCTCGCCCGCGATCCGCGTCTCGCTCGGCGTGCCGCCGCAGATGTCGAGCACGAGGCGCGTCGCCAGGTCGAGGCCGGGCAGGGTGAAGGCCGGGTCGACGCCGCGCTCGAACCGGTAGCGGGCATCGGTGATGATGCCGAGGCGCCGGCCGGATTGGGCGATATTGGTCGGATTCCACAGGGCCGATTCGATCAGCACGTCCGTGGTGGTCTCGTCGCAGCCGGAGGCTTGGCCCCCCATGATGCCGGCGATCGACTCGACGCCGTTCTCATCGGCGATGATCACGGTGTCGTCGGTCAGCGTGTGGGTACGCCCGTCGAGGGCGCGCAGGCTCTCGCCCGCCCTGGCCCGGCGAACGGTGAGCCCACCCTTCACCTTCGCGGGCGTCGAAGACGTGCAGCGGCCGGCCGCGGTCGAAGGTGAGGAAGTTCGTGACGTCGACCAGCGCGTTAATCGGGCGCAAGCCGATCGAGCGCAGACGCCGCTGCAGCCATTCCGGAGACGGACCGTTCTTGACGCCGCGCACGAGGCGCAGCGCGAACATCGGGCACAGGTCCCTTGTCTTCGGGCGCGAAGGCCAGCTCGACCCGACGGGGCAGGGGCCTTCGCCGTGGATCGGCGTCGGGGCCGCGTGCTTGAGAGGCGCCCGATCCCCGCCGCCGCGAGGTCGCGCGCGATGCCGTGCACGCCGGTGCAGTCCTGCCGGTTCGGCGTCAGGTTGATCTCGATCACCGGATCGTCGAGCCCGGCGAAGGCGCCGTAGGGCGTTGCCCTGCCGGGGCATCCGTCGTCAGGTCGATGATGCCGTCATGGTCCTCGCCGAGGCCGAGTTCGGCCCCCGAGCACAGCATGCCGCGGCTTTCGACGCCGCGAATGGTGCCGACCGCCAGGGTGATGTTCTTGCCCGGGACGTAGGTGCCCGGCGGCGCGAACACCGTGCGCATCCCGGCGCGCATTCGGCGCGCCGCAGACCACCTGCACGGGTGCGCCCTCGCCTATCTCCACCGAGCAGACCCGCAGCCGGTCGGCGTTCGGGTGCTGCTCGGCGCTGAGCACGTGGGCGATGACGTAGGGCTTAAGAGCGGCGGCCCGGTCCTCGACGCCTTCGACCTCCAGGCCGATTCGCGTCAGCGCCTGGGCGACGGTGTCGAGCGACGCCTCGGTGTCGAGGTGGTCCTTGAGCCAGGAGAGCGTGAATTTCATTGCGGGTGGCTCGGGAAGAGGGACAGTCGAGGGTACGGCGCGGGCTTTAGCCCGTCAGCCCACCCACGAGGCTCGGCACATCGAGGGGCCGGAAGCCGTAATGGTCCAGCCAGCGGACATCCGCCTCGAAGAACGGCCGCAGGTCGGGCATGCCGTATTTCAGCATGGCGATCCGATCGACCCCGACGCCGAAGGCGAAGCCCTGGACGGCGTCCGGGTCGAGGCCGCAATTCCGCAGCACGTTCGGATGGACCATCCCGCAGCCCAGGATCTCCAGCCTAATCGGTACCCTCGCCGAAGCGGATCTCCCCACCCTTGCGCGAGCACTGGATATCGACCTCGGCCGAGGGCTCGGTGAAGGGGAAGAAGGACGGACGGAAGCGCATCTTCACCTGGTCGACCTCGAAGAACGCCTTGCAGAACTCCTCGAGCACTCCATTTCAGGTTGGCGATGTTTGCCGCCGTATCGATCACCAGCCCCTCGACCTGGTGGAACATCGGCGAGTGGGTCTGGTCGGAATCATGCCGGTAGGTGCGGCCGGGAATGATCACGCGAATCGGCGGCTTCTGGCTAAGCATGGTGCGCACCTGCACCGGCGAGGTGTGCGTGCGCAGCAGCTTGCGCTCGCCATCCGGGCCCGGCTGCAGGAAGAAGGTGTCGTGCATGTCGCGCGCGGGATGGCCGGGCGGGAAGGTGAGGGCGGTGAAGTTCAGCTCGTCGGTCTCGATGTCCGGCCCCTCGGCGACCGCGAAGCCCATGTCGGCGAAGATCGCGGTGAGTTCGTCCATCACCTGGCTGAGCGGATGGATGCGTCCCACGGGGCCTCCGGCGCCTCGCGGGTCGGCAGTGTCCACGTCCACCCGCTCCGAGGCGAGGCGGGCTTCGAGCGAGGCCTCGGCGAGATCGGTCCATCCTGGCCGCGAGCGCCGTCCTGCACCCGGTCGCGGAGCCCGTTGATGAGGGGCCCCCGCTCCTTGCGCTCGTCGGGCGTCATGGCGCACAGCGTCTTCAGGAGCTCGGAGACGCTGCCCTTCTTGCCGAGGGCCGCCACGCGCACGCCGTCGAGGGCGCCCTCGTCGGGGGCCGCGGAGACCTGGGCCAGGAGATCGCGTTCGAGGCTGTCGAGATCGGTCATCGCTTCATTCGGATCGCGGGGGCCGTGCCGCCGACGGGTGTGCTTTTGCGCGCCGTTCGCGGGGATGCAAGCCGCGCGAACGGATTTTCGGCGGAGCGCCGGAAACGACGAAGGCGCGGCACCCCGTCACGGTACCGCGCCTTCCGTCAACCTCGGGAGGACAGGTCGCCTCAGGCGGCCTTCTTCTCCGGCTGAGCGGGCATCGCGGCCTTGGCCTTCTCCACCACGGCGGCGAACGCGGCCGGCTCGTGGATGGCGAGCTCGGACAGGGCCTTGCGGTCCACCACGATGCCGGCGGTCGAGAGCGCGTTGATGAAAGCGCGAATAGGTCAGGCCATGCTCGCGGACCGCCGCGTTGAGGCGCTGGATCCCAGAGGGCGCGGAACGTGCGCTTCTTATTCTTGCGGTCGCGATAGGCATACTGCATGCCCTTTTCGACCGCCTGCTTGGCGATGCGGATCGTATTCTTGCGGCGGGCCGTAGTAGCCCTTGGCGGCCTTCAGAACCTTTCTTGTGCTATGGCGTGAGAGGGTCCACGGCCGTCGCGTTTGAAACAGCGGGCACATCGGTTATCTCCTTGATTTGGACTGAAGGACCAGTATCCGCTTGTGTGGAGAGGTATTAACCTGCGCGTTCGTGCAGGAAATAACTTCTTACACGTTGGCGGCGTCGCCCTCGATCAGAGGTCGTCGTGACCGCGCAGGTTGCGGATCATCTGCTTCGTCGTGCCGCTGTGAATCATCGCCGTTGGCGCTTGCCGGGCCTGGGCGTTACATCACCTTGCCCGGGTTTGCCGTGTGATCTATGAAGCGCTTCTTGGCGCCCGAATTTGTTCATCAACTTGGGCATTTTGGCTCTCCCGTGGTGCGCGAAAAACGCCCTTTCGCGGCCCCGCTGAGGGAACCGGGAGTATGGGTTTGCTGCGATGATAGCTTTCTGGTGGAGCAGCATGAACCGCCA